>OY783231.1:62024579-63224579 GCA_963678685.1 Patella ulyssiponensis | reverse complement strand
ATTCCAATTAGGGATTTAGATTACAGATTAGGAAGTTGATGATACTCTTACCTTAAAGCTTATACAATGACATTCATCGAGTATCAACTAAGTTTTATTTGGAGTGTCGCCCAGCTCACTGCAGTAGCGGCGTATGGGCATGGGCATGTCGACTGGGAACACTTCCAGGTCATTGCGGAAACTGATCATGCCTATTGAAGCACGTTGCTGATTTAACTCACAAACTAATTTGATAATGATCTACCCAACATTATTTCGGTGAAAAATACTATGTGAAATGTCACAACTTTCACTACTGCAAAATGTTGTAACACTTCTGGAGTCGAGGAGCCTGTATCACGGTCTAGACTAATACGCTGTCACCATGAACTCTAATCTGTAACCAGTAACTTGATCGTCTTTTCGTTCTTGGGGTTGTCAGTCTACTTTCAATTCTGAACCCCTACCCTTTGTAAGGAATGTCAGTCCCTGCAGCTATGTTCATGTAAATCATGTTGATATCTTTAGGCTTTGCTGACTCCCCAGTCATGCAAAGTCTGCTTTAGATCTTTTACCCGTCACAGAATTTCAAGCTTGTATCAACCATATGACCGCTGGCAACGGTCTTGAAATCTTGCAGACACAAATAGACTTGATCACACCAAGCCTCTCCTTGGAGATTTGTGACACTATGGGGATGGATTGTGACTATCCTGGTCACTTATCGTCTAGGTCTCTCTTGACTTATTACGTTAACTGTGCCATATACATCTTTGTAACAGGGGTATCGGCAGTAAACTTGTCCTACGAAATGGTGGGGTAAAGAGAATCAAGCTGGGGAAAGAGAACTTATATTTAACTCATATTTAATGCCATAGCTACTCAAGCTGGGGAAAGAGAACTTATATTTAACTCATATTTAATGCCATAGCTGTGTGTAGCTATGGCATTAAATATGAGTTAAATATAAGTTCTCTTTCCCCAGCTTGATTCTCTTTACCCCACCATTTCGTAGGACAAGTTTACTGCCGATACCCCTCAACATCATATGGCTCTCCAACGACTAAACGGGGTAGTCTAATCAAAGTGGTGTATAATCGATGTCCGAATGATTTTCTTTGTGTCCCAGCCTCTCAGCCTAGGTGGCTGGTGGTATGATCTTACCCTGGGAAGCCTCTCAATGAAATCCGGAGAAACTTAAACAGTGAATGTTCTTTATAAAGAGGTTACGTGCAAGAGTCAGTACTGAGCCCCGGGAAATTGACCAGGTAGTTCTTTTATCGGATCGGTCAGCTGCGAAGACGCTACCCTAGATTTCAACACAGTGTATTTATATGGGCACCTAGGAGGATAGCTAACCACGTTTCTAACGCATGGGATTACCATATTTGGATTATCAGACTATGATATCATTGCCCGATTATATCAAACTTCCAGACATATTCTTGTTATTAAACAAGGACCTTACAGAACTTAAGTAACATCTACAGTATATAGCCCCTATAGTGTTACAGATTGGCCTAGCTCCTACAGGTCTAATAGGGGAGATGAGTTTGTTTTGTGTTGCTCTCGTATTGATCATACATTTTGTTAAATACATTCGTTGTGTGCTTCAATAGGTTTGGCTCCACTGTAGATTTTGGTGCTCGGAATCGGACACAGTGAGTTGAGAGAGGCCTCTTTCATCATGCTAGCTTCCGCAATTAGCATCGTTCGACCTGATAGTCTAAATGGAATTTAGATGATGCTTGATGAATGCAAAAGTAATAAATCTGAGGCAGACTCAACCTCGCATAATCCCCAAGTCTCCAATGGGATGTCTACATATTTTGACCCAGGGGAATAACCAACACGAGAAAGAGAGTCAAAAATAGAATCAGCTGCCTCCAAAACGTATATTTTGACACCAAATGTGGTCATTTTGTAAAATTCGAATTTCCCCGCCAAAACTGGTCGCCATATGGAATTATTTCCCAATGTTGACTCCGCGGTATAATTATTAACCCAAATGTGTATGGAAATGGATTCAGAAAGGATACATTTTGATACCAAGCTCGATCATATAATATTTGGATACAAATTTACATTTTTCAGTCAAAACCGGCGGCCATTTTGAATTTTGGCAAATTTGACCCATTTTGGCACTGATTTCGGGCTGGGACTTTATTTCGTGATAATATACTGTAGACCAACCATAAATCGTAGTCGACATGCCTATTGCAGCAATTGTCTGCTCTTTTGCTATCCACCCATCTAGGGAATCATTTAATCACTAAAATATGTACAAAGATAGGTTGCCAGGCAACGAAACATACGCCCACAGCAGCTAAATCGTCCGGGCAGTCAACAAGGGTTGTCGCATATTTTTACTTTTTTTGGGAATGAAACATTTGTTATACACTAAAATCTGATTAAGAGTAACAACTCATTTTGTAATTATCTGAAAATCATTAGAATTTGTTTGCTTTTTATAAAGTTTTGCCCCACGCTAACAATTAGTATAGGAAACATTTAACATCATGGATTTAGCTGTTCAGTTATCAAAATTCATTGAAAATCAAAATACTTGTTTGTTCAACACCTTAAACTCTGTGTATCAATCTGAAGTCAATCGGATGATAAGTTTGGCATCTATAGCGTCACAAGGTTTTTTGAAGTGATCAATGGAGATAACTCTGGAAGTAATTATTTGAAATCGCTGAAAATCAGTAGGTTTCTTCGTCTCATGACCTTAAACAGAGTGTGTAAATTTAAAGTCAATCAGATATTAACTTTGGCCTCTAGAGCGTCCACAGGATTTTTTGATGTGATCAAGGGCCATAACTCTGGCAATAATTATCAGAGATCGCTGAAAATCAATAGGCGTCTTCGTCTCATGACCTTAACCACTGTGTATAATTTGAAGTCAATCAGATATTAACTTTGGCCTCTAGAGCATCCACAAGAATTTTTGAAGTGATCAAGGGACACAACTCTGGCACTATTTATCAGAAATCGCTGAAAATCAATAGGCTTCTTCGTCTCATGACCTTAAACACTGTGTATAAATTTGAAGTCAATCGGACATCATCTTTGTCCTCTAGAGCATCCACAAGATTTTTTGAAGTGATCAAGGGCCATAACTCTGGCACTAATTATCGGAAATCCGCGAAAATCAATAGGCTTCTTCGTCTTATGACCTTAAACACTGTGTATAACTTTTTTTTGTGTATAAATTTAAAGTCAATCAGATATTAACTTTAGCCTCTCGAGCATTAACAAGATTTTTCAAAGTGATCAAGAGTCATAACTCTGGCAGTAATTATCGGATATTGCTGAAAATCAATAGGCTTCTTCGTATTATGACCTTGAACACTGTGTATACATTTAAAGTCAATCCAATATTAACTTTAGCCTCTAGAGCGTTCACAAGATTTTTCAAAGTGATCAAGGGTCATAACTCTGGCAGTAATTATCGGATATCGCTGAAAATCAATAGGCTTCTTCGTCTCATGACCTTAAACACTGTGTATAAATTTAAGGTCAATCGGATATTAACTTTAGCCTCTAGAGCGTTCACAAGATTTTTCAAAGTGATCAAGGGTCATAACTCTGGCAGTAATTATCGGATATTGCTGAAAATCAATAGGCTTCTTCGTCTCATGACTTTAAACACTGTGTATAAATTTAAAGTCAATCGGATATTAACCCTGGCCTCTAGTGCGTTCACAAGAAATTGTGGACGATGGACGGACGGACGGACCGACGGACGGACGGACGGACCGACAGACGGACGGACGGGGGCGACGGCAATATACGTCCACATTTCTATGTGGGCGTATAAAAATGGATTCAGCTACCTCGAAAACGTATATTTTCACACCAAACTTGATCTTTATGTAAAATACGAACTTTCCCGCCATATTGTATAGCCCCCAATATTGATTCAACGGTCACACTTATCACAAAAGTTTTTATGGAAATGGATTCAGTTACCCCGAAAACGTATAGGTTGATACCAGATCCGATCATATTATGATAATTATAGGTGGAAAATGGAATTTACCGGCCATAACAGGCGGCCATTTTGAATTTCGGACACGTTGACCAAATTTGGCATGGATTTTGGACTGGGACTTTTTAAAAGTTAAAATGTAGGTCTAGACCGAACATAAATCGTCGTTGGCATTTCTATTGCAGCAATTGCCCACATTTATCCTATCAATCCATCTACAACATCAAATATAATGGCTAAGAAACCATCAGAAAGGAACAATTTTCGTCGTGACGTCGTAACGACCCCTTATAACACCATGACGTCACTTGGAAACACCGTACAACACCCACAAAGTGATGAATTACTAAGACATTGCTTTTATAATAGCATTGTCTTACACCTGAGCCTTCTCAAACAACAGCTTAGATAGAATATGAGCAGAAAAAAGGGGATTTTGGTCCAATGGTGGCCATTTTGTTTGACGTCATATTAAGACCCTTTGCGGTAGCTCAATTTCAGAAAACTTTTGATATTTTGTTGTTTAGACCATATACTTCAGGAAATAACCATAAAACGTTTTCTTGCAATTTTTTTGAGGTTCGCCCATTTTTTTCATTACTTTGACCCTACTATAATACTAGTTCAGATAGCAAACAATGTATTCCTGCAAAAACAATATAATGCCAACAGTGAGACATGACAACACCCACGGTTTTCCGATAAATTGGAATTGGGCTTAACATCTCATCCACACAAATATTTCAGACATTTTGAGACTAACATGCAATTAATTATTGCTAATGCTAGGTTCCCACTGTAGTGCGATGTGTTACGATAGGAATATCCCTATTGAGTCCACGACCTGGTACGTGCAGAAACGTTCAGATATGTTTTGATACGATCAACGCGATTCCTACAGAGAGAGAGAGAAATGGGGTTTAACGTCCACTCGACACAAACTAGGTCATCTCGGGACTAACATGGTTTTTAATTTTATTTCAATAATTCCCTTGCAAGTAGGGGTCTTTAGCAGTGGGAGGAAACCCACGAGGTTGAGAAGGCGCCCCTATCTCCATGCCACATACGCTCACACCAGGCGCGATTCCTACAACTGACCACATCTTATGATAGGAACCGATAGCGTGAATCATAATAGTGGGAACCTAGCATAAGGTAACATACATTACCTCTTTCTTCTGTTCATCCATAGCATATTGATCCAACATCTCTAGTGATGGTATCTTTCTATTCCAGGTACATAATAATACCTGTTTACCATCTCTATCTACCATATGACAATATTCACCTGTATAATATACAATAATATATCTATACAGTTCTTTACACTTGTTCTTTTACGTGCACTCTAGTCTCTAGACAGGTGAACTTTATCTGCACTCCATTTATCTCTCCAGTCCCTTGACAGGTGGACTTTCGGAGCACTCCAGTATCTAGACGAGTGAACTTTAGTACTTCATTATCTGGATGGGTGAACTTTACAAGCACTTCAGTCTCTAGACAGGTGGACTTTACAAGTACTTCAATATCTAGATGGTGAACTTTACAAGCTCTCCAGTTTCCTTGTCAGACTCATAAACCCCGTTTACATTACAAATTTTAAGCGTGCCAGGTACCGTTCCTGGTACGGCACGATTAATTTTTTTGTAGTGTAAACGGGTAAAACACAAGCGTGGCGTACTGAGTACCGTGCCAATCTGGCCCACTGAAGTGATGTGGTCTCGGAACCGTGCTAAGAACGGCTCACTTCAAATTTTCGTAGTGTAAACGCTAACCGGTCTGAGTACGGATTACTGCGCATGCGCCAAATGAACCTTGACCTTTTTTCCCTACAAACCTTGACAGTTCTGTCATCAGTTCTGTCAAAATGGCTGCTCAAACTAAATCAGTCATCATAATTGTTTTCATCTGGGTAATTTGTACAGGGGCTGAAATTAACTTTTCTGTGAAGAGTTCCTCATTTGGCACGCTTGGCACGGTTCTCAGACCGGTTATTTTAGAGTAATGTAAACAGGTCCATTTCTTGAAATTTATCGCGGCCTGGTACCGTACCTAGTACGGCACGCTTATCGCGGCCAAATGTAAACGGGGCTATTGACTGTAAGCTTACTATTTTACTTCCCATGACTCTTTCTAGTTGGGAATCTTGCCTTGACAAGGGATTGAACCAAGTTAAATTGTCTGGAGTCCTTTTTATATATTACAATATCACAATAATATGAATGATCAAAAAAAATACTTTCATACCTATATCTTGAGTAGCTTTTTTTGCCTTACTCAATTCCAAAGCAATGCTTTGAGCAATTTTAGCTTCTGTTGTCACTTGTTCTGTCATTAATTTCTCGTTCTGTTGTTGCCATAGATCATGTTTCTTCTGATAATCCTTTAAATCTTTCAAAGTTCTCTGTAAAGATCTGGCAATACAAGATAGATCCAGGACATGAACAGGTTTTATCAGAGAGAGAGAGAGAAATGGGGTTTAATGTCCACTCGACACAAACTGGGTCATTTTGGGACTAACATATGGTGTAATTTTATTTCAATAATTCGCTTGCGTGTAGGGGTCTTTAGCAGTGGGAGGAAACCGGAGTGCCCGGAGGAAACCCACGAGGTTGAGAAGGCACCGCTATCACCATGCCACACACGCTCACACCAGGGATCGAAACAACAGCCGCAAGTTACAGGTGACCGGCCAGCTAGAGGTCGAAGTGCGGCACTCTAGACCATTAGGCCATCACAACCCCCCACCCCACCCCCAGATGAGATGAAATGTGGTTTGACATCCTACTGTTCTGCTCAGAACTGGGCTAATGAAGACAGACATGCACCATATGTTTTGCTATGATGGAAATTCTGCCAAGGCAGCGCCACTATGGCCTACTTTATATCAAATTCTGACTGCCAGCAAGCCAGTGTAGACAACCTTTTTACCTCAAAAACAAAATTTGTTCAAAACATAAGTGTAAACACACGATTATCTCATATAAGAAGATTATTAATAAATTATCAATTGTCACTTACTTGTGTTGAGCTTCAAGAGCACTCTCTAGTTTCGAATGACACATCACAGCATACTTCCTCTTAGCAGCTGCCTCAAAGTCTGGTTGTATTTTTAGAGTATTCTCAAAACAGATAACTGATTTATTGTATTCTCCCAGTACCTACAGAATCATATTATTAACATTGTTAAAGACACATTATTGAAGATTTGATAAAGAGCTTGCAGTTCTCACTATAACAATTAAAATTTAAATGATGTAAATGGAATATGATGAAAATTCAGTCAAATTGCTGAGAATGAAGCCTTAATTGTCATTGTAAGCGCTGTCACAGTAATTAACAAGGTCTCTATTATCCATTTTTTTATCAGATTGAATTAAAATCCAATGAAAATCTGACAGATATGATGGCATTAAGAGTTGATGTTTTTTATGTTCATTACGTGATGTCGAATTCATAGTTTATATAATATTTCAGGCCTAAAGATTACCCCATGCATAGTGTATGTCTAATGGCAAAATATTATCCTAGCAGGCCTTAGCTCACATAAAAAAAAATATGTTCCGGTCTCCCAGATTCTGCTGTGTCACTTATAAAAAGGGCACAAATAAAAATTCCTATTAACTACCACACATTCTTATTCCCATTAAAAAGTGGGATGTTAAACCCCATTTCATGGTGAAAGAAAGTAAGTCAACCAATCTGATAAAAACGCAGATCCTTTCGTTCGTTCGTTTCTTGAGTTAAACTCCAGAACAAACGAATGATTCGTTTCCGTTTTTCAAGTTTAAAATTTTGATTTACTTGTCTTTACTACACTAGGATCTTGTAGAGTTGTTATGTTACCCACGTTGTGGATGATTATGAGGGATTGGCCAATTAAATGGTCTGTTAGTGTTATAGCAAGTTTTTAGCATGAGGTGCATAGAACTTTAGATAAACCAACTGACTATCCAACTCCCCAGTAAAAAGTAACTTTGAGCCGTATATAACACAAGAATCAGTAAATATGAGCTATATAACACGAGAATCAGTAAATATGAGCTGTATATAACACGAGAATCAGTAACTATGAGCTGTATATAACACAAAAATCAGTAAATATGAGCTGTATATAACGCAAGATTCAGTACATTCCTGTAAATACCACAGAAAGATGATGAGATACGAGATAAATGTAAAACCATGATGATATGTAATGCATGTGGTAAGTTATTAAGATATTTACTGGTTTTTAAAAACAAAAAAATCTTAAGACGTAAAATTATTTCTAATAAACCTAATGACCCAGAATTGGATGCAGTTATACCAGCATTATTTTCAAACAAACACAGTTATATAAAAAATGACTACATCCTTTAATAAATGATTCATTTCCTGTATGACACAAACTCTTCATTTTTTAATATTCAGTACATCCTCCCTGAATTAATAAATAATCAAGCCGTGCTATAATTAACTGTATTAAGAAGACTGATGCATAACAGATCAAAATAACACATCAGACCCTGAGTTCACAAAAATATTCTTTAAGTTAAGAATTTATGCAACTTTCAATCACTGTTTGTGAGAAATATATTTGATCCAAATACACTAAAACTTGCACATAGTTTCTGATTGATGTATTTAATACATAAAAACAACAAAAGTCTTATAAAGGGCTATATTTTAGTTAAAATAAGGCGAACTATTTTGAGTGAATTCTTAACATACGTCTGAGAATGCTTTGTGAACTCGGTTGACGATATGTGAGAGAGAAAAATAGGGCTTATCATCCACTTGACACAAACTAAATAATTTCAGGAAGAAACTGTTATAAACTGATGAGGATGGACAGGTGAGCCTACCACACCAATTGAATCAATGACATACCTTATGATATAAAGTGTATACATTCTCAAGTTCATCCATTCGGCCGCCCCTCCCCCTCAACCCCACACATATCTGATGAACCAATATCAATGATCAATGTTTAATATTAACTGAAGTCAAAGGATGAGGTAGTAACCTTACCGCATAAACATTTCCTAAAGTAAAATGGTTGACGTTTAGCTCTTTTGATATCTCAAGTGCTGAATGAACAACAATAGCTGCTTCATTAGAATAACGAGCTCTGTGTAATATATTACCCAAACTAATCAAGGCTACATCTTTATGGAACCTGAAATTGAGAAAAGTAGAGAAAAGTAACCATTATTATTATCTGACTAGGAGACTATATTTATAGTTAAAGTACAGATGTGACGTCACCTTTTGATGTTGGTGTACCATTATTTTAAATAATAATACAGGTCATGTGCCAAGCTTACATTATTTATACTAGCTGACATTTTGGACCTGTGTGACATATTTTATTGCAAAGAACATGCGAGTGTGTATTTTAGTAGTTTAATGGTCTAAAGGTTAAGAAATTGCCAAGCGTACATTAACTATAATAGCTGACATTTTGGACCCGCCTGACATATTTCATTGCAAAGCATGTGCGAGTGTCTGTATTTCAAGTTGTTTAATGGTCTCAAGCTTAAGACATTGCGTAATAATAATATATTACTTAATGTCTCCATCTCGATTATCAAACTACACGTCTACATTGTGTGACAGAATAGAAAGTGTAAGTCATCTTTATTCGCTATCTTTTTCATTTTTGTTCGAGCACAGAGCCTCGCCAATTTTCCAATGTCTGTAAAGGTGTATTATCTTGGCATTGTGATTTCATATTTTACTTAAACACGTTTTTGTCAGGCTTCAAATAATCCTGTATCAATGACCATTGTACACTGATATGTCAATTTCTGAGTTGAAGTACAAAAACATGGGGTTTTTTTTAACATAAATTCTATTAAAACCGGGGTTAAGCCAAATAACAGGTTATTTATATCATACAGACATAGACTTGACAATAAAAGCTCTTGGGAACCATGCCAATTCTCACCAACCATTAGCCTTTTTAGCTCTGCTCATCACAAATTTATTTTATTATAGCTGTATATGTTGATGTTTACTTTATCAAATATTTAGACAAAGGTTTTAGGTAATAATTTTTGATAATAAAAAAAAATTAACAAACAAAATTTGATTTAGATCAATCTAATGCCACTCAAGCCAAGCATGGGTCTCAAAAATCGTGTTCTAATTGTTGTGATCAATATAGGTGTTTTGAAAAATGGTCCAGTTGATATCCACATGAATGAATGAATGAATGAATGAATGAATGAATGAATGAACGAATGAATGAAATGGGATTTAACTTCCTGCTTTTCTTCTCCAAGACAAGCATACACCATACAGAGTTTTATTACGAAAATTTTGTCTGAAAAGCAATTGAATTCTGACTGTCAAGTTCCTTCTACATGTATGTTACCTTTTTTTTTGTCCCATCTGAAAGACTAGACATTGATGTTTGCACAGTTTAGTGAAATCTAAGAGTACAATGATTACCTTGGGGAGTAATGTAGAGCTCTTCTAACACATTCTACAGCTTGATAGGGATCACCCTTGATTCTCCAGTAAAACGCTGCCATATTGTATAATACCCATGATGTTTTATTCTATAAATAAATAAATTTTCATCAATAAAAATCATTATCAAATATAGATATAAAATCCATACACTTCAGTGGTTCCCAACCTTTTTTTGATAGAGTACCACTTGGAGGTCCCGTACAGTCACAGCGTACCACCTGGTTCCAAAGAAACTCAATTCGATCAAATATCACTTTATTTGCATAATTTTACAAGTAGAACATGTAAATGATTGAACTATAAAAAAAACTCAACTCAATGCGAGGGCTGTAACTGTTTTTTCTCAAAAAAAGGTTGATCAATCAAGAAATAAATAAAGAAGTATAGTAAATAAAATATAAATAAGTATACAAAATAGTTATACACACAAAATAATAGGTATTATGTTATGTTAGGCAGTAACCATTTTTGTGAAGTAAAAAATAACTAAAAATCGTTCATGACCCGAAAGTGCTCACGTACCACCTGAAAGGCCCTCGCGTACCACTAGATGCTAACATCTTTTTTGGTAGCGGTGAAACCTGATGGCCAGTGATTGGCGGTCTAATTTAAATCTGATTGAACCCCTGTCTAGAGATTATCTAGAGTTGCTATTTTCATTTTTCTTTATAACATGTGTTAATAAAACAATCAATATGAGTACATACTTAGCATGTATCAACCCGTGCAAAATTTGATATTTTGGAAAAAATACAAATGAAGCATGAAATCTTTAAATAAATCAATACGCACACCCCTCGGAATTAAGATAACAGTGTTTAGGGTCCTTGCACACAAAATTAAAGGGTGTTACACAATAACAGGTATCTGGGGTTGATATAGTAACATACAAAATAAGTGGTTTTAGAATTTTTATACTTACACTTTTAAATGCTTCGTACACCAAATGTCCATAGTCATCAACATTATCTTGATGGGTGATGGCACTTTTTAACCCCCACTCAGGAGTTCCCGTTAGATTATGTCTATCTTTCACTCCCTGTTAACAATAAAACATAGTGAGTGATCAGAATTATAGTCAAGCATTAGTGGGGTCAGGGCAATCCATCATCAGAGATATAGTCAAACACTAATGTAGTCAGTGGAAGCTATTATCAGAATCAAGCACTAGTGAGGTTAGTGGAACCCATCATCATCAGAGATATAGTCAAGCACTTATTAATGTATTCGGTGGAGCCCATCATCAGAGTTATAGTCAAGCACTAGTCAAGTCAGTGGAACCCATAATCAGGGGCCTGTTTCACGAAATTTTAACTAATATAAAATTCAAATTTTTGTTATTTGATTGGATAATATTAGATTGATTTTAGTGCTTAGCCAATCAAAATTGAAGTACCTACTAAAATTTGGATTTTATCTTTAGTTAAGATTTTGAGAAACAGGGCCCCGAGTTACAGACAACACTAGTCTCGTCAGTGCAACCCATCATCAAAATAGTATCTACAAGTTTCGTCTCTCCTCTTATTATATACAACAAGCCAACAGTGAGGCTGATGTCCCCCGCCGAAATCCCAAAATCCCATATTAATTAATCGCACATTTATTTTTTTCAAACGTATCGATCAATCAAACTGAACACGAAGTGTCATCCAAAAATTGCTTATCTCTGCCTACCGTAAGAAGAAAATGCTCATCTTCGAACTCCATCAAGGCATTGACCTAATAAGCATACACACCAATTTTGAACATTTTAACTCAATTAGAAGGAGAGTTATTGTGTTCCAAAGTCTCGGCAAATCAAATTGCTTATCGCTCTGCTTACCTTGAACAGAAAATGCTCATTATCGATCTTAGTCAAGGCATTACTGTAATGAAACTATACACCAAGTTTCATCACTCTCACTTAATTAGAACTAAAGTTATCGTGTCTCAAAGCATCAACCAATCCAATTGTTTATCTCTGCCTACCCTAAGCGGAAAATGCTCATCTTCAAACTCCATCAAGGCATTGACCTAATAAGCATATACACCAAGTTTGAACATTTTAACTCAATTAGAAGGAGAGTTATTGCCTTCCAAAGTCTCGACCAATCAAATTGCGTATCGCTCTGCTTACCCTGAGCAGAAAATGCTCATTATCGAACTTAGTCAAGGTTTTACTATAATGAAACTATACACCAAGTTTCATCACTCTCACTTAATTAGAACTAAAGTTATCGTGTCCCAAAGCATCAACCAATCAAATTGCTTATCTCTGCTTACCCTAAGCGGAAAATGCTCATCTTCGAACTCCATCAAGGCATTGACCTAATAAGCATATACACCAAGTTTGAACATTCTAGCTCAATTAGGAAGAGAGTTATTGTGTCCCAAAAAGTGTGACGGACAGACAGATGGACAGACAGACAGACAGACGGACGAACCCATTTTAATAGTCCCCCAACTTTCTTCGAAAGGCGGGGGACAATTAAAAAATTAAAATATTTACCTCCAAGTGTTCGAAGCTATGTGCACTAAAATCTAGATGAGTGACTTGTGTACAGTCTGGTGGAATTGGTTCATCACTCGGTGAAGCATGTAAATCTATAAAATCTTCTGGTCTGCAAAGTATACAAAAAACATGTTGTATAGAAAGAAATGCGTATTAACATCCACTTGACACAAACTAGACCATTTCGGGACTGACATATGGTTCAATTTCATTTGAATAAATCGTTCTTGTGATCTTAGTTATTGGAGCAAACAAGAGGTTGGACAGACATAGGTTTGAAGCCATGACTTGGTATCTATCAAAACCAAATTTAGTAATTGTTTTAATAGATGGATTATCTAGAGCGATAGAGCTATTTTAATAGATGGATTATTTAGACCTATTTTCATAGATGGATTATCTAGACCTATTTTCATAGATGGATTATCAAGACCTATTTTAATAGATGGATTATCTATACCTATTTTAATAGATGGATTATCTAGACCTATTTTCATAGATGGATTATCAAGACCTATTTTAATAGATGGATTATCTATACCTATTTTAATAGATGGATTATCTAGACCTATTTTAATAGATGGATTATCTAGACCTATTTTCATAGATGGTTTATCAAGGCCTATTTTAATAGATGGATTATCTAGACCTATTTTAATAGATGGATTATTAGGACCTATTTTAATAGATGGATTATCAAGACCTATTTTAATAGATGAATTATCTAGACCTAGAAGGATTATCAAGAGCTATTCTTATATTTGGACTTACTTTAATAGAGACCTACTTTAATTACACAAAATACCATCTGCTGAATAAATGCAACATGTGCTGAATTTTATTCTATCTTTTTATCAAATATGTTCTTTGTTCTCATCCTGTTTCACTATGTAAATGTCATGTGTTTTGTTTTATAGTGTGCAGGAGTAAAATACACACGATCATGTGGCAACTGCAAAGATGCATGTAATAAAAATAATAATACTAAAATAGTTGTGGCAGTTGCGCTGCAAGAAGTGTCTTTAATAAAAATAATAATGACATAGAACAATAATAAAATAGTCACCAAGGAATACAACAATATACAATGACAATAAATGTAAATTTTATCGTCAAATTTATTCAAATGGAATAATGAGGAAGTAAGAAGTGGCAACACATTATTTCCGGAGTTTGTAAATAACATACATCCCTGTTGTTATCTAGCAAGTCTAGCACTAATGATACAGACTTGTCTGATATTACAATTAATGGTTTGCATCAATGAAATTGAATCACACAATGCGATCGTATTAATTCAATATAAAAATTGACATCAAACTGGACGTTGGATTTCTCTCAACCTGTATGCACGCCAAAATAATTTTGAGACAATGATGGCATCATGCATTGTCAATTGTCAAATTTCAGTGAAAGGAACCAGGCAAAGCCTATTATGCAAAAATTCCTAGATCCGCCCCTGCATGTAGTCATTGAATTGTTAGCAGTAATGGATGTCTAATGAGTCCAGAAAATTAGGATTCCTTTTATTTCATTTCATGTAATAAGTAATGGGATATTTAAAAGGTAATGAGTAATGGAAAATGAATTGATCATTATATTCCACATGTGTGTAGATGGCTATAGAATAGTATAGTATGTTTTTATTCCCCAGTGTAAAGAGTTGACATGATTTGTTTTATAAATCAATAACAACACTACTTTAACAATGGACCTTACAATACATAATTATAAGGTCCATATTTTAACATCCTGATTAAAGTTAAAGGGAAACAGCTCCAAAATGGGAGGAATTGCAAATTTTGTTTAAAAGGAGTATTGCTCTATTCTTTGGAACCTTAAAATACATGAAAATGGGTCTAAAATGGGTGTAAAAGTATATCAATGTAATACGAGTGTGTATATACTATATAAAGAGATTCATATTCCATTTTTGAACAAATCGATTGTAAGAAAGAGAGAGAAATCGTCTTGTCGGAACTAACATATGGTCTAATTTAAGAAGTGGGAGAAAACAGGAGGACACGAAGAAAACACACGAGGTTGGACAGGCGACCCTAATCGTTGTCATGTACAACCAGGGAATCGAAACCACGGCAGTTGACTCAATGACAGACCTTATGATGCATAAGTTGAAGACCAGGAGGTTTTAGGTGACAGAGACCAATTGTCTCGTAGAATGTTTTTCTTTGTTCATTACAAATGGCACCCAAAACCACAGAGCAAATGACTTGTGTACTGATTTTAAATGTTCATTTTGTCTTAAATATTGGATATCACGATCCTTTACTTTCACGGCCAGATAGATAACAACATCTATACCATTGGAAACAGACAAATATTGAATTCTAATGTGTATTTGTAATTTTAAATATGATGGAAAATAAAGGACGTTTAGCTCCTTTAATATCTAATATTGGATATTAGGATCACATATTTTCAATTTTTAAATATGAGGTTTTGCTCCTTTTATATCATATGTAACAGCTTTAATCACTTTAATAATATCTCCTTGTTGTTTAATAGGATATAAATAACCCATGACTGTGTCAATTGTTTTATGTATTATTCTACAATTACAATATCTATATTAATGCCTAAAATCTAACAGCTACCAGTACTATGTACATAACAACTGTCAAGTAGTATATCCTGTTGCATCATCTGTCTCCGTAATTTCAGGAGTAAAGTATGAGAGAGAGAGAGGAGAGATGGAGAGACAGAGATAGGGTTTAATGTCCACTTGACACGAATTCGGTCATTTTATTTCAATAATTTGCTTGCACCTGAGAGTCTTTAGCAGTAGGGGGAAACTGGGGGTCCTGGAGAAAATCCAAGAGGTTGGCCAGGCGACCCTACTCCTTGTCATGTACAACCGGAGTAGCGAAACCATGCCAGTTTAATGTCCACTCGACACAAATTGGGTCATTTCGGGACTAACATATGGTTAAATTTTATTATAATAATTTGCTTACACGTAGGGGTCTTTATTTAGCAGGAGGAAACCAGAGATCCTGGAGAAAACCCACGAGGTTGGACAGGCGACCCTACTCCTTGTCACGTACAACCGATGAATCGAAACCACGCCAAATGACTCAATGACAGACCTTATGATACACGGTG
Source organism: Patella ulyssiponensis (assembly GCA_963678685.1). NCBI lineage: Eukaryota > Metazoa > Mollusca > Gastropoda > Patellidae > Patella > Patella ulyssiponensis. The sequence goes on along the minus strand of OY783231.1, from coordinate 63,208,530 downwards.
CACAAGCTAACCATTCAGCCATCCAACCTCCTGTTGTCTGGTAAAGTATGACAGGAAATATCAAAATAGTCTGGTTGATGATCTAGAACACCTGTTACACAATTTATAGTTGCTGCTGATAACAATTTATAGTTGCTAGCTAAAATCCTTTGGGTGATTTCCACTATATATGGAATGTCGCATCAGAGATCATACAAGTGGCTTTTAAGCCTATGACATTAAAAATTTGATAAACCAATCAGTGTTGATGATTCAAGTGGGTTACCCACAGTTCATTGCACCTTGCGCCAAAAACTTTCATGGGCTAATCCCTCGCATCATCCAGAACGCAGGTTATATAACAAGTCTTTCAGATCCTAGTGTAGTAAAGAAAACGAAATAGGATCTGTCACTGTGTTTTAATCAGATTGCGTGCAGATAAATTAAACGATTCATGGGTCAGATGTCACAATCTTACCTGGGCTGTCGGCAATTTTTCAAAGTTGATTATCAGCACTGCTAATCAAACAGTCCAATTTTGCCAAATTTAATTAGCAAATTCAAAAATTGATTAGCAGTTTTTCAATTTCAACATAAAATATTACTTTAATTCATAACAAAAGATTAGATTTCATTCTTAGATTTTTTTAGCAACGGACAAAATATGTATCGCAAATTGCACTGCGATACTGGCTGTCGGCAGTCGTGGATCTTACCTTATTCCTTTATTTTCTAGTGGTAAAACGGTGCTTATATACAAATCAAATTCTGGTAATGGTTTCTCTGCTTGCATGCAGTCAAAATCTGTTTTATAAAATTTTTGCTCTAAACCAGCTGAAAAATACAAAATTTATATAAATATTTGACGTTAAATAACATATAGTCAAACACAATCAATCTTAACTTGTGAAAACACAAAATTAATTAACTGTAGGATTGGAAATGAAATGGAGTTTAACGTCCTACAGCTCTGCTTCAACTGGGCTAATAAAGACAGTGTAAGCCTGGAAATAAGTTCAAAATATATCAAGTTCAAAATTTATCAAGATCAAGTGTTCAAAATATATCACGTTCAAGTGTTCAAAATATATCACGTTCAAGTGCCTGACATTTTGTTACATACAAAAACCATTTTTTCCATTGCTGGATCGCAATCATCACATCGTTTTCTGACAAAATTTACAATGAAATATAAGACAAATCATTGCTGCATTTACATCATTTCACCAGAGAGTACGGAAACAGGGTTTAGCAGCCATCATTTCAATAATACGGTAGCGCATAGGCGTCTTTAGCAGGAAATAAGAGGACACAGAGAAAACCCATGACAGGTTGGACAGGCGACTCTACTCCTTGTCACATGCAACTGTGGAATTAAAACCATGTCAGCTGACTCAATGATAGACCTTATGATACAACGATGGTCTTGAGAATGGGGTTCTATAACTTCTATAGTTAGATACGTGTAATAAGAAATATAGGTGCATCAAAGTTTATTGTCCCATATGAAGGACTAGACACATATTCCTCTGATAAGTTGGGACCTGTGCTTGGTAAGGTCCGATTCAAATCATGAAACTTCAAGTAGAGCTTCTAGTGCACAAATCTTGCAGTTAAGTGGTGAACACATTGAAATTCGCCATATATGTCCACTGTCATTAAGCCGAACTTCTATTAGTCACGTTTGATATATTCATCTAGAGTGTCTGCTTCGCCAAAGCATTCGCCCCAAATAGCCAATTAAAACTCATCATCCACTCATATCGCGAAGTCATGTGATCTGATTGTTTGAAGACATGTTCACCGCCATATTTAGTGAATTGACTGGTGAATCGGGTGAAGCATTCAGCTGAATAAAATTTGGCATCGATTAATCTGGCCAAAGGATTCGGCTTCTGTGCCACCGCTTTACAGCAGCTTCTGAATATAACAGCAACTTACCTGTGTCTCTTTCTTCACTTTTATCTATTTCACCTTTTCTATTTAATAATTCTTTCTTTAAATGATTTAATACAGTAGCTCTATCTTCTTGTTTCATAAACGCTACTAAATCATATGGGCGCCGTAAATTAAAAACAGAATCAGCCTGAAAATCGAATGAAATGTTTTTTTAATATTATATTAGTTTCAATAAGGTAAATTTAAATCAACATTTATGTTTGTATCTTATCGTGAAAAGTTCGGCTTCTGTAAGACAAAATGAAAATTTTAAAATTGGCACACAAATGCTTTCGACCACCATTTGTATGAAGCAATTCGATGAACGAGGCTAATCATATCCCATATCAGAGAATACTTCTGGTGTACACTGGAAAAAACAGACCCCAAAGACTGCCATTCAATATGGACTCTTTGCATGACTGATTAGAAATTACTCAAATTACTAATATATATATATTCATATACTTAATAAATTATATGCGCTGCGACCCATTTGTATCTATTTCTAGGTGCTAAAGAATAGCGATTTAGCTCCTTAAACAAAATAATAATAACTTTATGCAAAAAATGTCTCAGTTTAATTAGTTATGCCAATAATTGGACAAGATTAATACCATACAATTACATTTTGTCTGCCCGTTTAATTTTAAGTAAAAACAGAACACCCAATTAAAATATAGATTTGAATTTAGATTTAATATTAAATGCATTTGATGGCATCCACAACATCTAGATCTGTTGTTTGAGAGGGAGGAGGTCAATGATGATATGACATACATTTGACATTTGAATTCTACTGCTTTATGGATGTTAAGGAGGAATTTACAATCGAGTAACCACTATGTCATATCTATATTCCTGCAAACAACCTTAAAGATACATTATGGGAGATGAGATAAAGAGCTGACAGTTCTCAGTATAATAGTTAAAAACTAGATAATGTAAAGGGAATTTGCTGAAAATTTCCATCAAATTGATACACTCTCTGAACCGAGATTTTAGCTATTGAATTTTCGCCCTAGCCTCGATGATCATTATTTAAGTCGGAAGGATAATTAGTTTCGATAATCCATTTCACAATTAAGAATGAAAGTTGAGCAGTAAATTGGATCCTAATTCAGTAAATATCAACAAGTAATGATGACATTGTGAGTTGATTATGGTCTGGATAAATCAATGTCTAATTGATAACTTAGATGACATTTCAGGCCTACATGTATATAAAGACCTACAATAGCCAGATTTATCTCTTGTATAATGTTTTAATGCTACAGCAAGGATATCGGGTTGTTGTTATCACGATCATAGACATTATCATAATGCCGGAAGATAATTCTTTAATTGACCTATTTTGTGTTGTCTGAAAGTTTCAGGGCAGATTTGATGACAGAATTCATGACATTTATTTCAGGTTTCATGAGATGATTATAACTATTCATAGGTTTTAATTGTTAGAATGGAAGCAAAGAGAAAGTCATAAAAATTTCACTCGAGAGAAAATCACTGTCATTACAATAATATCCAAAAAGCTAAGATATTTGAAATATTGGTACCGGTCTTGTAGATCTTTTGGCTACATAGCAGAATTTGTCGAAACAACTCTAACAAAATGGTTAGAGTTAAATTGCATAAAAAATGAAATGGCGTTTAACATCCTACTGTTCTGCTCCCAACCTGGACTAATTTGGCCCGAGCAGAGGCGCTACGGCCTACTCTTATATCGAATTCTAACTGCCAAGGGATCTTTTCCGTCCAAGCCAATGAGTACACGGGGTCTCAGTTTTTTGTCCCATCCAAACGACTAGACAGCTGTCCTTTTCAGGCCCTCTGTCAAGTTAAATTACATATTTTATTGTTGAAAGTTGCTTTATTGCAAGTCTTTCTCGTAGCCATTGAGAATGTTACTTGATAATCGAGAATATGTGGGTGGAGTTATCGTCATTTAAACTATCAGCAATTCTCAGAGACAGGGCTTAGAATTTAAAGTAATTTGACTGAAGTTTTCAATATTATCGTTTTATATCATCTACATGTGTTTTTGAATAACCAACTCTTTATTAAACTCTTAACTAACGTATCTTTACCAGCTTCGATTCACACTGCAATTAAAAAAAGAAAAGTGTCTTTTTATCGTTTCCCAAAATATTATTTTCTACAGGTGAAAAATGAAACTTTAGTAGAAAAAATAAAATAATGAATGTAAATGTATATATGTATAATATGAAGGAATGAAATGGGGTTAACATACACTTGTATGTATATAATATATATATAGATATATATATATAATAAATATCTTGTAAACAGTGTGCATGTCGTGGTATATATATCATTTCCTATCATGTTATCATCAATGACCATTGTACTTATAAACATTTGTCTATGTGTCTGTCTTTCATTGTATGCCTCATCATTACAGCTGCATAGTATTATATATAATTGATTGGTATTACATAGTATTGAGTTATTGCAAACCTCAAAGCTTCAAAATGGGGGTTTAACATCCAATTGGGACTAACAGAGTATATTTTTATTTCAATTCAGGATCTTTAAAAAATGGGGTGGGGAAACTAGAGTACCTGATGTTAAACTCATAAGGTTAGACAGATAAAATTCCAAAAAGGTGACGAAAAAGCTTTCACTGTAAAGGATAGAAAGGGCAGAAGAGTCACTGATGGCACCTGTAACTGCAATACTTAAAGAAGCAGAACCATTATGACATGAGGTAAATCTGTCGTGCTGTTTCGACAGGCTTTCATTTCCATTACGTAATTAGAAAGAAGTCTCTGTTTGTAAACTTGACTAAATTGTCAGTTACTGAACACTTCTTAAATATACATTACGTAAGATTTAGAAATAGAGTTGAGCATTATTGATATAATAATTCAAAAATAGATAATGAAAAAGAAACATATGGAAAATTGCAATCAAACTGCTTCATCCTGAACAAATTTGTGGCCGTTTGAAAAAAAGCGTAGTCTTCATTTTCATTGCTACTTTTGTTACGATAATAAACAAAGTTTCGATTATCAATTTTTAAATCAAAATTATCAAAAGCCGATTAAGTTTCAATCCATACAAAATTGCGACCCTCATGGTCTGGAGATTCGATTGTGGGCTTATCAATGTTAAAATTTATATGACACTTGATTATTTGAATCTTAAAGAAAGATCTGCAAAAATTTAGGCAGATTTAACTCTTACATAATGCATCTCATTCTTTAAGAGACATATATGGGCAAGTGAATTATTGAATTACAAAAATACGCTACACCGAGAGTCACAAAATGACCTAGTTAGTGTTGAGTGCATATTTATGTTAAATGCAATTTCTTTCTCTCCACAAAACTTTCTTCAATGATTACGAAACAAATATTGATCATTTAATGTAAAAGTTTCCATAAGAATTTGAGCAATAAATTATACATTTTAAGATATGCTTGAGGAGGCAGCAAGTCTACCATAGTGTGAAAGAGCTAACATTGTTGTTTGCGACAAAAGACCTCAGCTCAAATTTCTCTGTGAACCTTTTTCAACAATAATCAATAGAAGCAATACACATTCATTGTCATACAGCCAGGCATCTAATCTCAGACTGTGCATTTATTTTAATCAACTTGTTTACAATGAAGAAATTAGTTGGCCAATAAAAAAAACAATCACAAATTTTCTTTTAAATTCTCAAATGTCAATTATCCAGGTATACCATGGCATGATATCTTCTGATTGTATCTCCTTACCGTAATCAATAATTAATCATAACTATGGCAATGAACTCGCATCGTCAATCTGGGAAACTTAAATTGATTCTTTTGAGTCTTGACATATGAGACCGTATCAATACGAATGAAATGGAATGGGGTTTAACATCCTTTTTTCTGCTCCAACAGGGCTAATGAAGATGGACTATAGCCATGTATAGATAACAAACTTCATCTCTCAACGCACAACAGTATATCCCAACGTTTTTTGTAACGTTCTCGTAGCTAAAGCCATGTAGTGAGCTATGAGGGGAAATTTTGTCCAAAAAGTGGCGCCAGGTACGACCTAATTTTAATTCAAATTCCAACTATAAAGGGTTCCTTTACAAGAATCCTAAAGAAATATGACGAGGAGTTACTTGGAACAATATCCATCATATAGATTCTAATTCAACATTATTCTGGTCTATTAAGCTAAGGCATAAAAATTAAATTGTTGTCACATTTCCCAATTAAATTAACAGAAAGATACTGTATTGTAATTGAGGGTCACTTTTTATTCTTATCAATATTTCTCTTAAAATATTAAGCTTTTTCCAATTTGCTTGATATGAAATCCACATGCTCAACTTTTATACAGAAATATCATGGAGGGTCTGGTTTTCTAGGTACTAAGGAAAGGAAAGTAGGTCTACTTGTACCGGTACCTGAAATGTTAGCATAGGCCCTACCGTTCACAAGTTTAAATGTACAGTCTGTTTGGCCTTCTTTCATTTTTTAATGAAATAATAAGTTTATTAACAGTGCCTAAACTAACCATGGTTGCAAGGATACAAAATATGTGATCTATTCCACACTACATTCGAATTTTCATTAGTGAAATTAAATAGTTGCTTGAAATGGGGTCATGCTCAAAATCAAACTTAACACCAACAAACTGACCAAAATAATATTGCCAGGAATGAGCATGAATCGTTGTTGGAACATAAGACTTTGTAAATGTCTTCATATTTGTGAATGATTGACATTAGATCTACCCTACCTAGTGCAAGGTTAGAATACATGGGAAAAATTTGGGACATATACTATAGGTGAGGAAGCCTTTCAAACAACAGCAACAGTTTCTGCTACCGGGTACATAGCAAGTTTTCAGCAAACATTCAGCTGTGAGCTGATTGATACACAATGCCACTGGTACCTTACCCAATATGAAATTATTGCCAATGCATGAGTGACAATGTCATCATTAACAGTTTACCTTTGTTTGCTTTGACAGGTAAATCACATGCATGCATGCCCCTTTTATGAGTACAGTTTTTTTTTATTAATCTTATTTATCTTACATAGAACATTTATCCTATGGTAATAATATCCTGTTCAATAATTATTTGTATTTAAATGTTACTGGATAACCGTCTTTGTAAATAAACCATTTAACCATGATGAAACATAGGTAACAGTAAACTGAGTGAATGAATCTCACAAGTTCACAACACTACGGAGCGGGATACGGTCACTGCCAGCCTTTAGCTAATTATTTATCAACACATCACAAATCATATCATTTAAATATTATTCCAAGACTTACCTGTGATTGTACCCTCCCATCTTCTGTTACTACCCAGTGAATTGATCCCCGTGTTAGTAAACATTGCTCAAAAATGAAGTGGAGTAGTACTACTACTACCACCGACGACGCCATGTTGTTTTCTTATGAATATTCAGTAGTGTCGCTACGGCGTTTGATAAAGGACGAACTATGACCCATAGTAAGAATAAGATAGACGTGTCGCGTGCTCAGATAGACAGCACGCAACACTGTATACTAGGCTAATAATATTATTTCCCGTTTTTGGATCAGAAAATCGTTGTGACATTTAATGAGAGCAACCATTATTCATGTCAGATTGGAATAGGCCTAAATTTAGAATAATGGGTTAAAACTAAAAAAAATATGAACACTAAAACTGCGTATATTTTATGCAGCTCGTTTTTTTTTAGTTTAGAAAAATATTAATACAATGTTTTAATCGGAATATTGGTTTTGTATCCAATATAATTATGCAACTTCGTGTCCAGTTAAAAAATTAAATTTCAAAAATACTCTACTCGTCTTACGAATCCTAGAATTCGTGGTAGGATGTCTGTCAGTGGTGCAGGGGACAGTGACAGTGTATAGTCATTCGGATGGGACAAAAAACGAGACCCTGTGTATTGCAGTGGCGTGCACGTAAAAGATCTCTTGACAGAGTAGGTCGTAGCGCCGTGTTCCGGGCAAAATTTCCCTTATTGCACTCTGTATATATGGTGTAGGCATATAGCCATCTTCATTAGCCCAGTAGGATCAGAACAGTAGCCTAGTAGGCCTATAATTAGTTGGACGTTAAACCCCAATCGTCACCCCAATGTCCCCATTTCATTTCATTTTATTACGACCTACATATTAACCGTGACATCAAGTCATTAATTTTGCTGTTTGTGTGAAAAAAAGCTATTTGGGATATGTTACTAAACAGTGTACATAGACACTAAGCACGGCAGAGTTGAGTGTGTGAAATATATTTATTTAACCAAACAAGACAGAGTTGAAATTGTATTCTATGTATTGATATTAAATTGGTTTTCATAAAATACACGCTTTTAAACATTGTGTCGTGTTTTATGATTATCATGGGATACATTATAACAAACGCAGAGACCCATGTATTATGTTGGCCTTTATAAATACACACTTTTAACCATGGTGTTGTGTATACTGGCACAGGTTGTAAACATATTTGTTTCCTTTTATTGTTGAGTATCACCCAAAGTATTGCAAATTACGACCGTTTTTGTCCAAATTTCCAATATCCATATCTTTTTTGTTGGGGGGGGGGGCACTACACATAGGCCTACTTTCGGAAAAACAAACCTACGGACATGACACAATACGCAGAAATCACAAACATACGAACATATCAAATTAAGTGAATGGATCCGGGGGCTGGCCGTAGTAAGCGTCCACTGCGCTGTACAGTCCCGGGCTTGTAGTGATACAGACTTCACTCAAATGACATCGACGAGGCTTAATGAGTACGGCATATTAACTTTTTTACTCCGACAAATTAAATTCTCAAACGTTTTTTGAGGTAAAATAAAAATAAATAAAGACGTTTGAAGTATTTGTAGTTAAAAAATATTTCCTATTTAGTGTAAATGGGTATTAAAATGAGTAAAATGCATCATTTTGCCCGAAGCAGTTAGGTGTTAAGTAAACATTGCACGAGCCGTTGAGCCAATGACTGGCGCCGTGTGCAGTCAACGCACGTGTTATGGACATTCATCTGTTACAGAGATAATTCGTAAGTAATTCTCTGTGAAACAGATTGAAACCAATCAGGGATACAAAAAAACCCCAGAGAAAACCATTGGACAATGCCAGCAGCATCAGTCCTAAAATGGTCTCGAATTCTGTTCAGTATTTACAAAGATATGACGTATTGAAAGTTTCGTTCAACATGGCGATATAAAGAGAGAGAGAGAGAGAGGGGGGGGGGTTAACGTCCACTCGACACAAACTATTTCAGGACTAACATATGGTTTGATTTTATTTCAATAATTCGCTTGCGCGTAGCGGTCTTTAGCAGTGCGAGGAAACCGGAGTACCGAGAGGAAACCCACGAGGCGACCCTATTCCTTGCCACGTACAACCGAGAACTCGAAACCACGCCAGTTGACTCAATGGCAGGCCGTATGATACAGCGCTCGCACGCTAACCATCCCCCCCCCCCATGTAAAGAGACCAGCGCCACCCGTGCATTTGAGTAAGAAAAATGTCTGATTATAATCCTCTTTTTTATTGAGTGTTAGCCCGTAGAATATTGTTCAATAAATGCAAATGAGCATTATCTTGATAACACTGCTGTTTGCCGATGGAAAAACATCGGCGAAGATAATAACATAATAATGTCATACTGATATTGCATCAAAGACTTTATTAATGCAATAGTTGTGTTTTGTTATTGGCAGATCGATAGTGACTTGTATGATTTTTATCACAAACTTTCGATTTTGTTTGTCTTTAAAACTAACACACCGGTTTCAAACATTTATATATAATGCCTAGCCATATTATACGTCAGGTAGTCAGTATAATTATAATTATGCAAATTTTCATTTAAATAATTTTAACTTCATAAAACAGAGCCAAACAAAAAGTTTAATGTAAAACAAACTTGAAGAAATTAAATGGAGTTTAAAGTCCTACTTTTCTGCCAATCTGTTTCACAGAGAAATACATACGAATTATCTCTGTCACAGATGACTGTCCTCAACACGTGCATTGACATCACGTGGCGACAATCATTGGCTCAAAGGCTCGTGTATTGTTTACATAACACGTAACTGCTCCGGGCAAAATGATGCCTTTTACTCATTTTAATACCTATTTACACTAAATAGGAAATACTTTTTAACTACAAATACTTCAAATGTCTTTACTTATTTTTCTAATGCATACAAATAATGTTTTAGAATTTAATTTGTCGAAAGAAAAAGTTAATATGGGGGACTAATTAAGTCGCGTCGATGGCATCCTTATCAGTGATTGTATAGCGACCTAGCTGATCAGTGTGCTGAAAACACCCGCGAGGTACAACCTCGGGCAACACCGCGTCTCCCACATGCCAATATAACGAACGGGTCTCACCAACCACCCTACTCCACTCCGTGATTCCTTTGATAATAGAGAGAGAGACATGGGGTTTAACGTCCACTCGACACAAACTAGGTCATTTCGGGACTAACATTTATGGTTTATTTTTATTTCAATAATTCGCTTGCTCGTAGGGGTCTTTAGCAGTGGGATGAAACCGGAGGAAACCCATAAGGTTGGACAGGCGACCCTACTCCTTGCCACGTACAACAGGGGATTCGAAATCACGCCAGATGACTCAATGACAGACCGTATGATACAGCGCGCACATACTAACCATTCGCCCCCTCCCTGTCATAATAATCACTCTCTAACCATTGCTTTATGCTACAATCATGATACGAGTGTTCTTAGCCGGCCTCCAAAAATTTCAGTAGCCCCCCCCCCCCAATTTTATGAGCTGGACATGAGAAAGAAAAGGTTGGAAAAAAATGACTGACAAATAACACAAAAAAAGAAATGTAGCCTACTACAAAGAAAGAACTTTATGAGTTTGACCTCACTATACCGATAGGTCACTGTGTTATTTAATTGTATCAGGAAATCAAAAATTTGCCTTCTGCTTTGGTCTGAAAAGCTTGGAAAATGGGTTTGCAGTAGTCAATTTTCAAAATTTTCGTGGGGGAGGGGGGTGCCTTGTGTGGGCCTTGGTTAATGACCTGACAGGTGGGCCTTCGGCCCACCAGTCCGGTACTGTGTGGATGTATATTATCGTCGCCCACGTCCGTCCGCACGGGCGTCCATAATCTGTTTGTGAACACTCTACAAGTCACTTACAATCTGATCTTGACGAACGCGCGCATTCGGCGCATACTTGTGTGGGGCTTGGCCAATGACGTCCTAATGTTCTGCTCCGCACAGGGCTAATGAAGACAGGCATACACCATGCTATGGGGGAAATTTGGTCCGGACAGCGCCACTACGGCCTTCTCTTATATCGAATTACAACTGTCTTCGTCCCATCCGAACGACTAGACAGCTGTCCTTGTCAAGCCCTGCCGACATCGGTTTTGCTTTCTCTCGAGGGTTTTTTCTGAAGTCTTTCTTCCCAAGCATAACCGAAGTCGTTCATTTTATCTTGCTTATAAACCATCGATAATTACATGTATGTAAAATGAGACTATCCGAGAATATTAATCCCCCGCCCCCGACTTTCAGATCGCAAGTTACCTCGGGCATAGAATATACCATAAAGATGAAAGAGATTTACCATTATAGGTTTACAAACTCGGTGGAAGAGGAGTTAACTCCCTTTAGTGGTTGCTTTGGGATTCTCGACTGGTCAACTAAATAACAACTACAGATTCTCTAAGGTTAAGAAAGTAATATCTTTATGTATTTACAAAATTACCCCACAGTAAGACTTGCATGACCGAAAAGCTAACACGGAACGGATACAAACGCAAATAACAAGGATATATATAATAATGTACAATACAGGTTTTAAATACAAACAAAGCAAGAGATAACAATGACTTTCAAAAAGAGGACTATTTATAGGTGATATTAAATAATATAATCTCAAGCATGTTAAAATAATTAGAATGATTATCAATGAACTCAATCGGATTAAAATACACAGTGTAAATTCAACGGACGCCTGACGCGTCTGAATGCGTTCATATTAGAACATTTTGCGCTGAAATATGAACACGTTAATGTCCACATATGAACACCGCAGTTCTAAAACGTACACAAAAACTTAAAATCCGTTTAAAACTGAACACATTGTGTGCAGTTTCCGTTCAATGGTCTTTGAAATCATGCAGATATATATTTCGTTTCGTTTTTTATACTTTCGATGGCTTCTACTAGTGTAGTAAAGACAAGTAAAACGAAATTTTGAAGTATAAAAAAATAAACGAAATAGGATCTGTGTTTTAATCAGATTGCATTAGGATTAGACTGAGCATACTCCTGAGTATATCATAAATGCAACGTGTTTTCTTTCTTTTATCTTATATATAGGGTAACGAATTCAGGTAACAATGACTTATTTTGTAATCCTTATCATTTAAATATTTTGTAACAACTTAATATTAAATAAATGTGCCTTTTAATTTGAATTTCAAATTGTGCATTGGGCAGCAATCCTGTCATCTAAATTAAGTTAATTATAGCACCACACAATATGTTATCCAAAGGCTACACTTTGTAAAAATATATGTTAAGATTTTCAGCTGTGTCTCCGTTGTATGTCACCGATAGAGAAGCTTCAGAGCTTTGTAAAAATATGCATATTTCAAATTAGGATTTAACAGGAAAATCGTTTGTCTAACACTATCGTGGCACTGTTTTGTAATACCCATGATACGCTGTACATCGTTGTATGCTACCAACGTGGAGAAGTTCTTGAGTTCAAAGCTTTGAAAAAATAGGCATATTTCAAATTAGAATTTTAACAGGAAGATCGTTTGACGAACATTATCTTGGCACAGTTTTATACGCGACGTCCATGTGGGTTGCTGTCCCCCATGTCAACCATCTCCCAATAGTTTAATCAAATTCTATTAGCAAGTGCAGGAGAGCCGCACTACACGCAAAACAAAAATCTACAAGATGAACCTGCGGACAAGACAGAAAATAGACATTGTATGTTATTGGACGTGATTTGATTAAGTATATATGCGTGTATCTAAATTATCCAGAAGGCAGATGGGCATTTTTTAACAACCGATTCCAGGGTGTGTATTCCTTTTTCCCCAAAAGTAGAAACAGAAATCCACAGTGCAGTGGTGCTAACCCTACATTTTTTTCAGCATCCGTCGTACACAACAATGCATCCATTATCACTTGCAACTACTATAGCCAGGCCATCTTGACTGAAAGTAGAGCTAGTCAGAACACATGTTACCATGTGGGCATTATCAATAGTTCTTCCCACACGTTCCTGAACACCGTCATCAGTTATGCGATGAATGAGTCCCGTTTTTCGATCCAAGACAACGAAACAATCATCTTTGTAATAGGTCAATCCCATGGGTTCCTTTAAATCCCACTCACCCTGCCCCCGGTATCGGCTTACCACATCTCCCCCATCTGTCATTAGCACCACCTCCTTAACTGTCCAATCAGACACAGCAATGATCTTCCCGGGAGATGTGTCGATGCTCCGTGGATAGGTAACAACGCCTTTGTGAGCTCGGAGAATTCTGCCATTCATGGATATAACGTGAATTTCTGGAGGTCCATAGGGATTGCAAACTCCACAAACAAGTGTTTTGTCATTAATGCTCCCCAGAGATGAATATCCTACACTTGTGGATATTTCTGAACTCAGTTTTAAGTCGAGATGAAGACGTTTATTTTTTGTGGTGCTGATGATCGAGACAATAATAATCGTTTTGGCATCAGGACACGTTACTGCAACATCATCACGTTCAAAGGATAGCACCCGCGTTGCGTCCCACGGTTCCATGCTGTTTCCAAATTGAATGTATTTCATTCCCTGCCCATTTAAACGAACGAGTTTAATGTTTTGATTAAAGCGATCTACTACCACAAACGTGTCATCTTTAACAGCAGTCAAACCGACGATTTTGCAAGTTCTAGAATCACTTGGCAATCGACATGATAAAGTTGCTGTTCTTTTAAGTTCGTCCATTTCCTGTCGGTCACTTACGCGATCCAAGAAAAATCTATCGGGGTTTTGACTCGGTTTAACGTACTTTTTAAAGGGACGTGTTTGCGCTGGTCTCTGTGATCCCTGGGCAAAGTTAAATTGCGGATGGTAACCGTATTGTGCAGGCGCGGTATAATAACGTAGTGGCGGCGGAGAAACGTAAGCTTGTGGTGCTTGGGGCGCATAACTCTGGGGCTCACGATACTGGTATGCAAGTGGTTGTTGCGAGAAAGCAGGTTGTGGCCACGAGGGCCGATAGGCTGCTGCGGCATTAAGACTCTCGTAGGACTGCTCGAGTACAGGAGCCGAAGGGATGACCGAACTCGCCGTTACGCTGGATACTGGCAGTCCAGGTGATTTTTCAGTTTTCTCCAACTCACGGTCACTGCCATCGACTACATCTCCGATTTTCACGTTTTTCAAAATGTCATTTATTTCTAAGTCCGGGACATATTTAATGTTATTGACGTCGCTTTTTGACTCAATTTTGACCGCATCTTCATTCAATTTTTCTAACAAAATTTCCAAGGTCTTCAAATATTCGAGTGACACGAAGGTTCCCTTGACAGAAAGCTTCTCCAACTGCTCCAGTTTCTTGTCACAAGATTGGGTTATGGTCTTGCACTCGTCTGCTGCTTCTTCAGTCTTCTTTTCTTCTTCTTTTAGTATATTTTGAAGTTTTGTCGTGACTTCCTTTTCCCGATCTATAAGATGTTTTACAAATTTGTTCCTAATTGTAGAAAAATGCTCTGATATTTCCATCTGAAGTTCGTCTTTTCTGTGGCGTAAATTTAAAGGTTTTGCTTCCAATTTTTCTTGGAGCCCTTTAAAAACATCGTGAAGTGTGTCTGTTTTTGCACTTAGTACAGTTATCAATGAACCTACTTTGGTTCTGGCAGCTTGGAGAGAAATGTGATCTTTTTCACACGAGGAATGGTTCGGACTACAGATAGAGCATACCGTTACTTTTTGAGACATGCAATATTCGTCTGCAGCAACTGACGGGTGATTTTGACAGCTGTCGTCGTCCCTGCTGCTTTCTTTAACGCTGCATTCCGGGTCGCCGCCGCCGCCCGCCCTGGCCACGGAGCTCACTAGACTAGCGATATAGAAATTATCAGGAAAGTCATCTGCTGGGTCCGAAAACTCGTGACTTGGTGGAGAGATGTTTTTCCGGCACATTGGACAAGGAAATACCACGAGACCCCCTTTATCACACGCCTTTATATGGTCAGATAAACAATCTCTACAAAAGGAATGTAAACAAGCAAGTTGCTTTGGATCTGTGTACATGTTCAAACAGATACTACATGTTAGAAAGTCCTCCGATAGTTCTTGTAGGGCATCCATCTTGAATATTCGTCTACTTACTGTAATTCACGTATTATTGTAGCTCCTAGGTTCTCACTGTGTCAATACAATACAATACAATACAACAAGGATGCAGCTTAAATGAAAAAAAGGATATAGTGACGTAAAATGTCCTTTATGACACAGACGACTGCATTCTTTATGCACCTGTTATTAAAGTAGGTCAGGGTATTTTTAGCTCAGGTGAGGCCCTATCTACTGTGTACAGTGACGTCTAGTATTAGCCATCAGCCTAACATTTTAGATCAATATCGAGAATGCGCACTCTTATTAAAATCATTGACAAACGGTATTCATATAGGCCTATTCGTACACATTTGCATGTGAATGGAGTTACAACTGATTCTCCGGAATCATGCTTTCTTTTGCCATCAAACATGGTGTGACATTGCAATATTTGGGAAGGGGAGATAAATCGATATTGAATAGAATGGGGGCTTCGGTCTTACGTACGGACACTATACTATGATCAATCATGCATTTATCTTGTTCTTCGATTTACTTGAGGACACAGGGAAAACCCACAAGACTGGACATGCGCCTACACCTTGTCAAGTACAACCGGGGAATCAAAACCGCACCAGTTGTCTCAGTAACAGACAAACTAGGTCATTTAGAGATTAACACATGGTTCAATTATATTTCAATTATTTGCTTGCGCGTAGTGGTCTTTTAGCAGTTGGAGGAAACCGGAGAACCCAGAGAAGACCCAGGAGATTGGATAGACGACCCTACTCGTTGTCACGAACAACTGGGGGGTCAAAACCATGCCAGTTGACTCAAAGACGGACTTTATGATACAGTTCACACCTGCCAACACGTAAAGAGGTCAGCCCTCAGAATAGATTACAGTTAATTTACGGAATGATGTCCCTGTACTCAATGTTTTAATTGAACAAAGAAAACCAGGATTAATTTATAGTTATTTTATTTACACTTTACATATGACTTACTATTGAACAAGTAGAAAATGGAGTATACAGTTCTTTATATTTACATAATGCGAAACAATGACAAAATGATTATCAATAACAAATTATGTACATCTTTGTAAAAATATACACACTTATGATTTAATTTTTTTTTTTCTACATAGATATATTTAGTCAAGAGACCAAATACAATGCAGTTGAGGAATTCGACAAGCGGGATGAAAGGAAACTGTGGAAAATAAAATGATATTTTAACATAAATAATCTTGCACAAGCAATTCACTAAATAATGGCATACAATTTAACACATTTATTTAACTACAGAGATATTCATGTTGTGGAAAATAGCATCATACAAAAAAACAGTAAAATGTTGTAAACACTGTGAAATTATTTCCGGAACAATGGCACTGGTACAATACTGGCATTCAAAATTTATTGTCAAAATTAATAATTATTTTAACCTGCAAGAACGAGATAGTACTGAAAACCATCAAGTGAGACTTGATTCGTGCAACATTATAGCCACTGATCTGTGTCTGGGAGATTTCGAAATTCTACTAATTTGTGAAAATTGAAGCTTTAAACTGAATGTTAGTCCTAAAAATTGTACAATTTATTTCTGTATTAAATACCGGCTCAATGTATTTGTGAAGGCCAACTAAATTTATGTCAAGATCGCAGATGTCAATAAGCTAAGGACATGTGATTGTTGGTAAGATCATAACCTTTAACCAAAGTTGAGGTTGGTCTTATGAAACCATAACATTTCCATAATTCAGCATTCCCTGCAGACATTATAAATAAGCAAACACCACCTATATGTTTTTTTAAGCAGTATTTGTATTTAGGATTTGATCTGAATAGGGATTGGGGAACAGGCATAGCCTATACTAAACCCCTCTCGCTGTATGTGTTTGGTTGGTCTTTTTTTTAATCTGATAGAATCAAAGTACTGAGATAATCTACTATTGATATTAATTGGGTACTTAATAAAGTGTTAAATAAGAAATATGGTTATAATTTACAGTGGATTAAGCTTTGAAAAATTAAATAATGTCAGCAAAGAGCAAGAGAGAGAGAAATGGAGTATGTCCACTTGACACAAACTAGGTCACTTTTGGGACCAACATATGGTTCAACTTTATTTCAATAATTCACTTGGGCATAGAGGTCTTTAGCAGTGGGAGGAAACAAGAGGACCCAGAGAAAACCTAAGAGGATGGACAGGCGATCCTACTCTTTGTGTTGTACAACCTGGGAATCGAAACCATGCTAGTATATTCAGTGACCGACATTATCATACAACACGCACACTCTAACCATTCAACCATCTAACTCTCCCAGGAAAGAGCAAATATCAGTGCATATTTCTGTTGTAAAATATGGAGTGACTTGACAGTCTAAAACTTAAATATACATTAATTAATGAGGCAGATTAAGTGTAGATTGAACTGTTATTGCACACTATATGGCAACGTATATTTGAACACACGATATAATCATAATAATCTGATTTTCTGTTCTTCCAGGGGTCTTGATAAATAAATAGCCACTTAAATCATGTGAAAGATGTTTTGTTTAAAATTTTAATATGTAATTATTTGGAATTATACTTTTGATTCTGAAGTAATAAGATTATTTTAAAAATGTGTTCCTGAAGATTGTTTTTTTTTTCATTCTTTAAGGTATTGGTTATAATTTTAAGAAGTCCTTAACTTATAATATAAATTAATAATACATATTTATATAACTATCCAAAATCTTCACTGAAGGCATTACAGTTAACAATTAAATTTTTTTTTTTCCTCTATAGATTATTGTACCATCTAAAATTTGTTACGACACAAAAGTGTATTTTAAACCAATACATTATATCGTTTTGAAATAAGGGTGAATCTATTTATTTGAATATTGACTCTGTACCCCGAAATTTCTGAATTTTAAAGATGCATAATGTAAGAATCAGATAAAGAGCTGGTCGTTCTAATTTGGCTATAGCAGTTCAAATATAGATAATGAAACATTAATATGTTAAAAAAATTTCAGTCAAATTCCTTTATTCTATGTGAAGCTTAGATGTATGAAAAAATGAATCGTAAATTGTTTATCATTATTACAGTAAAGGCACTTGACAATATCTATTTTAAATGAACTGAAAAGTAGTTTAACGCCCTACTGTTCTGCTCCAAACTGGGCTAACGAAGGCGGGCATATGCCATACAGTGCGCTATGAGGGACATTTTGCCCGGACAGCAGCACCTCTTACATCGAATTCCAACTGCCGAGGAATCTTTTACGTGCATGCAAACGATTAGACAGCTGTCCTTGTCAGCCCCCCTCCCCCACCATGCACCACAGACAAGGGGAAACCACGTTGGAAAATCCTTAATAAACATATATTTATTTTATCGTTCAATTCTTAATGGCTGTGGTGGTCTAATCTACCCCATTCAAAGACTGAAAAAAAAACCCCTGCAATAGGCAGATTTAGCTCTTACATAATGTATGTTTAATGGCTGTGTTGTTCAAATCTACTCCATTCATATAACATTTGAGGACTGAAACAGCCGGATTTCGTTCTTACATAATGCATCTCTAAATACCTTAATTAATTATATCTTTGTAATCAAGTTCATTAACAGAAATTCAGAAAAATAACAAATATGACAAAATTTGAAGCAATTTGAATGCGATCAGTTCATTATTTCCCAAGCATACAAACATAAACAGATAATGCAAAAATAACAAGAT
This sequence comes from Patella ulyssiponensis, assembly GCA_963678685.1. NCBI lineage: Eukaryota > Metazoa > Mollusca > Gastropoda > Patellidae > Patella > Patella ulyssiponensis. Next base: position 63,189,537 of record OY783231.1, on the reverse strand, counting down.
TTACTGAAAAATCTTTCCTGAAAATTGCTAAAAATCTTTAAACAGCATGACCAGTAATTTTAAGTAAAACTCTTAAAGAAAACAAAATTACATCTTTTTATCTGAATTAAATTATTCGAACATCAAACTTAATTCAAGGTTCCACGGCAGCCCTGAGCACCACACAAACAAGGAATTTTTTCGTCTTCGAGGGGGAATTTATAATCGTAGGTTATTTCCTCGTTCACATCAATGTCTCGTTTTGAATAAATTACAATTTTCTTATGAGAGTCCATGGTAATAATTTTTGCATAACAGTTCGGCTGAAATGGAAAAACATTATTTTATATTAATGACACTTATCTCTAGGGAGAGAGACTAAAATGGGGTTAACATCAACCAGTTCATTTCGGGACCAACATATGGTTCTATGTTGTTTCAATTATTTGCTTAAGCATAGGGGTCTTTAGCAGTTGGGAGGAAACCGGATGACCCAGAGAAACCCCATGTGGTTGGACAGGCAATCCTACTTCTTGTCAATGACAGAAATGAAAGGAAACAGAGTTTAACGTCCTACTGTTTTGCTCCGATATGGGCTAATGAAGACGGGCATACACCATACAGTGTGCTACAAAGGAAATTTGACCAGGACAGCGGCACTACAGCCTTATCTTATATCGAGTTCCAATTATCAAGGGATCTTTTACATGCACGCCGGTGTGTATACAGGACCTCGTTTTTTCGCCCCATCCTAATGACTAGAGAGCTGTCCTTGTCAGGCCCTCCGTCCTGCATCACTAACAAGGGGTGAGCCACACCATAAAATCTGGGCACACACTACTATTAATTGTCCATCCACCCCTGAGAAACTGAATAATAATTACAATGATTTCACCCACTTCATAAGCACATGATATACTTACGCTACAGCAATGGTTAATAAATCGTGCCAGATTTCCTACTCGTGTGGCATCTATAATAGTATCATGATCCACACGGAACAAATAACTACTCCCGATACCATCCTCTTCATACTTCTTCTCCCGTAAATTAGCCAATGAATGACGAATATTCTGACCGACGTATTCTATAACCATCTCATCTGCTGCTATAGGTTCTAGAGCGAACAGACCCCAGTCGTGAATAGGACTCTTTGCAAAACGTAACTGTTTCTTACGGAACTGGAAAAATAAAAGAAACATAGGCAATAAATAATCTTTTTTTTCTCTAAAACGTGATTTTAATTCCGTCTAGCCCCAAATCTGTGCACTTTGTAGAATGGACATCGATATAAAAGAAACATATTTGGGACAACAAAGAAGAGACAAAAGGAAGAGAAAAAATTGGATTTTAATATCCCCTTGAATCATTTTAGGTTCAATTTGGTATTTATCATATCGCTTAACTTTATTTCAATAGAGGTAACTTGCAGTGGGAGGAATTCGGAGGACAAAGATAAAACTAGCAAGGTTGGACAGGTGACCATATCCAGAGCTGTGTACTAGCATGGAATCAAAACAATGTCATTTGGCTCAATAATAGACCTTAAAATCTAAAACCTTATATTTAACTCATCGGCAACCCAGGTCCAAAAAGGAACTGCGATACTGCAAAATGCAGTCGACAGCAGTGAATATTACTTGCTTCACATTCTCCGATTTACATTCATGTGAGTTAGTACACAGTTTTAGCTAGACAATATAAAAGACAGACAAGACGAGTAACCCATGTACCTTAAGTTGGTTGAATTTAAGAAGATCACCCATTTCAGTAATTGCTGCAAATGACGATTGGAGTCGACGATTTTCACTTCTAGCATCCCTCTGCGTTTGAACATTCTTTTTGGCAGTGGCTTGCTGTAATAAAAAAAAAAGTGGAGAAATAAACAAATGTGATCCGACAAGAATTGTAAATTTTGGTCCAATACTAGAGTAGATCATGATGCATAGATACAAATATTGTACTTAATAAAAGGTCAAGACAAATTCAAGAGAGTGGTAATTGTAGAGATGGAGAGACAGAGAGAGAGAAATGGGGTTTAACCTACAACCGGGGGGAGGGGGGGGAATCGAAACCACGTCAGTTGCCTCAATGACAGACTTAATGATACAACACGCAGGTGCTAACCATTCGACCATCCCCCCTCCCACCTGCATAATTACAACATTACAAGATAAACAATAGAATATATTTCGTTACTTCAAGAAAATTATTGTTAATTACAATACCTCTGTTATTTGTACATCCCAATGAAAAAAAAACAGTGAATACTTACAGCCTTAGAGACAGAAACTTTTGAAACATTCCTGGCATTCCATAGATACGGTGCTTTTTCTTGTTCTGTTAATTTATAATACCCTTCAGTTCTACAACAACCTGCAATAATCACAAAATATATATGTATATGTTCTAGTAGTCTATAATACCATGCAAAAACCAATATACAATTCAGAATTTCAATAGGATTCCAGTTTAAAACTAAAAACTTATCTTATAAATCCTAACTTGTAGAGAGAATTTATAACGTTGAAACACAGCCAAAAAATCACTGAACGGCTTTGAATTTCAATAGTATTCCTTCTTCGACTAACTGAAAAATCCCAGCAAGTTTCAAAGAAAGAGAAATGGGGTTTAAGATCCACTCAATACAAACTTTTTTTTGGGGGGAAACTAACATATGGTAAAATTTTATTTCAACAATTTGCTTGTGAATAAGTGTCTTTGGGAGCTTGTCACATACAAGTGTGGGATCGATAACATTTCACTTCAGACAATGACAAGACACCACACACCTTAGAGACCAGAGAGAGAGAGAGGAATAGGGTTTGATGTCCACTCGACACAAACTAGGTCATTTCTGGACTAACATATGGTTCAATTTATTTCAATAATTCGCATGGCATGGGGGTCTTAAACAGTGGGAGGAAACTGGAGGACCCAGAGATTTGACAGACGACTCTACTTCTTGTCACGTAGTACCGGGGAATCGAAACCATGCCAGTTGACTCAATGCCTTACGAGGAAACCATTACGCCATCTAACCCCACCCCCCCATATATATTTTCAGTATACCTGTTCTATGTGTTTTAACTTGTGGCGGTTCATCAAGCTTTCTCTTCTTTCTAGGTGGAGTGGGATCAGGTATATTGGTGTGTGGATGATCCACCCATAATATAGAACTTAACCAATAAAACACTGGATCATCTGATTGCATGAGATCATCGTATGTGCGTTTCATGTACCGAATATCTTCTTCGTCGATACCCTTACTAAATATCTCAAAAAATATTTGACGTTCTTCTTGTAAACTTCTGGCTGTGTAAGTCGGCTTTGGTTTCGGCGTAGGAGGAGGTAAGATACTTGCCAACTCGCGACTGCCTTTTAATTTGTTCGTAATGTCTTTCAATTTTTCTGCTTTTTTGCCTTTAGGTGCAGGTGGTTTTTTAGGTTTCTTTTGCAATTTAGCATCAGAGAGATCAGATTCACTATTGTCTGTTTTAGCACTAAAACTTGTCGCCCACGCGGACGTATCACTATCAAGCGGTATTTCTTCCCCTTTGACCTCAAAATCATATTTAGCTGGAGGTAAGCAGTAACTATGATCCATCCAAATTTCTCTCGACATTCCGCTACTTTCTTCATCTGCAGATTCTGTTGCATCTGACTCAAATCCAGATTGAGGAGGAGCTGCGAAGTAATCATGTTCTGCAATAGCTGGATTAACATATGGTTTCTTCTCAATGTCGGCGAGGGTAACCTCTGGAGTTGCTTCCACTAGTACTGGAGATACCTCTGGAGGCTTGATTTGTTCTGGTGCTTTAGGTGGTGTCTTTGGTTTTGGTCCTCGTTTTTTTGGTACCTTTTGTGGTGTTGAGCTTTTAACAGGAGATGCACTGGACTCTGTGGATGAGGTGGAGGAGGAAGTTGAACTTGAAGTTGCAGTAGTTGTTGATGCTGAAAGTGTCTTGGATTCCTGAACAGGTTTTTTAGGAGAGATTGCCGAATCAGTGGTTGAAGATTCCTCTTCTGACTCAACAGTAGAAACATCAACTTCCATGGATTCTTCATCTTCTTTCTCTGCCTCCTTTACTTTTTCTTTTTCTTCAACCGTTTCAATTTTGGATTTTGTTTTGTCTTCTTCACTTTCCTCCCGGATCGGAGATAATGGTTTCTTAGAGACTTCAGATTTAGAGTCATCCAATTCACTGAAATAATATAAGAGGGCTCCATTTTAAAAATTTCTGATGGACAGACCTATAATTTCTTTCTTTTAACAATGATGATCCAAATTGTTTTTTTTTGTTATTTCACGCAAATAAGAGTTGATTTAAGCAATACTTTAGACAATGACTGTCCAAATTATTATTTTTTTTGTTATTTCATGCAAATGAGACTCGATTTATGCATATTTCTATACAGTTCATTATCTTGTGTATCTGCCAAATTAAAAAATATTATTTGCAAACTACCCAAACCTAAATGGAAACCAACTGTTTCAGTGGAGATTAACAAAGTCATGACTAGTTTGCAAAATTTGAGTGACGATCTGCAACACAATGTTGTAGACCTCTCTGACACACAACCTCCATAGAATACATTTAGATTGAAAATATAAGTTTGTTTGAACAACAAAGAATTACCTCTCTTTACTTTCATCTTCTTCACTTGAAGACGAAGAAGATTCCTCATCCTCCTTATCTTCACTTACTTTCTCTACATCAACATCAATCTCTTCCCTAGAAACAAACACATAAAATAACTGAGGTTTAAGAAGAGAGACGCGAGAGAAATGGGTTTTAATGTCCACTCAACACCAACTAGGTCATTTCGGTTCAATTATTTTTGAATAATTTGGTTGTGCGTAGAGATATTTAAAAATGGGAAAAGAACGGAGAATATCCACAGACCTAATGATACAATGTGCACGTGCTAACTATCCGCCATTCACCTCCCTGCGAAGAGGGAAGAAGAGAGAGAGGGTGGGGTAATACTGTACTAAGATTGGCAAGGTACAGGGATCTTAGGATAAACAACAAAGACATCATAATTACGATTCCATACAAAAAGACTAAACAAATTGGGTTTAATGTCATTTTAGGACAAACATATAGTTCAATTTCATTTCAACAATTTGCTGGTGCATAAAGGGCTTCAACAGTGGGAGGAAACCACTCAATGACAGACCTTCTGGTCTAAAGCACATATGTTAAGACAATTTGGCCACCCAACTCCACCTACGATTTTATACAACAGTTACTAGAGCAACTCTCACAATAATTATAACAGGATTTATTCTATACTGAAACAGTAATAAATAAAGAAAACTTACTTATCAGATGTTTGATCTTTAGCATCAGCTTTAACATCTTCATCTTCCTCCTCTACATCTTCGTCATCATCATCATCTTCATCATCACTTTCAGCGTCCGATGATTCCTCCTCAGATTCCTCTTCTTCACTACTTTCATCACTAGACTCATCTTCTTCATCTATAAAGAAAGAGAAACATTTTTCATTAGTTAAATCCCCAATAACACTCTTGTTGTAACTAAATAATATGTCCGACTCTTCATTCTGGTCAACAAATTGTATTATTTTACAATATTCCAATTAATTGATGATATAAATTTCATCTTAACACACCTAATTTAAAAAAATTGGAAAAATTCAACTAATTGATTTGAAAAGTCTAACGTAAACCTTTTCAATGTGACTTTGATTTAAAATATTTTCGAACCATCTGGACAAGTAAAATAGGTCGTAATGGATAATTTACACAACAGGTAGGACACTTAAACATCTAGACTTAGAATAAGGCTATTATTTATTTTCTGGGGCTGCCAAGCCAGCAAGAGTGTTATTGTCCCTTTAAGTTAATGATCTTCCAATCTAAATGAGAAATGGTATCAGATATTCTTGAAGGAAAACATCGCTCATGCAGAACATCCATCACAACTCGGGTGTTCTAGAAAGAGTAACCAGATTTTGGTAACTGCAGCTTCTTAGCAGACAGTAAATGAAATACAGTTAAACCCCTATAACACTTAGGTTGCCTAAAATCACCTTAACTAAAGCTCCTTTAACCTTCCTGCCACATGCTCAGCTGTGAAGCACACAAAATGGTCCTGTAATACGGAAATTTATCACATATCTTAGCAAGTGGAGTTGGTCTAATGAACACCAATATTGGACCATTTCAGTCTGTTCAGGGAGGGATATACTTGAATTATTAGATCACCTTTCTCTAATTTTCTTCAAGGAACTGGGAGAGTCAATATTTATGTAACAAGTGCTAAAGGGTTAACATTAGGGCCGAAACGATACGCTGTGCCACGATATGATACAGCATGATGTCGTAGCCCAACGATACGGGTGCATCACAATACACACGCCATTAATGTGAAATTGACAAAAGTTTTCTTGAGTTGAAATAAAGAAAAAATACACAATGACAATGTTTTGAATTTATATTGTTTATTATTAGATAAATTAAAATTTATATTTAACTTTTAACCAATATTTTTGGCACATTTTAACTACAAATACTTCAAACGTCTTTATTTTTTTTTCTTTTACCTCAAAAAAATGTTTGAGGATTTAATTTGTCGGAGTAAAAAAATTAATATGCCCAACTCATTAAAGCCTCGTCGATGTCATGCTTATCAGTGATTGTAGCGCCCAAGCGAATATTCACTGCGGTATCAGTTTGCTTCGATCGAACAGGCGGATGGCTTTTCTATTTCAACTTCACCAACATAATAGTCGAAAGACTAAGAGAGACTGTTAACCAAAATTTCAACACGCTTTTCATTCATTCGAATAAGAGCCACCGGTTCTATGCCGGCATCGCGAGGAAGAAATGACTTAAATAAAATGCGATTTCATTGGTGTAAAATGCATGGCTTCCGGTATTTTGTCCAATGGAAAAAATTGTCTTATCCAGTTTCCGAGTCGTATTTTGCACGCGATTAGTAGGTCAGTTTTGCAATGATTGTGAAGTCTGGATGCCCGGGCCTATAGAAGAGGCGTGCTATTTATAGCTACCGAGGGTTTCTTTACATTTAGGCCTTGTGTACGTACGTACTGAACTGATAGGTAATTTCTAAGGGTCCTACATGTCTCATTTATTGAACAAATATCGCGATATAGTATGAAATTAATCGTGAACCTTAAATTGAAAAAAAAATCGCGATTATCGATATTCTTAAAAAAAATATCGTTCATCGTTTTCATGGAAAAAATCGCGGTACACCGGTTCACCGGTGAATCGTTTCGGCCCTAGTTAACATCCAACTTTTTGGTGCTAACTGCGCTTAGAGCCAAACGGTAATCATTGGAAAATGGCTAAAAGAAGATACTAAGGATTGTTTGATGTTCCAGGAGAGTTTAAAGAAATTTGACCATCTGACGATAATATTTGATCTTACCTCCTGATTGTGTTTTGTCTTCTTCTGATTCGTCTTCACTTTCACTAACTATCGGACGTTTTATTCTTGATTTACGATCAGAATCTTCTTGATCTAATTTCAAAAAGACAAAAAAAGAATCCATGGGATAAAGCAGAATTTTGTTTATCATGAACTTGAAAAGAGATAAATTCTGCTATATAATGGAAACCTTTTTTTTCAAAGAACCTAATTGTTTTAGAAAATGTCACTATATAGACAACTGCGAAATGATCCCAATTTAAAACATTGTGGACTCCCTGCTTTTTTTCATCAGTAAGATTCTGGGCCTAAATTTTTTGATGGGCCTCTTTTCAATCCACAAGAATCAAAGCTAGGAGATAGTCTAGGCTAAATAATCATACATACACTTAAACATGGATTAAGACGTGAAAAATTAGATACAGTATTGTCCAGAAAAAAGAGAGAGAGAGAAATGGGATTTAACGTCCACTCGACACAAACTAGGTCATTTCGGGGCTAACATATGGTTTAATTTTTTATTTCAATAATTCACTTGCACAAAGGGGTCTTTAGCAGTGGGAGGAAACCAGAGGACCCAGAGAAAACTCACGAGGTTGGATAGGCGACCCTACTCCTTGTCACGTACAACAGAAGATACTGGAAAAAGGCTAGTAACAACTGGTAAGGGACTTTACTTGAAGCCACTCTTAACCACAAATGTTTCCACACTCTACAGTAATCAGTCTACACTAGCCCTAAGCCTTATACACTACAATATCTATTGATTTATTTTCTATGCTACCAAATATTTTCTACTGTGCAACCAAATTTTTTGGTTGTGAACAATTCTACGCGAAACTAAATTGTTTTAGGTATCCAAATTTTTTCGTTGCTACCAAATATTTTTGTTGCCACAAAATATTTTCCTACCTGAATCATGTTCCACGGTAGCTGCTGACATGTTAGTTTTAGAATCTTCATCTTCTACTCGTGGTGGTGATGGTGGACGGAACTTTTTCTATAATAAATATATTCAAACAATTATTGGTAATGTAGAATTTAATTACTGGTTGTAATTGTCACCATGGAATTTTCTTTCAATAAATGCTTAAACTGGTAAAACACAGATCCTATTTCATTTCGGGAGGAATTAGCCAATGGAACGGCCTGCTATGGCTAGTTTGTGGGTAACCCACTAGAAATATCAAAGCATATTGGTTAATCAAATGTTTGACATCATAGGGTAAAAATCCACTCATATGACCTCTGACCCAACCTTCCACTACAACTGGTCAGGTCTTCATGTAGTGGATAGCAGAGGCCATCGAAAGTAACGAAAAGCAATATAGATCTGTATTTATAATCAGATTTTAATTACCTTAAATGAGGGGAGTTTTGGCATTCCACCTCTAATACCCAATAAACCACCCATACCAAAACCTCGGCCGAAACCTAATCCTGCTTCTAACCCACCATCTCTACCCCATGGGTGTCTAGCTTCAAATAATGATGCTAATGTTGAACTGAGACCGGCATCTTTAGAAAGAGGTTTGTTGACACCCGTTTTTTCTGTAGTTTTATCTGTGGTTGTCGGTAACTTTGCCGTCTGAAATTACGAGAGAAACATGGAATATTATTGTCTGGGTTCATTTGGCTTAAAAAGAGTTCATACGAAACATCAAACACAATAATTCAACGAATTTATCTTCACAAGAAAATGTGGAGGTGGCATTTCAACAAAGCAAAAAAATAATTAACAACTCCTAAGTTGCATATACATGTATATAGACAGAGCGATTGCGTTGAACATACGCTCGACACAAAATAGGTCATTTGGGGACTAATATATGGTTCAATTTTATTTCAATAAATCGTATGCGTGTAGCGGTCTTCAGCAGTGGGAGAAAATCCGAGAATAAGGAGGAAATGCACGAGGTTGGACAGATGACCCTACTTGGTGTCACATACAACCAGGGAATCAAAACCAATGACAGAACATAACAAACATTCTGGTCTAATAATGAACCATGATACACCACAAGGCCAATACAAGTAACCTTACAAATCATTGTAATTCAGTACACTTCTATCATAATCCTGAATATTCCTGCCACATTCTCGTATATTCCTACCACGTTCTCGTATATTCTTACCTTACTACGGCCTTCTTCATCATCCCACCATTTCTCATAACACTTAAACGCTGAACTAACCACCATCTTTTTACACAAATCTTTCTGCATCACTTGTTTCAACTCTTTCACAAAACCATTGAGAACAGACATAAACATGCGATCGTTCATGGCCAAGCGATCCGTCGAGTTGACCATATTACCGTTCGTCATATTATCATGATACTGGTTCAGATAGTTTCTATTATAAGCACTGCTATCTACAAAGTTCATATTAAATCCCAGCGGCCATCCACCAGCCACGCTTACAGACGCCTGATTAAAAGACGATTCGTTGAACGAAGAAGATGTTGTAGCCTGATTAAATGGCGCGTTCTGATTATAAGCATCAGACGTGGCTTGTGAGAATGGAGTAGGAGTGGAAGGGGGAAAGGATGAAGGCGTAGGAGGCATGAAAGGTGAACTGCCAGATAACTGAGTGAAGGGAGATGGTGTAGATGGAATGAAAGGACTCTGTGGGATTTGATTAAATGAGGCTGGAGTCATATGTCCGTATGAAGGGGTTTGGGGGGTAAATGCAACTGGGGTGGGGGGTATGAATGGGGTTGACTGCTGTGGATTCAGGTGCAACTTTTGTTCTCCACTGCTGATGGATGCTAAACTCATGCGATCATCCGACTCCATACTTCCACGACTATTTTCATCTTGTAAAGGAGTGTTACTATGAGAGTGTTTGGGGCTCTCAGATCGTCTTTTTGAATCCTTCATTAGATGAGAATGATGCGATTTTCTATCGCCACGCCCCCCTCGGTCTCTGTGTCTTGAGTCCCACGAAGAATGATTAGAGGATGAATTATGAGACCAATCTGAATGACTATGCTTATCATGACCTCCAGAATACTGTGAGTTTCTATCACTACTCTTCTCACTATAGTTTGATTTCGATCGAGACCAACTGTCTGAATTGTTTGTATGTGCCGGTTCTGGCACATCCGCTGTTTTTTTAGCACTACTATCGTCAGCACTTCCTGTGTTCAACAGTGATTGAATACGCGATTCTAAACTTAAAAATCTGGGAACTTCCTCCTCTGGTGTTTTAGGCCTAGGAGGAGGAGGAGGATCCGGTTTCTTTTCTTTATGCCTTGATTTGTCACGATCTCTGTCTCTACCAAACCTATCACGATCACTATGATTATCTCGATTATCCCGATTATCCCTATTGTATCTTTCACTATCTCGATTGTATCTGTCACCATCACGATAATGACTGTCTTTATCCCGATAACGACTTTTATCCCATTCTCTATCTCGATCGTAATGACCTCTACGATGTCTTCGATCCCCGTCTCCTTTATGGTGACTGCGATCGCTATCCCCTCTATTTCGGCCATTACGATCATACCTGCCCTTATTATTCCCGCGATCATAATCTCTCGAGTTATAACCTTGTTCAATTTTGGGCTGATTATCGTAGGAATTATTTTCCTCCGTTGCATATTTCGACTGATTGAAATCCTCTGTGTACGGTTGATTGTAGGGTTCCGCGTTATAACCATAATTCTGTGCCACGTGTTGATGATTGAGATTATCTGAAGGAGTGTCGTAACCATATCCCACGTTGAAAGGGGGGGGTTCTGTGTTGGGTATAAGTGAGGGGGTAGCCGTCATATAACCAAGATCCGAATGACTTGAGAAACTTGTTTCAGACTGAGGAGTTGGATAAACTTCTAGCTTGGGTTTTCGATGTCCAAAGTCAAATTCATTATCCCCCGGATCGTAGGCTTCCCTTTTCTTGTCCTCATCACCTATTTTGCGATCACCAATTAATGTTTCAATCACCACTTGCCTTTCTTTACCTACAACGATAATTCAAGAATTAATCATATATAATTTACCCCGAGATTGGAAAGACAACTCTATTGTTTGTCATGTAAACGCGGAGAATTGAAACCACACTAATTGACTCAATGACATACCTTATGATATAAAGTGACATGTTAAACCACTCGCGCTAGCCTGGAGGTTGCGTGTTCAATCCCTGTATTGACTGACACAGTTCATCAGAATTTTACGACGTGGTTTCCCCTTGTCAGTGGTGCAGGATGGAGGGCCTGCCTAGCTCCCTTGGTAGGTTGAATTCGATATATGAGTAGGTCATATCATAGTGGCTCTGACAAGCACCATTTCCCTCATAGCACAATGTATGGTATATGCCCTTCTTCATTAGCCCAGTCAGAACAGAACAGTAGGATGCTAAACGCCATTTTATTTCATTCTGTAAAACCATTCGGCCACCATTCTCTTAAGTCACAATAACTGATGTAGTGCGAGTACACTCAGGACATAATCAAACACAAAGATCTTATAATATTCATTTCATCTTTTTTAGTTTGCTCGGTCCCGCAATACTTAAGCTTAATTAAATTGGCACATTTCATGGTAAATAGAGATGTAATTACAAAACATTCATTCAATTATTCAAAAAAAGAGAGAGAGATGGGGTTTAATGTCAACTGGACACAAACTAGATCATTTCGGGACTATCATATGGTTTAATTTTATTTCAGGAATTTACTTGTGTGTAGGGGTCTTTACCAGTCGGAGGAAACCGGTGGACCCGGAAAAAACCCACGAGGTTGGACAGGCGATCCTACTCCTTTTCACATACATCCACGCCAGTTGACTCAATGACAGGCTTTATGATACAGTGCTCACGTGCTGGCCACTGGGCCATCCAATCCTCCCTATTCAAAAGATAGGTTGCCAGGCAACGAAACATACGCCCACAGAAGCTAAATCGTCCGGGCAGTCAACAAGGGTTGTCGCATATTTTTACTTTTTTCAGTAAAAAAACATTTGTGATACACTAAAATCTGATTAAGAGTAACAACTCATTATGTAATTATCAGAAAATCATTAGAATTTGTTTGTTTTTTTTATAAAGTTTTGCCCCAGGCTAACATTTAATATCATGGATTTAGCTGTTCAGTTATCAAAATTCATTGAAAATCAAAATACTTATTCGTTTTAACAGCTTAAACTCTGTGTATCAATCTGAAGTCAATCGGATGATAGGTTTGGCCTCTATAGTGTCACAAGGTTTTTTGAAGTGATCAAGGGAGATAACTCTGGAAGTAATTATTTGAAATCGCTGAAAATTAATAGGCTTCTTTGTCTCATGACCTTAAACATTGTGTGTAAATCTAAAGTCAATCGGATATTAACTTTGGCCTCTAGAGCGTCCACAAGATTTTTTGAAGTGATCAAGGGCCACAACTCTGGCACTTATTATCAGAAGTCGCTGAAAATCAATAGGCTTCTTCGCCTCATGACCTTAAACATTGTGTGTAAATTTAAAGTCAATCAGATATTAACTTTGGCCTCTAGAGTGTCCACAAGATTTTTTTGAAGTGATCAAGGACCATAACTCTGATACTAATTATTGGAAATTGCTGAAAATCAATAGGCTTCTTCGTCTCATGACGTTAAACACTGTGTATAAATTTAAAGTCAATCGGATATTAACTTTGGCCTCTAGAGCGTCCACACAATTTTTTGAAGTGATCAAGGGCCATAACTCTGGTAGTTATTATTGGAAATCGCTGAAAAACAATAGGCGTCCACAAGATTTTTTGAAGTGATCAAGGGCCATAACTCTGGCACTAATTATCGGAAATCGCTGAAAATCAATAGGCTTCTTCGTCTCATGACCTTAAACACTGTGTATAAATTTAAAGTCAATCGGATATTAACTTTGGCCTCTAGAGCGTCCACACAATTTTTTGAAGTGATCAAGGGCCATAACTCTGGTAGTTATTATTTGAAGTGATCAAGGGCCATAACTCTGGTAGTTATTATTGGAAATCGCTGAAAAACAATAGGCTTCTTTGTCTCATGACCTTTAACACTGTGCATAAATTTAAAGTCAATCGGATATTAACTTTAGCCTCTAGAGCGCCCACAAACAATTGTGGACGCCGGACGGACGGACGGACGGGGGCAACGACAATATACGACCACTTTTCAATGTGGGCGTATAAAAAGAAATGTCTATTTTAAAAAAAAAAAAACATACCCATTGTATCCAAGATAACGGTCATGATATTCCCCATCTTTGATGTTTGATTGAGTTTATCAACACATGACTTGGCAGCTTTAGATGACGTAAACAGAACCTGAAAACATATCAAAATATAATAGAGTTAACTCCCTTGGTTCAGATACACAGAGCGAGAGAGAAATGGGGTTTAACTTCCACCCGACACAAACTAAGTCATTTCGGGACTAACATATGGTTTTTAATTTTCATTTCAATAATTTGCTTGCGCGTAGGGGAAACACACAAGGTTGAGAAGGCGCCCCCATCTCCATGTCACATACGCTCACACCAGGGATCGAAACCACAGCTGCAAGCCAGAGGTGACCGGCCAGCAAGAGGTCGAAGCGCGGCACACTAGACCACTAGGCTATCCCTACCCCCCTGGTTCAGATACAACCTTTTACTCCAAACCCTGATGACACTTGAATATGAAACATTGTTTCCAATCATTAAATGTTGCTGTGTTGAAACTGTATTGGCTACTTTTCTGTTGTTAGATAAAGCTTTGAAAGGTGTATAAAATGATGTGTGACAATGCAAAATACCAAAATATTTTGGAAGCGCAAAACGGAATAAAAATTTAAATACTTTCTTTAAATGGTATTTCTATGAAAATTTAACTATGTGTATGTTTTTATATACATTAATGTAATCATTTTCTCTGGTTTACAATACTTTGGTTAAACGAGGGAATATATCTTTTAACTAAAAAACTATCTGGAGTGATTTTACAGTCAATCCAAAAATTTTTTTTAACAACTAACCCTTCGTGTATATTTTATTCTAACATGTTAGTGGTGGGCAGATTATGGTATTTTGTCAACTATTAAAATATTACCTTTCCAACTCCAAGATGTTTTTTCGTCTTGGGATTGAAATAAATCTTGCATTCTTCAATCTTTCCGAAGCCTTTACACATATTTTCGAGAAAATCATTGTTGATGTTGTCATTGAGGTTCGTAAAAGTAACCTCTTTAGGTGGAACGACAGCAACAAAATACTGATCATACTGAAAAAAATTTTAGATGCATCTTAAAGGGAAGTAAATTATTGTCTCAACATACTTTGAATTGAAATGGGATTTAATGTCCTCCTGTTCTGCATTAACTGGTGCTAATGCCGACAATCATAAGCTATACAGTCCGCTAAAAGGGAAATTTGCATGTACTCTTCTTCAAATTCCAACTCGCCTAGGGTTCTTTTACAACGATGCAGATGAGCACACAGAACCTGAGGTTTTTTGTCACATCTGGAAGTGATTCTATATTTTCTTACAGATCAATTCAATATTTTTCTTTAAGAATTGGGGACAAAAAATGTGGGAAAGACTTGTAAAATTATTCAGATATGATCGAGGAATATTATCTCCCTTTAGTCATTATCAAGCAATGATGTTACTGCTTGGTACTGAGCGACATTTCGACTAGTCTTCTCTCTTCTCTAGTCATTATCATTGTTTGATAAGAGAAGGCTAGTCAAAACGTCGCTCAGTACTAAGCAGTAACATCATTGCTTGATAATGACTCGAGAAGCCTAGTAGAAACGTCGCTCAGTAATAAGCAGTAATTGTATTCCATAGAATGATGATCTGTATATTCCAGGTCAATTACCAAATACCATTGAAACATACATCTATACTTTATTACATCTGAAAACGACAGATTGATATATATCTGAATGAAGAAGAAACTGTGGTTAATTTTTAATTGGACATATTCTATCTTTTTATTTATTTGTTTACCATAAACATGGAAGCATTTGTACTTTATCTACTTTAATCTATATTAATATTTTTAAATACCTTAAATTTGGGAACAGGTAAATCGGCAGGCTGTCTTCTACACCATATCCTCTGAAACCTAGGTCTAGGATCTTTAACATCAACTACTTTCGTCTCCTGAAAGTAAATAAATTTGCCGTGTTGAGCCACGAAAGTTACTATTAAACAAAAATGAACCTGTTGACTTGTAACCAATAACTGTCATTGAAGTGTGATCAATTTCTGTAATAGAACCTTTAATAACAGAAGAATATCCACAAAACACATGGCAACAAAATAAAAATACAAATTCATGGACAACATATGGACATTATAGTAATAAATAATAAAAATACTATAAAATCAAGTGAATGGATCAATAAGTAATTTGTGACATCCAGGACAATGAATTAACAAAATGAAATTAAATTTGATTTAACATCCTACTGTTCTGCTGTGACTGGGCTAATGAAGACTGTCATATGACATACATGTATAGTGTGCTATAAGGGAAATTTTGCCCGGGCAGCAACACTACGACCAACTGCCAAGGGATCTTTAACATGCACGACTAGACAGTTGTCATTGTCAGGCTTTTTGCTCTGCACTACTTACAAGGAGAAATCACATCGGAAAATCCTGATGAACATTCTCTGCCAATGCAAGGGTTGAACATAAGTTAACAAGGCCATAGATAAATGGTTTGACAATGTGTTTAATAAATAATACATGAAAATAAGGCTGTGTCCAAAAGAATCTCTCAGAGAAATGAATTTATATTTGTATAAAATTGAAAATTGTCTACAACGATTCCTGGCAATTACACATCAAGATGTGTGGTTCTTTTAAAATATTTGATTCTGAAAACTGTGGAATCCCAATCAGGCATTTTTGATTTTCTTTTGAAGTTACAGTTACAAATGATCCATCCGTAAAAATAATGGACTTTATGCTGGAAAACACGGCAGAACAAATCTCTTCATAAAAGGCAATCACTAACAATACTATAGTATCGACGAACAATTTTAAAAACATTTTTTTTCCTCTAAACAGCTTCAAATAAAGTTGTGTAGCTATATGACAATGTTCATCAAGTTTTATTCACGGCATACTTGACCCTCAATTTTTACTCAACTTAAAAGGCCAATCCAGATAGAATAAAACTGCCCAATTTTGCGTTAAAATTCCCTACCTTTGAGCCGAGCAACTAAATTAATATATTTGATATGTTTTCAAACAACTTAAACCCGTCAGTCTTCAACTGGAAATGGAGACCAGTGTCCCAAGCTGTATTGTACGGTGTCTGGATAAAACCAGGCTTTTTTTTTATAAAAATAATGTCTAGGTGAAATTTACCATTTGGTATCAAGTACAGCACATTCACAGTATCTAACTGTATAAACCTTTAAAGGAACGGGAATCGTTTATCTGCTCACCCAAAATCTTAAAAGGGTTACGTGTATGGATAAGCAGTTTTGATGTTCACGTTCAAAGAACTCAATATTTTGAGCTGAATTTTTCAGACGGGGTAAATACACCATTCCGCTCTATATTTTGGCGCTTTAATTTCATACATACTCAGACTTTTATTTTCGAGATAGTCCCTTTAAGAATGGTAATTAAGCTTGGAGATTAGTATTCAGACTAATCTGACTTAAACAAACATTATGCAAGAGCTAAAGGCCTGAAGTGTTATCTAAATTATAAATTAGACAATAATTAACTTATCCAGATCATTATCAATTCTCTATGCCATTGATAGCCTGCAATATTTAGCAGATTAGAATACATTTTGTTTTAAATATTTAAACGTAAATATAGATAATTGAGTCTTTTTTTTTATTATACCCACTTTAGTAAAGATGATCGAGTCTAGCCTACAATTTAAAAGCTAATTTCTTGATTCAGAGTGGAGTAATTTGGCGGGTATTCTATTTATGTTATCGTTTTTTAAACTACTATAGAAAGAACTGTCAATTCTTTATTTAACCTCCCATAATGCCCGAGCTCTAGAATAAATTAATTAAAGATAGCATCGTCAGGACAGACCTATTTCTTTCTATTCCAGAAACTATGATAACAATCATTACAAACTATTTAACTATTGCTGCACTAGATGACTAACCAAAACCATAAGATAAGAGATTCTATGATGCTTTAGAATCTTTCGGACCATTTAATACCTACAGATTACCCCAGGTCTGGTATTTGAATCAATTGGGGAACAGATTCAGTAATCACATTGAAACTTTGGTGCCATGTACTTTTCTTGTCTCTGGTATTGAGGACTTTGTAGACCTTTCAAACAATGAACCGTATGACTATCTGATGCAACAATGGTGAAACAGGAGCTGGTAATGCTCATAGCCACTACTTCAGAAATAAAAATTTATCATCTGATGCACACAGCAGTTTACCACTGTCAAAATAGTCATTAATTTGATGACCTTTTGGTCTCCCTCAATTTGTCTCGTAACAAATTATGAACTCTGTAAACTTGAAACAAGACTTTTAAGACTGGTACATAAACATAAGGGTTAGGACTAGGGTTTGATGAATATTGTTAACAATACTGGTACAATCCCTAACCCTAAACGACAATACTGGAATACAATCGAGGAATCAAATTTTGTGAATGCTAAGTTCAGTACCGGTACAATAGTTCAAATTTTTTTCACTACCGGTAGCCTACTGTGTTATATGTTTTATGGATTTTTGTTTTAAATTGCATGTTGGATTCAAAATGCAACTTAAATTGCCAGTTACAATTTGTAACAATTGTGTCTGACATTTTTTGGCTCATGCTTACCCCTGGAACTAAACCATTAAATCTGTAAACTTTGTGTTGCCCTCTATGGATAAAAGGATCAGCAACCAACTTATAGTTGTGCTTCTTTTTATCCATTTGGCTGTCAGGTTGCTGTTTGGCTCCATTGATAACTGCAAATAAAAAAAGATACATTCAATTAAAAATAATGACAACAAAGTGGAAATATCGGAATTCAGTTGTTGACAAGTAAAAATCAGAAAACAAGTGACTTAGGATGATTTCTAGTGTTTTATTCTTTATTATTTACAATCAAAGAATGAAGAATACAAACATGAACTGTTTTTTCTTTCATGTTCCATCTTTCACCAGATGAACTAAGAGTATTTTGGTAAGCATAGTCCCTCTTAGTAGACACTTAGGAACTTCTCTACGCAAAAAATCATCCCCTTATCTATATTATGACAATATAAATAGCCGATTATTTGCAGTAGTTTCAACAAACTTCTCAACACCACAAATTACACTCGATCCCACAATTCCCCGTAATCAGACTGCTCTTGTTTTCGTATAAAAGAAGTCATGACGAAATAGTAGACTCAAATGATATTTTTTCAATTTTTCATCAAATTTTTATTTTCACTACTAGAGAGTCTATTTCTAAATTTATATTTGAGACAAATAAATGAATAATATTATACGAAAAATTGGGCTATCAGTATTCGAACCTAACAATAGATACTACACGTTATCTGATTGGCCAGAGTCCCACATATTGATCAATTCACTGTGCTTGTTGAATAATGTGCCACACGTGTTTTGGCTAAATTTATAATTTCATCACAGAACCCTAAGGAGAAGTCAATTAAAAATGCAAATGGACAAAAAATCCAAAAAGTTTTTAAAATCCCTTGCTAGAAAATTGACCGAAGGTTTAATTTGTTTCAATTTTGATTATATTTAATATTATAAGAGTGCTCGATCTTACCCAATAACAACACAAAACCAGCCCCCCAAAAACTTGAAACCGAAAGTAGACGACAATTTTCTTGAGAGGCAAATAAAATTGTAGTTGATCCCTCAATTTTTGAAATTAATGATGTTAAACAGATCATTGTAAATGTTATCTATAAGTTCTTGCCAACCATTCCAATTGATTTATTGTAGTAATTGTTATCTTGCTAGGCCTGTATGTTTATTATATAAATATGAATTGAAAAAGAAAACAAAAGTAGAAATTGGAGGCACACCAAATAAGGTGTTATTTTTTGATATAACTACGATCATTTTGAAATTAGAGTAAACTGCTAATTTTCATGGTTATGTGAGGCAATTTTTTAACGCTGTGATTCTAATACTGATAAAATATCACAAATAAGTAATGTCTTTATCTCTTATTTGCATCTGCCAGCTAGTCGTTTCTCGTGAAGGACAAGACTGACAAGAGACGATTGAATTACATTTCATCCTTTCTACTTGTCACAATTGAATTATGCTGGAGTGAGGGATGAAAAACATGTCCATGAAGAAATTACAGTTACATATTAAAAGCTGCAGCTTATTTACAACTTTAAACTTAAAATGTTTAACTATGTTTTGAAATTTGGTACCAGTACTCTCAGTTGTAGCTTACTAATGATCTTAAGTTATAAATCGGTTTGTCATGTGATTTCTAAAGAATGTGTGTGTGTTGTAAGCTAAAATAAAAATGACCACCCAACCCAGTAATACTGTATGCACGCTCACTGAAAGTTAATATAAATTTTTATTTAAAAATGAATTACTGTATCCGTTATTTCAGATGATAGACCTATTAAAAGTAAAGCTCTAAAGAAAACGTTTTCTAAAGCTGTTACAGGATTACCAGAATGTACATTACAGAAAGTTCTACTAGACAATTTTACAGAATGTTTAGAATTCTTGAAAATGTAAGTTATGTGATGAAAAGTTATTACTGGTATAGGAGTTAAAGTAGCTAAGTCTCATCCAAAATCTTAAACATTGAAAACATGAACTATTGGTCAATTAAAATCAGCATTGATGCTGTGATCTTACCGGAAAAAGATGGGCTTCTGATATCTAATATTTAAGACAAAAAAACCATTTTACCATTAGTACACGAATCATGTACCATAATGTTTCAGCCCCAGTTCTAGCAATAGACTCGAGGAACGAGGCTAGAAACATTGCACCAAATCAAACGGCATATGTAGACTGGAATAACCAGACGCTAGAAATTTGCTTTCGATTGACACTGCTGTCTCATTTCGCCGAACATAATTAATTTGAAATTAGGAGTAAATACGGAAAACATTCAATGTAAATCAGTTTATATACATTCCTATTACAGTATTAGGCATATATACGTTGCGACCCACTTGTGTCAATTTCTAGGTCCCAAATGTTAGCGATTTAGCTCTTTTAATCTGGAGGCACAGAAAACCTTTTATGGTACTGCAGGTGTTAACTAACAAGATTTGTACTTCATGATTCAAATGAAATTGAATTAAATGGGGTTTAACATGCTACATCCTGTTTCCACTGAACTGACATTGTTAACAGTTGCTACCAGTAACTGGTTTTCATATGCCCACATTTCATGTGAGAGAATATTGTCATCACCCCTGTTGACTGTCCGTCTGTCTGTTCGTTGAAATATCTTATAAACACTTTATTGATTTTTTGAGAGTGTTCAGATTTGGTGGAATTGGGTGGCTGCCAGGGCCAACATAATCCCATCTAAGTTCAAAGTTGCTTTAGAGGTGCTGCCTTTGTTAAAGAAAAAACCTTGCAGGTTCGGATTTTTTTCGCCTAGATGGTACCTGCGACAATCACCCCTCCAAAAACTGGCGGTTGGTGTTTATCATAGAGATGATGCATATGATATTTGGAGAATAAAAATATTTAAGCTTTCTTTTAATTTTGTTTTTAACAGAAAAATAAAGAAACTGCAAGATAAATCAGAAGTTGTTTTGTCTATTCAAAAAGATGACACAGTAGATGAGGTACAAGAAGAAGAAGAAGAAGAAGAAATAGTTGATAATAAATATTTTATAGCCGATAAAGAACATGAATTTCCTTACAATTTTTATTTAACCAATGAATCAAATGTATTGACAAATCCTGAAAGTCAAGATAATAATCAAGTTGGTACGTTTTATTTTTTCCTGAGATCTTTTTGAAACTAATGTTCGAGAATATTTTATAATTTGTTGGCAGAGATCCTAACAAGATGCCCTGGTGGGTCTTTAACATTTAAAATAGGTTTATGTGTGATATCTAATGGTGCAGATATTTTTGTATTATTTCAAAAAAAATCTTTCCACTTTTCCCTTTTAGAAAATAAATTAATTGGCTGGTGGTCTTAAGCTTTTGAAATTTATGTCTCAGCTATCAGTGACAGTTATTGTCATTGGTATAGTTCCAGAACACCCATTACCACTTCTTATAAATTCATTAGCAGGTAGATATTCTTCTCTATCAAGGAGGGCCGGATGGTCGAATGGTTAGGTCTGTCATTGAGTCAACTGGCGTGGTTTTGATTCCCAGGTTGTATGTGTCAAGGGGTAGGGTCGTCTGTCCAACCTCATGGGTTTACAAACTGAGAAAATGGACTCTCATCTCCAATATTGTTATTTCAGAAAACAAGTTTTTCCTTTTAAAAATTCAACAGGAAGACAATCAGAATACTGTTATTAAACTAGTCAAAGAATTCCAGGTAATGTTAATTGGTAATTGATTTATTAGCCAATATAAACAGAATTTAAAATTGACTCTACTAGTAATTCTCTGCCTGTTGATATCGGCCTAACAAGGACAGCTGAGTCCTGTTTTATTATCAGAGTTACTTCCCCTTATTTAAAACAATTCCTGAATTCTAGTCTCCATATCTTTCATATATTCAGTCAATTCCATAAATATTAATACTCAAATGGTTTTACAATTAAACAAAAATTTAGCTGAAGAAATCGTTCACCATGGCAATGAAAACTACCGAAACAGGAACAATAAAACAAGGCAATTCTGGAAATTTAAATAGATAAAAAGATATGAAATAATATGGAACCGAAATGACCCAGTTTTGTCAAGTAAACATTAAACCCCATTTCTCTCTCCTTGTTTGTAAGTATACAAGAAAGTAGTGAATCAGTTATATTCTACAAAATTCTGTATACTATCTTTATTTTCAGCGAATCACACATGAGAAAAGCATTATGACGGCATTAGACCGTCTGTTAGTTCTCTCCAGTGGAATTAAAGATATAAAATTTGTTAAAAAACTTTTATCTGTCTATCTTCGGTAAGTAAGGATACTAGGTCCATCATTATTCGCAATTCTGATCAATCTTGAAAATTACAAATCATGTCAACCGGTCTCTATTTGTCTGGCTTGGTTTCAATATTCCCTGGTTGTACCTGACAAGGAATAGGGTCTCTAGGTCCTCCAATTGCTAAAGACTTCTATGCACATGCAAATTATTGGGAAAAAAAATCATAAGTTAGTCCCGAAATGATCTGGTGTGTGTTGAGTGTGGACCTTAAACCCCATCTTTCTTCTCTCTCGCATTTGAAATAAGAGAAGAACATGCAGCTGATCCATGAAACAAAAATCAAACAGTGACATTCCCAAAACAAACCTCGAATCGTTTGGTGGTAGGACTTTCTCTGTAGCAGCACCGGTCCTTTGGAACAAGCTACCTCAATATGTGAATGAAGAAGGAACTATTGGAGAATTCAAAAAGAGACTGAAGGCTCATCTCTTTACTTCAATATTATATCATTTTATACATAAAATTCCTGTTAATATTAATCTTATTTTGTATATTTGTAGAAAAATGCAGCCATTAACTGAAAAATATTTAGAAGAAGAAAATACAAACAAGTAAGTATTCTTAGATTCTTGATCCAAGATTAAAGATACATTATGGATGATTAGAGAAAGGGCTAGAAGTTCTCACTGTAATACTTAAAAACTAAATAATGTAAAGGGAATCTTCTGAAAATTTCAGTCAAATTGACCCAATCTGAACTGAGACATTAGCGTTTGAATTTTATTCATAGTCTTGAACATCATTACTAAAGTTGGTACAATAAAAAACATAGTTTTGATTATCCATTTTTGGATTAAATCATCAATGAGCGTTGAGCAGCAAATCCAGTGAACATCCGACACATAAGATGACATTGAAAGTTTTTAAAGGTCTTTTCATGTTAATAAATGTCTAATTAATAGTTTATATAACATTTCAAGTCCAAGATTTAGCTCTTGCATAATGTATGTTTAAGAATTAAAGCAATTTGTTGTGTTTTTCTTTTTATTATTTAGATTTTGGCGTGTAGCAACTTTGATAAAATGCAGTTCTGGATCTTTCTTAATATATTTTGTGTTTTTTTTGTATTGTTTTGATTTTGATGTAATGTCTGAGAATATGTATATTTCGCTATTCTGTGTTAGTTAACCGCAAACATGAAAGTGTTAGTGCGGTTTAATTTAATTTGATATGTTGATTTGTTCATAATGGCTGATATTTTTAATCAAGTGGTGTAGCATCGATTCCACACTTGTATGTCACTAGGAGTGCGTCGCTTGTTCAACCTTGTGGGTCCTTTAGTATCTCTAATTCTTCTCGCTGCTAAAGACCCCTAAAGAGCATTATCTCTCTCTCTCTCTCTCTCTCTCTCTCTCTGCTGAAATCATCAAATTCATCTGCATAAAGCTGGTCTTGGCACTAAATGATAAAGCTCATCTGATCATTGTAGTCCTGCCCTTTATCATGGCTTAAATCAAAGATGCTTCTTTAAATGGAAATCACAAGATATGTAATTGAAGTAAACGCACTGTCTTCATTATCCCCGTAGGAGCAGAAGAGTAGGACGTTAAACACCCATTTCATTCCTGGGTTTTAGCATTAACGATTTAAAACCTTTTCATTTTCAGAATTTCTGTAGTTCATGAAAATCTACACAAGCTTTTGTACATTTCTCATATGAGATATCACTCTAACAAGGTAAAAAAAAAAAAAATTTTTTTGTTAATTTACAATTTTATGAAAATAAAACATAGATGGGAGCTTGTCAGACCACTTAATATGCCTATGCATAATCTCTAATAGCAACATCAACAAATGCCTACTGAGAAATCTTTGAAAAATCCAAAGATTTTATTGCATCGAAACATCCATTTAGGACACCATACAATATAAATATATGTACATAAATTTATAACAATATGACAAATATTATATTATAACAATATGACAAATATTATATTATAACAATATGACAAATATTATATTATAACAATATGACAAATAACAAATATTATAACAGTATGACAAAGACAAATATGATATTATATGAAATTGACTACTTTTATTTCTTTTTGAAAGTTTTAATACTTCTAATAAACAAATTCCAATTTGTATTTTACAGTCAGCAGCAGTAAAAGAAGAGAAGCCATATTACAAAGATTTAGTAGCATCATTATTATCAGTTTATTTAGATTTATCTGTATTTCTGTTTAGGTTAGTCAAAGTTCTACCTTTCCATCATTACAACATCTAGGGTTGCTTGGACCCCGATCCAAGCAAATTATTGAAATAAAGTAGAACCATATCATGTTAGTCCCAAAATGTCCTGGTTTGTGTTGAGTGGACGTTGAACCCCATTTCCCTCTTTCTCTATCTCCTTATCGCAACATTAATATAACATGAAATTATTGAGATTAGCCTCAACTACAGTCAGATTAATTGATATTTTTTGTGACAGCTATTTTGAGATTTATCTAATTTAACTTTATAACTTATTCTTTTAAACTTTTGGTCTGAAGTAATGGCTTTTGGCAAGGTGATGAATCTTTTTGATAAACTCTTCACTTCTTTTAAACATAGAAATGAAGAAATAAAGATAAAACTATCCAGATTACTATATGGATTTATAAGTTTTATGACGACCGATTTTCCCGATCAGAGATACGATGTATTACTCCAGTTAACTCAGACACAAGATGATCAAGTTCCGCTCATCTTCCCTTTAATACAGTAAGTTTGTTTTTTTTGTGTGAGGCATCATGGTTTTATCTAAGTGGTTTTTAGGAATCAATGACTCAAACATGATAAAGACAAGTACACAAATTGGACACGTGTCTCACACTCAGATCTAACCATTTTCTATTAGACTAGTGGGAGCCGCAGTGGCTTTATAAGTAAGACATTGGCTCGTTAAACTGAAGGTCTCGTGTTCGATCCCTGTGTTGCCAAAGAAAGTTTATTCATCACAGTTCCCCCTCATCTGGGTGTAGGACGGAAAACCGAGGTCCCGTGTACACATTGGTGTGCACTTGACAGTTGGAATTCGAAATAAATATAGGCCATAGCACCTCTGTATGGGGAATATTTCTCTCATAGCCAAATGATTTAATTTGTGCACTTTAGATCATAAAATCTATTGTTGAGTCAAGTCTTGTGGTTGTGTTTCCCCACTTTAATGTGATAAGAAGTGGGATCACCTGTCCAACCTTGTGGGTTTTCTGCAGTTTCTTTTATTTTCTCCTACTTCATCAGTTGCGCACAATCACAATATTTAAACAAAATATTGGATATCAAGCCTTTTACTTATGTTTGTTGTTTTTTGTGTTGTTTTTTTTACAGATATTGTGTAGAGAAGACTCCAGAGGATACTGACATCCAGTCCTATATAAAATATATTTTATCTGTAGCCTTGATTAGTAGTCTCAGTCAACAAGCCCAGCTTACTTTTCAACATGGTATAAAAGTATGTAGAATATTTCTCTTGGTGATACACATACGATTTGGTGAATGTATATTGTTGTTACGTGCGTGGGTCCAAATGTTTCAATCTCATCTCGCAAAGTTATTTTTTCAATTCAGGGCTAAAAAATTCACTGATCTGTATCTAAGGCCATTTTTTTTAAAAGTGGCTGTAGACGGCAAAGCCTCTCTTAAGGCCATTTTGTTCAACACCAAGGCCAATTTTACAATTTTGAGATTGTCAAAGGCCATTTTTTAATATCTGTTGATTCATAAGAATATTGTTTTGTATTTTGTCTATTTTCTTAGAGAGCAAGAACGATTGTTCCACCACCAGGAACAGAAAGATGGCTGACCGAACACATACGAGAGTTAACAGATGTAGACGAGGAACATGATAATCTTTCTACGTATCTATTGGATAATATGACAGATTCTCTACAATCAAAGCTAATTGATGTATGAAACCTCCATTCACTTTAATAACTTATAAAAGCATGATCTTGGATCAGCAATTAAAGGACAATATTGGTGTCAGTCATTATCACATGTAATAAAACTTCTTAAACATCTTCCAAATATAATTTTAACACAGTGATCATTGCTACGATATAGATGCGTAATGAAAGTTTTTTTTACAAAAGGAAGTGACGAACACAAAAGGAGAACATGTGTTTTACTTCTAACTGACATGCGATAACAGCTCCCCAGTGAATTTTTGCCCACTCAAAATTCCTTCAAAGACCATGAATTGTTATGTGAGACTGAGACGATATCAGTTCTATCACATATGTGATAATGACTGACACAAATATTGTCCTTTAATCTTCAGTAGCTGGCTGACGTTTTAAGATAGATAATGGTGATGTCCTGAAATCAATACAAAAAGAACGTTAGATGGTTATAACTGATGTTACGAATGATTAATTTTAATTCATTGTTAGGTTAATACATGACAGCCCATTGGTATTAATTTTATATCTAATGCGGATAAATGTGTGAATTTAAAAAGTCACTTTAAACATTTATTAATAGATTTATTTGTAGGAGAGACATACCTTCACGAATACAATGTTTTGAGAAGGATTTGAAGCCAAATTTTAATAGATTAATTAGTTTTTAGTCAAAGAATATCATTAAATCACCCAGTTTGTACGTGGAAATGAATCTTTAATTGGTGGTGCGTCCCCCCCCCCATTTTAATGTCAAATATAAATTTGTGATTAATTTTTCCAGAGTTTGTGTGATGATGAGGGTATAAGAGATGAAGAAGATGAGGAAAAGGAGGAGGAAGATGATGCAAGTGTACAGAAGATGGATGAAGATGAGATATTGGTTTTTAATCCAGATTTATCAGACAGAAGTTTCTTTGGATCACCTGATCCTGCTCAGGTACATCCACTTCTTGTTATTTATAGTGGATCTTGGTGGCTTAGTGTGTAAGACCCTGGCTTGCAAGCCTGGAGGTCGGGTGATCGATCACTGCATTGGTCACAGGAATTCGATGTAAGAGTTGGCGGTAGCGCCGCCGTTGCCTGGGCAAAATTTACCTCATAGTACACTGTATGGCGTATGCCTGTCTTCATTAGGCCAGTTTAGGAGCAGAGCAATAGGATGTTAAACCCCATTTCATTTCATTTCACTTGTTATTTATACACCCACATTTGTATGGGAGCCTGTTTGTGTCACCCTAATCAGTCCATCAGACTCTACAATTCCAACCATTTTGCAATTTATACTTGATGTTGTTCTAAATTTATAGAAGATATAGATTGATGAAAGGGAATTTGTAGTAATTTATACTTGATTTTGTAGCTATCATCTGGAGATGATGATATAAGTGATATTTTTATGGTGGATAGAAAGGGAAAGAACGACATGAAGAAAAATCAAGTAAGTTGGTTAAAATTAGATATTGAAAGCAAATACTAAAACTGGGGGGTTGGATGGCGGAATGGCTGTATCATACGGTATGTCAGAGAGTCAAGTTGCATGGTTTCGATTCCCCAGTTTTATATGACAGGAGTATGGTCGCTTTTCCAACCTCGTTGGGTTTTCTCCCATTGTTAAAAAACCTCTATGCGCAAACAAATTATTGAAATATAATTGAACCAAAAGATAATCCCAAAATTACCTTGTTTGTATCAAATTTGGAACTCTCTCTCTCTCTCTCTCTCTCTCTCTCTCTCTCATATAATATATGCTAAGGCTGGGTCTTATTTTATTTTCAGAATGTAAAGACAGTAGAGGATGATATTGATGAAGATGAAGTCGATTTTGGAAATCTTATGTCACTAAATAAAACAGATTTTGTCAGTCCAACAAAGTTTGCGAAGTCTAAAAAACCATCAATGCAGTCCCCTACTATTAAATCTAGTCCAAAAATGATAGCCATAGTATCTCCAAATAGGCAAATAAAACAAGTGACATCAAGTGAGGAGGAAGAAAAGGCTGTTTCTTCAGATGATTTGAGAAAGAAAAAGAAACACATTACAGCTTCACCAGACAAATCAACTGGTGTCCAGTCTCCCAAGAAAACCGTGGCCGCAAATGATGCATCAGTTATTTCCACCAAATTAAGATCAACTGCCAAATATATTAGTACATCACCATCAAATTCAAATGATATTTCACAATCTAACATATTAGATGAACTTTCACCGGAGTCAAAATCACCCACTAAGTCACAAAAGTTGAAATCACCTGATCATTCTGGAATAAAATCGCCCAGTCAACCAGAAATTCAATCACCTAAAATGAAATCACCCAGTCAACCAGAAATTAAATCACCTAAAATGAAATCACCCAGTCTTGGATCACCTAAAATTAAATCATCCAGTCAACATGAATCACCTAAATTTCAATCGCCTGTTCGAGAAAGACAGTCACCTAAATTAAAATCAGATGTGTCGTCCGAAACAAAGGAGTCTGCTTTATCACCAAAGTTAAAATCACCTAAAATTATCTCGCCAACAAAATTAACTTCACCTTTAAGACAAGGAACCCAAAAATCTCCCACAGTCTTACATGACCCATCTGTTGAACATGAAGTGATTGACTTATCGTCAGAGAGTTCAGTGGAGGCCAGTAAACCTCCAAGCCTTAGAAAAGGAAGTCGAACCAGGAAACCATCTCGGAAAGCAGAGGATTGTATAAAATCTTCCTCATCCGCAGGTGAGCAAGATAGTGATGTACAAATTATTTCTTCTCTCAAAACCAGGAAGATGGAATCTTCCATCAAAGAATATACAATAATATCAGACTCAGAGGGTACTGACGTGGAGCCAATGCTTAGTAGTTCTAGGAAAAGAGTCTCCGAAATTCCTGATTTGGCTGTTCATTTGAATAAAGCTCGGAAAACATCATCCTCTGAATCAGACACACATTCGAAAGCAAAACGTCGTAGTAGGACATCTGAATCTAGTTCTGAGAATAACCAATTCACTTCTCTTATGTCTCCACGACCAGTCAAAAATTCTCGGAAGGGTTCAAATGATGCATTAAGCAATTTGAGCAATAAGGCTTCCAGCTCAACTGAGAAAAATGAAGAACTTTCCGGAAAACAAATGTTGGGCATTTTAGAAGTTGTGAAAGAAGACGAAGAAATGATTACGGGACATACAACAACAGCTCCCAAATTGCGTTCACCAATTGGGTTACGGAAACGTTCCACATCAGAATCGAACATTAGCGAGATATGTACACCCAGTAAAAGATCAAGTATGAAGTCGGTTTCTGATAACGAAACTTTAACCAGATCTAAGACACCAAGAAGTATCGAGACTCGAATGAGAACAAGACGAACATCAACTGGTTCAATGAGTGATGACGAGACAAAGAAATTGCCTGTGAGAAGGGAGACAACACAACACATTCCAAGCCACCAGATGGTCAAACTAGCAAGAGAAACGCACTTGGTTAGTATTACGGTATATTTATTCATATGCCAAAGCTTGACGGTTTTGACTACTGATAACTAATTTTGATCAAATTTCCAGGAATGGTTAGTATTAGGAAAATAATAATGATATTGTATATTCCAAGAGTTAGGATCACCTATTCTTGTGGTTTCCTCCTATCCCTAAAAAGCTGTGTTGAGTGTACAATATCTCTACCTTGATCTGTGTTGAATGTACAATATCTCAACCGTACACTATGTAGAGTGCACAATATCTCGACCTTGAACTTTGTAGAGTGCACAATATCTCAACCTTACACTATGTAGAGTGTACAATATCTCGACCTTGATCTATGTAGAGTGTACAATATCTTGAAATTGAACTATGTAGACTGTACAATATCTCTGCCTTGAACTGTATTGGATGAGGGTGGATGGCCGAATGGTTAACACGTGCGAGCTGTATCATAAGGTCTGTCTGCTGGCATAGTTTCGATTCCCCAGTGGTATGTGACAAGGAGTAGGACTGCATGTCCAACCTCATGGGTTTTCTCCGGGTCCTCAGTTTTCCTCCTACTGCTACCAACCCCTACTTGCAAGTTCCGAAATGACCCATCTTGTGTGGTGTGGATGTTAAACCCCATTTCTCTCTCTCTCTCTCTCTCTTTCTTTGTCTATTTGAGTGTACAATATCTTAACCGTGAACTGCTTTAATTTCAAGACCGTCAGGACATTAATCTACCTTTTCACAAATAAAAGTTCATCATTTGATCAAAGAGTATTTTTGTTTTTTTTTCAGGAGAAGATTGAAGAAAGTGATTTAGAACCTACCCCTGAAAAATCTTCACCAAAGAAACAAAAGTAAACTTTTTGTTTTTTACTCCATAACATCTTATATTATTATTTTAATTTACCCTCTGTGGTCATACCAAACACAACTTGAACTCCTTTTTGACTGATAGTCCTTGTAGAGGCAAGAGATTCATCAATCCCTCAATGGCTTTTCATGTATAAATTGATGTACACTTAAAAGATCCTTTCCCCTCATAGCCCACTGTATGACGTATGCTCATCTTCATAAGCTCAGTCGGAGAAGAACAGTAGGACGTTAAACCTCATTTCATTCTATTTAATCCAGTCATGAACCTTTCACAGTGCCTGAAATAAGACCTTGAAGCAAAATGAGAATTGATAAACATGTAGTTGGATCTTGCCAATCCAAATTAAGAGCCAGAAACGCAATATTGATCAACAACAACTAGATTTTAAAAAAAAAACAAAGTGAGAATTGATAGAGAAGTAGTTAGATCTTAGAGCTAATCTAAATTAAGAGCCTGAACGTAATAATGATCAACAATAACTAGACTTAAAAAAAGAAACAGATTTGTTTCATGTTGTACCATTTCATTATTTGTATATTTAGATCATTATATCCGAGAAGTGATGGAACAACATCCAGACTTTCACTGAAGAAAAAAAGTCCAAATCGAAGTGAGTAAATACTGTTTCTTTTCCAACTTTTCGTGTTACCTGGAAATTACGGTATATATAGAGGGACATTTTGACAATAAATACAAAGTAAACTTAAAACTTGGGAACACGTCTTCAATCGAACATTTTACTATTCATTTCTATTAAAAATTTAGCTGTATTGACTATTGAACACTTTGCGAAACAGGCTCCAAGTCGGCCTGTATTTTGAAGTCAGCTATGCCTGTTAATATTTTGTTGTTTTTTTTTTCTTTTAGGATATTCTCTACGAACAAGATGAAATAACAGAAGAATCTGTGTGCATAATGTTAACTTGATAAAAGGGAACAAACATTGTTAAAGGGGCATTATGGGAGATTAGATAAAGAGCTGGCATTTCTTACTGTAATAGTTAACAATGTAAAGGGAATTTGCAGAAAATTTCAGTCAAATTGCTCAACTCTGATCCGAGATATTAGCTTTTGAATTTAGGCTAGCCTCGATCATCATTACTAAGGTCGATTATCCATTTTTACATTTTAAAAAATTTATCCCAACCAGCTACATATCGCAGGCTAGCGATGGCATCGAGGGTTGATTATGGTCTTTTCATGTCCATAAATGTCTAATTAATAATTTAGATAACATTTCAGGCCTAAAGAAAGACTTGCAATTGGCAGATTTAGCTCGTGCATAATGTATGTTTACCTGGCATAAAAATGTAGCAAATCATGCCTTTCAGAATATTAGCAACATAAAACATCTCCCATTGTGAAGCACGGCAAAGGACTTTTTCCGTGGAAACATGAATTGTAAGCTGTATTCCCAAATTTTTGTTGAGGATTGCAGCTGTTTTAACCGGAACTTCATTGTATGGTCTTGAAGATAATATGACTTTCCTCTTTAGTTGTATAATAAACAAGTAAATGTTATATTTGAAGGGTAGAACTATAATTTGTTACAGATTTTGTTATTGAATAGGAGAATAAAACATTTCTTTAGTACATCTCTCTCATTTTAAAAAGAAATTGTTTTAGTTTTTTCAAGCAGATGCTACTAAAAATAAAATCTAGTTATTGAGCACAGAGTCTGCAAAGCCTTGAAGCTGAAAGTACACAAAATTCTTGGCTTTTTGGGGCAAACCTTTATTCTAACCATACGCCTACCGACAAGCCTAACTTAATAAACTGTCCACAGTTTGCCCTGCTTGAGAACAGACACTAAGTAGAGCCAGTTGACCGTCCTGGATCGATAGTCTGCGATATCACTTATGTGGAAGCGATATCACTTATGTGGCAGCGGACGTAAAACTACCAGCTCAACATTCTTAGTCGAAAAAACACTGAGTATACTTCAAGAATTTCGTTATGTATTTATTCCGCTTCAGTTTAATAAACTTGCAAAAGTTTATTTAGTCTTTGAATGTCAGATGTCAATTGGAGAAGAACTGGTGGCCATTTAGGGCAAAGATCTACATTATTATTATTATTATTACAGCATATTTATAGTGCACCCTTTCATATAACATGTTCAGGGGCACTTTACAAAGTGACAATGTAATCATAAATAAACAACAAGATGTTAACGATTGCATACAGAGTCAGTTAAAAGCCTGATTAAATAAATGTGTTTTAAGTTGTTTTTTAAAAGAATATAGAGATGTACAACATCTTAAACTAAATGGTAGATTATTCCATAAAACAGGTGCTTGATAACTAAAAGAGCGCTGACCATAAGAGACTAGTTGAATAGTTTTGGGCTTTAAAAGTAGTTTATCTGACGTACGTAATGTTCGGCCGGGTGTATAAAGTTCTAAAAGATCTGAGAGGTAAACAGGAGCTAGATTATTTAAGCATTTAAAAGTAAGCAACAAAATCTTAAAATCAATTCGATATTTAACAGTTAACCAGTGTAAATTGTATAAAACAGGAGTTATGTGGTCACATTTTTTAGTTAAAGTAACAAGTCTAGCAGCAGTATTCTGTACTTTTTGTAATTTATCTATAAGCTTTAACTATTGGCAGTAAACCATAACCGTAACAAAACAGTATCTTACATATAGTTCCTTTCCCAAACAGAACACCTTGCTCTTAGCAACAAGCCCTTTTCTCAGGCTACCCATTTCCTAACAACAAGCCTACACTTAATCATACACCTAGCCATTGGCAACAATTAGCCAAGACAAAGGTTCACCTCGTTCTTAGTGATAACCATTCACCCAAACAGTACACTTGAACCACTTGATGACAAGCCTTTACTCGTACAGCACACCCAGCTGTTAGTAACAAGCTCTTACCCAAATGGTACACATGAATGGAATCGTCAATATTTCAGATTTAAAATCGTCCAGTGAAGCCAGCTCAGCTGAAAAGTACATTTAAGAGTGAAATAAGAGTACACCGTGGAATATGAAATAGGAGTTGACCATACCATTATAGCATACCGCATGACGTACATTGCCACCTTCACTAGCCGGGATGGATCAGGAAGTTGGAAGCATATTTCATTTCTATTTTTTAAGGATTTTTTTGGTATTAATAATAGGTATTTTTGTGACGAACTGGAAGATTTAGGGTGGGAATTGGAGAAATATGTTTTACACCCAAGGATGCTGCCATTAAGAATTCTGTTTTTCCACAAGAATTTTTTTCCCGCCAAAAATAACACTTTATCGTCCCATGCGTCACTGCGGAGAAATGGTCTTAAAATTGTTTGTTTCGTATCTTAGCGGTTACTTTTTTATGTAACCCTGTTATTTTATTGGTAACTCGAGATTTAGACAATTATTATTAAACCAACCAACACCCCATTTCTTACTTAAAAATTTAATCTTGGATAGGTTAGCCTATATAATAATGAAAAAAAAAATGATAACATTTACCAAGCCACGCCGATACAAATACCAATGACGTCATGTGGAGAAATAGTTTTGTGTTTAATCATTAGTGAATTTTTTAAAAAGAATTTTGTTCAACGTTCTTTGTGCAAGAGCTGAAGCTGCTTATCGTAGATCTTTTAATTAGACATTTATTAACATCAGATCATAACCAACTCTCGATGCCATGTGACGAGTCCGATTTTTATTAGATTCGGGGGCTAAGTGAGAGGGAAGCAATGACGAGCTTTGCGTCGTGGTTTTGAAGTTTTGCGCTCCCTTGAGTTTTTGCGCCCCCTTCGCGAATGGCAAAAAATCACACGGTTTCAGTGTGGTTTTTAACATTATAATCATAATGCTTAAGCAGTGTCAAACATATGCCGTGGGTCAGGTATACTATAAATCGACTCTAGCCCATTAAATTACTCGGTGGCACTGGGACCCCTCACATATATAAACATCTTGGGGTTTTTTTTTTGGGGGGGGGGGGGGCGCACAGGATCTGGTTCCTCAGGTAAAATAATGGGTCACCACACCCCTGATTAGATTTGAATCCGATCTGCCATCCATCGGTCGTTGATGACTGACCCCCCCCCCCCGTCAGTCCCAGTGACATAGTTGATTTTCATTTTCGTTTGCTTTGTTATACTGTTGTAGTTCACATATCTGCTCTTTAATAGATGGTATAAACATGATTTACGCATTGTCTCCGCCCAAACAATCCAAGGTATCAACGATAGCAAAGATGATCGAGGCTAGCATGGACGTGGTGGTGGGGTGGGCAACTTTTAGAATTCAATAGACTGATATTAAAGGGGTGGCGCAGAATATTTTGGTGTTAAATATCACTAAAACGGGGCCATGGTTGTTTATTAAACTGGTTATTAGACGTATCTTCGGTTTAAAAAATGTAAATGACGAACTAATGCATGCGCTCCCTTTAATTATACACGTGACCTGAGCGAAAGAAAGGTTCATTTATAATTATTTCCATTGGCAGTCGGTATAACCATCCATTAGATCTTTCAAGGGCACCGTTTTCGACAAGCTTGCGGTAAATAGACGGCCAGGCGTCGGCGTTGCAAGTGGTGCCGGTCAGTAATAAGATACTAAATACCGGCTCAGATTGACCAACATTTAATAATGGAATTTTGATGCAAACTTAATCGTAGATAAAACTCGGTTTTAAATCAAAATACCCCGTCAGACCGACTTGTCGTCCTTACCGCGCTGCTACAGCGAAGGAAAATGGTCTCAGAGCGCGTTAAGATCGCCATAAGCGTGGTCATAGAAATGGCGTGGTAAAAGTGGAGTGGAAACACCAGATATCGCGCTGTGGTCTCCGCGTGGTCGCCAATGATCGCCGAGTCACGGCGTTGGTTTTGAGCATGTGAAAAATGTCGACCATAAAAAAAAGATACATATATACATCATCCGTCAATTTTACAGCACCCCCGAGAAAACTTATGGCCCTGTATATCACACAATGAAAAGATGTGATCGTATTTATTCATAATAAAAATTGACGTCAAACGAAGTGTTGGACTTCTCTCCTTAAACAAACCAGTGTGTATGTATTTCTACGTAATTTGGAGTATGTTTTTATGTAAAATCACAGTTGATGTATTTCTCGCCCCCCCCCCCCCCCTCGAAATAAAAAGATATTGTCTCAGGAACTTGGCACATCTCATCTCCTCCCCCCTGCAAAAATTTCTGGAGACGACCTGATTCATTTAAATTTTGGCGGGCAACAGAACTGAAATTACAACAAAAAAAAAAAAATCTACATCAAACGAATTTCCATATAAAATGTACAGAATTAACAACTTCCACTCAATTGCTACATCTTGGCAGTGGCGGTTGCAGATGGGAACCCTAGCCACCCCCTTCCTTTGATTGAGGTAATCACAGGCACTTGAAGGTGTTAAAAAAATCTCACTACTGCTTGGACTATATAACAAGTTATTAGTTTTATGTAAATCCTTCAAGTGCTTGTGGAGGGGATGAAGCTGACGAAATGAATGTTATATTCGGGTCAAGACATGCGCCACAAATCGCCATTGACACCCCAATTTTTCAGATGTTCTAGGGGGACCCCCCCCCCCCCCCCCACACACAGCGCCCCACGGACGCATACCGGCACGGGAG
Organism: Patella ulyssiponensis; assembly: GCA_963678685.1. Taxonomy (NCBI): domain Eukaryota; kingdom Metazoa; phylum Mollusca; class Gastropoda; family Patellidae; genus Patella; species Patella ulyssiponensis. The sequence goes on along the minus strand of OY783231.1, from coordinate 63,153,232 downwards.
AGTGGAATGGCGTGATTTCGTTTCCCCGGTTACACGTGACAAGAAGTAGGGTCGCTTGCCTAACCTCGTGGGTTTTCTCCGGGTCCTCCGGTTTCCTCCCACTGCTAAAGACCCCTATACGCCAGCGAATTATTGAAATAAATTTGAACCATATGTTAGTCCCGAAACGACCTATATATATATATAGTTTGTGTCGAGTGGACGTTAAACCCCATTTCCCTTTCTCTGTATTCGTGTCCTTGTTTCTGTATGAGCATACACATTAATTTGTCACTGTCATATCCCAAACACGCGTATCCGCATCCGTAATTAATAATGTTCGGTCCCGATCGAAGATTAAAAGATGGACAAGATGAAGGTATTATAACTTGAGACAGAAAATATCTTCACAAAATATATAACAGTCTGAACTTAGTTTTTAGTTTTAGAATCTAGTGGGTTTTTTTATTTATTAGTATTTGACAGTGAACTTCACAAGTCGTTTACTGTAATTGGATGCCCATATGTACAGAAGATGTGTATATCCGCTATATTTAGGCTGATTATCACAAATTCTCCGTTGAGTTACAGTATATTTCCTACTGTTTCAATATTGTTTGTCACTTGATTATTAACAACTGGCGTCTAAATATGTATATGTGTACATTTTTTACACACTGTGTCATGGTTAGAGGGTCATGAACCACTATTTACTTAACAATTGAGCTAGGAATTCGGCCGCACTGACTCACAAAAGGCGGAAGGAAAGGGGAGTTACCATGTATATTTTCTCTAGACTTTTTTTCTTTTAGAATTTTTTTTTTTTTTTGTTCGTTTCAATTAGATGTCTGCAAATATTTTATACGTTCATAATTTAATGTAAACACCATTTACTAGATCCTGAGGAAATGCGCTACAGGGGTTATTACATTTTTACTGTGTATTAAATGCAGTGGTTACCTCCCTTAGACAGTTCTCCGACAGAGGGAGTTGCATATCGCACTTGTTCCGAAGGAACTAAAATGTCAATAGAACCATACAGTTCTATGATAGAACTTAGCCACCAAGTTTAAGAACCGTTATTTTCGTCTAAAATGTCATCATTGCATTTACCACGAGTGGTTAGTCAGAGAGGGAAAAGTTCCCTTGAGGTCGAGCGTGAAAATTTTGAACGAAGACAGGTGAGTAGCATAGAAAAACAAAAGTGTTTCGAAATGCATTTCAGTGATTGACATTTCAATGTAATCGGCTGTGTTGGAATCTTACCGAGTGCAGATGTGCTGTCAGAGATGTGATTGGGCATGATGCCTTTGTTGACAGTCGACTAATGTATTATTGGTTGAACACGGTGTTTACAAATTACATCTCCCCAATTTGAACAGAAATAGAACAGCCTTGACTGACGCCTGGGGAATAAATTTATTGAACATCTGCTTCAGATAAGATGCAATAAAAATCTCAACAAAACCTCGTTAAAACGTTGATTTAAAGCGGAAATTTCATATTTTCTAAGAAAGTCAAAACATAATTATTTCTATGTCTTTTGCTCAAAAGGTTGTCAACTCACTATTATACGATCATGGGCAAATTTTTTGGGGCATTAAAATGGGTGACACAGGTTGATTGGGGAAATAGTTACTCAATTACCTCCCTTGTTTTCCCATTCCTCTCCATGGACGACCATCTTCAAACGTTTGAATTTGAAGTTGAAAATGATATTTTTGCCAATTTCTCAACTGGCAATAGTGAATTATAGGATTAATAGGATTATTCCTTAACAAGGTAGGACTGTTTATAGGTTCAATCTATTTTAGGGCTTTATTTTAATACATTTTAAAAATATAACTTAAAAAAATGCTATTGCAACTTTAAAGGGACGTGATAAAGAGGAGAATCAGCAGATAGCCTGAGGTTAATTCCATTTGGTGGTTATCTTTATTGTATTCAATGTAATGAGATTTTAGATTTAAAATTGTTTAATTGCCATGATGATGTCCCTGTGTCTTAAAAACTGAAAGTTAATGATACATGTGGCACAATTATTAAAGGGAGTAGAAATTTCTGACACTGCCACACTAGAATTTTTACATTTTAGCATCAACAAGACTGCATACATGTATTACAAAGCTAATTTTTTGTAAGATGGTTACATACATTTACTTGGTACAATATGAACATACATGTACTACATAGGCCTAGTCATACATACATGTAATGTCATTATACATGTAGTGACAACCTATTAATATTATCAAATACTTATTCAACATTGAATATTCATATACATATCACTTCCCTAATAATACAGATATTTCACACCTTTGAGATCATAACCTTGAGTAAGATTCTCTGGGGAAACATTTGAGAGGAGCAGTTTTTAAAGGATCTCAAATTCTTCCTGTTGATGAATAGATCTCAGTTGACATGTTTTTGAAACAAGTTTCATGTTAGGGCTGGCGGAAAATATCGATATTGCCGATAATCATCGGTAAGCGTTTTGAAAATCGATTATCGATACAGTTTTAAAATATCGGTTATCGCGCAATTATAGGTACTTCTCTTGTAAGAAGAAGTCTATATAAATAATCCTTATCACGGTATTTGTTTCAACGTGTGTTTGGCATAGAACTGTAAATAAACAGCATAGTCATAATAAAACACACACGTTTTGTTTTTTCATGCCATGCGAGACGCCACCGGTGAGAATTGTTGGCCGCTTATGTCATGATGAGAGCCAATGGTTTCAGGTAACACTCAGTTGTGCTCCATATTTAAACTCTTCATTTCTGGAATATTACAAGATATGGATCACACAGCGACCAGGTGTGTTCTATGCGAATGCCAGTCAAGTCGTCCACAAGCAAAGTCGTACACACGAAAAACCTGGTTAAGTCGTCCACACTCGTTGGTGGAGTCGTCCACACCCGTTGGTGGAGTCGTCCACACGACTTAGTATAATTTATGGATATAGTAACTCGTTGGTGGAATCGTCCACACGACTTTTATTTTTAATTAGTATAGTTTTTTATTTTTAATTAGTATAGTTTTTCTGCGTGGTCACCCTTTCTCCCGGCAAATAAACAACAAAGTAAATCATTTTATTCAATAAATAACATATTCATAAACAAATTTAACAAATTCAATAAATACGCATTAATATAACAAATCCAATAAATAACAAATTCATAAGCAAGTTAATTAATATAACAATTTCATTAATATAACAAGCCCCATGCACAACTGAATTCATATACCGCTACCAAACGACCCACGTCCTTTGAAAGTTCCGATACACTTTTTCCCCCCTGTTCATACAATTCCCATAAGATTTTCCCTGCTACTGTCTCAAATTTCTTCCTTTGTCGCATCTTTAATTTATTCTCCGAAACCAGTCTTTGTTGAAGTTCTGCCGTTTTTGATTCATCATGTAACAATTTGATAAGATAAAATTGCAGATTATTTCTCGCGGCCTTGTGGTTAATTCTTCGATGCCATCCCTCGACGTCGTTGTTGGTTCTAATTGGCTGTAAAAATACACACCAATTTTCATCTCAACATCGACCACATCCATTTGGTCCCCTCTCACCTCGACATCAGCCTCCAGATCACTCGTGAAGGATGGAGCGTTCGGCAGTTCTATCGGACATTCATGACAATAAAACTGCACACTCTCCAACTCTCCACGAACGATCTGACGATATGTCTCCCGACTCATGGCCGTATTGCAAATGCGATGTTGCCAGCGATCACAACCATCGCATTGCAATGCCTCTTGTCGGGGGCGCACGTCCTTAGAACAAACGACACAGACACTAGCCATAATAAATAATTTCAATTAGAGCTTATGATATAAATCAGTAAAAACTAATGAAGGTAATGAATGATAAATTTTACGGTCAATATATACCCAAGTTCTGATGAAGTCGTTTTAAAATTATTATGACAGTGAGTTGCTTTTAGCTAATCTTCAATAGTCGGCGTGTTTAAACTTCAGACAAATCGAGGCTATAATCATAACGCCAATTAAAAAACAATACAAGTATACATCATTACAAAAACATTGTTAATACTAATCAAAAATGTTACAATCATCATTAAAAAAACATTGTTAATACTAATCAATCATAACGTCAATTAAAAGCGAATATATACTTTATTACAAAAACATGGTTAATACTAATCAAATAATCAAAAATGCTAAAATCATAACGCTAATTAACAAACAATACACAAGTATACTTCATTGCAAACAATCGGTGAACAACGAGTAAATTGTGTACGAGTCTATTCTTAGTTGTGGACGACATCACCAATAGTTGTGGACGACATCACCAATGCCTTGTGGACGACTCCACCAACGGGTGTGGACGACTTCACCAACGGGTGTGGACGACTTCACTATGGACGACTTTGCTTGTGGACGATTTGACTGGCACCCTTCTATGCGCATGAGAAATCACTGCAAGAAATAAACTGGATGGATGAAGAATTTGTTTGATGTTTTCAAAGGGAAATAACTACGTTGTTTTACTCATTATTATTCAGGTCATAAGCGACAAAACCATGGCGAGCGATGGCGTTTTTGTCTTCCCAACGAAGTTGATCGAGTTTCTTTCTATACCTTCATTTTGCTATGGAATGCTTTTATTTTCTTGTCAAATAAATGAAAAAATTCTACATGTACGGTATACAGAATGATGTCACAACATAAACTCGCATATAATTCATTATTCGTGTACAAATTATGATTGCTTTCAAACCAATTGTAAGTCAAAATAATTTGCCGATATTATCGATAATTGATCGGCGGATGGTCGGCGATAATCGATACTTGAAACAGTATCGATTGCCAGCCCTATTTCATGTAGCACTCAAATCATCTGTTGAATAATTTTCTTTCTTTACCAAATATAATCTTTGTTAATCTTGCAACTTCTTAAACATGCATTATTCTTTGGGCCTGAAATGTAATTTGAATTATTAATTGGGCATTAATTAACTTATCAAGAACATAATCAACTCTCAATAGCGATATTTACTGGATTTGCCTACAGTTTGTGATGGATAATTAAATGTAGATATGGATAATCAAGTCTTTATTTTTTGTTATACCAACATCCGTAATGACAGCCTAGACTATCCTTAGATTCAATGCTACAATAGAAGTGAAGTAATTTGACTCAATTTTTCAGCACATTTTGTTTTCATTATCTGTTTCTTACCTTAACACTGACTGAGAACTGTCAGCTTTTAATCTAATCTTACCTAAACCCCTGGCCTTTAATTCATAATATATGTTGTTTGTAACACTCAATGGAGAATGATAGGAATCAGATTGTTTTAATCGGATTGACTACTACAGTACAAACAAAAATGCAACTTCTTGATGTTGTAATGGGCAAGGAGTGGGGTCGTCTGTCCAACCTCGTGGGTTTTCTCCGGGTACTCCAGGTTTCCTCCCACTCCTAAAGAACCCTACGTGCAATCGAATTATTGAAATAGAATTTTTTAAAAAACATATATTAGTCCCAAAATGACCTAGTTTGTGTCGTGTGGACATTAAACAGTTAAACCCCATTTCTCCCTCTCTTTGATATTGTAATCCACAAACTGGAAAATTATACAAGTTTGGATTATCAAATCCTATGAGTCAAACAATAAATAGTTTCCAGTTACAGTTATACATATTGGTTACAACACATATTGTAGACTCTAGCCTCGATTATCATTACTGAAGTCGGTATGATAAAACATCGTCTGGATTATCCATTTCATGATTAAATCATGAATAAAGTTGAGGAGCAAATTGGATCATAATCCAGTAAATATCGCAGGCTAGCGTTGACATCGAGAGTTGATTGACTGGATAAGTTGATTAATATCAAATTAATAATTTAGATAACATTTCAGACGTAAAGAAAGACATGCAATATGCCGATACAGCTCTTGCATAATGTATGTTTAATCCATGATATTAAATGTTTTGTATTTTAAACATTATGGGGTAGAAATACAAGCCAAACAAATTCTAATGAATTTCTGATAATTGCTTTATGAGTTGTTTGTTACTCTTAATCTTAATATATTAGTGTATGTTTCATTGCCTGGCAACCTATCTTTTTATATCCTGCTGACTTACCGTCTATGTGTCTTGTGGGTTACTAGTTGTAAAGTATGGTGCAGTTGTTTGGTACTAACATTTTGATCTAATACTAGTAAAGATTGACAAAAAGAAAGTCTCAACAAAATCTGAAATTAATAGCAGATGCATGGAAGGTTACTGAAGCATTTAACACTTCCATTCAAATGAATGACCTATTTTTGTAAGGATATAGACCAGGACTTCTATTTAAATTAATAACTTACAATGAACCGCATATGTTTATTAATACATATGCCAGGGTATTGGTGCCGTGCATATATAGTACCGGTATCAAGGACTGGTAGCTAAATTTAAATCATAAGTGACATGCTGCAAAAATGTCCCAGATGAGCTTTGAATTCCAGCATAGTCCAAGAAGAATCTTTCTCCACCAATTCATTGGAATTGACAATGAAAGTCTAATCTCACATAATGTCCCTTTAAAATGACATTTGTTTTTAGTAAACAAAATTATATTGAGATAGTAATTCAAGAGGATTGCATGTATATGTATACCTCAGTTTAAAAACTGTCATTATTCCTAAATTAATGGGTACGCTCAAAGGCAGACACGATCATACATCAAAAGATTATTTCTAAATTGATAAGTAGATTTATAGACTGATATGACAGCAAATTTAGATTTACATGTTCATAGCCAAATTATTAAATTAATTACAAAATTGTTTGAAATCCCATCATGTAAATCACATTGTAACATTTATATAGATTTTATCATCCACATCTGTAACCATTAATTAATTAGATTGAGTAACAGCCATATGACTATTCATTGATTATTGCTTAATTATAGGTCATCTGTTTATTGCTGGTCTAAAATAGATATTGACACATATATCTCCATATGTACACATGTAGGCCTACTGGTGATCTATATGACTAATCACTTACATAAATTGTTTCCTTACTTGTAACTACATGTAGGCGATATGCCGTGTTTGTTATGTTTCATATTCAGATGAATGTGTACGTACATGTATCAGTAAAAATAATTCATAGTCTTTTCCATTTTGGGGGTTGGATGTCCAAATGGTTAGTGCGTGCGGGCTGTATGATTAAAACTATCATTGAGTCAACTGGTTTGGTTTTGATTCCAGGTTGCATGTGACAAGGAGTGGGGTTGTGTTGTGTTATATTGTGTATCTAACCTTGTGGGTTTTCTCCAGGGCCTCCAGTTTCCTTTCACTGCTAAAGACCCTTGCACACAAGTGAATTATTGAAATAAGATTGAATCATGTGTTAGTCCTGAATGACATAGTTTGTGTTGAGTGGACTTAAACCCCGTCTCTCTCTCTCTCTCTCTCTCTCTCTCTCTCTCTCTCTCTCTCTCTCTTTGTTTCTCTTATTTGACATACAGAGGACATGCAGTTATTACTTGTACCAAGAAATATAACTTTTTATTTTACTTAGATCAACATGGCTTCTTTGAAAAAAAATAGCAGTTGTGGTTGAAATACTGTGTCCATTTGTAAGAGATACTACCTACATGTATATTGCTGGTTTTCAAGCTGTAGTGCATGTAACTAGGCACTCAAAACAAATGCTTTGATCTGAGTCTATTAAATATGATCTGTGAAATTACTGATAATTACATTTATTTCCTTGTTGAAAGTGCTAATGCCTCTTTAAATATGGAACTTTGACTTTATTATTATTATATTTGGCTTTCATTGTAGATAATGATAGTAATGTACAGGACATAATCTGTTGTGGTCTGTCCTTAAGACCTAAATGAGCTAACCTTATATGACCTAACCTTTATATTGACAGCCCGCCATGTCTTGTTGACTAATATGTACTTGGCAAACCTTTAACCACTTCATTATTTAACAATTTATTATATTATTATCTACAGTATTATATACATGTGATGTCATAAATATCAACTTTTAAAGGTCCCCTTACTTGTTGGTTAGATAAATCCTTTACTACTCTTGGTTATTTATTTATCTTAGAATAAATAAATAGCTGTTTTTTTAATAAGTATGTTTTTTTGTGTATCAAAATATTTTGTTTAAGTTAAAGCCCCAATAACACTCTTGTTGTAATTGAATAATATGTCCCAATCTTTATTCTGGCCAACAAATTGTATTATTTTACAATATTCAAATTAATTGATGATACAAATTTCATCTTAACACACCTAATTTAAAGAATTGGAAAAATTCAACTTAATGTAAACCCTTTCAAATGTGACTTTGATTTTAAAATATTTTCGAACCCTCTGAACAAGTAAAATATGATGTAATGGATAATTTACACAACAGGTAGGACAAATAAACATCTAGTACTTAGAATAAGACTATTATTTATTTTCTAGAGCTGCCAAGCCAGCAAGAGTGTTATTGTCCCTTTAAGGAACCAAAAGTTATTAGTTGTTCTTAAAACTGTATGTGTATGCTGTCTTACTCAGCACTACATAAACTAAATACATAAATAAGAAACTATGAGCAAATTTTTGTTGTTCTCGATCAAAGATATATTTCTCGTAAACAGTGATTGAAAGTTGTGTAAATTCTTAACTTAAAGCAGCATTATGGAAGATTAGATAAAGAGCTAACAATTCTCACTAGAACAGTTTAAACATAGATAATGGAAAAGGGAAAATGCTGAAATTTTCAGTCAAATTACTTCACTCTGATACGACAAAGAAAACCTCATCATTTCAATAATGCTGTAGCATCGATTTTCATTGTTACTGTTGTTATGATAATAAATAGAGTCTCTTTTATCCACTTTTACAGTTAATCATTAACGATAGTTGAACCGCAGATCAGATCAGACCCACCAGATGGCATCGAGAGTTGGTTATGGTCTTGTAATGTTAATAAATGTCTAATTAAAATAGCATTATGCAAGAGCAAAATCTGCTTATTACAGGTCTTTCTTTAGGCCTGAAATGTTATCTAAATAATCAATTAGACATTAATTAACATATCAAGACCATAATAAACTCTTGATGTCAAGGCTAGCCTTCGATGTTGGCGGATTAAAATCCTATATGCCGCTTAATGACCGTTGATAATTAAATCAATCAAGTGGATAATCGAGAGAGAGAGAGAAATGGGGTTTAACGTCCACTCGACACAAACTAGGTCATTTTGGGACTAACATATGGTTTCAATTTCGATAATTCGCTTGCGCGTAGGGGTCTTTAGCAGTGGGAGGAAACCGGAGTGCCCGAAGGAAACCCACGAGGTTGAGAAGGTGCCTCTATCTCCATGCCACATACGCTCATGCCAGGGATCGAAACCACAGCCGCAAGCCAGAGGTGACCGGCCAGCTATGGATAATCGAGACTATGTTGTTTATATTAATGATTTGAGTAATGATGACCGAGGCTATGTGAATATTTCAAAAGCTTTTTTCTCGGCTAATAGTGAATCAATTTGACTGAAATTTTCAGCAAATTACCTTTACACTATCTAGTTTTTAACTATTATAGTGTAAACTGCCATCTCTTTATCTTATCTCCCATAATGTAACTTTAATAGTTTATGTAACATTTAAGGCCAAAAGAAAGATCTGCAAGTCTTGAGAATGCTTTGTGAAACCAGGTATTTAAAAAACAGTATGCCTTGTGCTCAACTGATACACATTGCTACATGTACATATACATCACTGAATGTCAGAAACTACTGCATTTCAAGATAATTTTGAGGCCATTACTAAAACACACATCCACCTGTTACCCAATGGTTATATTTTGGTATATTATAATTTTATTATTATTATATCTCGGATTACTTTTACTCAGTCGTCTGAACACAGACAGCTTATTTCAAATACAGCATGTATTATGTTTGGTTAGATATTATGCATGAGAAAGAACAAGATAGTTTTTTGTGATAAAATAAAAATAAATCAAGGGTTTTGTTCACAATAAGCCATAAATACAGGTAGACACTGGTAATAATTTGGATATTAAACTGTCATATTTACAAAATTTATATCTAGAGGCATGGGAATTTTGTTCAAATAGCGAGTTTCAGTGAGCAGCAAATTTGCTGATGCATGGATATGATTTTCCGTGATTCCTTTTAGTGCATTGATGCATAAAATTTTATCTAATATCACATCAGCACGACAATTTACTCACTACTTTGATTTATATCATATACTTGGTTATCCAGGCACTACTATGATTTATATCAGATACATGTGCTTGGTTATCCAGGCACACATATGTCATGTACATATACATGTAGCGTGAAATTGAGTACTTGGAACAAACCTGGAGATAAGGCACCAGTCACAGACTTTGTCAGACACAAATTATCACACAACGTACCTTATAATGTATAGACATTGTGCCTTATCTCTGTCTTGTATTCATGTACATTGTGTGACAGGTACCTTATGTTCAGACTAAGAATATGAATATGAGAGACAGAGAAATGGGCTTTAACCAAGTCATTTTGAGACTAACATATGATTCCATTTTATTTCAATAATTTTCTTGCGTGTAAGGGTCTTTAGCAGTGGGAGGATACTGGAGCACCCAGAACAAACCCTCGAGGTTGGGCAGGCGACCCTATTACTTGTCGCATACAACAGGGGAATCGACAACACGCCAGTTGACCCTATGACAGACTTCGGTCATGCAACCCGCTTGTATATGAATGTTTGTATTTGTTTGAAGCATTGCATGGTAAGGCGTTGTTTTGATGTAAGCAGTGTTTGGGAATACAGATGGCTGTGAATGAAGGAAAATGATTATCTTGGAGTTAATAAGTAAGGTTATTGATTAATGAAAGCTTTAGGTTCTGAATATGATAAGTTTTCAATACACTTTACAACAAGACACTGTGTATATATATATAGTATATTATTATACCTGAACAATGAACCTACATTTATATACAGTATAGGTGTATAATCAATCAATAATCAATGATTTAGCATTTATTAAAGGAGAACATTAGATGTTGTAGATATTTATATGGTTAGCGGATTAGCATGTGCGTGTTGTATCATAAGATCTGTCATTGAATCAACTGGTGTGGTTTTAATTCCCCAGTTGTATGTGACCAGGAGTAGGGTCGCCTGACCAACCGCGTGGGTTTTCACCGGGTCCTCTGGTTTCATCCCACTGCGGGGGGTTGGATGGCCGAATGGTTTGCACATGCGTACTGTATCATGAAGCCTGTCATTGAGTCAACTGGCGTGGTTTCGAATCTCCAGTTGTACGTGACAAGGAGTAGGGTCGCCTGTCCAATCTCGTGGGTTTTCTCTGGGTCCTCCGGTTCCCTCCCACTGCTAAAGACCCCAACGAGCAAGCGAATTATTAAAATAAAATTAAAACCATATGTTTTACGATTAATTAATGCATTAACAAGTTCTATGTGAAGTGCTGTTAGTCACTGTAAATCAGTAAAAGGATAAATAAATAAACATTCCTTACATTTGAATCAAAATCAAAAATCCGCACATGAAGTTGTACATGTGTAAAACTATTTTATTCTATATACTGGTAATAGGTAAATTATAAAGAATCGGCAACAACTCATATTCCCCTTTAACTAAATTGATTGAAAGTTGTTTATGATTTCTGGACATTATACTCCTTTTATTAATGATACATGTATATGGAAACATTAGTTTTGGAGGTGGTGGGGTCCCAATGGTTTTGATTCACTTAAGTTTGAAGAAAAATGAAATTCATGTCCTAAAGTGACTTCTGTGTCACTTTTTTGTTTTATTGCTAGAATCAAAAATAAGTTACCGGTACTTAAAATTCACATTCAGGACAGGAAGCCTTCACATAACAGCTGGGCCTCCTTCAACACACACAGCTGCCCAAACTGTATGTTCATGTATCTTAACCCTTTAAAGTACACGTGAATATTGAAATTGGAGCTACGGAGGCTCACTGTGTAAGATGTTGACTAGCTAACATGGAGGTCCCATGGTTGATCATGGTGTTGGCCGAAAAAGTTTTTCTGATTTTTCTGGCATGTTGCATCCTTGTATACTCGATCAAACGGGACAGAAAACCGAGGTCCTTTAAGTGTAGGCTGTAGCACCGCTGTCTAGGCATTGTATATGCCAGTCTGCTTTAGCCTAGTCCAAGCAGAAAAGTAGGACGTTAAACTTTATTTCATTTCAAATATTGATATATTGATTACCCTGCCTCCTTGATGAAAATTAGAGAAAAGTGGAATCATAGAATGCACGCGGGCTAACCATTCGGCCATTCAACCCCTCTGTCTGGACATTTCTCAGACTCCTTTAAAACAGCTATGTAAGAACATTGCTTAAAAATCATCAAGTTTTAACGATTAATAGACCGGTATAACAAGCTACGCTTATTTTTTGGTAGTCCATGTGTTATAGGGTTGATAACTCAAATATCCATCTCATGTATTGAATGTTGCTTTACAACAATTTCAAAATGGAGCTGGTATGTAAATTATCCAATTGAGGTAACAATGACTACTTGTGGGTTAAGTTTGGGTAATTGTAAAATGATATTGAAGTAGGTTTACAAGTAGAATTTGTTAATTACATGTAGTGAACAGTTTTTATACGAAGTTAAGGAAAACAGTAACAATCGTGTCATCTTTATATATGATGTCATGATTTTATGACATTATACATTATCTCGACTGCATTAACTAAAGTTGTGAACATAGATTGTTTAGTTTTATGTCATCTTCACAATATCATGGCAGTACGTTTTTGTATATTAGTAGTTTTATATTATTTTCACGAAATCATGGCAGTACAACATGTTGAGATGGCATTATGTAACTAGAATTGTCATGCTTACATTTAGCTGAAAATGTTTTTATAGATGAAATTTGTGAAATTTACACCTGTACTGGGTCTAAGACTACAAATTTAGCTCAAGTATTATTGATATTGTGATAAACTGTTGATAAGGAATATTTGTATTTAAATTGATGTTCATATTTTAATTAGGATTTGTCTATACTGCACAATCTAATTGACATAATATTATTTTTTACTTTATATTTTTCAGACAAATGCCATTCATAAAGCTGTAAATAGTCAAGAAACACCAGTTAAAGAGAAGCATGTTAGAAGTATCCTTTTTTCTTATGATTCGGTGACTAAAATAAAATCTCATGGGCAGTAAAGTAGGTGCTATGTAAATTTATAAGTTCTAAGGATTGCGATGGTTTAATGTGTGCACTTTTAGATCATGGTCTGTCATTGCATCCAAGTGGTTAGGTTTAGATCACCTTCTTGAACATCACCAAAGAGTAGTTTTGTCTGTCCTAGCTACCTCATGGGTTTTCTCTGGGTCCTCTAGTTTCCTCCCTATAAGCATTGAGATAAAATAAAATGATTTGTTAGTCCCGAAAGGACCTAGTTTGTGTTGAGTGGAAGTTAAACCCCATCCCCTCTATCTAGGCTAGATGTTTATTTACCAGAAGCTAACAAAAATGACTTTAACTTTGTGAAGATACAATTTTGGGCAGTTTCCAAGATGGAGGAGCAAGTATGTTTTGGACAATCACTGGCAAACTTCCACTACAAGGCAATCCTATTGTTTGCTGGAAGTTTTGCCATGTGCTACATAAGCTAATGAGGGATGGACATCAACATGTAAGTTTGTTTTACTCAAGTAAATTATATTATTGGACTTGACTGAAGTTATGTTTGCCCAGAATTTGTCCTCTTCACCTATTGTTATTGACCAAATAAACCTTCCTGAATATAATTGTTCATGATGTAGACCTTCACATTGATAAAACTCTCCTAAATTTTATACAAATGTGTGGAAACGCTCGCATTCTCTTATGATCATTTTACCTTGGTTTCATTATGAGGAGAGAAGTTGTTTAGTGGTATTGACTGATTTACACATCCATGCCAAGTAAAATTTGTAGCAAAAGGCAAATATAGACCTTTAGTCCATACACATTTCTAAGATCTTGAAGCTAAACCGATGTTAAAGTGCCCTCTAGAGTGCCAAAGTGATCATTCTCCTGTATCATGAAGAGGGATGGATGATATTTTATTCCAGTTTTATAAAGAATTAATTATTGTTTTGCTATAATCATGTTCTATAAAAACTTAAATCTCTGAAAATAATTCTTAAACTCTTTATTTCTTTAAAGAGCACATGGCTCTATTCTTCAGAACCTTAAAGTGGCAGAAAATGGGTCTAACGATGTATATTGATGTTATATAAATGTTTTAGTCCCGAAATGACCTAGTTTGTGTCGAGTGGATGTTAAACCCCATTTCTCTCTCTCTATATAAATGTTTACAAAGTGATTTATATTCGATTTTAAAAAAGCTAATTGTGATTTCTGATTGATTATGTGTGATGATATGATTATGTGTGATGATATTACATGTTATGTAAACCGTCCAATTTAAATGACAGTCATTTACATCTGCTTAGTCCATTCTAGACTTTTTTATTGCATCGTTTATGAATCATTCGTTACTAATTACTTCTGCATTGTCTTGTAGGGAATGTTTTTCTTTGTTCATTACAAATGGCACCCGAAAACATAGAATAGACGACTTGTGTACTGATTATAAAGTGTTCATTGTCTTAAATATTGAATATTAGGATCCCATAATTTCACGGCAAGATAACAACATCAATATCGATTGAAATTGATCAATATTGAATTCTAATTTGTATCTTTAATTTCGAATATTATGGAAAGTATTGAGTTAAGAGGTGTATTTCATCATGAATTTAACTTTAGTTTAATAAAAATTTTGCTTTTCTTCTTTCCTTTAGGTTGTACATGATTCTATGAAATACAGATCCCATTTAAAAGATCTGGGAAAATTGTGGGTAAGTTTATAACTAGGTTTATCCACCATTTAAAAGATCTGAACTTAGAAGTTGGAGGAATTATTTTTGAAAATAAATAAGACCAATTTTCATATTGAAACTACATATATAAGACTACGCTGAGATAAATAAATCCGTCTGGGTCCACAAGAAATCTGAAAGGACAACGTTCTGAATTTTGTCAGATGAAGTGGGGCGTAGGGTGGAACCCTATTTATGTCTTACTATATGATTAACGTATCATGTTTTGTTTATGAAAGCACTGGGTAAAGGCGCATCAAGTTTAATTATTTTAATTTTCTTTCAGGGACATTTAAAAGAAGGCTATGGTAAACTTATAGCATCCTATTGTCGATTTTTAATACAGAGATTGAATTTTCATAGAAAGGTCGGTACACTCAAACTATTACCAAGAATCAATATCATGGTGTGGGTCAAGAAGAACTTTCAGGATTTTAAAGCCAATTCCCTCGGATGAGATAAAAAAAGACAAAAATTGTTGGTGCATATAAAATCGTTTCTCACTGGTCAATTCCCTCGGATGAGACAAAAAAAAAAGGCTTGGCCCCATACAAAAATTGATAGTGCATGAAAAAAGATTTTTAGTTGGAATTTTGAAGAATAATAGGTGAAATAGCCAAACTTCTCCCCACATGTAGCACAAATAATCATAGGAATAAAAATTCTGTATTATAATCAGTAAAGTCTTTATTAGATGTTGATATCCATTCAATTGCATTAGAAAGAATGAAAAGCACAAATAACCATAGGAATAAAAATTCTGTATTATAATCAGTAAAGTCTTTGTTATTAGATGTTGATATCCATTCAATTGCATTAGGAAGAATGAAACAACATATAGTGACGCCTTTGAACAGAGATAAATTACACTATTTGTAACGATTAACAACTGTTAACTTTAAATAGATTGCCAGTGTTACCAGTCCTTTAAATTAGATGAATAATAAATTCTTTATAAACAGATTGAATATGTGTTTTGTTTATTTTAGTTTCCACGGATACCAGGCAACCTGGCAATGAGTGATGATCAATTTAATAAAATATGTGGAACAGATGTTAATAATTAGTAAGTTTATTATTCGAGTTTTATCAGGAACTGTTATCTGTTATCTAATACAAATATTTATATGAAGTAAGACGTGCAATTTTGAATTATCACATCTGTGACTTAAAGCCCCAACACCAATCTGATTAAAATACAGATCTATATTTCGTTTCGGTTTTTGATACATTTGATGGCCTACACTACACGAAGATCTGACCAGATGTAGGGAAAGGTCGTGTCAGGGTTTGTACGAACGTCTTTTGACTGTATGACGTCAGACATTGATTAATTAATCAGTGTTGACGTTTCTAGTGGTTTACCCAAAGTTCTATGCACCTCACGCCAAAATCTAGCTGTAACAGACCGTTTCATTAGCTAATCCCTCATATCATCCAAGTAAAAACGAAATTCAGAAAGGACAATATTAGTGAGCAGAAATTTGGCCGTGTATCTATTATCATACGTCACTTCAGTCATGAAACCTTTATTACGCATCTGCATCTATCGTAGCAATGATCTCTGTGTTAAAATTATACTTGGAATGTGTTTAACCAGTTCTATCATATATGTGATAATGACTGACTCCAGTATTGTCTTAAGACCATACACAAATGAAAGTTGTTTTTAGTAAAACCACATTGTTGTCCAAAAAATTATTGTAACGTATGTTATGGCCATTTGAAATTGACATTGGTTTAGTTGATTATTTATTCCATTGGTGATAAATCTAGCATATTGTAAAAGCCAACCCAGTTCTCATGAAGGATTTTTTTTTACTTTCTATGTGAGAGAGAGGGAGAGAAATGGAGTTTAACGTCCACTTGACACAAACTAGGTCATTTTGGGACTAACATATGGTTTCAATTTTATTTCAATAATTCGCTTGCACGTAGGGGTCTTTAGCAGTGGGAGGAAACCAGAGGGCCTAGAGGAAACCCACGAGGTTGAGAAGGCGCCCCTATCTCCATGCTCAAACCAGGGATCGAAACCACAGCCGCAAGCCAGAGGTGACCGGCCAGCTAGAGGTCGAAGCGCGGCACTCTAGACCACTAGGCCATCCCAACCCCCTACTTTCTATGTACAGAAATACATAATAACATTTCATCAAAGCAAAACATATTTATTTCAGTGAAATTAAATGTGATTTGTATGGCTTGCCGTGTCTTTAATCTGCTTTGATTATCTATAAGCTTGCATGGAAACAATTATTGTGAAATAATGATTTGAAATTTGGTAATCTATAGATTTCCAATAATGTCAGTAAATGTCGAAAATAGTTTCTGTTTTATTAGATCAATAATTTCTCTTTGTATATAAAATGAAACGAAATGAAATGGGGTTTAACGTCTTACTCTTTGCTCCGACTGAGTTAATTTTGCCCTGGCAATGGCACTATGGCCTCTTATATCGATGTCCATCTGCCAATGGATCTTGTACTTAAACGCCAATGTGTACACAGGACCTTGGCTCTCCGTACCATCCGTACAACTAGACAGCTGTCCTTGTCAGGCCCTCCATCCTGCCCCATGACAAGAGGAAACGATGCAGAAAAATCCCAAGATCTTTCTTAGCCATTGCAGAGATGGAACATGTGACCTCCAGACTAGCGTTCTAGCATCTTACCCATTTAGCCACCACGGTTCCTTTTCTGTATATAGCTTGTGGTATATTAAGAGAATAAATGTAGTAACTAGGGTAAATAAAGAGTTTTTAGTTAATGTAATCTGTATATCACACATTGTAAGAAATTATGGATAAGTATTCCAGTATTAAAATTGAATGAAAGTTTTTTAAAAATTGCATCAGAATTACCAAAGCCTGTAACAAATTTACAGTTGAATGATATTCATAATAGAATTATGAAAATGGAGCACATGCTGCATAATTACGTATTGTTTTTATTGTTTAAGTATTATGTGTCGTTAATAACAAGAGATGACTCATCAGTATTATAAACAACTAGAAAATCAATACAGTATACATGTGTAGATATATGTACATAGAAGATTATATATTAGGATATATAGGTCAAAGTAATAGATAATCCATTTAGACCAGTTATTCAGCTGTAATTCTTATTACTCCCATGTTGGAAACATATGGTTGTATGTTGCTGTGTGCATTGACCACAATTTGTTGTGAACTCACATTTTGTCTCCAAACTTATCTTTTTAACATATATGTTGTTTGGATTTGTGGGATAAGTAGTCACATTGAATTGGTTACTTCCAGAGTTATTGCCCGTAATTACTTTGTAGAATCTTGTGAATGCTCTAACATTAACAACAAAAATGATCAAATTAGTGAATTTAAGAAGCCTATCAAATTTTATAGTTTCCATTAATTAATGGTGCAGTTATTGCTTTTGCACGGTTTGTAGAATCTTGTGTACACTCTAGCAACATTAAAATACCATCTGAATAATTGTATCCAATCAGATTTGAGCAATTTGTTATTTGAAGAGAAATGCTTTACCAGCAAAAAAAATCATCACCTGATAAAATTTGTGTTCAATGTTTGTAGAATTATTGCCCTTGACTGCACCATAGAATCTTCATGATGCTTCAAAGATATTATACAGTATTAAAAAGATTCAGATTGTGAGAAACTCAATAGACTGCTCGTTTGACTTAACTTCGATGAGCTTATGGTAACTATCTTAATTCGAGGGGTTGGATGGCCAGATGGTTGAGTCAACTGGCGTGGTTTCGATTCCCCGGTTGTATGCGATAATGAGTAGGGTCACCTGTTCAACCTTGAAGGCATTCTCCCTGTCCTCTGGTTTCCACCCCTATGCACAAGCGAATTATTGAAATAAAATTGAACCATATGTTAGTCCCGATCTCTCTCTCTATCTTAAATCATGTTATCATTGTCTTTTCAGCTTTGAATTTTCTATTGATATGTTAGATTTATTGGATGAAATCATTCATCTGCAACAAAATGGTAAGAAAATGCTAATTTTTCTGTTTTAGACTATTTTTAAGACAATTTTATACAAGAAAAACCCAGATTTGAGTCTGGTCTTTCGATTGCCACGAGTAATGCTCTAGGTCCTTCCATTTACTCATTGGTTTGCACAGAAAATATAGATTGATTAAATATAAATCTAAATTTTTGATTTATTATTTGAAGCTGATTGATTCAAAATAAATTTCATAATTTATTTACTATTTCATATTATTATTTATTTTACCATTGAAATCATTCTCATTGATTTTTTTCAGTTTTTGGGTCCCTGGACATGTCTCGAGCGAATTCAATGACAACTCCTGGCCAGTGTCGTCTGGCGCCATTAATATTAGCCATACTGGATTCTTGTCAACTTTATGATTACCTTGTTAAATCTCTATTTAGACTTCATGCAAGTATGTATATACTGGTATTTTGTATTAAGGCCAGACAAATTTAATTTTCTATTCTTCAGGATGGGATCAATAATATTTTAAAAAAAAAAAAAAATAAAAAAAAAATAAATAAATAACCACTTCAATCACATGAAATAACAATTGTTGATTTAAAATTTAAAAAACTTAAAAATTTGGATCAGCCAAACCAGGGACTTTTGTTTTTTAAATTAGTCTTTTTCCCAAAGAATTAAGACATTGTTTTAACAGGCGTTACCAAAGCACAGAAATCAAATTGTTTAATAGGAAATTTTTTTTGAATAAAATGGACTTGAAATTATATTGTAGAGAAGATTCAAATGTGAAATTAATTGTCAGAATTAGGAAAATTTAATTGCATGACAAATTATTTTTTTTTTATTTGTTACTACACAGGTTTAACACCAGACACATTAGCTGGCCACAGAGAAAGATTTTTAAATGGTTATAAAAAGTGAGTACATTTATATGAATGCAAATGGCACCTCACTACAAAGTAGTTCCATTTTAGGAAATGAAATAGAATTTAACGTCTTACTGATCTGTCCCGAGCTATGAGGGAAATTTTGCCTGGGCACCGGCACTATGGCATAGTCTAATGCCGAATTCAAACTGCCAAGAGATCATATACTTCACACCAATATGTACACAGGATCTCAGTTTTTTTTGCCATCAGCATGACTAGACATCTTTGCTTGTTAGGCCCCTGTCCTGCATCGCTGACAAGGGGAGACCACGTTGAGGTTGGTTTGAGTGTTAGGTCAACAGTGTTGTAGAGAAGCCCTCCAGTATGATATATATAGATAGGGAACTTGCTAATGATCAGTTTATATTGGTACATCCAACAACATTCTTATAGAAAGCAATAAGTGTTTAGAGTATTCCGCTAAATAACCTCACATATGATATATATATTTTCCTTATTTGATGATTGAACGTACATTATACACGCGGTAGACCTGCCTATAGCAGGTCTTTCTTTAGACGTGAAATCTTATGTAAACTGTTTCGATCTTTAATCAACCTCCATCAGATACATAGAAAAACTCACAACTTGTGACTGCTCCGTTGATGTTGTAAGCTTCATAATTCTGTCTCTTTGATGGTTATATCTGTGACATATTTTATGAAAAAAATGGCTTTGTTAATCTCAGAATAAGTTTTTATTAAAATGTTATCAGATGTTATTTTTTGAATGTTTCACAGATTAAAACAGTTTTACCACAGCAGTAGTAATTTACAGTATTTTAAAACTCTAGTCCAAGTTCCTTCACTACCTGAGGTTTGTTCATCTCTGTCTATAATTTATATTATGCAGGGCTTCGGGGGCCTGAATGATTTAACATGCGCTTTAGATCACATGGTCTATCCTTGACTCAAGTGGGGCTGTCCAACCGCATGGCTTTACTTGGGGTCCCCCAGTTTCCTTCTGAGAAAGCCCCTCGTATGGCCCGTGACACATCCTCCCAGTACAACTGGTCAGATCTGCATGTAGTAGAGGCCATCAATAGTATAAAAAACCCGAAATGAAATATAGATCTGTATTATAATCAGATTGTGTCTATCTGTAATTACAAATCCTCTTGTATTTATATTACCCACAAACAAATCTATGCAAGCTGAATATATCTGGACGTTTTATAGTAATGGAGTTTAACATATTTGCATGGTTTGTCTTGCAGGAACCGCCAAATTTTTTGATGGCATCTGATTTTAGTAAACATGTAAAGCCAGTAGCTGTTGTTCCACAAGAAGCTGATCCGGAACCAGAACAAGATCTAGACACGCCAGATGATTCATTACTAGATCTCTCAGATCCACAGGTAATGTCATATTGATATTTACATCCAAACAAGAATTCTCCGATTGTGCATATTCCTGGTTGAACAAGTTAGGACGTTTGGAAAATAACGTCAGAAATCTCATCACTGGTTTGCCCCGAAGTGACTTAGTTCATGATTTAGTTTATGTCAAGTGGACATTAAACCTCATCTCTCTCTCTCTCGTTCCTTTATATGGCCTTAAGGTCAAACCATGTAGTATGCAGATCTTCTTGGTCTTGATAGATAAATAGTTGCTCAGTTCTTGTAAAAAAATCTTTAGTTAAGAATTTCAAAACTTAAACATTTGGAACTAAAAGCTTTTTATAAGAGCAGCCAAGTATTTTTTTTAATTTAAATTATTTTGTGCCAGGTTGCGAAATTTAGATAAGTGTTTCCTA
Organism: Patella ulyssiponensis; assembly: GCA_963678685.1. Taxonomy (NCBI): domain Eukaryota; kingdom Metazoa; phylum Mollusca; class Gastropoda; family Patellidae; genus Patella; species Patella ulyssiponensis. The sequence continues at coordinate 63,131,629 of OY783231.1, read as the reverse complement.
AGAATAAAATATAAATAAATATGGGGCTGTTTTCAGATATCTCATATTGTGCAACAAATCAAGTAGAACAGTCCAGCTAACAGTCCAATAACATGACATTGTCAAGATATAAATACTGATATATATTGCTAAATATCATCACTATTGATTTCAGCAACCAGATCAGTTTGATCAGACATTCGGTCAGAATAATATGGGATCTTTCAATTTTAATGGCAGGCCTCCTGAACCAGACGAAAGGTAATTTGTGAATTCACATCCATTTCATGGTTATAATTAGAATTGAAATGGAAAAAATGATATAATATCTTGAGGCAATTCTGTTGATGCTTTTCTGTAAGCAAATCCAGTGTTTGGCCTGGTTTTGACATTAACTATCTACATTCCTATGATCTTGTAGATGTAATTCCTAATGGGCCATAAATTGTATCTGCTGTCTGTTGCTCCAAGCAATTATATTACCAATATTAGGATAATTTAGACAGATTTATTACATCAGATAAATTGCCATTCTGCACACATAGATCAATCTACTTCATACTTGGAGAATAAATCTCTGTCCTGAAAGACCACCATATCCATAAATTAGTATACTGTTTTGTAATGCGGTTCTACTTTGTTTCATGTCTGTTATACACACAAAGACTAAATAAACGTTTTCAATTTTATTTAACATGCATTAAGCAAGAGCAAAATCTGCCTATTGTAGGTCTTTCTTTAGGCCTGAAATGTTATAAAAACTATTAATTACCCATTAATTAACCTATTGAGACCATAATCAACTCTCGATGTTGAGGCTAGCATGAGATTTTTGTTGGATTGTAGTTCGATTTGCTGAAATATTTTCCTTCGTGATTTACCACTAAAAATGGATAATCGAGACTCCTGGTTTTGTCTTACCGACTTTAGTAATGATGACCGATGTTAAGGGGAAATTTCAGTCGCTTAATTCTAAGCTAATAGTGGATCAATTTTACTGAAATTTTCAGCAAATTGCCTTTACATTAGTTAGTTTTTAACTATTGTAGTGAGAACTGCCAACTCGTTATCTATTCTCCCATAATGTATCTTTAAATGGAAGCAGAGTAAATACTTAATCAAAATCTCGAAAAATATATAATTTTCGACTAAATTCGTGGATTTGGTACTTAGAATGTCGGTCAAATACCTTAGTGTCTGTTCTCAAGCAGAGCTGATTGTAGACAAACAGCCTTTGTTTAGTATGATAAATTGTATTAATTAAATGTATGTTTTATTTTCTTCTATTAAGAGATTTATTGATTGACAGACTACAGAAAGAAATAGAACAATTAAAAGAAGAACTGCAACGAGTTAAAGCAGAGGTATTTTACGATACAAATTGTTTTATTAAGAATTGAAAGAAGAACCTGAGAATCTGTTTTAATGATAATTGTATTTTGTTAAGAGTCCTAGGTTATTGAAATATTAAAAATCAAACTCTGTATTTTGTATCAATTTTTTAGGACGTATTTTCATCATGAAAATAAATTTATCAAAGCGTTAATCAATGCGTGCGCTTGAATCATTAAGTCTGCCATTTATTCCCATCTTGTATGTAGTCGCTTGTCCAACCTTGTAGGTTATCTGGTTTCCTAGCTCCCACTGCTAATGACCCCTATACGCAAGTGAATAATTAAAATAAAATTAGTGTTGAAATGTCAGTTTGTGTCAAATGGATGTTAAACCCTATTTCTTTCTCTCTGTATTTGCACCAGTACGTGTTAAAATCTGTGAGAACAACTAAAAACTGTTTATAATTATGTGTATATGCCAATCACTGCAATAGAATGACAGATTTGTCTCAAATGAAAATTTAATTTGAATCAACCATGATGCAACTTTGTAGTCAAATTCAGGCAGCCGAACCTTCCTTAATAATAGGATCATTTAGTCTGGTATGTGTGATATATGTTTTCACCATGTTGACTATGTATTTTATAATTACAGGACCAAAGAGTGATATTATCATTAAAAGATGAAATAAATAAATTAGAGAAGATTTTATCAGAATTACGATTATCTGCTGATAAAGCGTTGAAGGTAGGTGTATATGTGTTTAATTTTACCTAACAACTAATTTAATTTGATCTCTAGTTTGTTCGTTCCTGGTGTTTTATGTCCACTTCTAGTTCATTTTTGTTTTAATTTGGATAAACTACCTTCAAGATCTAACTACATTTCTATCAATATCCGTTGTGTTTGGGGTAGGTGTGTGACGATTAGTCTGTTTAGTCAGAGTCGGTTCGGTTTTACCTACAAACCGGTTCAAGTTTCGTGAAATCGATAGTTGTCTAAAAAATACAGCATGATATAAACCAGTCGCATGTTTTTTTTTTAAAAAGATACGTGTATTAACGATCGACAATTATGGGGGCGAATAAGCAATAAGCTACATCATTGATAAATGGTCGACAATAATAATAATGAGACAGTATATTCCGTAATCGGTCGTAGATATTCCCGCGATAACAAGCGAGTATGTTTTTGCATACCTAATGAAGTTAGTTTAAGAATACGTTATTTGATTGGTTGGTCACTAAGGTCAATGGTTGAAGTGCCCAATCAGAAACAAGCAATCCTCCAGGTTAGGTCAATAGGCATGCGCACTGAGCTGATGCCCAGGATACGCTTTCTCGTCGGTTTATCACTAATATTATTAATCCATACGTCATTGTTTGTCAATTTTTTGAAGTCTATTTTTATATGTTGTATTTATTACTTTTATTAAAAAGGTTAAACAAGAGATTTGAACAAACTACATAGTACAAACAAAACCAAATTTTTTAATGTACAGGACACATAAAACATAGAACTGTATGTCGCCATTACAGTTTTAAGCTCCGTATATAAAGGCCAGTATATTAGCGTGTATTGTAGACCATGGAAGACTAATATTTTTCAGTTAGTTTTCATTACCGACTAAACCGAATTGGTTCGGTTTTTTAGCCGCCGACTAACCGGTTCAAGGTTTGCTTAGTCGTCACACCCTTAGTTTGGGGAATCTTATGAAGGGCGGATGGCCGAATGGTTAGTGTGTGCATGTTGTATCATAAGGTCTGTCATTGAGTCAACTGACATGGTTTTTCGATTCCTCGGTAGTACGCAACAGGGAATAGGGTCGTCTGTCCAACTTCGTTGGTTTTCTCTGGATCATCCATTTTCCTCCCACTGCTAAAGACCTCTGTGCTCAAGCAAATTATTGAAATAATTATATTTATCCCGAAATTACCTAGTTTGTGTCAAATGGATATCAAACTCTATTTCCCTGGGATTGGTTACAGTCATTCTTGCTTTAATCAAAGCTTGTGTTCATTGACTCAATGAATGGAGATCAGGTCAACTGAACACAATCTTCTGAAAGATGTTGTTAGACCTTACTGTAGTAGGAAAGTTGAAAAAAATGTTTTGTTAATTCTACATAATCTGATAAATGTTTATGTCACAGTAGAATGACAGTTTATGTTTATATTACAGTAGAATAATAGTCTATTGAATATGCTTATATCACAGGAGAGAGAGAAATGGGGTTTAACATCCACTCGACACAAACTAGGTCATTTCGGGACTAACATTTAGTTTGATTTTATTTCAATAATTCGCTTGCGTGTAGGGGTCTTTAGCCATGGGGGAAAACAGAGGACCCAGAGAAAACCCACAAGTGTTTATATCACAGTCGAATGATAGGCTATGTTTATATTACAGGAGAATAATAGACTATGTTTATGTTACAGGAGAATGATAGACTATGTTTATGTTACAGTAGTGATAGACTATGTTTATGTTCCAGTAGAATGATAGACTATGTTTATGTTACAGGAGAATGATATACTATGTTTATATTACAGGAGAATGATAGACTATGTTTATATTACAGGAGAATGATAGACTATGTTTATATTACAGGAGAATGATGGACTATGTTTATATTACAGGAGAATGATGGACTATGTTTATATTACAGGAGAATGATAGTTTAAAGAAAGAAGTAGAAGATGCCAGAGTAGCTGTCGTAGCTGCAGAAAAATTAGGAGATGCTGAAAGTATGTACTGTTATCTTCTATTTTTTAATTGATCAAGTATTTACTTGAATACACATGGTCAATCGAACTTTTGGGGGTTTGGGGTTGTCAAATGGTCTGATGCCTGCACTTTAGATGATAAGGTCTGTCATTGAGCCAAGTGGTCTCTGTCCAAGTTTTCTTGTAAACAATGTACACACTACAGTTTTTGTCAAATTATTTTACAGCGATTGATCAACTGGTGTTATGGACAGACCCTATCGCAATTCAGTTATTTTGTTTGGACAAACCATTACAGTTTACTTTGATTTTCATAATGTTTACTCTGTTGATGACATGTATAAGTGACTTATGACTTGTCGCATCTAATTCTTGGATGATATTTACTTGAAATGAATAATAGTTTGGAGTTCTGTATCATCAGACCCCTTACCTGTATCGAGATTTATCTAAAACTAACAGCTACTGTTTGCTGATTCAAGTTAATGTGTATGGCTCTGACTCCCTATCGAGGAAATCCTTGATTTGAACTCAGTGTAAGTTGCGAAAATTCCTCATAATTTTCCAGTCTGGTTTCCTTACATCATCAATATAGGATGACGGAAGGTCTGGCAAGGAATACATCTAGTCGTTCGTATAGGACAAAAGCCCAGATCCATCAGTTGGAATTTGTTGAAAAGTAGGCAAAAATGTTAGAGCCAAATTTACCTCATTGCTGACAGAATGGTCTATGTCTGTTCTTAAAAATAGCCAAGTTGGTGTAGGATGGTCGGATATTAAACTACATTTCATTGTTTAAGTTGATGTGTATTTTGGACAATTAACAATTTATAAAGCTTTTATCATATTTCACAATGTTTTATTTGTTTAACAGAAACAGCCAATGGTAGGCCATTAAAATCTCCATTATTTATTAACAAATAACATTCATAATAATATTATTAGTTATTGAAATAGACAGAGGATTTTTGTAGTATACAGTATTAAAACAGCACCAGTAGTTAAATTGATATAAGTAGATATTTTAAAGCACTGTTGTTATCAGATAGTCGTTAGAAACTTGATACATTTAATGTATTGTTTGTATTATATGATTATATACCATCCTAAAATTTTATTAATTTTCCATTATCTGTAACTCTTCCCCCCACCCCATTAACAGCGTGATATTAAAGGACATGATATTTAGATATTGTCTGATTATAATAAGATAAAACTAGTCACAATCTTAGTCAGTGAAATTTAGATACATATAACCCTTTCTGATTATCATGAAAATTAATCACAATCTAAATATATAAATGAATTATGGTTTGCATGTCAGTCTCCCGATACAGTATTATTGATAGAATAACTCCTTACAATTTTCCATGGACCACTAATTATCCTGGCTACCGATATATAGGAAAAATTAATATAATTCATGCATGACATATGTGCTCATATAAGCTTAAATTTTACTGCTGTCCTTAAAAGCCCTTAGCACTCCTTCATGTGTACATATTGGTGTGCGTGTTAAAAGATCCATTGGCAGTTGGAATTTGATATAAGAGTATGCCATAGTGTCACTCCCAGAACAAAATTTCCCTCATAGCACACATCATTAGCCCAGTCGGAGCAGAACAGTAGGATTTTAAACCCCATTTCATTTCATATCGTAAGGCACAGCTTTAGTATGTCATCAATGTATTCAGAAATAGATCTTAGAGATTAATAAAACTCTTCAGAATAAAACCAGTCAGGTTTTAAAGATCCTTATTAAAGCTTAATTGTCTTAGTTTCACACACCTGTAATGCCCCCGTAAGACTCGGGTGGCATCCTCCTTACTGCGCTGCTGCGACCGTATGGCACAACGTTGCCGGGGAAACGTGAACCTAGAATGTTCAAAAAAATTACGAACTTGAAAAAAAAGTCATATTCTCATAGCTTTCCAGTAAGATCGCAGAACCTTGGCGTTTGTTTTGAACGATCATTGGCGACCATGTTGACTACATCACGATAGCTGATGTTTCCATCTCGCTTATGGTGAACTTAAGGTTCTCTAAAACCATTTTCCATCGCCGTAGCAGCGAAGTAAGGACGCCACTCTGGTCTGACGGGGGTATTAACTGTAGTTTTATCAATCACATTAACTTAATCTCAAATTTCTTCTGTTGCGGACACCCAAATATTGTTTTCAAATACTGTTGTTAAAACATCCTTTGATATTTGTTACCTGAATTGAATTCTTTTAATCCTTCAAGCATTATCCATTGAGTAAACAAGAGAATTTCTATCCGGCAAGGCATACACCTAAGTATCATCCATTGTAGAGCTGAAATGTTTGATAACTATGACAAGATTCATATCCATGAAATTCAGAACTTTCCTGACTGTCAACCAAGCACTCCTAATGATTGATAACCTCCAAATATTTAGATCTTTTTTTTACGTCACCAGTGTGATCTCCTCATCCTTGCATATAAAAACTACCAAAAACTTTTATTTTTATTCTCTGACACATCTTTTTAAGAATATCAGTTAAGTCATATTTACTCAGTCTCCCATAAGCAACATGTATATACTACTATTTGATTTGTCTGGATTAGCTAGACTTCCATCCACATTCCTGCTTCTGTCAGTGCTCCTTAGAGAAGTCAGTATTACTACTATCCCAAGAAATTTAGAAATCCCTTTCTCAGTCCGAATTAATAGCGAGGGCATGGTCTGATCCATCAATGGTTAGGAAAGTTTACTAGCCTTACTTGATTTTATAGTCACATCGGCATGAGAGTTTGCTCAGTTATAATGGTTTTCATTTTTGATGTTGAAGTTCACATTTTCACATTTATGTTTAACATTATTGATTTTCTCAATTTAATTAAACTTTCACTTTTGAATATAAACGATCTGTGCTTGTCCTTCAGCAAAGTTTGATTTAATAAACTTTATTGACTCTATTATGATTCTTTGTTTACAGAGCAAAGTAAAGCAAACCAAGAAAAGTTTCAGAAAATGAAAGATATTTACAGTAAATTACGAGAAGAACATGTACAGTTATTGAGAACAGTCAGTTTTATATTTTTATTATTTCCACTTGAAATAATTTTTCTTCATATGAGGGGGGTTGGATATCCGAATGACAAGGAGTAGGGTCGGCTGTCCATCCTCGTTGGTTTTCTTTGGGTCCTCTGGTTTCCTGCCACAGCTAAAGACCCCTATGCTCAAAAGTCGCTTGTGTGCGAATGTGATTTCATATTAAACCGATTAAGTTCATCAAAAAAATGTATATTTTTTTGGAATATATTAGAAGTATAATAGAGATATAAAGATCTTAAGCTAATTCAATGATTGTTTTATATTTTGACAGCATGCTGAAGCTTCCAAACAACTGACTGCTGATAAAACTGCTCTAGAAGAAAAAGAACAGATCATAAAGGTATGTTGCTTTCAAAATTATTATTCATTTTCGAAAGATTACTTTTCACCAAAAGTCGCTGTGTCGTCTGGTTTCCTCATAGTGTGAAAAAAAAGCTGCGCACAAGCAAATTATTGAAATAAAATTGAACCATATGTTAGTAACGAAATGACCTAATTTGTGTCAAGTGGCTGTTAAACCTGTTTTCTCTCCCTCCCTATAAACAATAACGGTTTGAAATTAATTTCATCCAAATCAGGTACACAAAATATCTTGATGCAAGTGTGCTAGTATATTCTAGTAACTTCAGAAAGTTTTTGAAAATGAAAAGGGTTGGATGGCCGAATGGTTAGCGCGCGCGAGTGTGCTGTATTATATGGCCTGCCATTGAGTCAACTGGCGTGGTTTCAAATCCGTGGTTCTACGTGGCAAGGAATAGGGTTGCCTGTCTAGCCTCGTGGGTTTTCTCCGGGTACTCCGGTTTCCTCCCACTGCTATAGACCCCTAGGCACAAGCGAATTATTGAAATGAAATAAAACCATATGTTAGTCCCGAAATGACCTAGTTTGTGTCGAGTGGACGTTAAATCCCATTTCTCTCTCTCTCTGAAAATGAAAAGAATAAAGTTCTGTAGAATGTTTATGGGACTGATGAAATGTACTGTGATTATGTAAATCTTTTATTGATTGTAAAGTATTTTAAGATTCGGCATGATTAATTGTGCATAAATTAATGTCGTAAATTCTTATTATTTCAATTCTTATTAAAATTATAATCATAGTAATTGATTCATTCGTTAGGTGTTAAAGTTACATGTTTTACTGATCTTTCTGGGTAGCAAATTGTAGATTTCTCAACTGGGCATTTTTAAATTTGTAACGACATTAAAGGACAATATTTCAGCACATAGAACATTGCTACGATGGGTGCATAATGAAGTCTAACATAACAACTTTTGGTCTTCGAAGGAATTGTATAGAAGGATAACTCGTGTTTTGCTTTTGTGTTCATCACTTCCCTTTCTTGAAATCTCATAACGTATCTATTGTAGCGATGATCTCTGTGTTGAAATTCTATTTGAAATATCACATGTGACAATGATTGAGACCAATATTGTCCTTTAACTTGAAGTATTGGCCCTTTTAAAATCTAGAATATTTGAAGGGCTGCCTTTTCATTGGATGAGTTAAGGATTCATCTATTGAAAAGGTAGCATTAAAATTTGGTGAAAAATAGCCCACAATTATCACTACAACTCAGGTATCGTATAGTTGTGTTGTTTTAGCAGGAGTTTCTGTATTTAACGTTTACTTTCAAACCAGTGTTGGAAAACTGTTCAAATTCTTTTAGAATCACAGAAAAAAACATTGAGTTTTAAATGGTCTGTCAAGATTAGATAATGAATGATGGGTTTAGAACTGTTAAGTTTCTCAAAAGGGTATTGAATAAGTAACAAACTAGAAAAGAGGAAGGGGACGGCAACACTCCCTTGGTACGTGACTAAGGCTGGACAGGCTTATACATCTGCGTAGATACTGGATCAAAAAAAAATGTAGATACTGGATCAAAAAAAAATGATGCTGGTGGGGCGAAGGCGTAAAATAAGATAGAATTAAAAGGATCCCCGCTAAACAGTAGCACAACAGACTTGGCAGATGGTTTTAAACTTAACATTAAATTCAGAAACTTCTGCTAAAACAACACAACTAAATGATATGATACCTAAGTTGTAGTGTATACTAACCATTAGAACTAATTTCATTTCTAGTAATTTAACTTTCTCTTTGCATCTCATCTCTATTTGTTTACCTAAAACTGTACTAATCTACTCTACTGATTAAAATTAAAACTACATTCTTCTCTCTGATTGTAGCATTAAGATTATTGTGTGCATATTGTTTGTGATCTTTTCTATGAAATATGTGGTGTGATTCTACAAAAATTTGTTGGTGTAACCACTATTAAAGTTCATATCTTATTACTATCATCCTCAGTGCGGTTTGTGATCATTTCTATGCAATTTGTGGTGTGATTATATGAAATCATTTTGCCATAACCACGATCGAAGTTCATTACTTATTACTACCATTACTAGTATGTCAGAATATCGCAGGGTGCCAATCCTCAGTGTGGTTCAAGAAAACATGTTTTGAAATTAAAGTCTGATCATTCCCCTGTATTAACAATTAACCAAATTAAGCACATACTTCTCTGACTTAAAATAACATTTATATTGAGAAGTTATGGTCAATGATTAGGTATAAGGTACATCACCGGGATGCAATTCATCTCGAAATTATTTTAAAAAGTGACATCCAGAGTGTCCCCAGTGATTTCATTTCATTCTACTCCACTATACCCTGGGTTCATCCATGGGATATTCATGTATTCAAATTATCTGCCCTTGACTGTAGCTTAATTCTACTAACCAATCAAACAGTTTACAAACAGTTTACTTTCACAACAATATATAACAGCTTGTTTGTTGCAACAAGATTTTTATGATTGGTTGATAAAAATAGCAGAGTGATTAAGGGCAGTGGAGTGGAATGAGACCACTCAGGATACAAGGGATGAAAAAGTGATTACACAGACCAAACTATTTATCAAATCGGTTTGGATATTTGAAATTGTTTATTATTAGTTTTGACGAGTTTCCAGCATGATTTTTAACCGCATGTCATGTTTTTAATTGTTTGGTAGGAAAGTAAAATAGAGAATGAACGTTTAGAGAAAGAACGGAATGCAGTACAGGAAACCTTACAAAAGAGCGCTGATGATGTCACACAACAACTCTCTATTGTTGAAGTGGCAAAATCTCAACTGGAAATAGACAAAAAAGTAGGTTTGAGAATACAGTGTAATTGGTGGCAGTATGTGTTCATTGATTATCATTTACTCTAAATGAAAAATGAAGATGTCCGGAGGTCAATTGATGATTTAAACAAGCTTCAATGATATTAGAAGAATCTATTTTCAGTCTTTTTGAATGAAAAGGGAGGTGTGGGGGGTGCTAGATAGACACGATTAGGGTTATGGGGTAGGGGAAGGAAATCCTAACCCTTAACAATCATTTTGATAAAGTGAATTTTCAATTTGGTTGAAAGGAAGTGGTGGGGTGGGGGTAGTTAGAACAACTAGGGTTAGGGCTATGGGTAGAAAATCCTTACACTTACCAGATATTCTAATAGATGAATTTACCATATAGAAATGATCTCCCCAACTGACCTGATAATAGACAACAACAATGATATAAGGTACGGTACATTATTAAAGTCTGAGTAAAATTTCATGAAGAAAATATGTCCCGATTGTTGTAGAGGTAGGTGAAAATTCAACCATAATTTATCAGATAAGCAGTGATGTAGCAGGGAGAGGGAAGCAGGGTTCGGTTATCACCCTTTGAACGTATGCGAGTGTATCATAAGGTCTGTCATTGAGTCAACTGGCGTGGTTTTGATTCCCTGGTTGTACGTAATGACAAGGTTTTCTCTGGGTCCTCCGGTTTCCTCCAACTGCTAAAGATCCCTATGCGCAAGCGAATTGTTGAAATAAAATGGAAAAGTGTTAGTCATGAAGTGGCATAGTTTATGTCAAGTGGATGTTAATCCTCATTTCTCTCTTTGTTTTTCTAAAGAGAGGAAAGAATTGTACTTTATGTATTTTGTGAATGATGCTTGTGAAAGGTAAGTAGTTGTTTGTTTGTGTTATTGTGGTTAGTTATAGAGAAGCATGGCATCCTACCTACTGACAGCATGGAGTGTTATATATATGTTTATGTAGATCAGGTAGGTATTATATATATATCTATATTATCTACAGGCAGCAGGATTAGATCAATTCTATGAAGGTTGGCAGAAGAGTCAGGTAGTATACATATCATTATATATTTTTCATTTTTATTACATTGGCTTTGTTTAACCATTTAAAATATCACATAGCCAGCAGCCATAGCGCAGTGAGCAAGACCCTGATTCGCTAACCGGAAGGTCTGGGGTTTGTTCGAAGTTTTGGCTGTGAGAGTTCCTCTCGGTGGTTTCCCCATGCCAGTGATGCAGGTTGGAGGGCCTGACAAGGTACGGTGTCAATCAGATGGGACGGAAAATCCAGGCCTCGTGTACACATTGCACTTACATGAACCATTGACAGTTGAAATTGGTGTGTGTGCACTGTATCATAAGATCTGTCATTGAGTCAACTGGCGTGGTTTTGTTTCCCTGGTTGTACGTGACAAGGAGTAGGGTCATCTGTCCTCTTGTTTCCTCCATCTGCTAAGGACCCCTACACGCACTCAAATTATTCATAATAAATTTAAACCATATATTAGTCCCAAAATGATTGAGTGGACATTTAACCACATTTCTCCATCACAGAAAGTCATAGTTATATGACATTTATTTCAGGAATTGGAGAATAAAGTGCAAGATTTAGAGAATTGTAAAGTCACCCTAGATTCTGAGTTACAGGAAAGTCATGAAGCTGCTTCCACACTTACAGCCCAATTACTAGAAGCACAACAAGCAATGGAACAAAAGGAACAACAATTAGGAGCTCAACTTGCAGAACTACAGGGACAGTTAGCCCTGACCCTTGAAGAAAAAAATAAAAACGAGGGCAGCCTCGGCGGACAGTTGTCAGATCTACAGAATAAGTTCGACTCCACCTTAGCCGAACGTTTAGCAGCTGAGGATAAATTATCACAAGATATTCAGTCGTTACAGCAAAGATTAGAGCAGACAGAAAAAGATGGTCTAGAAACGCAGGCTAAGCTTAAAGAAAATATTGATGAGTTACACAGAAAACTTCTAGGTAGAGATACATTTCATTTACACGTTAATAGAGATTTTCTTAAATTCTAGATAATTTAGGTGATTTAAGGTCTATTGGTGATTTACATGATTAGAAGTCTATTAGTGATTTACATGATTAAAAGTCTATTAGTGATTTAAATGATTAAAAGTCTATTGGTGATTTACATGATTAAAAGTCTATTAGTGATTTATATGATTAAAAGTCTATTGGTGATTTTCTTGATTAAAAGTCTATTGGTGATTTACTTGATTAAAAGTCTATTGGTGATTTACTTGATTAAAAGTCTATTAGTGATTTATGTGATTAAAAGTCTATTGGTGATTTACTTGGTTAAAAGTCTATTAGTGATTTACATGATTAAAAGTCTATTGGTGATTTACTTGATTAAAAGCATAATTTTATTTCCTTTCAATTGTAAAGATATGTTGTGGGTATTTGTTATATTTTCAGGTAGTTGTGTAGCAGAAGGTAAAATAATTATAAACGATGCATTAGAACAACACGATAATCCAACACATACAACAGTCACATGTACAGCAGGTTTGTACAATTATTCAGGGTTTTTTTATTGTCAGAGCAGACAAAAGCTAGCACAACTTTAATCTTATTTAAAGAAACTCTTGATACTAAACTAATTTATCAGAATTTACATTATCATTCATGTTAGAGTGGGTCTATTTAAGTCTTACTTTTTGATGAAATTTATGCATATTGTATCGTCACCACTGAGCCGGCAAAGGCTAGGACAGCCTATAATATTTATTTAGGTAGAATCTTAATACTAAACTATGTACACAAAATTTACATTATATGTTTTAAATTTCAATCTGATTAAAACACAGATCCTATTTCATTTTGTTTTTCATAGTTCAAAATTTTGTTTTACTTGTCTTTACTACACTAGGATCTGGAAGAGTTATTATATAATAGGCGTCTTATTGATGTCAGGAATAAGCCAATGAAACTGTCTGTTACGGCGACTTCTTGGCGTTCTCTGAACGGAACTGTGGGTAAACCCCTTGAAACATCAAATGCTGATTGATTAATCAATGTCTGACATCATAGAGTCAAAAGCTGCTCGTTTGACCCCTGACGTGAACTCCTACTTTAACTTTTCAGGTCTTCATGTAGTGTAAGCCATCGAAAGTATAAATAAACGAAATATAGATCTGTATTTTAATTTTGAGGAAATGTATGTTTCGGCACCGCTGACGGGAGATGACTATAAAGCTATAATAACAGAAAGGATCTTAGCACCTAATTTTAACATTGATTTAAATTAAAATACTTTTGTATAATTTTAGAATATTTATTATTACGAGCTGAACCGGCCTTATCTAGTCTCAAGAAATTGAAATCCAGTTATGATGTATATAATACAGATAAAAAAGGTAACTAAATTATATGATATTAATTAATTAAGCAGTAATATAGGCTCTTGGAACCTTTCTTGAACTCCATTGCCCCTAGTATCCTACTAGTCAGCCATTTATTACCAGTTTTGGCGCAATATAGCACATTTATTACTAATTGTCTTTTTTATATCTTGGGTAATAAATGGAGATGACTATATCTGAACAACTATTAAAACCATTGTGGATTTGAGGTTACTCCTACCCAGATTGGAAAAGGAATAGCTGGTTCATCAGATATCATGTGAATGTATTATAAAAGTTTTAAAAAAATTAGCTGCTATTTTAATTGGTTGTATTTTAAGTAGAAAAGTAGAGATAAACTGAAAAAACTTTAGTTGTTTGTAACCAATTTAATATTTTATTAATTGACTATGATAGTAAAGATAAATGTGTTTTATAATACATATTTAATTGCAGAGTTAGAAGAATTAGTAAGTAATATAAATGAATTCTCCCATCACCTTGGAGATTGTATAATACATGGGTTTGCTACATCTCATTCTGCACAAATAGAACCAGGACAACGTAAGTTATAAATAGATTTTATCTAGAACATCTGATACCACTTCTCATGTATAGAATCAGTTGCATATTAAACAGTTACATTGTCCTTTAATCACATGGTCTGTTGAGTCAACAGTGTTGACCCAAGTGGGATGGATGACCAAATGGTTAGCGTGTGAGAGACTGCATCCTAAGGTCTGTCAACTTGTGTGTTTTTTTTTCTCCAGATGTATGCGACAAGGAGTAGGTTTTTTTCCGGGTTTTCCGATTTCCTCTTACTGCTAAAGACCCTTATGTGCAAGCAAGTTTTTGAAATAAAATAGAACCATGTGTTAGTCTCAAGTTACCTAGTTTCTCCCTCTCACTCTCATTGTGGGCCATGATGAAAACTTTTTGAAAGCTCCAGCTCAGTTCCTTTTTGTCGATGGTAGTACTTTTGGCCAGGGAAAAATTCTCCTTCTTTACATTGACCTTAGTTGAATATTGATAGAATAATTGTTTATATGTGCTATTTGTTGTAGAATTGGCATCAATATGTAAAGATGTTGGAGTATCTGGTGTAGGATTATTAGATAGTGTAGAAAAACGTAAGTTTATTTTTATTCTTCTTGATTGTTAATTGTCTGGGTCATAATCTATCTAGAGTTGGACGAGATAGTTCCTCATGATATTTCTGACTGGTTTCTCCTTACAAAGAACAGCGTATTATCGTGAAGTTGTTCTTTGAACAATTCTGTGTCAATTTGGTGAATGAGATTTATGAATTTCATCCAAGAGGTCAGTTCCTTTCTGGAATTGTGTGAGTTTAAACTATGTAATGGATAAATCTTACCAAATTATAATCTTGATACTTCTTGTTGACAGGAAGTGATGTAAGCAGTCAGATAGATAAAACTGTACAACAGGTTAATGATTTAATGAAATTAGCAGAAGATTTGTTACCAAAGATGGAGGATGTTAAAGCTGAGGAAATTGGAGATTTAGTAGATAAAGAAATGTCTTCTACTACAGCTGCCATTGAAGCTGCTGCTGCTAAAATAGAGGTCAGTTATAGATAATTTGAACACATAGATAATTTGAACATACTTATAGATAATTTGAACACAGTTATAGATATATAGATAATTTGAACACAGTTATAGATAATTCGAACATGTATTTTGTTTCTTTATGTGTGTTCGGATGGAAAGAGCCTTCAGATTTGTAAGATCGGTCTTTGACAATCTGGTTTCTTGACATGTATTCAGTTTTAAATATAGTTAACCCAGAAAGTTTGAGATGATATTTCCTATTAAAGACTTGTCTATGATAGAGGGGGTTTGGTGGCTGAATAGTTAACAAGTGCACGTTGTATACTAAGGTCTGTCATTGAGTCAACGAGGATGGTTACAATTCCCTCGTTGTACGTGACAAGGTGTAGGGTCGCCTGTCCAACCTCGTGGTATTTCTCCGGGTCCTCCGGTTTCCTCCCACAGCCAAAACCCCTACACACAAACGAATTATTGAAATAAAATTTAACCATATGTTAGTCCCAAAATGAGCTAGATTATGTCGAGTGGAGGTTAAACCCCACTTCTCTTGGTCTCTCTTTATAATGTCATTCATTATCTTCTTGTAAAATCAACTTTAGAATAAGGAATAAATAACTAGATTTATTTAATAGAAATACGGCCTGTTTTACAAGCTCATCATCAATCTATCATCCCAATCATCTATCTGCACAAAGAAATACATGGCCCCAAGTTAAGAATTTACTATATATGAGAAATATCTTTGATCCAGAAACACAAAACTTTGCACACACATGTAGTTGCTTATTGTATTTGATACATTAAAACAACAAAAGTTTTATAAAGGGCTATATTTTAATTAGAATAATGCGAACAATTTTGAGTAAATTCTTAACTGCAGTTTGAAAATGCTTTGTGAACTAGAGGCCCGAGCTTTAGGTCTGAATATTGTATAGAGTAATTAGGTTCTCTGGTGTTCTGGCCATTGGGCTGACAAAGATGCTGAGTTAGAGATTCTCATGCATTAATGTTCTGTAAAAAACCAATGGTATTAAAAGAATAAAATTAGAAAATAGTTTTGGGTTTTTTACAGGAAATGTTAAAGAAAACACGAGAAGTAACGACTGGTACAGAATTAGAAGTTAATGAAAGGATATTAGATGCCTGTACTGCTTTAATGATAGTATGTATATAACATTATATATAACATTGTATATAACATTCATCTCTTCTCGTATTTATCTGACTGACAGAATACATGTTGTTTTAATGCCTGCAATTTCAAATCCCTAATTATATGTGGCAAGGAATAGAGTCACCTGTCCAACCTCGTGTGTTTTCTCAGG
This sequence comes from Patella ulyssiponensis, assembly GCA_963678685.1. Lineage (NCBI taxonomy): Eukaryota > Metazoa > Mollusca > Gastropoda > Patellidae > Patella > Patella ulyssiponensis. The sequence goes on along the minus strand of OY783231.1, from coordinate 63,115,104 downwards.
GTCTTCTGGTTTCCTCCCATTGCTAATGACCCCTACACGCAAGGGAATAATTCAAATAAAGTTGAACTATATGTTAGTCTTGAAATAACCTAGTTGGTGATGAGTGGTTGTTGAACCCCCTTTCTCTATTGCTCTGTCTTTTAACGCATTCTGCTACTTTGAAAACTTTGGGAATACCCGTCTTACATATTACTCTGATGACTACTGCTATATCTTTGAAAGTCTTGTGATAAATTGAATTGGTTGGCACCAAATATATGCTTAAGAAAAATTGTCCTATCTTAGAAATAAAAATTACCATTTTTTTCTCAAAATAACTAAATTATCGTGTTGAGAAGACTTTGAACCCCACTCCATTCAAGTTAATTGTTTTTTTCCTGTGATTGTACGAATAAATATTTTTTCTTATTTCTTTCTGCCAGGCAATAAAAGAATTAATGGAACAATCTCGGGATCTACAGAGAGAAATAATAGCACAAGGAAGGGTGAGTCTACTTCACTCATATCGCATCATATCTGGCTGTGTTCCGCTCTACTGCTGGATATCTTGTCAATGCAGCCTAGATTATCATTGTTACCGCTGTCACAATAATTAACAAAGTTTTGTTTATCTATTTTTGCATTGAACAGCAGATCAGATTCAAATTCAGTGAAAATCGGACATATAACATGGCATCGAGAGTTGATTATGGTCTTTTCATGTTAATAAAGAAAAAAGTTTTTGTTTATTTCATAGAGATATCAACAAAGATAAACCACAAAAAAACTCTGTTTTGATATTGTGAATGTTTTATAGGGAACTTCATCAGCTAAAGAGTTTTATAAGAAGAATCATCGTTGGACAGAAGGCTTATTATCAGCTGCTAAAACTGTTGGCTTTGGAGCTTCGTCTCTCATGTGGGTAACTCCTGCTATTAATTTGGTTTTTATTTATGTATCCTGATCAATTTGATGGAGAATAGAGAGTTGAGTTGCAAGTGTCCGTCCATTCATCCTTGCATAAGTTTCCTTGATGGCTTGTTAACATATGTCTTAAAGGGTCAAAGGCGTACAAGCCGGGGGGGTGGGGGGTGGGAGGGGTAATCTGACGTTTCGGGCAGATGGCTAAAGTCTGATTGGATAGAGTGGGATTTCGGTTACAAAACGATTGGACAGCTTTCAGCTTTAGAGCTGCTTTACTTATTGGCTAGAATAGCAGAAAAATGCATTTGCAGTGGTTAAATTTTCTAAATTATGATTGGTTGGTTGTTTAGGATTCAGGTCAGTCAGGTAGGCTATATTAGACCACATTGAAGTTGATGTATTCACGGGCTAGAATAGCAGGAAAAACCTTTGCAGTAGTTAAATTTTAAAAATGTTCTCCCTCCAGTCCCAACTCCTTAGGATTGATTTGTTGATTGGAATTCAAGTCAGTTGCCTAAATTATAGGCTATATTTTAATTAGCTGTATTCACAGGCTGGAATAGCAGAAAAACACATTTGCGGCCATCAAATTTTCCATATTATCGATAAGTTCTGTTCCTTCGCCTTTCGCAAGAGACTGACGCCAACCTCTTTTTTAACCAGAAATTTTTTCAGGCATTTCAGGTTCTGCCCTCCTGACAGTCATCAACCCTGTACGTCTATGTAGAGGGTATGTGTCTGTAGTTACATGTAAAGACCTGTCGTGGGTGGATTCCCTTATAATAAGTGGTAACACAGAAGATGATGTTCCAATTGTCAACCATTTTATTTTATGATTGATTTTATAGAAGATGTGATTGTTTTTCAGGGAATCTGCTGATCGTGTGGTGAAAGGTGAAGGTAAATTTGAAGAGTTGATTGTATTTGCCCAGGATATCGCAGCCAGTACAGCTCAACTTGTTGTCGCATCTAAAGTTAAAGCGGATAAAAATAGTAAAACATTGGGTTTGTTATCCAATGCCTCAAAACGGGTTAATAACGCTACTGGCAACGTCGTGGCTTCAGCTAAAACTGGTTCACAAGTTATTGAAGATCAAGGTATGTACAAATGTTCATTCACTGCTTTGTGAAAATATTTAAACATCAGGGGACATATTCATGAATACTTTAAACTAAAATATTTTTAAAATACTGATTGTTCATTGGTGTAATTCAGCTGTTTGGAGGCCGAACAAGTGACATAGTTTCGATTCCCTGAAGTAGGATTGTCTGTTCAACCAGAGCGTTTGTTTTCTCCTGATCCTCCTGATAAAGATTGACTTATTATGTTTCAGGATTAATGGACTTCAGTAAAATGACACTGTATCAAACTAAAAAGATGGAGATGGAAGCTCAAGTTAAAGTTCTAGAATTAGAGAATGAATTAAAGAAAGAGAGAATGAGACTGGGAGAATTACGTAAACAACATTATCAATTAGCGGGAGAAAGTGAAGGATGGGAGGTTGATCAGGTACGTTTAAACTTCCTATTCTCTATTTTATCTAGGGGTTTATGATACACTAATACACTTGCATCAAATCTTGAAATAGTATTTAAGCAGACAATTCTACAGGAGAGGGACTTTTTTTTGGTTCGCCAATTGTCACCCCTGTCTTTCAGTCATCCACGGTTGTATAAGGATGCCAGAGGCGCTAAAGCTATTATTTGATTTGCTTTGAATTCATACACAATGTTTATGCTAATGAGACAAAGAATCCTGCTTCTTTTCAACAATTTGCGATAATTACCCTCAGAGTTATCCCCCTTGATCAAGTTGATAATCTACAGAGACTAAAGTTATCATTTTTTTAAATTATTGATTCTTTTGTTAAATAACTGATTGTCTTCTAAGACTTTGGAGAAATCAGAATAATTTTTATATGGTCTAAAATATGGAGATGTGTTTTGGTTATTTGGGATACTGTTCATATTTTCAACTTATGAATATTATCGCACATGAGTTTTTTTCTTCGCACTTTATATTTTATTTTAGTTCATGTTTATGATTATTTTAATTCTATCATGGTGTAATTTATTTTACTGTTTCAATCATAACTCATGTTTTCATCTGTTATTTTCATTATTTAAACACTACAATAGGGATGTATAGAATAAACAGCATTATGCCACTGTAAACAATCAGGATTCTTTGATCGTTTTAAAACTAAAACTTCAGAAATAGAGGATACCCAGTGGCGTCCACACCTCTTACAGAATATAAAAAATTGACAGGTTTTCAAGCCCCAAAATCAATGGAGTATGAATTTTATCAATTTTCGGATTGATCATTAAGAGCAGCTCATTTCCTCAAAACTGAGACATAGCCCAAATTATATGTCAATTTCAACATCATCGTGATAGATACTTTCTGATTTGTCTGTACTGAAGCAACAGATTGACTGATCATTGAGCGTTCTGTAAAGAATTATGGAAACAAATGATTTAAGAAAGAAAACTCCTTGCAGTGATACCATATTTTATACATCCCTGATATAATCATTATTTAAGTTATTTTAGAATAGATTTTATTCTATAACTACATGCAAATACAAGCAAATATCATTGAATACAGCCATTGAATAACCAATGATTGTATTCAATGGCTTGGACACATACTACTTTTGTCCAGAATGACATCACTTTCAGAATCATGTCAAACTGTAATGACGTCACCACTAGCCAATCACAATTTTTGAAAAAAGGGCGGAACCTACAATGAATTTTAATGTTATTGGTGATGATTTTTTTTGTTGATAATCTGGATAGTAGAGATTTGTATGTAGTTATAGAATAAAAACAGAACTCAAAGACCTTTATATATGTATGTTAGTATATTTAATTCTGTATAAAACACTAGGAAAATGATGAAAGTGAAGGCGATCATAGTGCACCTTTAACAGTAAGTTATAAATAGAACCGCCTGTAAACTAGATTTATAGACACAGTCAATGTTGTTTTAATTAGAACATTAACATAATTTCTCTAACTAACATGTTGGTCGGTATGTGCCATGCTTACTTTAGCTGAAGTTGTAGTATTTTCACTTACTCAGTTCAAATGAAATTAAAAATCTGTTGACTGGAGAGCAGTTTTCCAAGATTCCTCTCTGTGAGTGACGGGGTTGGATGGCCGAATGGTTAGCATGCACGTGCTGTATCATATGGCCTGCCATTGAGTCAACTGGCGTGGTTTCAAATTCCCGGTTGTTGGTGGCAAGGAGTAGGGTCGCCTGTCCAACCTCGTGGGTTTTCGCTGGGTACTCTCGTTTCCTCCCACTGCTAAAGACCCCTACGCGCAAGAGAATTATTGAAATAAAATTAAACCAATTGTTAGTCCGAAAATGACCTAGTTTGTGTCGAGTGGACGTTAAATCCCATTTCTCTCTCTCTCTATGAGTGACTAGTTTCGTTCTACCCAAATTTTTCAGGCATAATTGAGGATGTGTGGCTTGCCTCTATATAAAATCATTGGTGACCAAAGTACGTGAGATGTCACCGAAGTTGTACTATTTTCACTTTCTCAGTTAAAATGAAATCAAAAATCTGTTGATTGGGAAACAGTCTTCCAAGATTTCTATCTGTAAGTCTTCTGTAAGTGACTGGTTTTGTTCTAATTCAATCTCAGTTTTATTTGTGGCTGTCCCCTGTATATAGTAGACGGGGACCAGAGTAGGTGTGACGTCACAGATATACAAGTCTGGGAATGCTTTGTAAACTTGGGGCCTAGTTTGTTTACATATAGTTTGCAGTGGATGCCAAATGTTGCAAAAATTTCAGTTCGTCATGTCTGTATAAATACAGAATAAATTCCCTAAAATGATTAATACATTAATGTGCTCGTAAGAGATCCCCTGGCAGTTGGAATTTGGTAAAAGAATAGTCCACAGTGCTGCTGTCCAGGCAAAATTTCCCGTATAGCAGACTGTAGGGTGTATTCCCGTCTTAATTTGCTCAGTCAGAGCAGAATAGTTGGACGTTAAACTCCATTTCATTCCATTTCTAAAATAACAATCAGCGACTTTAAGATTCTATGAGGTATTCCTTCTATCATTTCAATACAGTATTACTTCAGCTAAAGTCAGGGCAGTTGATACCTTTAATTTACAAATTATATGTCTGTGAAACTGAAGAAAACAATTTCAAAAAGGAATGCTTTATTCTGTCAACTTTATTTAGCTTTTGTTACTCGAAATAAAGCATTTGCAACATGGTTGTTATAAAATGAATAACTTTAACAGTAAATGTGAAACTAAATATTGTAATAACAAATAGATGTTGTGCTTAATTCATAGCATGAAGTATAATAATAATCTACTTTTAAATATCAGTAAAATGTGACGTTTTCAATAAACTGTCTTGATTTAGTTCATTTCTGGATGTGCTGGTGGAAATTTGCAGCCTTTACAACAAGTCAGTCAACATGAATGATAGTTGTTTAATACATACTTAAATGTATTTGCGTTTTTATGAACAAGTTGAGTTTTCCCTGTTGGTACTATAAGTTACATTGTTCTGACGCTGACCATATTCTCAATGTGGGTTTAAGAGCGATAGCTTCTACTTGTCTTACTTTTAGCCAATCCACTGTCTAAACGTCTGGAAGTTGGCTGCAGTTGCATGAACTGAATTGCTTCATTAGGTAATGCTTTCAATTTAGTTATTTAAAGTGGCCGATCTCAGTAGTGCATTTTTTGATCAACTCCTAGTTTTTGAAGCTTAATTCATGCCAAAGTGTACTCAATTTTCAACAGCTTTAATAATTGACATCAATATTAATGACTAATAAAACACCATTTACAGAAAAGAAATACTTAAAGGTTACGAAGCTTTTTCAGTGACCTTTAAAAGGCCTTGTCTTTGAATTTGATTAAATTTGATTTTAACTGATGTATTATAATGACCATGATCATCAAAAAAAACTTTGAGAAATCGGTTTTATTATTACATGAATCAAACCGGTTATGTCTGATTAATTTTAAAGAATGTTATTTTCCTTACAATTTTATATTATCAGTATTTTTGGAATGAGAGAATGTGTTGTTTTACAAGTTTTGTTTTTCGATTGACGATGGCATGTTTGATTGCAGCATAGTAGATCCTTTTAAAATCTGAAAGAAACATTTAATTTGGCTCTGTCAAGTTGTACCTTACATACTACTTGTTGTTTATAAATATATTACAGTTAGCTGATTTAGGTGTGCCTGATTGGGCGGAACCGTGGGATTCGGATATGTTATAGGTATATTGGTAAGACAGCATGGAGTGATTTGGCGTGAACATTTGGAATTGTGCAATGCAAAATTCTATTTGACCAAGTTACATACCCCATCAGATTTTTATTACATACCCATCTGACCATATTACATACCCCATCTGACCTTATTACATACCTCATCAGATCATATTACATACCCCTTCTGACCATATTACATACCTCATCGGATTGTATTACATACCCTATCTGAACGTATTACTTACCTCATCAGATCAAATTACATTCCTCATCAGATCATCTTACATACCCTATCTGAACGTATTACATACCTCATCAGATTTTATTACATACCTCATCAGATCAAATTACATTCCTCAACAGACCATCTGATTGTAAATTATTATATATCTCATCACATCATATTACATATTACATGGTAACTCATCAGGCCATATTACATACCTCATCAGATGGTATTATTCAAACCGAGATGTCACATACTGTTACATACCCTGAGTTTAATATGCCTTCAGATTGAGTTTCACATCGTGATTGAGTTTTACTGAATGAGTTACATTACAAACCCAATCTAAATATTTTGAATTCAGAGAACTGATTTTTGCCACAGTTCTGCCAAACCAAAAACAGATGATTTAAATTGTTTGAATGGCATTTAATAGTTGAACTGGAATATACAGGTCACTATTCTATGGAATACAATTACTGCTTATAGGCCTAACTGGGCGACGTTTTGACTAGGCTACTCAAGTCATTATCAAGCAATAGCAATGCTGCTCAGTTCTCCTGTAATCTGGAAAAACCTAGTAACACTGTTGAATGTAGTTTTGAGTAAACAAAGGAAAACTGTTTTGTTAAGCTACTGAATATATAACCAATTTTATTTTGTCTTTTTAGATGAAGATAATTAGAAGCCCTTTCGGTGAAGGAGAAAAAAACCTATTATTATATACATGTGTACTAAGTCCAAATATGGGTGTAACTCAATTTTCACCAAAATTTGACTTGCTAGGTTTTTCCAGATTAAGGGGGAGTTATATGCAGTATTTGTATTCCATAGAATTGTTACCTGCATGTTATGTTCTATTTAGGCTTGAGACATACTTTGCTGTTTGTGGGATTTAGAGAATTCAATTTCAGAATGTTGAATCGACTACTGTATGACAAACATTTTTTTTATGGAGAATGTTTTACCATTGCTGTGCTTGTCATATTAATGTAATGATCATAGTTATTAATTTATTGGATTGATATGTATGTGGATGAGTGTATTTTAGTGTTGTTTATTGTTTCAGCATGTAGTTTATTTCAGATGATCAGAGTGTGGATTAACTACTGTATCAAAAACTTAAACAATTAGACTAAATGTTGCAATTATAAATCAATAACACTCTCTCTCTCTCTCTCTCTCTCTCTCTCTCTCTCTCTCTCAGTCAGTAAATACTATACTACATGGCAACATGAAAACTAACTTTAAGTGTATTAAATATTATCACATTATAATTTTAAATCATATGTTATTTTTGTATTTTTAATACCATTCATCAAAGTTTACTTTTTCTTTTATTGTATTTTATTACTTTGAATATTTTGCAATCATCTTTGTGTTTTTATATATTGCTCATTCTCATCATCTCCATTATTTTATATTATTTTTTTAAATCTTACGCACGACACAATGTATAATGTATAGTCATTGATCAGCCTCTTTGATTCAAAAAATAAACCAATACTTATCTTCTATTTTTCAGGGAAAAAAGAGTTGACCATGTTTTAGCCACAATACCCAGATAACAAGGGGACATAATTAGTACATAGACGGCATTCATCAATATCTATATATATATATAATAACAGGCATAACACTATATAAACACTACCAGTATAATCGAACATTGGCGTTTTCATTTATTTTAAATAACGCTTTCAAGAAAATTGGCCAGGGTTTTGATTTTTTTTGTAGATATGACATTATTTTATGAGGTTTTTTTATATATACGGTATGTCAATTGTATATTTGTATTTTGATTATAAATGAATTGAATATTTATTTGGAAGGAATATATCGAGGATGACACAGGAATTTTTTGAATTTTAAATGCACTAATCTTCAGTTGGATTTTATTGTCAAGATAAATGACACTTTTATTTTTAAGAAATATTTTATGTCATTTATTATTTGGCCTGTCAGATAAGTGTTTTTTTTAAATCAGAAGTTTTTAGTCTCTAATATCTTGATTACATTTAATTTATGGTAAAAATGTTGCGAATTTGATAAAGAAATTAACTTATAAATGCAACCAAAATTTGACTCAGATGGATGAGAATTATCAATGTCTTGCTCATATCCATTTCAAGTGGGTTGATTTTTATGATAGAGTTGTCTAGTGGATGTTAAAACTCCATTTCTCTCTCTCTCTTTTTCTCTCTTTCTCTCATGATAGAGTGTTCTGATTGGTCACTTGCTATAAACTAACCAATGGATATTTGATCACACCCTGTTTGTGAATGGACATGAGCAGCAAGACAATAATGATAAATGATTAGTGTATTTTAATTTATGTTTATTTGTTGTTATGTGATTATAATAGAACTGTGTGGTTATTATTAACTATGATAATATAAATTGTTATTATATCTATATGTATTATATATTTTGTTTTATGAGGCAGGGACTTGTTGGAGTATGTATCTTATAGTTTTATATCTTCTCATTTACCATTCATAAATACAGAAAAGCTATTGGCAACTAAATCATCCAATAAGCTTAAAGCACAGGGCACACAGACAACTAAATCATCCAATAAGCTTAAAGCACAGGCCACGCAGATTGTTGCTATTGGCAACTAAATCATCCTATAAGCTTAAAACACAGGGCACACAGACACTTGCTTTTGGCACATAAATCATCAAATAAGTTTTAAACAAAGGGCACACAGACAGTTGCTATTGGCAACTAAATCATCCAAATAATTTCAAGTGTCCACTTAGGGTAAATTGCTCATTGATGTGTCTGATGTAATCATGGGACTATTCAGTACAGACATTCTCCTATTCATCTATATCACATAAATGCTTGAAGCATCATGTTTATGAAAATTGTATGAATCTGGAATCAGTTTGTTCGGGGCTGTCGCTATAATTCAACACTTGGGGATCCAAACGAATAACCCACAGAGAGATCTTGACCACCCCCGCCCCCTACTCCCCCCCCAGCCACCTTTGCTTGTCACAGATGGTTTTTGAAGCTAGTTGAAGACTCTAAGCACTACATAACTACACATCTTCTGCATTTATTGTGAATGTTATATCAGTCATGGCCTAGGATCACAGCCAATACCAAACACAATCACTTAGGACAAGAATTATCACCACTTTCAAACTCTGAAACTCTGAATTCAATTAATACTGCATTAGTTTACCATTTAGGCTGGGGAGTTGGATGGCCAAATTTTTAACGTGTGTGCATTTTATCATAAGGTCAGTCATTGAGTGAAATGGTGTGGTGTCTATTCCCTGGTTGTATGAGAAAGGGGATAGGGTCGTCTGTTAAACCTCGTGGGTTTTTCTTTTGGTCCTCGGGTTCTTACTGCTAAAGACACCTACGCCAAAGTTAATTTTTGAAATAAAAATGAACCATACGTTAGTCCCGAAATGACCTATTTTGTGTCTAGTGGACGTTAATCCCCATTTCTCTCTCCCCACCCCCAATTTAGACTAGTGTGTGCGCTGTGCTTTATATACTAGCATTAAATATATTTTGTTGAATAATGTGATTAGTTTTATTGTGTATAGAACAGAGAGCATGCCATATTATTGTTATTTTATAATCGATGTACTTATTTCAATAACAGGGTTTATTCATAATAAACTTAGAATTAAATTGCTTTTAACCGAAAATATGAAAATATTGTGTTTGCATATTAATTCTAGAGGTGTAAATGACTAGCTAGAGGTGAAGTTATTATTAAGAAGAGGTTATTCGATTTGTAGCCACAGTATTTAAGGTTAGGGCAACTTTTTTTTAATGAACAAACACAAGGGTTAGGATTGGTTAAACATTCATTCAATAATTGTTATCCTTTACAAGTATTTAGGTGGTAATTTTTTTTCCTTCTCCCAAAGTTTCAAATCCCCGGTTGTAGGTGGCAAGTAGTAGGGTCGCTAGCCAACCTTGTGGGTTTTCTCCGGGTACTCTGATTTCCTCCCGCTGCTAAAGACCCCCATGGCAAGCGAATTATTGAAATAAAATTAAACCATGTGTTAGTCCCGAAATTACCTAGTTTGTGTCAGTGGACGTTAAATGCCATTTCTCTCTCTCTTTCCCCTTCTTCCAATCTTTATAACTTCTTTCAATCTTTATTTGTCAACATTTTATTTACCAGGTAATCTTTATTTGTAAATAACCTTGTCCTGAAGCAATCTCAGACTTAAAGTCAAAAATTTACTCAAAATTGTTCACCTTATTTTAACTTTATAAATGTATCAAATACATCAATAAGAAACTATGTGCAAAGTTTTGTGTTTCTGGTTGAAAGATATTTCTTTTCAACAGTGATTGAAAGTTGAGTAAATTCTCTACTTAAAGATACATTATGGGAGATTTTTACAAGGAGTTAGCCATTCTTGCTATAACAGTTCAAAAATAGATGCTGAAACAAGAATATATTGAAAATTTCAGTCAAATTACTTTATCCTGAACAAAGTTGTTACCACTATAATTTTTTACTAGAAATGGGAGTTAAATTCATCGACACCCTTTTCCCATTATGGCCGATTGTTGATTGACAGGCGTTAACTCCACCTATATAGTCTCGATTATCAAGTAACGTTTACAATGACTAGTACTGATAGCGTATTCGGTTTGAGACAGGGCTGCAATTCAATTCGTATACATTTATTTTATACTATAAATTAGAATTAAGATTTTAATATATAGATAAGAAGAGAAAGTCTGCGATAGGATATTAAAGTTTGAAAGGAATGGGCCAAATCAACGAGGCAGTATTGTAAATAAATTATAATAAATAGCCGACTTCTTGCGTTGCCTGCGTGTACTCTTTTGTACTTCAGGTAGGCCTAAGCGACTCCCTAAGCAGACGAATAGAAAACAGTCCGGAAGTATGATGACGTCAACGTCACAGAGAAGCCCCGCCCACGACGCCATAGTGATTAAATCAGTCAACGAAATCCTGTTTTAATCCGAGCCCAATCCAAGCCATCCGTGGGTCTACAGAGTTCATTTTAGGCTTGTTGTTTAAATAAAGATCTAATTTATAATTTCTATGACTTCTGAGGCCCAAAGGAAGACCGACAAAAGTCTGTTTTTGCTCTCCCATAATGTATGTTTAAGTCTGAGAATGCTTTGTGAATTTGGGGTCTGACATTTTTATAAAAGATAATCCAACAAAAAAAAAAACTTGAGGCCAGGCTATTAGATTATGATAACTTTTTCAATTTTAAAATCTCTGAATATTTTATAACTATTTAATAATATTTTGTGGAATACATAATTTACTTTATTCCTGAAAGCATTTTTTTCTGACACTATTTATTATTCAATAAATATTTACATAATATAAAAGTACACTTTATAATTGTGGGATCTGAAAACAAGCCAGAGTCCCCTGAAAGCATTTGAATGGATGCACATACATAAAATTAATCTGGTCATTGTCTTTAAGTTCATTTTTTTCTTCTTTTTCTTAAGAAAAATACATTTTTTGATATCCTTTAATTTTTTATATTCTATTAAAGTTGTTAAGATTCTTATTTCTGAAATTCATAATATGTATAAAATATTCACTAAGTGGGTCCAGGTTAACCCTTGTTAATTACCTTTAGATATTCAAAACCTGATTTTTTTTAATAATTGAAATTATGATGTATTGTGTATATATATATGTAATTTATTTTGCATTTTCATCTTAAATTCCTAGACAAGTTTTGTCATTAAAGAATCTCCCTGCTAACAGATCCGCAGTAAATATTTGTTTGGCCAGCAATGCCGAAGAACGCTAGAATGGAGACAGTCCTGCACATTTTGGCAAACTTGACATCATATGTGGATTGTGGGTTAGGACCTGAAGATTTGGTCAAGTCACGAGATGTGAACAGAGCTAGCGCTAAACCTTACTCTAACCCTGGACAAAGCCTGACCGTTAGCCTAACCCTAACACACGATCTAGCATTCTTCGGCAGTGACAGATAGGTTAAACAAACGTCGAATATAACTCTTAAATTCTAAAACAATTTTTTGAATTATTAAGAAAAACTAATAAAGGTGTTTGAAGTATATTTGGATAAAAAATATTTCGCTATTTGGTGTTAATGGGTATATAAAATATTATGCGGAGGTGTAAGATTATTACAAGGCGCCAATTCTGTCAGGAAAAGTTTGCATTAATATGTTCATATTGTAAACAATACATGATCTTGTACAGTGTTAATGAAGGCTTGTTGTACCATTGACCCTATATACGGTCCAAGCTTGTACTAAGAGGAGTTTGATCAACAAGATTCTATATCTAGATGCTCTTTCTAGATTCAAACTTTGTTATTAATTAACAATAACATCATACATTTTATACTGCCTGTTTAAAAGATGTCATACATTTTCAGAAAATTATATTATTTTTATCATTATTGGTGAATAGAAATGATATAAATGTAGACTCCATGACTTTCAGATGAAAGAGATGTGTTATTAAAGGGGAATATTCACTGTTCTTACTTTTATCAGATTGAAGCAAAAAGTATCTTGTAAATGGTAACTCTTTGGGGATGCTCATTCACAGTTCCGGAATTAAATTCCAAAACTGGTGTCAATCAAGTGAAAAGGAGAATTTCGGAGTACAAGCATGTATCGACTGTATGAAAAATATATCAACCAATCATGACAGCTGAAACATATTTTGTACCTAGGAATACGTCACGATTCTACTCACTCCACCTCAGCTGTCGGGACTGAATTCCGCGTCACTCGATTGCAATTCTGTCGATTCGGGACGTTCTGAACTGTGAATCGAGCATCCCCCATGTCAGATAATCACAGTAAGGGTTAAATTTCAAAATTATTGGTAGTCTTGATCGCTCTATCCCAAATTGTCTCCCCTTTGACTGTATTGAAGACTGGTCTGGACTCAATACAGCTGTGTATGCAATGACTTATGGGAAGTGTTGTCTCAATCTACCAGTTAAAAATGGCTTGTGCATACTTAGAAAGTGAGGGTGAAGGTCATTTTCTCTTTCACCCATTAAAAAGAAATACACAAATTTCTGTGTACACAATATTGTCCGGACCAATATCTGTTGTGAAAGCAGTTTAACATCCTACATTTCTGCTCCGAACTGGGCTCATGAGCGAAATTTTGCCCGGGGCATTAGCACAGGCAGCCTACTCTTATATCGAATTCCAACTGTCAAGGAATCTTCTTTGGACTGGAGCAATTGAGGCAAGGTCCAAAGACGAGTGATTACTACCACGGTTAAAAACTGCCTGCAAGAAAACCAAACTAATTTTAACAAGTAACTATGACAACACACATGGTTGATTGTATTTTTATTTATTTGCTGTATGTTTTTTTGTTTATATATTTGATAAGACTTTGTGTACAGAACTTTTAAATAAACATGTCACAATAACAAGACAATCAATATATACATTGTACATGAACAGACATTAAAAATTATATAAAATTATATCACAGTCAATTTGCTTATCTTTTTTTTTTTTGCTTTGAAAACAATATATTTTTTAAAGGGTCGTTATTCATGAAAACATGGAGGATTGGCTGGGCAAATGGTCAGCATGTCCGCCACTGTATCATAAGGTCTGTCATTGAGTCAACTTGTGTGGTTTCAATTCTCTGGTTGTGCATTGCATGACAAGGAGTAGGGTCAACAGTCCAACCTCAAGGTTTTTTCCCGGTCTTACGGTTTGTTCCCACTGCTATTGAAATAAAATTGAACCATATGCTAGTCCCAAATGGACGTTAAGCCCATTTCTTTCCCATGCAAACATATAAGACTAAGAAAAAAAAAAGATTTTAATAAGTACCGGATGACCACATCCATCATGTGTAGTGCCAACTAATAGAAACCCACGAGAGAGAAATGTTATTTAATGAAAGGGACTACTGGGGCGTTTGAAACTAACTTTGTATTAATCTCTTAGAGGCATTAAGTAACCGGATAGATTTGATAGAATACTCTTTAAAGTATGTGTTATAGTTTAAAGTTCAAACTGGTTTTAAGACATTTAACATTACAATTTGGTATGATTTAGTTGTGTTGTTTTAGCGGAAGTTTCTGAATTTAATTTTCGTTTCAAGCCGTTGTTGGAAAACTGTTTAAATTCGTTGAGAATCATATAAATCTATTTATTGTGTAGGTTAAATAGTCTGTCAAGATTAGATTATGATTGTTGGGTTTATAACTGTTTAGTTTCTGAAAAGATGTTGAGTAACAGACTAAGTAACAGACTAACAATGCTCTAGAAACTAAACAGATACATTATCTAATCTAGACAGACCATTTAAACTACAAAATACAGAAACTGCTGCTAAAACAACACAACTAAATGATACCTGAGTTGTGGTGCAAATTTTCATAAATATGGACTCACTGTCTCCATCACAAATAGAAAAATTATAGCAGTCTTTTTGAAGAAGCATTGAGAATGTCAAGCAGACAAGAACAACTCATCCTCCGTATAGTGAAAGATACGTTGTGTAAAACCTAAATCTTCCTATGTGAATCCAATAAATATCGCTGGCTAGTGATGACATCGACAGTTGATTATAGTCTGGATAAGTTAAATAATATCTAATTAATTAATAATTAAGACAACATTTCAAGCCTAAAGAAAGATCTGCAATGACAGATTTAGCTCTTGCATAATGCATGTTCAGGTATTTCCAACAATATGATAAATAGAACATTTTTCAACGTCCTCTGCTGGCAATATAAACATGCCAGTGCTACCAGTTGAGTTAAATTATATGCCTTTTCTTAATCTTGTTGAATTCAAGCCATCAGATAAACTACCATTTGAGTATATTTTAGTGTAGAATGCCATGTGAAAAACTAAGCTATTGTTCGAAAAACGCACAATCATCGGCAACTTTAAATATGAAATCCTTTACAATACAATATTTCAAACATTTACCGAAAAAAAATCAGGAATCCCTTTTGATATTACTAGAGTTAGTGACTAGATAAAAACAGGCAGTTTTAAACCGTGTAGGAGACATTATCTGTGTGAAATTATTGAAATAACATGAGGCAGAAATCGAACAAACCAAAGCTTACAATAAGAAGAAGAAAAGACTAGGTTAAATAGTCTGTCAAGATTAGATTATGATTGTTGGGTTTATAACTGTTTAGTTTCTGAAAAGATGTTGAGTAACAGACTAAGTAACAGACTAACAATGCTCTAGAAACTAAACAGATACATTATCTAATCTAGACAGACCATTTAAACTACAAAATACAGAAACTGCTGCTAAAACAACACAACTAAATGATACCTGAGTTGTAGTGCAAATTTTCATAAATATGGACTCACTGTCTCCATCACAAATAGAAAAATTATAGCAGTCTTTTTGAAGAAGCATTGAGAATGTCAAGCAGACAAGAACAACTCATCCTCCGTATAGTGAAAGATACGTTGTGTAAAACCTAAATCTTCCTATGTGAATCCAATAAATATCGCTGGCTAGTGATGACATCGACAGTTGATTATAGTCTGGATAAGTTAAATAATATCTAATTAATTAATAATTAAGACAACATTTCAAGCCTAAAGAAAGATCTGCAATGACAGATTTAGCTCTTGCATAATGCATGTTCAGGTATTTCCAACAATATGATAAATAGAACATTTTTCAACGTTCTCTGCTGGCAATATAAACATGCCAGTGCTACCAGTTGAGTTAAATTATATGCCTTTTCTTAATCTTGTTGAATTCAAGCCATAAGATAAACTACCATTTGAGTATATTTTAGTGTAGAATGCCATGTGAAAAACTAAGCTATTGTTCGAAAAACGCACAATCATCGGCAACTTTAAATATGAAATCCTTTACAATACAATATTTCTAACATTTACCGAAAAAAAATCAGGAATACCTTTTGATATTACTAGAGTTAGTGACTAGATAAAAACAGGCAGTTTTAATCGGTGTAGGAGACATTATCTGTGTGAAATTATTGAAATAACATGAGGCAGAAATCGAACAAACCAAAGCTTACAATAAGAAGAAGAAAAGCAGAATTCTAATTTAATCGTAAATCTGTTGGAAGGATGTCATTCCTTTTGGTTCCATTTCATCAACAAAAGATTCTGAAAAAAAAGAAATGAAAAATTTGATTACTTTACTTAGTGGACAGGATGTAAGTGCAATAGAAGACAGACAATAATAATAATAAGAATGTACAATTAAGTCTGAGAGAATGCTTGGTGTACTGGGGGCTTGTTCCCTAAACACACAAGTACCACAGCCAATCAATCAATTAATAAAAACTATATTTTGTAATCTTACCCTGGTCACTCATAAATACAAATGAAAACATGGAGAAAGCCTCCGTTTGTTCTGGTGTTGTTAATTTATCCATTTGTTCAGTCAGGTGATTAATGGCGGTCTCCATATCTGAAATATATCATAACATTTGTATCAGTCAAGAGTGTTTATATTTTATCCCTGTGTTGGCCGAGAAAGTTTATCATGGTTTCCTGCGTGGTTCTCCTTTGTCAGTGATGTAGAACAGAAGGACTGGGCAGGAACAACGTATAGTAGTTTGGATGGATAAAAAACGACGTCCAACTATACATTGGCATGCCCGTAAAATAACCCTTGACATTTAGAATTCAATATAAGTATGGGTTGTAACGCTGCTGTCCGAGCAAAATTTGCCTCACAGTAAAATACTAAATATTAATTAGAGAGCGAAATGGGGTTTAACATCCACTTGAGACCAACTAGGTTATTTCAGAACTAACATATATTTCAATTTTATTTCAATAATTCTCTTCATCGTAGGGATCTTTAGCAGTGGGGGGAAACCAGGGGACCCAGACAAAACCCACGAGATTGGACAGGCAACCTACTCCGTGTCACATACAACCGGGGAATCGATGACAGATCCTAATTATGATAGAATGCGCACAAACATTCGGCCAACCCTTGAAAGTGTGACCTTGGCAAGTGAAAGCTAAATACAGGGATTGATTTCTAGCCTCCCATTAATATTCTAAATAAGCTATGTACCTTTCTTAATGATGTCCATTTTCTGTAGTTTATATAGATAGGGTTGTAATAAACTATTATGTTGTTGTAGAGATGGCACCAGGCTCGTTAAATCATCCGGTAATAAAATAGACACACAATGTAATATAGCTTGAATAATCTGTAATGTAATAAAATAGATACACAATGTAATATAGCTTGAATAATCTGTAATGTAATAAGATAGACTTAAATCTACATTATACAAGAGCTAATCTGCCTATTAATTAACTTATCTAGACTATAATCAAATCTCGATGCCATTGCTAGCCTGCAATATATACTTAATCAGAATAATTTAATGTCAAAATGGATAATCAGGACTTTGTTTTTTATCGTACCGGTCTAGTAATGATGATCAAGGCTAGGCCTAAAATTCAATTTCTAATATCTTTGTTCAGAGTGGAGGAATTTGACCACGATTTTCAGCATATTCACTTTACTTCATTTATTGTTTTACAGAATGGCCCTTAAACTTAAATATTTTAACTAAATATTACTGTTTTGACCCTCAATTAACCCTATGACTACCAAGTTGTGGCCTCTACACACAGTTACTCGGACCAAGACGTTTGATGTCTAGAAAATAATATTACCTGTTCTGTGAGATTATCCCTGTATTTAAATTCTGCGAAGTCTGTTATATCTTCTGATGTTTTTAAAGCAACAATCAAACTATTCCATACAAAGGTAAACAATTCCACGTCACCATAGAAACCTCTGTCTTTTAATGATGAAAGAGCCAGAGCAGCATTAATTCTAACTTTAAAATTTTTACACTCCTTCACGACACTTCCTAGAGCATGTATGATATCAATCTGAAATAAATAATGACATGTATTTATATCGATTGTCATGACATTCAAGACATTTTAATATGTAATAGTTTTATATCCACCACTATCAGTAATTCAAATTGTATTTGTACCGGCCGACATAATTCGCAGTCAATATCATATATAGGTAAAACAATAGTAGCCACATTGGACTATCACTAATTCATACTCATTTTATATTCATAATTAAAGAAAGAAAATTAATGAATTTAGAAACAATCACAAGCAGTCGTATATCTAAAAATATTATTCAAATCACTCATTCCTAATTTTTCATAAGAATCTATTTATGAGGAACTGGCTATCGTAATAAATCAATTCTTACTTCTAATTTAATATAAGAATCAAAATGAGCTAAATATCAAAATTAATTATTCAAACCTTTGAATTTTTCATATGAATTTATATTCATCAATTGTATTATTTAATTCATCATTAGAAACTATATGATCTGGTTATCAAATTCCATCAATTCTAACTAATAATTGATCATAAGTATCTTTTTTGTCCAGGCCCTGAGTTCACAAAGCATTCTCAGACTTAAGTTAAAAATTTACTTAAGTCTGATTTGTCTTATTTTACCCAACGTACAGAACTTTATAAAACTTTTGTTGTTTTAATAAGTGACAAGTCTTGTGTTTCAGGATCAAAGACATTTCTCATAAACAGTGATTGAAAGTAAATTCTTAACTTAAGGCTGATAATGCTTTGTAAACTCAGGGCCAGATATTAAAATATGATATGGTACTTACTGTCCATTGAGTTTTCCCATGTGGTAAACCATTGTTTTTAAACATATTACTGATAGCATAACAGGCATTCCATCTTACCTACAAAACATTTCAATTATAGTTATCCTCTTGATTTTAGTATATATATAAATAATGGTATGTTGGTTAGTGTCATAGCCCAGTAGACCTACATACACAACACCTATAGCCCAGTAGACCTACTTAAAATACAGATGTGACGTCACCCTTACCATTATTTCAAATAATCGTACGGGCAGCTTGCCAATGGTAGTTTATTTGTACCAGTTAAATATTGGACTAGTGTGACATATTTAACTGTAAAAGCATGTGTGGAGTGTCTGTATTTTAAGATGTTTTATTCTCTCAAGCATACGACATGTTGTTACAATATATTACTTAATGTCTCGCTCTCGACCATTAAACAATACATAAACACCACATATAGCCTTGTAGACCTACATATTCAGTGTGATGCATAACCAGACAGTTGCAAAAAGATATTAAATAGGATAAAAATCTGTTCTGATCTGTCTGTGAATGTGGTATGTTGTACTGATCTGTCTGTGTATGTGGTACTGATCTGTCTGTGAATGTGGTACTGATCTGTCTGTGAATGTGGTACTGATCTGTCTGTGAATGTGGTGGAGCATGTATATTTTACAGTTCCTATCTATGAAGATCGGAATGTTATAATTGATTTTCTTGGAGATGAACATTTAACGGTTTCTATGACTATTAACTGTTCCAATGTTATCTAAATAATCAATTAGACATTAATTAACATATCCAGACCATAATAAACTCTTGATGTTAAAGCTAGCCTTCGATGTTGGCGGATTAAAATCCTATATCCCGCTTAATGGCCGTTGATAATTAAATCAATCAAGTGGATAATCAAGACTATGCTGTTTATATTAATGATTTGAGTAATGATGACCAAGGCTATGTGAATATTTCAAACACTTTTCTCTCGGCTAATAGTGAATCAATTTGACTGAAATTTTCAGCAAATTACCTTTACACTATCTAGTTTTTAACTATTATAGTGAGAACTGCCATCTCTTTATCTTATCTCCCATAATGTAACTTTAATTGAAGACATAAAGTATTATGTTAAAAATTTCAATATTAAATATAGATGTTTTGAACCCAAAACAAGATATCAATGCTAGTGAATGATAAATTCACTCTTCCTGTTCTAAACAACTCAATTCACTGATGTGATTATAGGCATAAAGGGCTCGAAGACAGTTAGGGGGGTGGGTCACAATCCTAAATGCCTGAAAAATTTTTGGGCTACAGACGGTGGCACTAGTCTTCTGCAAGAGCGGAGGAGCAGAGCTTAGGGACCCCCCAGGAAAATTGTGGAAAATTTGACGGCTGCAAACATGTTTTCCTGCTATTTCAGCCCGTGAATACAGCAACTTCAAAGTGGTCTAATATAACCTAATTAAGATGGCTGACTCGAATTCCAATGGTATGCCTATGGATGTGCTGAACACTATCTTGACACTTAAATTAATATTTTTCTAAAATAAAATAAATACAACATATAATTGTGTTACCTTCATGGTACCAGACAGAATATTTTTAACCAATATTTGTACACTGTTCTGTATAGCTGCTGTAAAATTACTTTTTCCTGAAAAAAAGCAATATACATGTAAATACAAATTGGAGTTTAATTCAACCAAATGATAAATGCATAGGATAAATGAAGTGTGAAAATGAAATGAAAGGAGAAATGAAATGGATATTTGGGCCGGATTGTGGCATTACCTCTAACTTTTCATCAAATTCCAACAGTCAAGGATTCTTGTCTATGTGCATGTCTATGTGTACACTGGGCTTTGGTTTCTGTACCATCCAAACAACTAGACTTAGGTCCTTGCCATGCCCTCCACCCTGCTGAAGTGACGGGGGAAGACCACGCATGAAAATCCTAAGAGCTTTCTCGGTCAACACCAAGGATCAAACCTAAAATTTCCTGGTTAATAAGTCAGCTCCTTCCTCATTGAGTCAAGCACAGAGAGAGAGAGAGAGAGAGAGATCTAACAAGTTATAGTGGGAGCTCACGTTCTATGACGTCAGGTATCAAGCACGGGACATTTGACCCGATAACGTCAGTCATTCGATTAACCAATTAGCGACCGCCATGCTTTTTAAAATCTACTTTTGTTTTGTTTTGATTTCTATCCGCTGGTGTTAGTATAGACGTCATTGGCTGGTAATATCTACCCACAGTTCCACGCATGAAAAGGTCAAACGGTCGATTCGACAGACCATTTGATTGGCTGACCCTTCATTTCAGGCAGAACACCAGTTAAATAACAAGTCCTCCAGATCCAAGAGTAGTAAAGACAAGAAAAAACGAAATTTTGAACTATAAAAAACGAAACGAAATTGGATCTGTGTTTTAATCAGATTGATTTTGGGACTAACATATGGTTCAATTTTATTTCAATAATTCGTTTGTGCATGGGGGTCTTCAGCAATGGGAGGAAAACGGAGCACCCACAGAAAACACACGAGGTTGGACAGGTGGCCCTTCTCCTTGTCACATAAAACCTGGGAATCAAAACCACGACAGTTGACTCAATGATAGACCTGATGATACAAGACGAACACGCTAACCATTCGGCCATCCACCGAAATTAAGTATAAGAATTACTATAGTACCTAAACTTCTATGAGGCAGATATCTAAGAGCATTTCCTACAGCTCTAACAGCATTAGATTTAACTTTATCACTATCTTGAGATGACTTGGTGGCCGTCATCAATAGTTTTAATAATAACATGTCAGAGAAATCTTCTATAAACTCTACAGCATTATTATCTCTGTAAATATATTCATGTAACAATTCATTCATGTGTATCTATGTAAATATAATCATAACAATTATATAACAAGTCATTCATGTGTATCAATGTAAATATAATCATAATAATTATATAATAAATCATCCATGTGATATATATATAATCATAATTTAAAAGAATTGAAATCCCCAAACTAAGATGGAGACACTTTACCATCTAAACAAAATATATATATATATATAGAGAAAAATATGGCATTAATGTCCACCCAACACAAACTATGTCATTTTGGAACTAACACATGGTTCAATCTTATTAAAAAAAATTCTCTTGCACGTAGGGGTCTTTAGCAGTGGGAGGACCTGGAGAAAACCCCCTTGTCTAGTACAGCCAGGGAATCGACACCACCACGCTAGTTGACTCAATAACAGACCTTATGATACAGCGTGCACATACTAAACATTCAGCCATCCAACCCCCCAACAAAATATAGAACAAACAGTGCAGGAATACAGCACAGACAATCCAAAGAATCCCTGACATGGAAGACAAATGACTATACCTTAACCGTTAAATATAACAGTAACTTACTTATTTAAGACTAGAGCATCACAGAGATTAGCCATGGCCCAGGCTGCTTTCATTCTAACATTAATACTAGAATCTTCCATACACATTAACACAGCATTCGCTGTATCAGCTACAAAATTTACATTCTACAAAAATAAAAACAACCCATTCAATTTATTGTTTACTTAAACATTAATTATATTTCCAGTGTAATGGCCCATGGCCCCGGGCCCCAGCCCTGGTTTAACGAGGTCTAAGGAACAAACTGTTTCGGACTATTTCGGTCTGTCCAGGCATTAATATGATCACTTTTACATGTAACAAGAGCTAATGTTCCAACTGTTGTGTGATGCATTTAAAATGGTTAGCAGATCATATTCGTGTAGGCCTAGACAATGTCGCCGTTTTATTACAATTTTTCAAAAAGAAACAGTACTATTTTTTTTACTTTCAAAATGTCAAACAGGAAGTTAACAAACAGGTAAAAGTCGTCGGTTTATAAGGAAAGTAAATTTCATTATGCTAGGAACGTTGCATACAGCTAAATGGTTTTTTCTATCAAAGTCACTGGGGGTAACTTGGGTTAACTAAAAGATAAATATATAAAGATAAAGATACTACCTCTTTAAGACAGGGATATAGAATATAAACACCTAGAGCTCGTACAGCAGCAGATTTAACCAGTTTATCATCATCATTAGTTAATCCTAACACCAGCGTTATACACATTATTCTCTTATCAAACTATAATATACACATAACAAATATATAACATAGGTTGCCAGGCAATCTGATTAAAACACAAACTATAATATACACATAACAAATATAACATAGGTTGCCAGGCAACAAAACAACCAAGTCGTTCGAGCTGTGATTAATTATTTAAGTAAAATCATACTCCTATATAAAAATGAAATAAAATGGGGTTTAACGTACTACTGTTCTGATCCTACTGGGCTAATGAATACGGACATATGCCATGCCGTGTAACAGAACTGTCAAGGGATCTTTTATGTGCACCTTAATGTATACACTGCACCTCGATTTTAGCCACCACCCAACTACTTGTCACTATTCCTGTTCAATGAAAGCCCCATTCCGAGTAAATTATTTTTGATGAGTTCTTGTCATCGTATCAAGTCTTGAATCATGACACGTGTTAAACATCCAGGTAGATCTTGTATTGTAATAAATATTGTTATAAACTTACCGGTAGATCTTTAAATACATCCATCCCAACATTTGATATACAATCACAGGCGTTCGCTCTAACAGGATTTATACCATCTGATTGTAATATACCAGGTAACGGACCATTTAAAAACGACATCCAGAACTCTAACATCTATATACAAATACAATATAACATCGGTGAAGTGTCAAAAGGGTGTATCTCGGGAAATTAGTCAAATTCACTTTTTTGCACTTTTAAAATCTCCCAATTAATATGCACATTTCTGTCTAAGTTGTGTATCTCTACACAAATTAGAACTGTTTTGTGTATCATGTGTCCAAATGTTGTATCTTGATTCGTGGAAATTTTGAAATGCAAAAGGTTCTATTTCTTAATCTTAGAAATTCTTAGATACACCCTTTTGACACTTCACCGATGATAAGTGCAATGAAATGAGGTTTACCATCCTACTGTTTGGCTCCTATACTGGGCTAATAAAAACGGACGTACAACACACATACAGTGTGCTATTAGGGTTATTTGTCACGTACAATTGGGAAATTGAAACCACATCAGTTGACTCAATGACAGACCTTATGATACAACAAGCATGCGCTAACCATTTGGCCATCCAAAAACCCTCCCCCACCCCCTCTCCATCTTTCATCAACTACTTAAACACATTCATATGAACTTATATATAACCAGTATTGTATATGCTAACCTGTTGTTTTGTAATGGCCTCTGGTCCAACATTGGTTGCATTTTGAAATTCTTGTAACATCACCTGACTCAATTCATCCAATAATTTAGTACCGTGTAATTTAACAACAGGATCTGTGTCTGCTAAACACGACAATATCAGATCTTTCATCAATATAACACTCTTTCTACAACAAATAAAATAAAATACTAAAAAGATTATTATTAAAAAAAAATCTTAAAAAATAAACTCTTAAAATTCTTTTTTAAAAAACAAACTCTTTAAAAAAAAAAAAAAATATCTTTTCAAAAAAAAAAACACCATAACTTTAAAAACAAAAATAACCGGGGGGAAAAAATCAGGGAAATAAAATTTGACTTGATAAAATTCATCGTGTCAAGTCTTGAATCATGACAAATGTGTTAAACTTACAAGTAGATCTTGTATTGTAATAAATTTGTTATAAACATCCAGGTAGATCTTGTATTGTAATAAATTTGTTAGATTCATGTAATTCAATGATTTAGTTGGCTAAAAAAGAGCCAAGTGTGACATAACAAAAAAAAACAAAACAGTCTACTAACCTTAATATAGGGAAATAACCTTTAGTAAGATTGGCTAAAACTTGTAACGATTCCAGTCTAACAGGGATAGGTTCATAAACTTGTTGTGGAGTTTCCCATGGTGGTGCAAAATCATTCCGAACTGATGTATCAGCTTTTTGGGATAAAACATTCTTAATACACAATTTTATCACCCAGGACGTGTCATGAGCGTAATTCTGAAGAGTCTGATCAGAGAAAACAGGCGTCTGTATTCCTGTACATGCAGCCAACACAGGAGTTCGAGATCCTGAATTGTTATCTGGTTTTTGATTGGTTAAATTGTTTTCAAGTGAGCCATTAGATGTGGAGGTTTCAGTCTGACTATTAAATCCTGAATCTCTTGTCGATGTAGAATTGTCTTCTGATATGGAATTTCTCATTGTATTTTCTCCGCTATGATATATTCTGGTTCCAACTGGTGGTCGTGAGGGTTGAACTATATGGCATATCTCTAATAATGGGGGTTGTATGCTGACTATCGCACCTAAACATGTCAAACATGCCACACGAACATTCGGATCTGAAATAAAAATAATAAATTACAGTAAGACAGGAAATGAATGTGGTAAAAAATTAAAGGAGCAGTTACTAGTATAATTTTTGTGAATCAATACATTAATTTTGTATCAGGGACTCCTGCATTCTGATTAAAAATCTAGATCTATATTTAGTATCGTTTTTTTGACTTATGATGGCCTCTACTGCATAAAGATCTAACCAGTTGTAGTAGAAGGCCGCGTCAGAGGTCATATGAGTGGCTTTTGACCCTACGGGTCAAACATTTGATTAATCAATCGTCGCTGATGTTTCTAGGTGTTTGCCCACAGTTCCGTGTAGAGCACACAAAGAACTCGCGGTAACAGGCCGACTCATTGGCTAATTAATTCCCTACATCAAATAACAGTGGGATGAAATCGGAGGAAACCCACAAGGTTTGACAAACGACCCTACTCCTTGTCAAATACAATCGGGGAATCGAAACCACACCAGATGACTCAATGACTGACCTTGTGATACAGCCGCGCACATGCTAGCCATTCGGCCATCCCACCCCAATATGATGGTGATGATGATGAACCCATTTTCCAGACTAATGTAATCATACTTACCTCTATGTTGTAGAAAATGTCTGATTTGTTTGACAGTTCTACTCAATAATCCTGGTTGTAATCTGTGATAAGGTGCATTACTTAATAACATACCAATACACTACAAATATACAAAACATGGCATCAAACAATTTATCAACTTTAAACATACATTATGGGAGATTAGATAAAGAGCTGACAGTTCTCAGTTCTCACTATATGCTGGAAGTAGGATATTACACCCCATTCCATTTCCATTTCCATTGCTGGTTTGTGGCTAAGTTGATGTGTCAAGGGAGATAATTATTTAGTTGATGTGTCAAGGGAGATAATTTGGCTGGTTTATTTTTTAAGAATACCTGGTAAATATTTTATAGTTAGATCAAACACTGCTTGAGGTGTATGATCTATTAAATGTTGATGATCAATTAATTGTTGGATACCTTTCATAAAAACATTATAAAATGAATTTGCAAACAAGACACATTTATTTCTTTTTTTTTTTTTACATATGACACAATAACAGATATCTAAAGGGA
This sequence comes from Patella ulyssiponensis, assembly GCA_963678685.1. Taxonomy (NCBI): domain Eukaryota; kingdom Metazoa; phylum Mollusca; class Gastropoda; family Patellidae; genus Patella; species Patella ulyssiponensis. The sequence continues at coordinate 63,088,550 of OY783231.1, read as the reverse complement.
GTCCAACCTGACGGAATTGCAATCGAGTAATGAGGAATTCACTCCTGTCACAAATCTGTCAGGCCCAACAACGGAGGTGGTGTGAGTAGGATTGTGATGCAACAAATATGTTTCAGTCATCGTGGTTTGTTGAAATATTTTCTCATGCAGTCGGTCAGTGAATGCATTCTAGCACCAAATCACATTTCCACTCATTTGTCATTATTTCAGGGTTTGACAGAATTCAATTCAAGAGCAATCAATAAATAAAAGCATAGATCCTTTTGTCTTTGGTGTAATGCAGTCCTCCTGCACATATATATAATATTATAGAAATTAAAACCACCTACTTTTATTAATTGTGTTAAAGTAACAGGATAGTTTTCAGCAACAAGAGCCATTAATAAACATCTATGTAATTCTTTTATCATGGATCCCAGTACAGCAGAAAATGATGTAAACGCTGATCGTGATCCCATGCTAAAACAGAACAATACACGTTTTATAACAAATTCATATGTCAATATGTCAACATCTGTTTTGAAATCCAATAATTTTTACCTGCCTTAACATAATTCAGTTATTTGGAGTTTATTTGGTAAGATTAAATTAAGATTAGTCTATACAGTTAAAATTAATTAGTGATGAGCTAATATTGGCCATAGATCAGTAAAATTGACCCATTTTTAATTATCAGTTATATCAATTTTGAACATATCAATCGATAAACCGATATTGGTCATGATTCAGTAAAATTGACCAGGTATAATTGATTCATAACTAGTCACGATAAACAATTATGTACTATGACCTTTATGACAATATCTTAAATATATATATACCCAATCTGTTTAAAACAGAAACCCATTTTTGTTTCATTTTTTTTATACATGTAGTTCAAAATTTCCTTTTTACTGGTCTGTACTGCTAGAAGAGTTGTTATATAACCCGCTTTCAGGACGATGTGAGGAATTAGCCAATTGGTCTGTTAAAGCAAGTTTTTGGCTTGTGGTGTACAGAACTGTGGGTAGCCCATTGACAACATCAACGCTGATTGGTTAATCAAATGTCTGATGTCATAGGGTCAAAAGCCACATATACGACGTCTGACACGATCATCCACCACAACCGGTCAGATTGTTATGTAGTGTATGATATGAGAAGTATAAAAAAGAAACTAAATAAAGGTCTGTATTTTAATCGGATTGATATTTACCTATCTTCAGCTGCAGCTAAATATGGTTTCGAACCGTCGATCATGGCTGTTAATGTAGCTAAAGCTCCCATACGACACTACAAGACATTCATATAATATAATATCAATCTTGTTTACTCAATACAACATAATACAATAAATTTAAACATATGCATTTAAAGACGCTTTCCAGTGTACAAAATGCATTTTTGTCATGTCATGCCCAGTGGGTGTTTTTCAGGGCATCCAGTATTTTTCTGGTAAGATTGTGGGTTTCTACTTTCCATTTATACTAAACATACCATAAATATGTTTGTTGGAATGTATCTTCCTGTCTTTGTTTTAAAGTTTTTGATTAATTAGATTTCAGTTATGTACCTTAGGTGCAGGATCTTTAAGTATAGAAGTAAATAAAGTTTGTGACTGTGTAACATTGGTTCCTGAAATAACATCTGGTATAAAAGACGACCAATAACCAAATATGATCTTTTTATCTGTATTCTGAAATAATAATGAAACAAATTTTCTACATACAAGTACAAGATACAACCAATTAAAGTCTAGTATAAAGCGTCTCTTTTCTTCTCTTCCAATATCTATTTTAATGATGGATACTTTGTGCGGAGGGAGGGACTCTTTGAGGTTTTTCAGGCAAATGTGATATTTTAGATCAGTACTCATCGATAAATTTGACAGTCTCCCTAATGAAAAAGGGTTCTATATGCCAATGATAGGACAACTAGACAGCTATCCTTGTCAGGTCTCCGTTCTGCATCACTGACAAGGGGGAACTACGCCGGAAAATCTGGATGAACTTTCTTGGCCAATGCAGGGATTGAACACCCGACGTCCAGACTAGCGAGCAAGCTTCTTACCCACTTAGCCACCATGACCCTCCACTTAATTACAATCTGGTGTCGATATAATAATTACCTTTATAATAGTATGTAGGCAATTCAGTGCACACTGTCGGACTTTAGTATATGCAGAGCGAACTCTCGATGACTGTCCAGCTTCTGTATCAGAATATTCGGAATCAGAACTGTGGAATTTGGCCCATGAGGGTCTTAAATGAATGGAATCCTCTTCAGTTCCTTTAGCAGTATTTTTAACCTCTGGTTTTTCTACATTTTTCTCCACTTGAGCAGCTTCTGATTTTTCTTGTTTCTTTTTCCGATTTTTCTTTCCCTTGTTTTTTCCCGATTCTTTGTTGGAATCTGTTTCCTTCTGTTCTGTATCTGCCGCTGTCTGTTTAGCAGCAGGTTTTGCTGGATTCGGATCATACTGACTTAGAGGTGTTGGACACAGACTTTCAGGAATATGTGTAGGCTGACTACCTAATCCGTGATGTATGTAGGCCTATAATATAATATATACAATACAGATGAACGACTAGATTTTTATATTAACAATTTTTTTTTTCTTGATAAATCAATCTTTTTGACAACAAAGTGAATTATTTAAATGAAAAATCATAAAAGTATTAATTACACTCTATCAAAAGTCAACATTTTTGGTGTAAATGAATTAAATTTCGTAGAGAATGGGGGCTAAATGAGAAAAGAGAGTTTTAAGGAATATAATTTTCCAGAGTTGGCAACCTGATTAAAATACAGATCTAATTAACATTTTTTATACTAGACAAAACATACAAGCAAGTCTAATCATATTTTACCTAACTAAAACGTAGAGCATTATATACAATGAACAACACTGATATACAGATTCAAATAGTTATACACTTACCCTAACAGCTGCTAATAATGGTCCTAAATCTTTAGTAATGTTAATCTTTGTTGTTAACAGTATATTATGAAGTCCACGTAATGCACAGATCAGTACCTGAAAATAAAACAGATAATAATAGAGAGAGAGATTTAACGACTAACATATGGTTCAATTTTATTTCAATAATTCACTTGCGCAAAAGGGTCTTTGGCAGTGAGAGGAAACCAGAGGACTCGGGAAAAAAACCCCACGAGGTTGGAGATATTAAATAATAACAGGACAAAAGCTAATATCTCGGTTCACACTGGAGCAATTTGACTGAAATTTTCAGCATATTCTATTTACGTCATCCTTTTTTTAACTATTATAGCTGGAACAGTCAACTCTTTATCTAATCTCCCATAATGTATGTTTAAGATGTAATATATTTGAAACTTGACCTTGTTTTGAATATTTGGATCCATCTTGTGTTTAGGAACATTATGTAAAACTTGTATAAATATATTATAACATATAACATAATATTCCTCAGGTAGATAATCTTGACCAGGTACTCTGTAAATAATTAAAGGTAAGCTATTAAATAATATCTATATTTCACTTTTTACAAATATGGCAAATTATACAAAAGTGAGAGAGAGAGAGAGAGAGAAATGGGGCTTAACATTCACTTGACATAAACTAGGTCATTTTGGGACTAACATATGGTTCAATTTCATTTCAATAATTTGTTTATGCATAGGGGTCTTTAGCAGTGAGAGGAAACTGGAGGACCGAGAGAAAAGCCACGAGGTTGGACAGGCAACCTTATTCCTTGTCATGTACAACCCGGGAAATGAAACCACACCAGTTGACTCCAGGACAGAACCTATGATACAATGCACACATGATTACCATTCAGCCATCTCTTTCAATTTTTGGTAAGATTTTCTGAATAGAATCATACAATTTAAACTTACTTTGTGGTAAGGTTTTCAAGGCACTGTACAGCACCACTAAATACATCTTCATCTACATCTATATCAGTTACAAGCTGTGGTAATATTCCATCCTTACCCAACAATATATCATAAAACTACAACACAAACACAAAGTAAATAAATCAGTGTCACAGAATAATGGAGGTAGAGATGTCAAACATCTCAAGTTTTTCCAATGCCCTGTCAATTGAATCTACCAGTATAGGCTGTGGCATCCAAATTCAGACTTTATCTTGAGAAATATCTTTGATCCAAAAACACAAAACTTTGCATATTGTTTCTTATTGATGTATTTGATACACCAAAACAATCTTAAGTTTTATAAAGGGCTTTATATTAATTAATATATGTATGGGGCGAACAATTTTGAGTACATTTTGTGAATTCTGGGCCTCCCCAAATTTTGTACTGTTATATTTACCGACATCAGGGGGGACAACCCACACTAACCTTTGAAACTTTTCCAATATTATTATAAAGTACAGCTGTTAATGAATGTAGAATGTCTGCATGAGTCCAATTTGGACATCTTTGTAGAGCTGTAATTAAAAACTCCACCACTATTTCAATATGATGATCATATAATAAAACCTGTATAAAATAATCAAAAATAAAACATGACTGTCTTTTTTATAGTAATTAAAATAAGGAACAGAAAGAAAGAGAGTGGGAGAAATGGGGTTTAACATCCACTCGACACAAACTAGGTCATTTTTTTCAATAATTTGCATGTGCGTAGAAGTCTTTAGCAGTGGGTAGAAACTGAAGGAAAACCCTCGAGGTTGGCCAGGCTACCCTACACCTTGTCACGTACAACGGGGGAATAGAAACCACACCAGCTGACTCAATGACAGACCTTATGATACAGCGTTAATTTCATGTTATCAATTGAAATACTGACCTGTTGTCTAACAGATAAATTGATGATGGTTTGACACGCTTTAGTTAATATTCTCTCCTGATGGAATGGTATAGTTTTACACAGATGAATAATTAACTTGTTCCCATCCTGAAAAACAAAACCTTTAACTTCTTAATTGAATAACATTTAAGTTGCCTGATTTCACATAGCAGTTTGCTGTTTGGGTTTCATCAAATCATATACGGTAATTAAACATACATTATGGGAGAGCAAAAACTGACTTTTGTCGGTCCTCCTTTGGGCCTCAGAAGTCATAGAAATTATAAATTAGATCTTTATTTAAATAACAAGCCCAAAATGAACTCGGTAGACCTACGGATGGCTTGGATTGGGCTCGGATTAAAACAGGATTTCGTTGACTGATTTAATCACTATGGCGTCGTGGGAGGGGCTTCTCCGTGACGTTGACGTCATCATACTTCCGGACTGTTTTCTATTCGTCTGCTTAGGGAGTCGCTTAGGCCTACCTGAAGTACAAAAGAGTACACGCAGGCAACGCAAGAAGTCGGCTATTTATTATAATTTATTTACAATACTGCCTCGTTGATTTGGCCCATTCCTTTCAAACTTTAATATCCTATCGCAGACTTTCTCTTCTTATCTATATATTAAAAGTCTTAATTCTAATTTATAGTAAAAAATAAATGTATACGAATTGAATTGCAGTCCTGTCTCAAACCGAATACGCTATCGGTACTAGTCAGTGTAAACATTACTTGATAATCGAGACTATATAGGTGGAGTTAACGCCTGTCAATCAACAATCGGCCATAATGGGAAAACGGTGTCGATGAAATTTAACTACTATTTCTAGTAAAAAATTATAGTGGTAACAACTTTGTTCAGGATAAAGTAATTTGGCTGCAATTTTCAATATATTCTTGTTTGAGCATCTATTTTTGAACTGTTATAGCAAGAATGGCTAACTCCTTGTAAAAATCTCCCATAATGTATCTTTAATTATGCAGTAAGACCTCACCTTTATTTCAATGGGAATCAAGGGAGCTATAGGCCATTAACCTTATTGTTCAAGTCATTTGGCTAAAAAAACTTGTTCAAAGGCACCGTTTAGAATGATCCACTACTGACACTGTGGCTGACAGATGACATGAGTAGTGGAACCATTTCTATTTCAAGTATGGTTCGGAATCTAATGAAAACATCATTAACTAGTAGTTCTTAGTTTCTACTCGCTGTCAGATAACAATCAGCGTAAAAAAAGGGCATTCATGTTTGATGTGACTCCCAATTTTGTGTTATAGGTTTTAATCTTATTTATATACCTAACCCTAACCCAACCCTAATAGAAAGTACGGAATGTCCATTATGGGCACAGATGGGCGGCTAACCACTAGTTTTTTGGTGTAAAAGTTATGGAAATAGAAAAGGAGAGTGGGATCAAACATGATCACCAAAAAAGATAAAATATCGGGTATTTCGTAGCTATAAACAGATTAGAAATAGAATAGATAGTCATAAACATAGTTATCAGTCATGTCACACTGACATAACATATTATTCAGTCAGTGAGTCAAAACAGTCATAAAATATAAAATAAAATTAGAACATAGCAACAGCAAAAACATACCTCTCGTGAAACTAAACTCTGAGAATAATCCACAGAATTCAATTCATCAAGTAAAACATTCAAATTGGTTCGACTGGAATCTTCATCTTTGTAAACAAACGTCACTAAAGATGTAAAACAACGCTGATATTTGTCGTTGTCGCAAAACATCTCTACTTCGGCGGCCATGCTTCAACTGGAATTTATTGGGACCAGTCATTGTCCAGTGTCAACCTGTCTACATTTTAATAATATCTAACTCCAAACTGTTTATATTCTCAGTGTTGGGAATGGTTTTTAATCGTTCAAAAATAGTCATTCGGAATTTACTTAAATTTCTATGATATTTATATACATAATTAGATCTGGAATATATATAGGCCCCTACCGCAATGACTGTTCCCAAAAATGGCTGCGCCCATGGTGAGACGAAGTTCTGTGATAATAAATAACATTTTTAGCAATTATATCAGAAAAAATATTTCAAAATGTAAAAGATCGATATCTTTTACAAGGGTTAGTGGTGGGGATCACACATCGCAAACCCATTTTGGTTATGAAAATATTCCCGTAGATGAAAAGGAAGAAAGAGGTAACAAACTTCCATATTCTTGCGTTTTACCGGGTGAATAAATCGAAAGTAGTGGAGTTTTTTTGAGTTTATTTTACATACCACAATACAGTTTGTGGTGCTACTTATTTTGGCGTGTATATCATGAAGAAATTACAAGTAACTTTCAGTAAATTAAATTTATCTAACCTTCACAAACTATTTGAGGTCATACACATCATTTACTAACATTTAGCCTATGCATGACCTGGGCGACCTTCGGTTGCAGGTATTTTCGTACTATAGTCGAACCATCTGCATCCGAATGACATTTAGTTCAACCAGTGGTCGTGACCAGCCGTACCATGCGATAAAGCACGGTCGGGATAGTTCAAAGATGGCTGACAAAACTGACACTTGAGAAGATTTTCTGAGAAATATAATAAAATTGCCGATTGTCGTTGAGTTATTTACACCTTTGTCGGTATTATAGGGTCCATATTAACACCCGAAAGCTAGTGAATGGATATTGGAGTATAGATCTTATATTTGATTTTTTTATCTTCTTTTTTGATGAATTTGACAGATTAAGATCTTCTTATATTCGAATATATAGGCCCACGACGAAAAACTGTATGTGTGAAATGATCTTATGGGTGATGAAAAAAAAAAAAAAATCTGATATTGACTAATCCTTTTTGTAATCTATTTTAAGCTTGCTTTCATATAGCAGAATGGAAAATTAACCAGTTTTTAAAAATATTTGAGTAAATAGCACAAAATATAGCAGGGGGAACAACTGACATGGTTGCCACCACGTCATTGAATAGTCAATGGCTAAGGCCATTTGCGTTCGGTTGCTGGTTCAGACTGTAGTCGCGACTATAGTCTACATCCGAAGGACGCCCTAATAAAAAGAATTTATCATACAGATATGTTACCAAATAAATATCAAAATATAAATTGATAATGTTTATTTAATGTTGTGAACAAATAAACTGATTTTGAACACTGGTCTAAATCATAATACAATGTTCAACATATCAGCTTATTTTTAAGTTACAACTGAAGTTACAGATCATTATTTTGGTTTACACGTGTGTGGATCGTTTTTTCTTCTGCTGCAGTGTATCAAGTGTTTGAAAATGTTGCAAGTAAATATGATCTGATGAATGATGCCATGAGTGCAGGAATACATAGATTATGGAAGGATTATTTTATAAGCAAAATGGCACCAATGCCAGGAACGCAATTAGTAGATGTTGCTGGAGGTACAGGTGGGTATTAACCAATGAGGTTTTAAGGAGAACACAGAATTAGTTAAGACTGATGTCATTGTTTGTATGGGGGAAGTCATGGTGGGTGGCTTAATGAGTAAAACGATTGCTCTCTAGTCTGAAGGTTGGGTGTTTGATCCCTGCATTGTCAGTGATGCAGGATGGAGGGTCTGACAAGGAGGGCTGTCTAGTCATTCGGATGGGAAAAAACCCAAGGTCCTGTGTACACATTGGCGTGCACATAAAAGATCCTTTAACAGTTGGAATTCGATTTTAGAGTAGACTGTAGTGCCGCTGCCGACAAAACTCCCTCATAGAGCACTGTATAGCCCAGTTCGGAGCAGAACAGTAGGACATTAAACTTCATTTTATTTGCTTGTATGGGTACCTGTTTTTTTTTTCTCTTGAGTTATTCACCAAGTCAAGTACAGACCAATTTTCCAGTTATATTTTCAAAAACTATAATCTGTTCTGTGATAATTTTTTTTATTTCATTTATGAAAAGTTATATTGAAATTTAGATTATACCTTTTTAAGAAAAAAATTGTTGTTTCATATACACCTATACTGGTACTAAAAATATTTCCTGTTTCTGTATTGAAGAAGTTGTCACTTTAGGGGAGAATAATGATATGAATTGAACTAGACTCAAGTTTAATAATAAGATAGAAACAATTATGATATATCGTAAATGAGCTAGGAGTTTTCACAACAACCAACCAATATTTGAATGTGTCCTGTTCTCCAATGTTTTCCAATAACTATTTAAAACTTATATCCTTAACCTTTGTCCATGGCACATGTCATTCAGGTAATGTAAAAAGTGGACAACCACAGAATCTGCTACAAGTCCTTTTTGATATAAAAAAAATAACGAGGCTTTTTATCAAAAAAGACAAGTAGATTTTATTTAACACTCAACCCTTTCTTATGTGGACAAATAAAGAAAAAAATTCTTTGGGTATACCAGTAATAAAATTCATTTAAAGCGATATCTCCATTGTAGATCTCGCTCAGTAGAATGTGAAAGTTATCACACAAGCGATATCTACTGTAGAATGTGATTTTGGGTGATAAGTTCTGTTACCTAATCTAATATCTTTTTTATTGTCCTTTCTTAACTTATGTCTCAAATTTTATTACAGGTGATATTGCATTTAGATTTTTGAATTATGTTAGAAATGAGGAAAACGAAAATTATAATAATCAAGACAGACAATTTGATGTAGAAACTCCTCCAGAATTACGAAGCATTTCAGAGTTAGATGAAACTTCTGAATCCGCAGAAGGCAAAACGGAAAAAGCAAAAAGTTTTGTTACAGTTTGTGATATAAATCAAGCTATGTTAGATGTAGGAAAATCAAAAGCAGAAAATTTAGGCTTTTCATCAGGTACAGTAACAGTACTGTAAGTCAGCACATATATAGATATATAAACTTAAGTCATATAAAAATAAAACATTGGTTATTTTACTTAAAATGGGCCGCAAGATCCATTTTTATTTTTAAAAATATGCATTTTGGGACTAACATATGATTTAACTTTATTTCAATGATACGCAGGCATGTTGGGATCTTTAAGAGTGGGAGAGAACCCACGAGGTTGGAGACCAGAAACGTAGAAGTTGAGTCCTGTTTCAATTCATTTCTTTTGATGTGATATAAACTCTTTCTTATATAAACCTAAAGTTTTATTTTGTATTTCAGAGACGTGTTTTATCCAAGGTAATGCTGAGAACTTACCACTAGAAAGTAATAAATATGATGTATATACTATAGCCTATGGTATCAGAAACTGTACACATATAGATAAGGTAGGCTTTCCTTTGCTTGGTTCAAGAAGTCTTTTTCTGATGAAATAATCTGATTAAAACACAGATCCTGTTTCGTTTTGTTTTTTTTGTTCAAAATTTCGTTTGACTTGTCTTTACTACACTAGGATCTTGAAGAGTTGTTATGTAATCTGCGTTCTGGATGATGTGAGGGATAAACCAATGAAACCGTCTCGTATAGTGATTTTTTGGTGATTAATCAATGTCTGACATCTCAAGGTCAAAAGTCTCTCGCATGATACCTTACGCGACCTTCCACTACAACTGGTCAGATCTTCATATAGTGCAGATCATCAAAAGTATAAAAAAAAAAACGAAACAAAATATAGGTCTGTATTTTTATCAGATTGGAAAAGAGAGAAAAAGTATTCTGAAGCTGGAAATAATACAGATGTGATTTGTTGAATTAAAACACTCTTGATTGTGTCTGTACCTGGATTCACATTTGATAATCTTTAGAAAACATAACTTAATAATAGACTCTTGTATTTGAAAAGAATCAAGATTTGGATTTGTTGGCAATGAAACAGGTGTAGAATATGTATCTGTCTATCTATTCAGGTGTTACAAGAGGCTTATAGAGTATTAAAACCTGGTGGTAGATTTATGTGTTTAGAATTTAGTCATGTGACTAATCCTTTAATACAACAGTAAGTACATTTAAGTGTCTTTTTTCAAGGGATAATCTGATAAATAAACAGATTACTGAAAAACTTTAGATCTGTTTGATTTTATAAGATTCCAGCGATCATTTTTATACGCCCACATAGAAATGTGGACGTATATTGCCGTCGTATCCGTCCGTCCGTCTGTCGGTCCGTCCGTCCATCGTCCACAATTTCTTGTGAACGCACTAGAGGCTAAAGTCAATATCCGCTTAACTTTAAATTTACACACATTGTTTAAGGTCATGAGACGAAGAAGCCTATTGATTTTCAGCAATATCTGATAATTATTGCCAGAGTTATGACCCTTGATCACTTTGAAAAATCTTGTGAACGCTCTAGAGGCTAAAGTTAATATCTGATTGACTTCATATTTATACACAGTGTTTAAAGTCATGAGACGAAGAGGCCTATTGATTTTCAGCGATTTCCGATTATTACTGCCAGAGTTATGACCCTTTATCACTTTGAAAAATCTTCTGAACGCTGTAGAGCCTAAAGTTAATATCCGATTGACTTTAAATTCATACACAGTATTTAAAGTCATGAGACGAAGAAGCCTATTGATTTTCAGTGATTTGCGATAATTACTGCCAGAGTTATGGCCCTTGATCACTTTGAAAAATCTTGTGGATGGTCTAGAGGTCAAAGTTGATATCCGATTGACTTTAAATTTATACACAGTGTTTAAGGTCATGAGACGTAGAATCCAATTGATTTTCAGAGATTTCCGATAATTACTCTGAGAGTTATGGCCCTTGATCACTTTGAAAAATCCTGTGGATGCTCTAGAGGCCAGAGTTAATATCCGATTGACTTTAAATTTATACACAGCGTTTAAGATCATGAAGAGAAGAATGCTAATGATTTTCAGAGATTTCTGATAATTACTGCCAGAGTTATGGCCCTTGATCACTTCAAAAAATCTTGTGGACGCGCTAGAGGTCAAAGTTAATATCAGATTGACTTTAAATTGATACACAGTATTTAAGGTCATGAGACGAAGAAGCCTTATTGATTTTCAGTGATTTCCCATAATAACTGCCAAAGTTATCTCCCTTGATCACTTTGAAAAATCTTGTGATGCCCTAGACTCTAGAGTCCAAACTTTTTATCTGATTAATTTTCATTGAATTTTGATAACTGAACAGCTAAATCCATGATATTGGACGTTTTGTATACTGTACTGAATGTTAGCATGGGCCAGAACTTTATAAAAACAAAAAAAATTCTAATGATTTTCTGATAATTACTTTATGAGTTGTTACTCTTAATCAGATTTTAGTGTAATATAAATGTTTCATTATCAAAAAAAAGTAAAAATATGCAACAACTCTTGTTGACTGCCCGGACGATTTAGCTGCTGTGGGCGTATGTTTCGTTGCCTGGCAACCTATCTTTACAGTTTGTTAATCAAATGTCTTACTTCTTAGGGTCAAAAGCTGCTCGTATGATCTCTGACTTGACAATCCACTACAATCAGTCAGATCTTCATTGGCATGGATTTAGATACATGTATTTCGAAGTTAATTAATACTAAAATAAACAGTATACTACAGTCTAATTTTATCTGCTGGTTGAGTGTTTAATCGTAATTATGGCATTTATTTAAGAAGCCATGGTGGCTCCATCAGACATTCATAACCTTTATTTGTACATCATGGTATGTGCATCTATTTTGTGAGATATTAATGCTCCGTCCAGCATCACAGAAAAGGGGAAACCTCCCTGGAGAATCCAGTACCTCTGTGTCAGTGAACCAGTGCTAAATGACAGAGCCAATTATTCATAACCTTTATTTGCACATAATGGTATGTGTATTTCTGTAGTGAGATATTAACGCTCCGAACTGCTAACTTGAAATTCACACTAAACAACAAAGAATATCCAGGCAAAGATATTTGGTTTCAAATTGTCAGTTTTGTCAAGACCAATGTATTTTTGTTTCAGACTTTATGATAGTTATTCTTTTCAAGTAATACCAGTGATGGGTCAGGTCCTAGCATCAGACTGGAAATCTTATCAATATCTAGTGGAAAGCATCAGGCAATTTCCGAAACAGGTACAAAGTATTCTCAATTTTTTATCAGTATTTTCAATTGCTATCATCCAGACTATCAGTGGTTTAGGTCATATACAAACACGATTCTGGTTCACAGACTATTCTTAATGTACGTTCCCACTCTCGTACAGTTCATTACGATGGGATTGTCCATATGGAGTTCACGATCTGCTACGTTCGGATACTTTTCGATATGATCAACATCACATACTGGTTAATAAAAACCTCCTATCAGATTCTTTTTTATGCTAGGTTTTCCGAAATAAAACCAGCGCAGGTTTCAGTTTGAAATAAATGCTTTTCCCATATGCACATTCAACTTTTCTTCAAATAATGAAAAATATAGAGGCCTAAAGTAGGGCTGTATGATATTGCAAAAAGGGACGATATCGATATTGGCATTTTTTTCAATGATATAGTTAAATGATAATTTTAATGATGATTTTTTTCGATATTTGAAGTTTTTGGCGATATTCTATAAACCATGATATCGTAGTTGGGTCTGAAAATACCATATCGCGATAAATGACTATATCGAGAATATCGTACAGCCCTAGCCTAAAGAGTGAATCAAACCAATTTTCATGTCATGTCACATATTCTTCCACACAGTCAATGAAACGAGTTGGTCTGAGGGTCAAGAGCTACCCTGTCCGCCCCTGGCTGTTTTAATACGTGCCTAAATACGAAATTGTGACCATACATCATAATTAAAATCGAAATCGTAGAAATAACAGCCACACCCAGCCGATAACCAGCAGCATTGACTGGTTGCATATCGCACTGAGAATGAAAGTCAACCCACATCAAGGTGTGATCAATAATGCAGGTAACAGGATTTGGTTGGAACAATAGATGGGCAGCAGGAAAAGGGGGCACAATATTGTCATTACGACAATGGGAATATGTTGAGTATAATATAAGGTAACTCTTTTGAAATGTGAGAGTACTTTTTCAAAAGGGAGGGCACTTTTTCAAAAGGGAGGGCACTTTTTCAAAAGGGAAGGCACTTTTTGGAAGGGGAGGGCACTTTTTTAAACGTGAAGGCACTTTTTGGAAGCGGAGGGCACTTTTTCAAACGTGAAGGCACTTTTTCAAACGTGAAGGCACTTTTTCAAACGTGAGGGCACTTTTTCAAGAGACGCAATTTATCCACCTCCATCCTTATACCTTGGTTGGAAATTGTATCAGAATCGTCGGTTATCAAAATTTATGAGGGCAGGTTTATCATATAGTATTCAAAAAAAGTAGGGGATATTTGATTTTTAAGTGTTATTAAAGTCACCTAATGAAACTGACGAAGAAACAAATGACAAAATGAAATGAAGTTCACATTCATCGATTTATTCCAAATGATCGTTAGACTAAGTAAGACACAGACTGACCATTATAAGGGTAAAATGATACCCGGGGTCAAACAGCAAAGTTACCACAGCATCACAACAAAGTCAGTAACGGGTAAATCCTCCTCTGTTTGCCAAACAAGCATTGATCCGACGTGGCATACTCCTAATGAGACGTCTAAGGTCATTTTGGTCCAGATTGTCCCATTCCTGTTGCAACGCAGCAGCAAGTTCTTGGACATTGGCAGGACGTTGTTGACCTTGACGTAACCTCTGTCCAAGCATGTCCCAGACATGCTCGACGGGGGAGAGGTCGGAACTCAGTGCTGGCCAAGGTAATGTGGTGATGTTCTGTTGTTGGAGGTAACCTGTAACGATCCTGGCCCTGTGACATCTTGCGTTGTCATCCTGGAAGATGAAACGGTGGCCATGACGTCGTGCGAACGGCATAACATGGACTGCCAAGATGTTGTCCCAGTAGTACTGGCCTGTAACACGCCCTGCAACAACATGTAAAGCCGTTCTTCCAGCAACAGTGATGCCTCCCCACACCATAACAGAACCACCCCCAAATCAATCATGTCTGATGACGTTAACGTCTTGGAAGCGCTCGTTTCGACGACGCCACACCCTCTAACGTCTGTCCAAAAAATCAACAGTGAACCTTGACTCATCTGAAAACATCACATTGCTCCAGCGTCGATTATCCCAGTGTTGACGATCCCTACACCAACGACGTCTTGCCTGAATGTGATGATCTCTCAAACAAGGGATCACGCGAGGACGTCGGGCGCGAAGGTGACCCCTATGCAGTCGATTCCGAATCGTCTGGCCACTCACTCTCACACCAGTGTCTGTTTGAAGACGAGCGCTGATCTGATTTGCTGTGATGACACGATTTCTCAAGGCCAAGGTACGGATAAATCGATCCTGGGCTTGAGTTGTCGCCTTTGGTCGACCTGAGCGTGGTCTGTCCTGTACAGATTGTGTATCACGGTATCTGGACCATAGCCTGCTTATGACAGACTGAGAAACATTCATCGTCCGCGCCACAACCGCCTGTGTTGTGCCGATCTGTAGCATGCCAAGGGCACGTAACCTTTCATTTTGGGTAAGCCGACGCATATCAAAATTTGTTTTCTGGTCACTAAAACAATTAAACTGATGTTTCCACTCTGGAATTCAATGCCACAATGACTGTAACATTCAAAGTCAGAGTCGTGCAAATCTTGGGTTGGACCCCCATGATGATCCCAAGCATCACCTGCATTCCATGCGGTAGCTATTGGTGCGTTTGGGCGTCACATGTAACTGGAAATGTTTCTTCTGTTAGGTTCTATAGTGACTTTTTTCGTAGTCATTTGCATATTTTAGTATTATGCCCCCAAAATCAAATATCCCCTACTTTTTTTGAATAGTATATTTGGAATAATGTCAAACAGCATTTATTAGAAAAATTAACACTTTATACTAGAATGTTCAGCCCCTATAATATTTTTTGACAACAATTTGACATGAAGGTCAACAGTACATGAAAAAATTGAATATGTTTATTTATTGTGGGGGGGTTGGGATGGCTTAGTGGTCTAGAGTACTGCGCTTCGACCTCTATCTGGCCGGTCACCTCTGGCTTGCGGCTGTGGTTTCGAGCCCTGGTCTGAGCATATGTGGCATGGAGATAGGGGCGCCTTCTTAACCTCGTGGGTTTCCTCCGGGCACTCTGGTTTCCTCCCACGGCTAAAGACCCCTATGCGCATGTGAATTATTGAAATAAAATTGAAACCGTATGTTAGTCCCGAAATGACCTGGTTGTGTTGAGTGGACGTTAAACCCCATTTCTCTCTCTCTCTTTTTATTTATTGTGGCATAAACCCCCTTTTGGATAATTGGACTCATCTTTTTTTTTCGATAAGGGCATTACATAAATGCATTTTTTGGATCAGTCCATTATACTTGAAAGGTGTATGTGTTTCCTTGACACATCTGTCTATGCAATAAAAGTGATGAGTTTTATTAGTTAATGTTTTTACCAGAGTTAGGTGTACTTACAAGACTTCATGTTTATATTCTTGAGATAAGATAATGATATATATATTAATGGGAACAGGTGGGATTCCATTACATGTGTCTTAAACTGATAACTCAAAGAATATTAATCATAACCGTTCTACAGATTTATTTATAGCAGGAAGGATATATTTAAAATACATCATAAGAGAAAATATTAGAGATGGGTTTTAGGATGAGATTTAAATTGCTTTTTATACGCCCACATAGAAATGTGGACGTATATTGCCGTCGCCCCCGTCCGTCCGTCTGTCGGTCCGTCCGTCCGTCCGTCCGTCGGTCCGTCCGTCCGTCCGTCCATCGTCCACAATTTCTTGTGAACGCACTAGAGGCCAGGGTTAATATCCGATTGACTTTAAATTTATACACAGTGTTTAAGGTCATGAGGCGAAGAAGCCTATTGATTTTCAGCAATATCCGATAATTACTGCCAGAGTTATGACCCTTGATCACTTTGAAAAATCTTGTGAACGCTCTAGCTGCTAAAGTTAATATCCGATTGACCTTAAATTTATACACAGTGTTTAAGGTCATGAGACGAAGAAGCCTATTGATTTTCAGCGATATCCGATAATTACTCCCAGAGTTATGACCCTTGATCACTTTGAAAAATCATGTGAACGCTCTAGAGGCTAAAGTTAATATTGGATTGTCTTTAAATTTATACACAGTGTTCAAGGTCATGATACGAAGAAGCCAATTGATTTTCAGCAATATCCGATAATTACTGCCAGAGTTATGACCCTTGATCACTTTGAAAAATCTTGTGAATGCTCGAGAGGCTAAAGTTAATATCCGATTGACTTTAAATTTATACACAGTGTTTAAGGTCATAAGATGAAGAAGCCTATTGATTTTCACAAATTTCCGATAATTAGTGCCAGATTTATGGCCCTTGATCACTTCAAAAAATCTTGTGGATGCTCTAGAGGACAAAGATGATGTCCGATTGACTTCAAATTTATACACAGTGTTTAAGGTCATGAGACGACGCCTATTGATTTTCAGCAATTTCTGATAATTAGTGCCAGAGTTGTGTCCCTTGATCACTTCAAAAAATCTTGTGGATGCTCTAGAGGCCAAAGTTAATATCTGATTGACTTTAAATTTATACACAGTGTTTAAGGTCATGAGACGAAGAAGCCTATTGATTTTCAGCGATCTCTGATAATTATTGCCAGAGTTATGGCCCTTGATCACATCAAAAAATCCTGTGGACGCTCTAGAGGCCAAAGTTAATATCCGATTGACTTTAAATTTACACCCACTGTTTAAGGTCATGAGACGAAGAAGCCTACTGATTTTCAGCGATTTCAAATAATTACTTCCAGAGTTATCTCCCTTGATCACTTCAAAAAACCTTATCCGATTGACTTCAGATTGATACACAGAGTTTAAGGTGTTGAAACGAACAAGTATTTTGATTTTCAATGAATTTTGATAACTGAACAGCTAAATCCATGATGTTAAATGTTTCCTATACTAATTGTTGGCGTGGGGCAAAACTTTATAAAAAGCAAACAAATTCAAATGATTTTCAGATAATTACATAATGAGTTGTTACTCTTAATCAGATTTTAGTTTATTACAAATGTTTCATTCCCCAAAAAAGTAAAAATATGCGACAACCCTTGTTGACTGCCCGGATGATTTAGCTGCTGTGGGCGTATGTTTCGTTGCCTGGCAACCTATCTTTTAGATAAATAAATGTATGTTCGTGAGATTATTATTCATGCTTTTAAAATTCTCGATCTACAAATTTTGATTTCCTGAATTTTCTTCAATTTTAATGTGGGATGGGAGAAATGAAATGAAATGGGGTTTAACGTCCTACTCTTATGCACCTAACCTGGGCTAATGGAAGACGGGCATACGCCATACAGTGTGCTATGAGGGAAATTTTGCCCGGGCAGCGGCACTACGGCCTACTCTTATATCGAATTCCAACTGCCAAGGGATCTTTTACGTGCACTCCAATTTGTAAACGGGACCTCGTTTTTTTGTCCCATCCGAACGACTAGGCAGCTATCCTTGTCAGGCACTCCGTTCTGCGTCACTGACAAGGGGGAAACCACGCTGGAAAATCGAGATAAACTTTCTCGGCCAATGCAGGGATCGAACACTCGACCTCCAGGCTAGCGAGCTAGCGCCTTACCCACTTAGCCACGTGATCCCCACTGGGATGGGAGAGGATTACAAGATTTTAAAATTACCTAAATGGATGTTAGAGTCATGAGGTGTTTGGTAAACTGACCCCTTAATCCCTTCTCCTGAAATTGCTGGTGACTTAGCAATAAAAGTTGAAATATGGTTGAACAATATCCCCTTATTGAAGATTTTCATTATATGGACAAAAAAACAATGGATAATATTTCGTGTCTTAGTTGACACCAAGTAATAGCCATATTGGGGTGGGGGCTGGGTCTTGCACTATACATTACCCATACAATCTTAGACCAAAAGAAGGTGTATCATCTCCTAAAAACTTGTGAATTTGCGATAAAGGTAACCATCTATGTCCATAAAAAAATTATAGCTTCACGACTGCTGACAATCCTATAATATAAAGGAGCATCAATGGAATTGGGACAATATGTTTTTCATTGAATAAAGGGAAGAACTTCCCACTAAACCTACTACATGGCCTAATGGCCTAAAGCCGCAAATAGAAAGATTACAAAATCATATCCGATTGACCTTAAATTTACACACAGTGTTTAAGGTCATGAGACGAAGAAGCCTATTGATTTTCAGTGATTTGCGATAACTGCCAGAGTTATGACCCTTGATCACTTCAAAAAATCTTCTGGGCGCTCTAGAGGCCAAAGTTAATATCCGATTGACTTTAAATTTATACACAGTGTTTAAGGTCATGAGACGAAGAAGCCTATTGATTTTCAGCAATTTCCAATAATCACTGCCAGAGCTATGGCACTTGATGACTTCAAAATATCTTGTGGACGCGCTAGAGGCCAAAGTTAATATCCGATTGACCATAAATTTATACATAGTGTTTAAGATCATGAAACAAAGAAGTGTATTGATTTTCAGCGATGTCAGATAATTACTGCCAGAGTTATGGCCCTTGATCACCTCAGAAAATCTTGTAGGCGCTTGTACAGGCCAAAGTTAATATGTGATTGACTTTAAATTTATACACAGTGTTTAAGGTCATGCGACGAAAAATCCTGTTGATTTTCAGCGAATTCCAATAATTACTGCCAGAGTTATCTCCCTTGGCCACTTTGAAAAATCCTGTTGATTTTCAGCGAATTCCGATAATTACTGCCAGACTTATCTCCCTTGACCACTTTGAAAAATCTTTTGTAACGCTTTAGAAGCCAAACTTATCATTCAATTGACTTCAGATTGATACACAGAGTTTAAGGTCTTGAGACGAATAAGTATATTAATTTTCGATGAATTTTGATAACTGAACAGCTAAATCCATGATTTTAAATGTTTTGTATACTAAGCATTAGCATGGGACAGAACTTTATAAAAACCAAACAAATTCTAATGATTTTCTGATAATTACTTTATGAGTTGTTAATCTTAACATTCAGAGTATTACAAATGTTTCATTGCCAAAAATGTAAGAATATGCGACAAGTCTTGTTGACTGCCCGGGCGAATTAGCTGCTGTGGGCGTATGTTTCCTTGCCTGGCAACCTATCTTTTTATACTTTCGATGGCCTTCACTACATGAAGATCTGACCAGTATTACTGGGAGATCAGGTCAGGGGGTTGTACGAGTGGCTTTTGACCTCATGACGTCAGATGCTTTCATTGGTTAATCCCCTCAAGCCTTCCAGATCCTAGTGTAGTGCACTATAACTATAAACTATAAAAAACGAAACGGAATAGAACCTGTGTTTTAATCAGGAGTAGTCAATGTTCTTATTACCTGTAAAGACTAAAATATCAGTTTTTATTGTCTTTTAATTGTTCCCAATGTCTGCAGCACTTTAGCGAACTGCCAGAAGACTTAGCAGCTGTGAGCATATGTTTCATTGGGCAAGGTGTTAAATCTGGTACCGGGTACATTGTTTTACCTAATGTAATCCGTTTAACTCTTTATTTTTCAGGAAGAATTTGTTGAAATGATCAGGAATGCAGGTTTTAAAATGGCAAAATATGAAAACATAACATTTGGAGTAACAGCAATACATTCTGGATTTAAAATTTAAATTATGATGAAATTAAAATTGTATAGAAAATAAGACTTGTGTACAGTGTATTAATATATAAATTTAAGAAAAATATAACAAATTTGTTATTTGTGTGAATTTATCAAACGTCCGATCAAAGACAGTTCCAAAAGGAACTACAGTACAAATAAATGTGAATGGTATTGTTAAACTACGTCGCTAACCTTACCCACCAAGTAACAGTTCCACTCTAAATGACATACCCAATGACAGTGCCGGACTGGTGGTCCGAAGGCCCATCTGTCAGGTCATTGACCAAGGCCCACACAAGTACGTGCCGACAGGCCCATGCTTCCCCCCCCCCCCGGCAAATGTTTAAAATTGACAACCGCAAACCCATTTTCCAAGCAATTCAGACCAAAGCTTCCTATCTTTTCTTTCTGCTGTTCTGTGTGCTGTCCTTCTTTTTTTTCTTCCCCCTCCTCCTCTCCTTTTCTTTTTCCTTATAGGATAAGGCCCACTTTTATTAATGAGCTTAGGCCCACCTGTCACGCACAGGTGGGCCCAGTCCGGCACTGCCCACTGACTTCCATCAAAATAACTTGGGGGCATTTCAACTCCATTCGACCCTTTCGAAAATGATGAAACACGACAACAAACTTTCACAAAATCAAGTAACAAATTCAAGAGTTATCCCCCTTTCTATTAATGCTAAAATAAATGGGGAACAGACTTGCGTATTCTTTCGCAGATTTTTAAAATCGCCTAAGTGTCCCTTCACGTCGACGATTCTGCTCGTCAAAACATTCGTCAGATCAACCGCTCGTGTTTCCGTGTCCAGTGTGAAATATTGTCGAGCGAACCATTTTATTAGCCAATCGAAGACATGATTGATATCACATATAATCTCAAATTGTCGGCCTCCAAGTCGGTCCAATGCCAAATGTACTGACCATGGCTGAGTTGCAAAGTACAATGCATCCAAGAGTACGCATAAAGCGTGAACTCTATTTGTAACTCATATACCAGTAGTTACGATTTGTCTAACGAGCCCTCTGTGTTTACCTTGTGTTGGAGCCTCACCACCTTAAAAGAAATTTTGGAATATTTGACGGCTGCAAACACATTTTCCTGCTATTTCGGCCCGTGAACAAGGCAACTTCAAAGTGGTCTGCTATACCTTAATTAAGGTGGCTGTCTCGAATTCCAATCAATCGTTTACAGTCAACGAAGGCGGGACCGTTGGCAAAAAAATTTAACTGCCGCAAACACGTTTTCCAGCATGCTATTCCAGCCTGTGAATACAGCAACTTCAATTTTGTCCAATAAAGCCTACCTGGCGGACCCGAATTCCAAAAAAAAACTATCAATCGTCGCTGGGTTTCTTTCTAGCCCTTGTCAGCAAATCAAATTATCCAATGGTTTTGTAACCGAAATCCCACCATATAATCAGACTGTTGCGGCTGCATTCTCAAATAATAATCGATGCCCGAAAAATGTCGCACAAAGTAAAGAGGTCCCAGACAAAATTTTTAAACCCAGAGCCAGTACAAATCCGTCGTATTCAATTAACAGAAAAGTAAAATTAGTGTAATAGGGCTCGATGAGAGTTGGGGAAGCTTAACTATAAATTCCCGGAAAAAAAAAAAAAAATCGGGTTCAGACAGTTGCGAAGACGCAGAACTGACCTTATTTATATGGCCCCCCAAAAATTTAGAAATATCTGACGGCCGCAAAGGCGTTTTCTTGCTATTCCTGACCGTAAAATTTGTGTTTTATTAGATTAAGGGCACTTTATTTTGCCAAGTAGATGAAATAAAAATATTTTCTCACTTTACCTATCTGTCCGAAAAGTCAGCTGCCCCCCCCCCCCCAACCTCGTTCGCCTGTGATAGGAAAAAAAAAATACGCTCGCCAGTCCTCCACTTTAGTGATAAGCAAAGTAGACTTCATGCACATGGTATAACATTTTCCTTAGAAACTGGGATGCACACTGCATGCAAAATCTCAATTACACTTGCATTTAAGTTTAGACCAATGGAATAACATGGAATCATCTGTATCCACATGCATAGTATTAAGGGATGAATTAATTATTAAATGGGGGATGGAGAAAAAGCATTAAAAAATTATTAGTAGGATTTTACACTTTTATATACTTGTTCTTCACATTTTATACAAGATACATAAAACTCAACAAAGAAATACAAAATAGAAATTATAAAAGTTAAATAAATTTGGAGGTCATTGAACATAAATCACTGAAGCAACAAACTGAGAATTAAATGCAATGACGTTTGAGTTGACAGCAGTTTGACTCTTACAGTTTAATAAAATGAAATGACTACATCAATGACACTTGCAGCAACTTTGCTCAACTGTTCATAGTTTAATGTTTGTTTCCATAATATACAGATTTCTCCAAGGCCTAAGTACAGTCAAATGATTTATCCAGATTTGAAGAGAAGGATGGCAACTTGTCCAAGATAAAAGTAGATGAAATGCTTAGTTTCGTGGGTAACGTAGCTTCCAAAGTTTCTACCAACAATACAATGCCATGTTGGGTTGTACTTTTTGTCGAATTCTTTTTTAATGAAAGCAGCAATATCCTTCTCAATATTAAATTTCTCTAAGGCTTGTGAGGCACATTCAATGGAATCACTTTGCATATCTTCAGCCATGTCGGCATTCTTAATAACAGCTTTTCGTTCTGTCATTCTGAAAGAAACCAGATTAGTCTAGTTACATTTTAATAAGCTTCTAGTAATCTTCTAGTAGATATTATACTTCACTAAAAAAATGAAAAAAAACCCCCCAAAATGTGTAAAGGTTAGATCTAGGCCTATTGCTAAGTAGTTTAACTCTTTATTTTTAGCCTCCAAAAAATGTTTTATTTTATTTTTGGTCTTGAAGTAGAATGAAAAATGATTGGAATCAAGACTATTCGATTTCAAATTTCATTGAACAAAAACACACGTAGATCTACCTTTTTTTCAATTAGCTTATTTACAATGGTTTTCACCATAAAATTAAAATGATTGGAATCAACCTACGCACACGGGGATCTGTAGATCTTGTGTCAAGACGTGACGTGGTGACTCGTAGCCTTGTCCGAGTCGTAGATAGGAGTAGACAACCTAATATTTAATATTCTGTGAATGTAGGCCTACTGAGCGTCTTCTTGAGATAATAATTTCGATTAATAATTAATTTAGAAAATGACTACTTCATTATGGTAGAGAAAAACAATATTATAATAACTCACCTGATTTGTCTTGAATTTTTTTCAATGCAAAATGTAAGAATCTTCCCAACAAGTTGCACTGTCTGTGTCTCTAATGAATACAGCAAATTATAACGTTCGCTATTAAAAGCACTTGACTCAAATCTGATTGGATAGCTTCTGTGTGGTCATTGGCTACTTTTCGTCTTCCCGCAGTGGTTTCTAACAACGAAAGCGCGTGCTCTCGAGGTTACCAAGGCATTTACCGGCGTAAATCTGGTTTTAGATAACTTCAAACAAGCTCGGACTCATTCATAATAATTAGACATATAACACACAAGTATTCATAACTGACTCGATTGGAATATTGCCAGATTTAGGTAACCAAAGCAAATGACCACTCCCCCTAATGAAACATGTTTAGCACGTTTGCTGTATTTGTTAGTTCACCTGACAGGCCGAAATGTCGATCAAAACTGAACAGATACAAAAATGTTAGACTGCCACTTACTCGCCCATCTATCTAATAGAAAAAAACAATAATCTGGAATAAAAAATAAATAAATTAATGTCCAGAATTTTATAGGGCTATAAGATCAAACACAGTCAGGGGGCAGGGGCGGATCCAGGGGGGTGACTGGTCACCCCCCCCCACCGGTGTATAGGAATCCCGGGTCCTACAAGCTTCCATCGGGACATGCATGCATGGTGGTATATATATAGCAAACGGTGTGCATCTTATCAGACACACAATCAGCATCTATGTTACTAGCGGCAGAAATTAGATCCGTAAACCGCAGTCGGTGAGACAAAACATGGGTTGTCACCCCCCTCAAAAAATCCCGGATCCGCCACTGGGGGCATTTACACTAAAACATGGACCTATAGTATCAGACCAAAATTGATTTCAAATTTTTCAAATGAAGTTGATGGTCTAGGCAAGGGTAAATTGAATTATGGTAGACCTATATATATAAATTATATATATAGGCTTGGGCATGGACCTTAATATGTAGGCTACGTATGATGGCCTGAGCTACGTTCTGTGATTTAAAATTCGGTGTCCACATTTCTACGATGGACCTACATAGGCCTAATTAAAACATGAACAAAAACACATCAAAATAGGTTGGGGTTAGTAGGGCTTTAACAATTCGTCAATTCATGAGATTTAATTGAATTGGAGCTCACTGGCTCGCTAGTCGGGATTTCGATCCCTGCATTAGCCGAGAAAGTTCATCTCGATTTTCCGACGTGGTGATGATGCAGAACGGAGGGCCTGGCAAAGACAGCTAGCTGTCTAGTCGTTCGGATGGGATGAAAAACCGAAGTCCCGTGTACACATTTGCGTGCACGTAACAGATCCCTTGGCTGTTGGAGCGCCACTGCCCGGGCAAAATTTCCCTCATAGCACACTGTATAGCATATGCCCGTCTTCCATTAGCCCAGGTTAGGTGCAGAAGAGTATAAGGACGTTAAACCCCATTTCATTTCGACGTGTACAGTTCCAATACATCCATGGGCTTTCGGGATCGATGAATAATAGTGTGGGGGGGGGGGGAGAACCTGAAATGTACCACACACACCAAAGATCAAATGCTTTTTTTTTACTGGCGCGAATCGTGAAAGTGGAAACCTAGCGTTAATAATTCAAGAAAATCTGGATGAACTTTCTCGGCCAAGGCAGCGTCTTAGCCACCGTGGCCACATAATATAAAGAAGACAGTGTGAACTTGTATTATGTTTGTGTATAGGCCTACCTTATTTTATACATAAGGGACCAGTGTAATATGACCATGTAAATTAATATTTTGGAGTCATTCTTTCATTTGAAGATATATCTTGTGGTCTTCACTGGTCCCTTAAAGCGTTTAAATCTGTTAAAATCCAAGAAAGCTGACATTTGCCTAACCAATGTAATCAAATCATCGGGGAGGGGGGTCATGAGACCAAGTAAGCGCCCTTTTAGACAAAGTCTCCTCGGGCCCAATCCAAAATAATTAAAAACTCAGTTATGCATATCTGAATTATTTTCGCACACACGACGCTCGATTCTATAGAGGGTCATCATTATAGTGAGTGGGTCATATTACTTACTAACTCTCACAAAACAGGTAGAATTAATAGGCAAGCCCCGAGATTAAGTCCTATTTTTTATCCCTGCCCAGGCGTCTGCAACATGTTTTGAGGTTAGTGGATTCCCGAAAATGGTGTAAGGAACCACTTAACACCACTGGACATATTTTTAAATGAAATAATTTAGCTTCTGGGCACCGTGTTTCTCAGTTAATGGAATCCCCGAAAATGGTTCAAGAGAGCACCGGACATCAATGAAAACCATGCCATTTAGCATGGCATCAGTTTCAGTCAAAAATTGACGACTTCTTGTTTGTCCGAAGTGTACCTTTGAAGGAAAATGGCTTAAATCCCAAACTTGACCCTCAAAATTTGGGACTTTCCGGTACTCCAATTTTGGTAAACTTTTAGGATGCCATTCACACAATGCTACCAAAAACTATCAAAAAACTATTTCTTGCAATTTTTGGGGGCTTGACCCCCTTTTTAATAAATTCACTGGACTAGGTATTTCACGTTTCACCGGTGTTCTCTTACTAAGATACATCTAGATAACAAACCTCATCTCTCCACCCTCTGTGTTTCGAGATAAGAGATGCATGGTCCGATACATTTCCACGTAGCAAAGCCGAACGCAAATCGCACCGGCCTATCAGTGAGCAAAATTGACAATTTTTCATCAAAACAACGACTGATTATTGTTATTTGTAATATTTCTGTCACAACTAACTACAATTAAACATGTAATACCTGAAACACTGAAACGGGTATAAATCATCGTATTTAAAATCGAGGCGTTAAACCGTTAAGAACGCCATATGTTTAAACGATGATGCATGACGGCGTCAATCTGTTCCACAGAGAATTGCTTACGAATTAACTCTGTAACAGATGAGTGTCCACAGCACGTGCGTTGACTGCTCACCGCGCCAGTCATTGGCTCAACTGCTCGTGCAATGTTTACTTAACACCTAACTGCGTCGGGCAAAATGATGCATTTTACTCATTTTAATACCCATTTACACTAAATAGGAAATATTTTTTTAACTTCAAATACTTCAAACGTCTTTATTTATTTTTCTTTTACCTCAAAAAAATGTTTGAGAATTTAATTTGTCGGAGTAAAAAAGTTAATATGCCGTACTTATTATTAAGCCTCGTTGATGTCATGCTTATCAGTGATTGTAGCGGCCAAGCGAATATTCACTGCGGGATCAGTTTGTGACGGCGTGTGTCGGATAAAAAAAAAACGCTTCATTAATTCAAACGCGAATATTATATTAGGCGATAGTTGTGCCAGTGCCACTACAGGGTGTGTGTAAGTTTAATTGGTCATAATAGATAGTATATATAGTTGTGCCACCACAAAGGTCGCTGTAAGTTTAATTGGTCATGACAGTATCATATTACCTTATTTTTAAGATGTTACGTGCATTAATAAAGAAACTGAGTTGGATCTAAAGGCATCCAATCGGAGCTAAAAACAAATTGCACATCAGTATTCAACGTTTTAAACTACGTTCGTTCTCGTAGCGAAGATAAATCTAGAAATATTCATTTGGAGCGTGACGTGATTATTATATTTTTTAATATCCAGAAGCCTAGTATGAAGGATGATTCACATTTCATCGGTGTCATCTTACCGAGATAAATATAGAAATATCAGATAAATTTATACATAAAATGACCCCCTGTTACATGGGCCTACCATGTACAGTTTTAATGCATAGTGGCTCCAGAGAAAATGCTTCAATCCATAGTCATTTCAGTATACAAATCCGTGGTATTCCATTAAAAGAACGATAGAATTAGTGTGTTATTATATTTTGCCAACTAGATGAAATAAAAGTTTTGTTTTCACTTTACCCGTCTGTCCGAAAAGTCAGATTGTCCGAAAGTTACAAGTAGGTCGTAGTGTATGCCCTTCTGGCGTATGCCCTTCTTCATTAGCCCAGTCGGGGCAGAACATTGGGACGTTAAACCCCATTTCATTTCACCTAGCGATCCATCTACTTCATACTTTGCGAGCTAGCTGCAGACAGGCTTCTAAGCATTTGTAAGAGTGAATCTTTCGTGTCAATTCGGTTTGTTTTATTTTACCGAGCGTGAGTTACTCGGGTAAAACGGAATGATACCGAATTACCCACAATTCCTTTCGACTTGGTCGTTGCCATTTTGGACATTCAGTTCTCGAAGAAAAGCCTCACCTGCTTTGTTTCAAATATCCTGCAACAAAACAATTAATTATGTCTTACCGACCAACTAATGACAGCAGAATATATGTCGGCAATCTTCCACCAGACATAAGAAATAAGGATATTGAAGATTTATTTTACAAATTTGGACGAATTACATTTATTGACTTGAAAAACAGACGCGGTCCGCCATTCGCTTTTGTTGAATTTGAAGACCCAAGGTAAACACATTCATTGTGTTTAGGCTAATTTAAATCTAAAAGAAGAATTATTGGAAAATATGCGACAGGAAGCAAAGATATATCTGAACATATTGAAATTTGCCACAAATATATATTACATAGCCTAATTATCTTTTTTTTGGGGGGGGGGGGGTACCCTGCGTATCATCAATTAATAATTTTATTTAATAAAAGATAAAAGTCCTACAGCCCAGCATAGTCAGAAATTGAAATCTAAAGTAAATTTTAATGTACGGTAACTTATTACTGTAACTTGTTTGTAAGAAAAGCTTCTGGGAGCAAGCTGAACAATTAACCAAAAATCAAAATGTGGAAAAAATGAATCCTTATGATACTGTGATTGCTGATATTTGAATACCGGTACTACTACTAGACTTTTGAACTAGCTAGCGTAAGCTGGTTATTTTCTGTACATGCAGTATAACCAGCGTGAGTATTTAATAATTCCTAAAGTCTAGCCCCAAAAATTTACATTTAAGGGATGCTGAAGATGCTGTTCATCACAGAGATGGATATAATTATGATGGTTACACACTGAGAGTAGAATTTCCACGTGGAGCAAGTGGTAGTGGTGGGGGTGGACCCAGTGATGGAATTGGTAGTGGTGGTGGAGGAGGAGGCGGATATAGTGAACGTGGCAGAGGAGGAGGAGGAGGATTTCAGCGAAGTGAAAGAGGGGGATTTGGTGGTGGTGGTGGTGGCGGCGGAAGAGGTAGAGGCGGCCCTCCATCAAGACGTTCAGAGTTTAGAGTTCTTGTTTCTGGTATGAATAGTATTATGATAGTTTAGTTTAATGTAAATAATAGACAAAACAAAATGCTCTCAGTCACAAAAACTACATATTGGAAAGACGTTTTGAATTCTGTTAATAAAGGTCATTGGGTTGATATTTGAAAGATTTTTATTATAGTATGAGTAGTATGACATAACTCGACTAACCAAAAGGGCCTGGTTGTTTGGATGGTATAAAAACTGAGGTCCCGTGTACATGTTGGCATGCACGTAAAAGAACCATGTTAATGGAATTCAATTGAAGTGCAGGCAAAATAAACCCATATGGGGCACTGGATTTTACTAACCCTGTTGGTGCAAAAAAGTAGCATGTTAAATCCCATTTCATTTATTCGTTCAACTAAAGTTATTTTTTTCGCCTTCCATTGTTTTGGACATTATGAAAGTAACCGTAATGAGTAGCTTGACAAAACAGCCTATTGATTTCTCTGAAATTCAAACAGCAGATTGCTGGTAAATTTTACATGTTTTGTGTAATGGGAAGGAACATATTTTGATTATTTCCGATTATAATGAATGTGTTGCTAACCTTAGTATCCGGTAATGGTAGATTTTACCTGGCAAACTGTCTTTACAAATTTCGTTTTATAAAAATGCTTGGAATACCAATACTGAAAATTAAAAAACCTTTTGACGGGTAGTTGGCAAAATTTAAAAGATCGATTCGACATAAAAATGTACTTACATGTAATAAAAGGATAATTAATAAAACATTTTCAGGTCTACCACCAACTGGAAGTTGGCAAGATTTAAAAGATCATATGCGAGAAGCTGGAGATGTTTGTTATGCTGACGTTTTTAAAGATGGTACTGGTGTCGTAGAATTTCTCAGAAAAGAAGATATGAAATACGCTGTGAAGAAACTAGATGACTCAAAATTCAGATCGCATGAGGTTCGTGTTTCAAGATTTATGCTATACTTTCTTACCACCAGAGGGGAGTGGATGGCCGAATGGTTAGAGCATGCATGTGGTATAATAAATCTGTCATTGAGTCAACCAGCTTGGTTTTGATTCCCGTGTTGTATGTTATAAGGAGTAGGGTTGCCTTTCTAACCTCATGGGTTTTCTCCGGGTCCTCTGGTTTCCTCCCACTGCTAGGTCCTTTGACCACATTAGCGTATCACTACAATACTGTAACTGAGAAACCTACCTTATAATCTTTTGCAGCAAACCAAATAGATTTATTTACTTTAGTTGAAAACTTTAACCAAAAATGTACGAAATTAATCTGACAAGATAATGTATTATTTTACAGGGAGAAAATTCATACATTAGAGTAAAGGAAGACTACAGAGGTGGTGGTGGTGGTCCCCCTGGAGCTATGGGCAGAACATCTAGATCTCGAAGTCGCAGTTTCTCACCCAGAAATGCTCGTGGTTCACCAAGATACTCTCCAATGCGTTCACGTTCTCCTTCATTTAATCCTCAAAGAGGAAGGATGAATCGCTCGCGATCACCCTATTGAATAGGAGATTGCGTTCTTTCACCATGATTATATCATATTGAACATTCTTGTGAAAATGCCAAATCGCTTTAAAATTAGTAATACTAATTGTCTTCTCTGCCAAAATATTATGTTGAACAAATACACATTTCAACTAATTAAAAAGCAATCTGGTGTCTTCACAAAAATGTCCTATCATCATTTATAGTTATTACATGTCATGAATTGTAGCACCAAATTGTTATCCAGGCATTTTAACCATTTCATAAACTTGCTTTTTTTATTGAAATAATTGTACATACAGGGGAAATTAAATATTCACTCTTTTCAGAATCAAAACTATTTAAATGAACCATTCTTAATACCATAAATCTAGTCGTTGAAATGGGACATGACAAAATTTAGGGTGTGGAGTTTTTAACAATAATGCAGCTGTTTTGTTCACATGTTAATAATTTTTTACTTTTTTTATTGAACAGTTCCTATGGTGGGATCATCTTAGGAAGATCTTTCTGGGATAAGATTCCACTCACTTTAGTAAATGGACTTGCATTTGCCAATATGAACATCGAGGGACTTGGGATGTATATACTGGACTGGTGGGGAAGATTCATCATTTTAAGGATCATTAAGTGCTAAAAATTACAAGGAAGGAATCAAAATTCAGTTTTGTTGCTTTAGCGTTCTTGGATTGGATTAATCTTTGTAGGATGATATGCGGTCGATATTTAGGTTATTGGAAATCATCATGTTAGTTTTACTTAAACAAGCCTTTGAGATTGCAAGCCAGGATTCTGATGCAATCTTGAGCAACACTAAAATGCTCGAAATTGTACCTTAAGGATGGTAAAAACTTACAATCTGTCTAAGATTCAACCTTTAGGATTATATAGGAAAAGTCTTGAGGATCTTATATAGGCAAAAGGAAAGTTAGCATTTAACCATGCAAAACAACAAACCTTAAGGATCACTAAGGGAGGTTAATGTTTGGGGGGGGGATTAGGGATTTGATTTAGGGAGGATTGAAACCGGATTCTGCTCTGAATATCAAGGATCTTAAAGAAGGATCAAAAGTATACCTTAAGGATTACTTGGAAGGATTCAAACTGGACCTTAAGGATTGCTTGGACGGATTTTATATACATCTAGGATCACTAGGAAGGATTTAAATTAAACTTTAAGGATCGATTTTGAGGAATTGCTAGCATGTATTGGAACAAAACTTAAAGGATTGTTAGGAAGGATTCTAAAATAATTTTGATGGATTCAGAATGAAACCATTAGGATTGCTGAATTCATACTACACCTTTAGGAACATGGAAGGATTTTACTGCCCCGTTAGGAAGGATTCAAACTAATGCTTAAAGTTGTGAGAAACAAATGATAATTTAACCTTAAGTATTGGGAAGGATTCACACTACTCCTTAAGGAATTTGGCCAGGATTCAACCCTATTCAAACCATCTTTAAGGAACTAGAATGGATTCATGCTAAATCTTAAGAATTTTAGGGAAGGATTTAACCTAATCCTTATGAACATTGGGTACAATTCGTGCTATATCTAAAGGATTATTAGCGAAGATTCACGCAATTCTTTAGAAGCATGGGGAATGAATCCTGCTTTATCCGAAGATGAACAGGGAAGGATTCATGCTTAACATTAAGGATCATGATAAAGATTTGAACTTAACATTAAGGATTCAGGATCATTGGAAGGATAAAAACTGTATCATGAGAAATTGGGACTCGAGCTAAGAGGTTGCAAGCATGGATTCATGCTAAGTCTTAAAGGTCATGGGTAAGGATTCTGACTATACTAAATGGATCATGGGTTCAAACTGACCCAAAGAATCAATTGGATCGGTTCCAGCTGACCCTTAAGGATTACTAAGATTGGCTCCAACTGACCCTTTAGGATTACTAAGATTGGCTCCGACTGACCCTTAAGGATTACTAAGATTAGTTCCCATTGACATCTATGGATTACTAAGATTGGTTCCAACTGACCCTTAAGGATTACTAGGAAAGATTCGTACTTCAGCCTAAGGAATACTAATCTAAAAAAAATTGGAGATAAATAGAGAATAGAATTATTGAAATTTAACTTAGGGATTACTATGGATCCATTGCATTTTTCATTTTATATATATTAGTATTAGTCAAAAATTTGTACACAAAGTTAAAGGTGTTGTGAAGTCTTTCAACTTGGCATCATACCAAAAACAATGTAGAGTGCATGGAAAGTAGGGGGTATTGAATGACTATTTCTTTCTTTTTCAAATAAATTTACTAATGTAGCTTAAAATCCTTATACAGCATTTAGTAACTGAACGTATGTGTTTTATATCATAATGTAGCTTAGAAAAAATAGATCTTGAAAATAAAAGGCAAGGGATTGTTTACAATGTACATTTAAAATGTTCCCTATCTCTTCATCATGGCCCATGTGTGGTATTACCATTGCAAATGGATGCCTTAAGAAGGACTCTTTTAGGATGGAAAAAGGACCAATAGAACTTTGGAAAAGGAAAAAAAATATACATGGGAAATTCATAGGATACGACAACGTTGGATTTAAGTTTATGGGCAGTTGTGACAACAACTTACGGATCTTATATGACAATGCTTCTTTCTCTCTCTGCATTTGGAGCTTCTCATAATCTAAGCCTGCAACAACTCGCCTTGGATCCTCACCTAAGTGAATTCATTCTGAGGTTGTATTTGCGGCAAGGCAAGATAATGGAAAGAAGCCTCATTTAAAGATAGGAATAAATTTTATGTTGGAAGTTGGAAATATGGTAAGTAATAGAATAAACGTAAGTGTGTTAATTTTCTCCCTCGTCTTTGAACATTTTTATTGGTCCTTTTCCAAAGTTTTAAATTGTGTATCATCTAATGAACATGTTGATCATAATTCATTATACTGATTTTAATAATGACCTGTTGTGTCTAATAAAGTAATAATATCATGCAATTCTCAAGCTTGTTATTTTCAGTTTATATGTAAGAGGGGTCCACTAGTCTGTGGGTGCCTAAGGCGGTGGACACACTCGCCAAATGATTTAATCTAATCGATCGGTGTTGAAATTAGCCTTGCGTGTCCACAGTCATTTTGCCAAATGATTCCCCTGAATCAAACATATTATATTTGATATATTCAGCCGAATTATATTCACCTAATGTGTCCACTTCGCAAAAGCATGTGGCTAAATGTAGAATTTATTTGCCAATCACCAGTTGAAGTCAATTGATTGTTTGTAGATTATCACTGCCATTTTAATCATGTGATGTGAAAGGTGATGCAATCGACTGGGGAATCGGGCGAAGCATTCGCCTATTGTGTCCGCCCATTTGGCCAAATAATATTCATAGCCAAATGATTCAGTTGAATGATTCAGCTAATGTTGCAAATTTGTCTGTTTAGTCGATTGGAATACGAGTAAGAAGATGAAATAAAGATGCGGATTTCATTAGTATCCATTTGCTAAAAACATTTGTTAAATTCTTGGAATGTACATTGTTTCGAGGTTTTATTGCTCCATATTGGCTAAGAGTGGCGAAATTGAAACAATGCTGCACATTTAATCTCTCTATTGGCTCAACATGAACAATCAATTCTTGGAAAAATGGTTACATATTATAAGTGTGGTTGCGTTGCGTTCATACCCTTGTCATGGTAGGTGCGTCATTACATGTAGTTGTCAGTGTGGGTTGGGTGTGTTGCATTTAGTATTATTGTAAGATGTTGTTACGTTACAGGTTTGCATTTACAGATGATCAGAAATCGTAAAAATGACAATAATAGATGTCGGGGGACTGGTGAGCATGAGGTTGGGACAGGTGACCCTACTCCTTGTTACGTACAACCAAGGAATCAATGACAGACCTTATGATACAACGTGCAGGTGCTAACCATTCCATTCGCCCCTTACCCCACATACTGGCACAAACCTCACAAAGCTTTCCGATCGATAACCCTATTTTTTGTGACCAAGTAACTATACACACAAGTAATATTTTGCTTTGGTCCAATTGGATCTAAACAAATATTTTCAACACTTTGAAAAACAAATAGCTATAAATTTAAAAAAAAAAAAACACATTTATGTGTAGGTTACAAAAATAATTCCATGTAAGTATGATTCCTGAAATAGGTGGCACAGGGAAAAGTATCACAGGATTGAGGATACATCATGTAAACAACAAATAGTTAGTTCACTTGATCTGTTCTCTGCAGGAAGATTATTCCAATCCAAATTCTTTACATTTCTGGGATGCATCTTGTCACATTCATGGTCACACAACAACATATTTTATTACATAAGTAGGTAAAGAGTAGCAATTAATTAGCTGCATTCATAATAATAATAATACTAGTGAGTTCTTATATAGTGCCACAGATCCATTGAAGTTAATGCTCAAGGCGCATTTAGCTCTCCACCTATCACAAGATGTTTATAACTAATAAGAAGTCGAAAAAAGTCTTTAATTGCTTCTTAAAACAGCTAAGGGATTATGAATTCTTTAAGGTCAAGGGTAATGAATTCCATAGGTTTGGTACAGTGTATAAGAAGCATCTACGACCAAATGTCTTAAGCCTATAGTTGGGTATCCACCAGACGTAGTTCATGTTGGAACCGAAGATTTCTTTGGGGGACATAATCAATTAGCATTGAGGTCAAGTATTCTGGTGCTTCACCTTGGTGCTTCACCTCTCCAGCATTTGTAAGCTATGCACAGAATTTTGAACTAAATTCTGCTTTCCACTGGAAGCCAATGCTGACACAAAGGAGGAAACATGCCCTTTTACGTTATTTAGCAGTACCATATTAAGTGAACTGCCAGTACTTTCACAACAAACCTTCAGAATTAAATGTAGAATCTGAATGAATCAATCACTCAATTTTCATTAGGATCCTTTAGCCAGAGCTTGTCAGATATTTGGAAAGAATATTCTTATTAAATGATCCAGAACACTTGCAAAGCTTCCCAAAAACTCTTTCCGTGAGAAATTGTCTGCAAGATATTAAATCGTCTTTAGTTATCTTGCCACTCATATTCTATTCTTTATCATTATTTTAATTTTTTAACTAATCAGTTCATCCTTTATTCTTAGATTTCAAGGGAATATTTCCTGCAAATAAAATAAAGACAGTTAAAATCTGACAGACTCTCAATATGATGTGTCTACTAAAAAAAGACAAAACTGCTTACAAGAGTTAGTTCCCTTGATAAAGATACATTATGGAAGATTAGATAAATAGCTGGCATTCTCAGTATAGTTAAAAACTATATAATGTAAAGGGAATATGCTGAAAATGTCAGTCAAATTGCTCCACTCTGAACCTAGATATGAGCATTTGAAATTTAGGTCTAGCCTCAATCATCATTTCTAAAGTTGGTGCAATTTTACATGTATTTTCGATTATCAATTTTTGGATTTAATCATCAATAAGCAAATTGGATTCGAATTCAGTGACAATTTGACACATAAGATGACAATGAGAGTTGATTAAGCTCTTTTCATGTTAATAAATGTCTAATTAATAGTTTATATAGCACTTCAGGCCTGCATAAAGACTTGCAATAGGTAGATTTAGCTCTTGCATAATGTATATTTAAGGAAAGATTTATCATACAATTGATAGAATTTATATGAATCCCGAAAGGAACACAGAGAGAATAATGATCAAATATCCTGAAAACAATCAAATCATATAAAAAAGATTTTTATAGTTTGTTCCAGAATCTCCGACAAAGAAAATAATAATATTCCTAGTGCAAGTATTCACCTGGTGGTGCTACAAAATAGTCTTCTTCTGTTTTTAATGCATTCATCAACACTTCTTTCTTACAGTTACCTTCTGTCACTTCATCTTCCCTCAAATACACAGCACTGAAATATATAATAATAGACACCATCAGGGCGTGTGTGTACAGGTCTTTAGTGGGAGGAAACTCAAAGACGCAGAGATGTCAATTACAGGGGAGAAATGAATCGAAACCACACAATTCAGTCACCCAACCCCCCTAGAAACCCTGGATAAGCTTAAAGTAGCCAAGTCTCTAACTCAATATCATCTAAAAATTCTAAAGTCTTCGACATTTTGCCGAACCATCTTGAGTAAAAACTAAAATGATTGAATGTAGATCAGTTTACATGTATAAACATTCATATTACATAATTAATATTATATGCAATACATTTTATCACTTAGGTTACATACCAGATCTTTCATACTGTAAAATATCGAGTACTGAGAGAGAGAAATGGGGTTTAACTTCCACTTGGCACAAACCAGGCCCCAAGTTCACAAAGCATTCTCAGACTTAAATTGAGAATTTACTCAAACTTGTTCACCTTATGTTAACTAAAATATAGTCCGTTATGATAATTCTGTTGTTTTAATATATCAAATACATGAATAAGAAACTATGTGCAAAGTTTTGTGTTTCTGCATCAAAACTATTTCTCATATACAGTTATTGAAAGTTGAGCAAATTCTCAACTTAAGTCTGAGAAGGCTTTGTGAACTCGGGGCCAGGTCATTTCGGGACCAACACATGGTTTAATTTTATTTCAATAATTCACTTGCGCGTAGGGGTCTTTAGCAGAGCGAGGAAACCAGAGAAAACCCATGAGGTAGGGCAGGCGACCCTACTCCTTGTCAAGGAAAAAACCGGAGATTCGAAACCACGCCAGTTGACTTAATGACAGTACATCGAGTACTGAATAGTAATAGAATGATATACTGAAGTCATAGCAGAAATTGTTATTTTAAAACTTGGCTAATGATGACAGGCCTACGCCACAGAGGGAAATTTTGTCTGAGCAGGTGCGCTATCGCCTACACTTATATTGTATTCTAACTGTCAAGATATCTTGTACGTGCCTGTCAACGTGTACAAGAAACTTTGGTTTTCCGTCCCATCCAAACAATTAGACAGCTGTCCTGCACCACTGACAAGGGGAAACATGCCGGAAAATCCTGGTGAGTTTTGGGAGAGAGAGAGAGAAATGGGGTTTAACGTCCACTCGACACAAACTAGGTCATTTTGGGACTAACATATGGTTTCAATTTTATTTCAATAATTCGCTTGCGCGTAGGGGTCTTTAGCAGTGGGAGGAAACCGGAGTGCCCGGAGGAAACCCACGAGGTTGAGAAGGCACCCTTATCTCCATGCCACATACGCTCACACCAGGGATCGAAACCACAGCCGTAAGCCAGAGGTGATCGGCCAACTAGAGGTCTAAGCGCGGCACTCTAGACCACTAGGCCATCCCAACCCCCGTGAGTTTTGGGCTTTTAAGCTCCCAAAGTCAATCTGTGTGTAGATTTCATGTGTAAAACATTTCAGTCACTATTCTAAATCCCACACTCTAAAGCAAAGGAAAGCTCCCAGACTAATTCAGTATGAAGCATTGAAATTGAAAACATTGGACAAACGGGAAAAAGAAATCCTAAGTGGCTGGTATGTACAAGCAGAAAAAAACATAACACCACATTTACATCAGTACCTGTTTTCTAAAACAGTATCTAAAGGTTTGACACCTTCTGTGTCAACAACATGGAGTTGGTTTGCCGTTTTTATAGCTTCAGTTAATCTATCAATAGCTTCTTCATTATTCAGCTCAACCAAACCCAATCTCTCTAACTGATCTATCTGCTCTTTACTTATTTTTGGAACCTGAAAGAGGAAATCGATAAATTTTCATTAAATACAAATGGTCCTTCAGATATGAGTAGGCCTATGTATGCACCGAACATTTTGCTTTTATCTTTTATTTCCAGCTCTTTTATTATAAACCATACCTTTGGTAACTTTTCTGAATTTTTCAAATTATTCCAAGTTGTAACCAAGGGTACCTGAAATGGAAGATAAACAAAATATTATTATTATAAAATGTTGAGATTAGTAGGCCTATAATTGTACACAATGGGAAGCAATTTATAGGCCTACTATTAAACTGAGCCACAAGAACACTCCCCTAAATTTAGCATAAGGCATTGATTGGATTCACTTTCTACTTGAATGATTGTCAATGCTAGGTAGGCTCACTCCTTCTCTCAGCCTTGCAATGGGCCTACAATTAGCTATATGTAGGTCCTGTTATGTGAGAAAAAATCACAACACTTTTGCTTTGGGCCAGTGGCAGATTTCAAACCATACGAATCCTGTTTCATGCCAATTAAACCCTGTCTTCTCCATCCTCTCATTCAAAATCCAGTTGACACATAATGTGGGCCTACAGAAGTTAGGTTACTCATATGATATAGCCAAGGCCTAGGGCCTAATAGTAGCAACTTTAGTTTTATAGTATTTCAGAAATGATAGGCTATTATTAGTTGTGTAGGTCTAACAATGGGCGTAATTACTTTGGTATGTACATGATGGTTGTACAACAAATATTGCCTTCC
This sequence comes from Patella ulyssiponensis, assembly GCA_963678685.1. Lineage (NCBI taxonomy): Eukaryota > Metazoa > Mollusca > Gastropoda > Patellidae > Patella > Patella ulyssiponensis. The sequence goes on along the minus strand of OY783231.1, from coordinate 63,049,840 downwards.
TAACAAAACTAAACAGTTAACTTGACGAAATTTGAGCATTTCAGCTTAACTCTTTCCAGACTCTTCATAAAATTTAATTTACAGTGCAAGGGCACTAGTTTGATTGGCGTAGGAATATATCTAGGGTCCTGTTAAAATGCTACATTGTTGATAACAAAAAGCGCGTTGCTTTGAACAGTTATTATTACAAACATGAATTGGTCTATGACACTTTTGTTGTAGTTTCAAAAGATTTCATCGGTGATTGGTATTATAAATTATAATGGTTCTCAGGACTAGATACCGGAAATGTAAGTTGTTTGTTTACAGGGTGTTGCTAGGCACTTCCGTCATTTCATAAACGTGTTCTGAAATTCTTCATCCTTAGATCGAAATGAATAGTATTGGTGAAGAATGTACAACTCTGAAAAGAAATTACGAAGATTGCTTTAATAAATGGTTTTCTGAGAAATTTTTAAAGGGAAACAATGAGGACGACTGTGCTCCCCTTTTTAAAGTGTATCAGACCTGTGTCAAGGTAAAGCCGAATATTTTGATAAATTCTGTGACTTTCGACGTTTCTGACGAAATCGTATGATCTAGATTATCATACCATTATTGATTAATTCAATTAACCGATCGGAACTAACCAACTCAACAATTTTCAAATGATAAGTTACAGTTCTCTCTAGGGTCTCCTGCAGAAATGTGCGATTATTTCATGGACCTTATTGCCTTTATTATGTGTACCGGTATTATGAAAATAAGGTCCGTGGACGTGGTGTTGTTAATTAAGTAAGCTTAGGCAACTGTGAATGTGAAGTAATATAGATTATGTAACAGTTTTAAAGTCTCATCTCTGACTTGATAAACCTGCTCATTTCTGACTTGATAAACCTGCCAATTCCATAATAATATCACAATTTTAAAAGGTCTATTTCTTTCTGTTTTTTGTAGAAAGCCATTAAAGAGAAAAATCTAGATTTAGATAGCATGGAAAAAGATGTACTGGGGACCGAATTTGAGAAACCACCACCGCCAGTGTCCAAATAACACAGTGAAGGAGATAAACTCATTATTTCATGAATGTGGACTCATCTATGTTCATTATTCATATCCCTTTGTTCTGAAGTGAGAGGCCAGTGTGATATTGTTTTTTTTTTTTTGTAAGGTTGTTAGTGGAAATGGAACTAATATTAATATTTTTTTATTAATATTTATACAAGAGGCAAAGAACAGTCATTCTATTGATTTGTGCGGAATACAATTTTATATATTTGTTGATTTGTAAAATGTCTTTGTTTACTTGTAGTTGTACATACTAACTAAAAGAATTATTAAATAAAACTGAATTTATGCTATTAGGATTATTTATTTTTAAAAGGCCTGTTAGCTTTTACAGTGTTTGTTACATTTTGACGATAGTTTTACTTGCTGTTAAGTTTCTTTTTGACTTCTAGTACCAGGATGAATTCTTGATCTTTCGCTGCTAATATACCTGTTCAACCATGAATTAAAATTACAAATTTGTAATCTGTACTTGAAGTTTCTATGACTTGACATTTGCCACGCTGGATGAATATTTGAAGTTACTGACAGTTCATAGCTCTGGCCTTAATATTAACTTATGGATGTTCTTTCCTCATCTTTACATCTTATCATGGGAGGAGCAGTAGTCTTCATACATGTCTAATCAGTTAATTGCTTTTTTGTACATTATTAGAGAGAGTATATTTTTATATTGTAAGACATATTGAATATTGAGACAGTACAAATGTACATGTACTTGAATATTATTAGTTATTAAAATTTTGTTAACTAAATGAGTATCTTATTATGTTAATTTTTTTGTCTGTTATATCTTATTAACCAGATTTCACTTGATTTGATAGTACTGATACTCTGATTGATTGTTCACAATACCCATGAGCTGTGAGTCTTGTCCATTTGTTTATATGTGATGCTGTTATCCAGCACCATTGTTTCAAACTTGACACCACTAGTCCTTCCCTTATACGACAGGGTGTGGATTTCTTCTTTAGCCCAATAATGATCTGATTTATCCTGCAAATTCGGTTGAAATGATGCTGTTGATTGCTTTGGTATTACTGATGGAAATAAAGCCTCTGTCACTTTTGTAAGTCATTACTAAGAAAAATGGTCTCTTCTTACGAACTTTAAAGAGTAGATGTCATTAAGTACGTAATAATAATCTCAAGACTATTGTATGCAGTCCATAAGTACGTCTTCTATAGTCTGTTTATTGGTTGGTTTTGCCTAGATGTAGCTGAATACAGGATGAGATTGCGATACCAGAGTGAGGGATGCCATGCTTCTGAAAGAGACACATTATCCGTAACTTGTGATTTACTGAACAGTGAACACCTCTACTTTCATTTTAGTTTTTGACAACAGATATTGAAACTAAATATTTTAGGAATCCAATTTTAATTCCAAAATGGACATAGCAACGAAAGAGAGATTTGAAGTTTAACGCACATTCGACATAAACTAGATCATTTTGGGACAAACATGTGGTTCAACTTTATTTCAATAATTTGCATGCATGTAGGGTCTTTAGCAGAGGTAGGACACCGGAGAAAACCCACACGTATGGACAGATGACCCTATTCATTGTAACGTGTAAGATAGGAATCAAAACCACGCAACTAACCAGACTTAATGATGCAACATACATATGTTCACCATTCAGCCACCATACCCCCTGGATAGCAAAGAGGCAAGACAATAATTAATCATTGTAGAACTTTGGGAGTCTAGAGTTTAACAGTACCACAAATCATATTTTAGGATTTTTATTTTAGTTCTCTGTTATTTACATAAATAATTAGTTTTCTTTACACATGTATACCTACCTCAACATAGCATTTGGGACGAGCTCTCCCAGTTTGCTTCAATATATCTGGATAGGAATTTTAATGACAAATAAATTATCTTATTGACAGTAATCAGTCCTATACATTAACATTAATTATTGTATAATATAAACATAGCTTGCAACAATATATAATATATATAAAATATCTAAGACTTAGCTGAATATCAACCACATAAATATATCAATATCCTTTTCACTGAAATAATGTTCATTAACATGCTGTAAAATGGGTTTACTTTTGGATCTGCTTTGTGTCATCTTTATAAGTAAATGTCCGACTGAAAAATCTAAGTGTTAATTTATTCTGTATAAAAAAAACTAGTTTTTTTAGGCTAATTGCTCTGATATATTTATTTTAAAAATCCGGAAAATAGTCAGGATAGGATATAATTGTTTCAATTACGTCTGGATAAGCATGCTCCTAAACTTTTTGACGTGCGGTTGTCACATTTTTTAGTCACTCATTTTATTTTACTTTACTTTTCAATATATTTTGGCAAAAGAATACTTGGATTTTGGCAAATGTTCTATAGTACTATATGCAGCACATAAAAAAAATAAGAAAAGATAATCAAAAACTTTTACCCCTAAATTAAATCAAATATATTTCATGACAAAATAAATGTGAAATCAAAACACATTTGTCAAAGAAGACTTTTGGATTTTAAAAAACATTTAACTTCTCAGTATTAAAGTTTTCAATGAAAAAATATAATATGAAGGACACAAGTAAAATTGTTACACTATTGAAATCAATGTGGGGATGGTTAATCAAATGTCTGACATCACAGGTCAAAAGCCGCTCGTATGACCTCAGACTACAACCAGTCAGATCTTAATGTAGCAGAGGCCATCAACAGTATAAAAACTAAACGAACGAAAGATCTGTATTTTAATCAGATTGAATTTTGGTGGTTGCAACATGTTACATGTTTATCAACATCATATCTTAAAGCGGGAATTTCATATTTTCCAAGAAAGTCAAAACATATTTATTTGCTAGTAGGTTGTCAACTCACCATTATACAATCATAGGCATTATATTCCACACTTACAAATCCTTCACATCGGAAATAATAACACAATCATCCCCCTTGTTTTTCCATTACCCCCATGCAACAGCTATCTTCAAACGTTTGAATTTAAAGTTGAAAATGATATTATTGCCAATTTCTCAACTGCCAATAGTGAATTATAGGATTATTCTTTAACACAGTAGGACTGTTTATAGATATTATCTATTTTAAGGCTTTATTTTAATATATTTTAAAAATATAACTTAAAAATATGAAATTGCAGCTTTAATTTAAATTTACTTTCAATCTTGGTTTGCCTGAAGAGTAAATCACAGAATATTTAGGTTTAATGGTGTTATATGTAGCAAGAAGTCTCTTTATGGATGCAGTCAACTAAAACATCTAAGAATTGCTCAACACCACACAAATCAATATAACAAGTTGACTAATCCACTTGAATAATTTGAGAAAACATACCACTACAACATGAAATAGATACATGTAGCATCCCACTACAACATGAAATAGATATATAACAGTATAAATTGTCCAAATTTAATTATTAATCCATTTTGATTGGAGAAGAACAAGATATATTGCGTGCAATAAGTTGACCCCAGCTTCACATACATGTGACTCTGCATTCCCCACACAAATGAGTTGTTAGCAGAGGTTAGTGTGGACTGCAGGGAAGACAACTCTATTTGGGAGATTGGTAACTCTGATCACATCCTAACTCAACCATACACACAGCCCCACACAGAATTTATTGTAAAACTTATTGTCTATTTAAATGTTTCTATTTATAACAGTCAAGCCTAATACAACATCAGTTTCATTTCATGATTCTGAATAACAATTTAACAATTCAAGATCACGATAAAGGTTCCATGTTTCTTAGAGACACTTGAATTTGAAACCTTAGGTTAGCTTAATGTCGCCTCAAACGATCAACTCTTTCATGTTTTTCATCCCCATCTTCATCACTATGGTAACCACTACGTCCAACAGTATATCCCCGTGTAGCTTGCATTAACTCTGCATCTGGACCTTTATCTCTGTGTTCATAGAGCAAAATATTTAAAGTTTCTTCATATATTCTGGCTTCAGGAAACTCAACCTATAAGAAAATTTTTTTTTTACACAATGAAAATTCAAATTTCAACTATTTAAAAGACAATAACATTAAGAAAGCTGATTTGTCCTAAATAAAAATAAAAGAAAGTTTCTTTTGCTCCTTGGACACAGATTTACGAAGCATATGTAACTCACTCGCATGTACATTTAAGTCCCTTTTCTGACTGCTTAATAATGGAAAATTGTAAAGGGTACCTGCAACTTTTATTTAATGCTAGGTTACCGCTATCACGTTTTGTGCTACGATTGAAATCGTGGTTTTAATAGTGGAGTAATCATGGTAATCCTATCTGGTATGATCACAATATATTGAGGTTAAGTTCAAATGTATCTGCACGTAGCAGATCATGGATTAATTGATACACTGATCTTTCTGTTTAAGGGAAGACTGAAGTATCAAAAACCATTACGAATAAGCTTATTCAAAGTGATAAACATAAATTTGGATCACCTTGAAAGATGTAGCCCATGCCCTATGTAATTTCATTTGCGTATGTTTACATACAACCATATGATGCACAACCAGGTCGACGTTTTTCTTTCATTAATTTTTCTGCATGTGTGCATTTAGCAGTGGGAGAAAAAGAGAGACCCCAGGAGAAGTCTTGATTAGGAACATCAAATTCTGCGATCATGACAGTCATGATATACAGTGCCTTAGAAGGTTCACTCATCCAATACAATCTCACCCCTAATCATGAAAACATATGATATTGTACCTTTGTGTGTTTTTTGTCTGTTCCATACACAATTGATGTACAACAGACTTCTGCTATTTTTTGTGCATGTCCGTAAAATGACCAACAGCAGATTTCATTACTACCGATAACATCTTTAATAAACATGACACGTCTGTTAAAGCGTAACGACAGCTTATCAAATAACTCCAAATTCTTCAATAAATTATCATCAGAATTACTGAAAATTTAAAAAGAGAATATCAAATAGTTACAAATTGGCAATAGATCTGTTTGATTCATTCTCTAAAAACATTTGCTATTTCATTTCTATAGTAAATAACTCCTCGATTTTGACCCCTAATCATAAGAGAGAGAAAGAAATGGGGTTTAACGTCCACTCAACAGAAATGAGGTCATTTCGGGGGTAAACACATGATTCAATTTTATTTCATAATTCGCTTGCGTGTAGGGGTCTTTAGCAGTGGGAGGACACCAGAGGACCTGGGGAAAACCTAAGAGGTTAAAGAATCATGGCGAAATCAAACATGGTGAACTCATTTCATTGAGTGATTAGTGAAGATTTATTCTTACTGAGGTTGTCTACTTTGTTGCCTGATATTCTTCTGCTCAGGTCGTAGTTATTTTTTGGGCAAAGAAACAATACAATTCTAGAAAATTGAATTGAATGTAGGAATTAGTAATTAGTAATGATATTTGAAAAGAGAAATAAAGATTTTGTCAGCTTACGCTTCTGTAGATTCAATAACACTTACCTTGTGTATGAATATTTATTATTGTGACGATTACATATCAATTTAACTACAGGCTAAAATAAAAATAAATACACCAAATTAATCGATCATATACATGTAAATACATGTACCATAAAAGATTAAACATGCATTATGCAAGAGCTAAATCCACCTTTGCAGGTCTGTTTTTTAGGCCTGAAATTATTTGACATTAATTAACTTATTCTGACTACAATCAACTATCGATGCCATTTTGTGAGTGGTGATTTAACATTAAAATCGATAATCAAGACATTGTTTTTTATCGTACCGAAAGAGAGAGAAATGGGGTTTAACGTCCACTCGACACAAACTTGGTCATTTTGGGACTAACATATGGTTTCAATTTTATTTCAATAATTCGCTTGCGCGTAGGGGTCTTTAGCAGTGGGAGGAAACCGGAGTGCCCGGAGGAAACCCACGAGGTTGAGAAGGCGCCCATATCTCCATGCCACATACGCTCACACCAGGGCTCGAAACCACAGCCACAAGCCAGAGGTGACCGGCCAGCTAGAGGTCGAAGCACGGCACTCTAGACCATTAGGCCATCCCAACCCCCCTTTATCGTACCGACTTTAGTAACGATGATCGAGACTAGGCGTAAAATTCAATCATTAATATTTTGGTTCAGAATGGAGCAATCTGACTGAAATTTTCAGCATATTCTCTTACGTTATCTAATCCATCAAAATGTCCCTTTAATAAAGATATTTTACCGCTCTATACCACTATTTCAAACAGTGTTGCCTGAAAAGTTTCTTTTTTTTTGTTGATTACACTGTTTTGGATAAAATTAAAGGGAGAGATTGGTGACTGAGACTAACTGAGTCCTGACCCCTTTAATCCCTATCGCTGCTGTAGAATTTTGTAATCACCTTAAATGTACTGGATACCAGTTGTTGCTCTTCCCTGGAGGAAGTAATCAAAGGGACTTTACAGATTGGTTCAAGTTCTTCACGATTCTTTAATGCTGTTTCTATCTGTGTGACTAGATCAGAGACCAGGTAATACTTGGCTTCTTGAAGTAATTCCATCAGTTCTCTTCTTAATTCTGGTAATGGAACTGTACTGTCTCGTAAAAAATTTAAAATGGAACCAAAGTGCTTTCCACATCTATCGATCAAGATCCATCCTGAAATTTAAAAAAAGAAATCATTTTAATAATAAGTCACATCTGTATTTTCTTTTACCTAGGCCAACGATGAATATAAATCTTAAATTCAACAGATCAGGTATAGCCGATTAAGAACAATCTAGATATTAGAAGTCTTGGGAGTTTTCAATAAAGAAGTGCGGTAATTCAGACGATTAGTAGTAAAAGTCTGAATCGTTCTAATTATGAATTTCTCCATCCTCAGATGGCTTCACATACGCTTACATGTATATCTGAATAGATGGGCCAGTCAGAAAACCCCTTTAACATGTAGTAATTAGTATGCTACTTTGTGTTGAGTAAAGAAGAACAAGATCTCCAATAACATACCTTCTGAATCTGTCAAAACTTCCATTCTTCCACTGAACATAGCTCGAAGCATTGTATCATGTTTTGTGAGCGTTCCAATTGTCGTATAATGTAACGATCCACCAACATTAAGCTTAACATATTTAGATGTATTTCCCTTTATCACAGTTTTGTGAGAATCACCAGACATGATTGGTGTTAATTCTTTCAAATCTTTGGATTGGGAAACAATATAACCATTAACTTCCAGCTTTGTTTCCTCACTGTTTCCCACTTAAGACCTCTAGTCCTAGTGGTTGTCCCGATTGTTTAATATAAAAGTTAACTCAAAAAGTGAATGAGTCAGATGAATGGTCCTTGGGTTTCAATAGAGATAAAAGATTAAGTCAACACTGAGTGAAAACAAAATTTCAATTCCTCAGTCTCACTCCTCCTCACTCAGTCACTGACTGACTGACTAGCCTAGTCAACTCAAATTCCTTCATCAGATTTAGGATTTTGAGTACCCTGGCATATGAAAATCCAGTCAGTCTGCTTCGCCCATCTCGACTCGTTGATAAATCCTCACCTCGACAGATCGATAGACATTGAAATAAACTATAAATAAACTCAAAAACTCTTATATTAGACTGAAAAGACTTCTATTTTTAGATTGCTTATCGTATTACAAACAGGAAGTCGTAATATATGACGTCATTGAATGCAAGGTGTGCTCGATTACCTACATCCTACTGTTCTGCAACGACCGGGGAAATGACGAAATGAATACGGGCAAACGCCATGCAAGGAAATTCTGTCCAAGACTTCTCTTGACCTTAAAAATGTATTATAAGGTCCATAGTGCACATCTGGTTTTTCTGTCCTGTCAGAACGACTAAACGCTCTTCCGATACCCGATGCCCCGTCTTGCACCATTAACAAAGGGGGCCATAATGAAGCATTGACGTCTATAAACCTCAAGAGCCGGAAAGATCAGCATTGTGGCCCCAATCAAGTTGGACCAAGATAATACTAAACTAAAATAGATTTGTTTTCTTATCACTGCAGAACTTAAAACTATGTTTTCGGCGATGCAAAATTGAACAATTTTAGATACATTTTCTGTCACGATGAACTTGAAACTGAAAAAAAAAATAGAATACGAAAGCAATTGGTGCAACTCTTCTTAGAAACAACATTACATTCCAAAACAACATGGCAGACGAAGCTCTCGCAAAAGCTGGACTTCACTTTGATGAACTGAATAAAATACGAGTTCTTGAACCAGAAGTTGCCCAGCAGACATCGGAATTGAAAGAAGATTGCAAAGACTTTGTTGAAAGTAACTAGGCATAATAATTTGTATTGAATATTTTATTAATCACTGAATAGGCCTACATCATAGAGATTGGTTGGATGCATAAAATGCATACTATCAATCACTATCATCAGTCTATCCTATTCCTATGGGTGCCAGTCAAGTCGTCCACAAGCAAAGTCGTCCACAGTGAAGTCGTCCACACCCGTTGGTGGAGTCGTCCACAACTGTTGGTGATGTCGTCCACAACTATTGGTGATGTCGTCCACAACTAAGAATAAGACAATATTAGTTAACGGACCATAAATCTAACATTCCATCTTACCAATCTTCCAATATACTTGGCAATAGTATGACAATCTGAGGCAGAGGACAGACTCACTAGCCGAATGATTCGGTCGAATTAGTCGGTGCCGAAATTCACGACCTTGTGTGTCTGGTCACCAGTGTCATTTGCCGAATCAAACATGTTGGATATTTTCACCTAGTGTGTCCGCTCCACCAAAGCATTCACTTGATTTTAGAATTTATTAGCCAATCACCACTTCCATCAAGAATTAACGCTATTGCTTAATTAAAGACTTGGTCACTATGTAAATGGAGATGCAGTCGTCTGGGAAATCAGGTGAAAGATTCGTCTGGTGTGTCCACCCATTCGGCCAGATGAATTTGGCTGCAATTCGGCGACGACTGATTGAGCTGAATCATTCGGCTAGCGTGTGGACGACTTCAGTCTGTTATACTAGTAACTTACCTAAAGTCCAGCAGTAATCTAGAGCCTAGAGCAAATAACTGAATGATATAAGGGCTATTAAATTAAACTTGATACCTCAACGGGATTGTCATACTATAAGCGACATTTGGAATGTCGGATCAAAACATTTCTGGGAATTTCGCTTCCATCAAAAACGTGGAATCAAGGAACGTCACACAAAGAATTTGTCAGAATAAATGAATTTGTGTTTATTTTCACCATGTCCAGTATCAATGAATGTAATGTCAAATACATTTGCCCTTTAGGCTTTTATTAAAGTAGCTAAGTCTCTAACTCAATATCATCCAAAATCTTCAACTTTGAAAACATGAATTATTTGTCAATTTAAATCAACATTAATGCTGTGATCTTACCCCAAAATAATGGGCTTCTGATATCACATATTTAAGACAAAAGAATCATTTTACCATTGGTAAACATAATGTATTTCAGCGCCAGTTCTAGCAAGAGACTCGGGGGAACGAGGCTGGAAACATTGCACCAAATCAAACGGCGTATGTCAACTGGAACAACCAGACGCTAAAAATTTGCATTCAATTGAGAATGCTGGCTTATTTCGCGGGACATAACTGATTTGAAATTAAAGTAAAAACGGAGACAAGTGAATGTGAATCAGTTTATATACATTCAAATTACAGTATTATATGCGTTGCGACCCACTTTTGTCAATTTCTAGGTCCCAAATATTAGCGATTTGGCTCCTTTAAGTTGAGTGGATTCAAACCAAATACTAACCCTAATCAGGCAGGACTGAACAAGCACAATTAATCTGTTAAATTAGACAATTTATATAAATTTCTTGCCTCAATTAGCCAGACAATTTGTAGCCCCAAAACACCCAGTAATGCGATTTTTCCTTGTGAACCATTACGAATGTCATTGGTTTTTTTTCTAATATTTTTCAGAAATTGGAGATTTTCAGAAAATAGTTGGTACATTTATTGAAGTTGTTGATAATGTTGCTACAGAGGTGGAAAAAGAGAAAATGAAGGTAGAGATTGTGTTATTTATAGCAGTAGAGATATATAGTTTACATCTCTTCGAAGCATTAGGGTTCGGCTCATATTAAAGTGTTATGCATTCATCTAAAGATGGATAGACAGAGAGAAATGGGGTTCAATATCAACTCAACACAAACTAGTTCATTTCGGGACTAACACATGGTTCAATTATACATCAATAATTCGCTTGCGCGTAGGGGCTTTAGCCGTCGGAGGAAACCAGAGGACTGAGAAAATCCACTAGGTTGGACAGACGACCCTACTCCTTGTCACATACAACTGGGGAATCAACTGGGGATTGAAATGCTTGCAGAAATTAACAAAAAAAATTCTTCGTTATGTTGTCAAGAGAATAAACAAAACACCAATTTTTTTATTTTTGTTTCTTAAAAATAAAAATCTGAAAAATGAAATGTTTACGGAAATTAACAGAAAAATTTTATCTTGTAGGCTATAGGTGCAAGAAATTTACTGAAGTCGATAGCAAAACAAAGAGAATCTCATCAACAGCAGTTGCGTGCACTAATCACAGAAAAGAAAATGCAGTTAGAAAGGTAGAATACTAAAACTTGACAATCCCTTGCTTAGTAATAGATAACATATTACTAGTATACTTGAATCATGACTGGTTGGTGTGAACAGCCCTTAAGGCTCCGACCTGGACACTAAACCCTCGATTAGAATGTCCCTGGATTGGAATACATTTTGGAAAAATAATTAAAAATAAAAATGGATAATCTTGACTTTGTTTTTTTATGATCGAGGCTACGCCTAAAATTTATTGGCTAATATTTTGGTTCAGAGTGGAGCAATTTGACTGACATTTTCAGCATATTCTATTAACATTATTTTTTTAAAAACATGTTATAGCAAGAACTGTCCACTCTTCATATAATCTCCCATTGTGCCCCTTTAAGATCAAGGATTGAATTAGGGGATGCTCAATTCACAGTCCAGAACATCCCGAATCGACAGAATTACAAGCGAGTGACGCAGAATTCAGTTCTGTCACAGTTCTGCCAGTCCCGACAGATGAGGTGGAGTGAGTAGAATCGTGACGTATTCCTAGGTAAAAAACAAGTTTCAGCTGTCATGATTGGTTGAGATATTTTTTATACAGTCGACACATGCGTTGTACTCCGAAATTCTCCTTTTCACTCGATTGACACCAGTTTTGGAATTCAATTCCGGAACTGTGAATCGAGCATCCCCTTAATCAAGTCAAGAGAGATAACTCCTAAATTACTATAGTGGGTTTGTATTATAATCTTACCTCTTTAATACAATTTTTTTTTCAGATTACGAATTCAACATGATGCTTTAGTCAAAGAAGAAAGTGAACAAAATGACTTTATAGAACAATTAATATTACAAAAATAGATTGTGATGTGATATTTATTCTGTGCAGCATGTATGTGATGAATTTTCAACTGTGACATTTTAATCCTGAAGAAAAACAATAATCCGTCCTAACGTAACGAAACATTGTGTACCATTCGTTGGAGCTATATTTTATACCATTGAGCTCTTCAATTTATATTATATTTATCTTTAATTTTTTTAAACCAGTAAAGGTCACAGACCAGGGTTATATCAAGTACTTTTTCTGAATAAAGACTAATGCTTCATTTAATACTTGCTCGAAAAAACGACAAAATACTAGGGGAAGTAAGAGTTGTTATCCATTGAATTGTTATAACATAGCTGTTGAAAATTCTTGTGGAAACAAGTAGGGACTACATATTATTTCAATGTCGTTTGCATTCATCACAAACTCGTGCATACCATTTTCATCAGCTGTACTGTATGTATCAATAGAAACTGGAAAAACGACATCCAAGTCAATTAATGAAGACATTCAATCAAATTATGGTTACATTACAGGCTCTGGGAATCATTTGCATTTTTTGGAAAATCTCAAATTTTAGACAGCTTAATCCACCCTAATTTATAATTTAACCAATCAAAAAACAATCTCTTGACATTAATTCTATTGGCTGAAAAAGATCTTGGCGAAACATAAAGATGGCGCAAGCATGTTTTCAAGGGTTTTAAACCAAACGACCTTTAACTGAAAATGACCTTAAATTTTTTTATTGAAAACCACCATTGATGTGTCAGAATGATCATTACAATAAAAAAATACCCATTGATTGAATATTTGTTATTTAAAACGAATCCTGGGAGCAGAACAATTGGACACTAAAGTTAAACCCCATTTCATTCATTACTAACAACAGACTTAATTTGATTATACATTAAATAATCTCTCAACCACGTCACCTCATTTTTATACGCCCACATTTTCATGTGGACGAATATTGTCGTCGGCCCTGTCCGTCCGTCCGTCCGTCCACAATTTGTTTGTGGACTCTCTACAGGTCACAATTCTTATCCGATTTTGACGAAAATCGGACCAAAATTGACGGACAAAATGGCCGTCGTTTGTACGCGAATAGAGTGAAAATATGTTATATCAAGGTTGTGGACCCTATAGAGCTCACAATTTTGAATCGATTTTGATGAAACCTGATATGTATTGTTATAACCCAAATATCTTGGTTCCTTTCGATATTTGCACCCATCGGATTGTAACTTCCTGAATTATAGCCCCTGATTGTCCGGAAAATCGCCCTTTTTAGCTTGTGGTCCCACTGGAGGTCAAAATTATTATCTGATTTAAAAAACCGTTTGATTATATCACCGTTACAATGTAATGAATGTTGAGGTCAAATTTCGTGAAAATCGGACCAAAATTGACAGACAAAATGGCCGCCGTTTGCACAGAGTAAGAATAACGCCGTTTGTACGCGAATAGTGTGAAAATATGTTATATCAAGGTTGTGGACCCTATTGAGGTCACAATTTTGAACCGATTTTGATGAAACTTGACATGCATGTTTATAACCCAACGATCTTGGTTCCTGTCGATATTTGCACCCATCGGATCGTAACTTCCTGAATTTTGGCCCCTGATTGTCCGAATCCCTCTGGAGGTCAAAATTATTATCAAATTTCAAAAACCGTTTAATTATATCACCGTTACATGGTAATGAAGGTTGAGTTCAAATTTTGTGAAAATCAGACCAAAATTGACGGACAAAATGGCCACCGCTTGTACCCGAAAAGTGTAAAAATATGGTATATAGGTTTTAGTCTGATGTTGATGAAACTTGAAATGCATGTTTATAACCCAAAGATCTTGGTTCCTTTTGATATTCAACGGATAATATCGGATTGTAACTTCCTGAATTATAGCCCTGATTGTACGCAAAATTGTCTTTTTTAGCTTGTGGTTCCTATAGAGGTCTCAATTATTATCCAATTTTAGAAATAATATTAAATGTTTCGTATACTAAACGTTAGCATGGGGCAGAAGTTTATAAAAACCAAACAAATTCTAATGATTTTCTGATAATTACTTAATATGCGACAACTCTTGTTGACTGCCTGGACGATTTAGCTGCTGTGTGGGCGTATGTTTCGTTGCCTGGCAACCTATTTTTGTTTTTGTTATACAACACTCCCATTCTGGGTGTTTTAGTGTCCCAACCCTGCTACAGAGCTGAACCAACACCTATTATTTCATCAATGCTAGTTCACGTTTAAGTTACCACGACATTACGTCACTACGACTGGCCCCCGGATCCATTCACTTGATTTGATATCTGTTTATTTTTTGCAATGTCTATTTTCTATCTTGTCCACGGGTTTAATTTGTAGATTTTTTGTTTTGCGAGTAGTGCGGTCCTCCTGCACTCACTATTAGTCTCCACCTTCCCAACATGCACACCTGTAAACAATGCGGAAATCGTACAGGAGGAAAGAATACCTCGGCAACCACCGACGCCTTAGCACTCGGGATAGAACTGGGGACATATATGGACGCGCTACCAAGAGCCATAGATAGTGCAGACACGACTAGGTATAGGGGATCTACAAAACCCGTGCCCTGCCGTCAGCTGCTCGGCGGAAACTGTAGGTTGGTTACCAATTCTCTGTGTGTTCAAAAATATTTTTGTTTTGTCTCTGACTTCTAAAATCGTTTATAAGGCCTATGTTGCATGAGTAATGTATTTGGATGTGTCGAAAGGCTGGAATAAATAAAACAGGCTAAGACATTCAAAAAGTTATATTTTCAATATACATGTAATTAATCATACAAGTGGGCGTCCTTTGCAAAAAGCATTACTGGATCTTTGTAGAAGTTGTTTATGAATGCATCTGCTCCAGGATGTCCCCTATAAGGTGTCCACTTCTGGCATGCTTGAAGACAGATGTTCGCCCAGGCATGAAGGTAAGCTATACGCGTTCCTTTTGTTGATTTCTTCAAAGGTTCTAAGATATGGTCACTCCAGAAGTTCGGTATCTTGTCAATTCCGTTGTCGAATATGCCTACTTCTGTCACGGCGGGAATTTTATGGCGATCTTCAGCTAGCTCAACGACATTAATAACCTTGCTTACAAATGTATCTGTAGATTCTTCTGCGCCATGATAATAAAAGTCCATTCCTAAAATATCGACATAATCATCACCAGGATAAAATTTCAGGTAGTCGGCCTTATCTTGGAATCTATCTGGGCTGTAAGCATACAATACGTTGTGAACCTGCTTGGTATCTCTCAAATATTTGACAGTATATCGATAAAGTTCTTTGATTTCTTGAGCCGTGTTTTGAGCTTTGTTGTTATAACCCCACCAAAACCAACCACCGTTGAGTTCGTGAAACGGTCTGAAGACAATGGGTATAGTTTGTCCAGATGACGTTTTAAACCCCTTCATGGAAGCTGCAACAGAATCAAGGCGGCGTCTGTAAACCTCGTGGAAATCACCACCGGGTAAAATTCGTTTAATAGTGTGAAGAGTGTCACCCTTATCTGTAGCTATCCAGGCAGTACCATTCGTTACTGGGTTATGTTGATGATGGGCAGAAACTATAAGTTCACCTCGTTCGTAAGATCTTCTGACAATGTAGTCATTCAATACTTTATTATTGTGATCCAGTTCACCATAACCAATACCATTAACAGCCGGGTAGTCCCCCGTTAGTCTCTGAATATCACATAGGCTGTCCGATATCCCATTCTCTACCATGTCGGCCTTAAAAAAGACATTGGTTTGCATTATACATTTCATAGGTTAGAAATGTGATTAAAATACAGATCTATATTTCTTTTCGTTTTTTATACTTGCGATGAAGATCAGATCAGTTGTATTGACAGGTCACAGTAGGGGTTGTACAAACGGGTTTTGACCCTATGACGCCACGCGCATTTGATTAACCAATCAGTGTTGATGTTTCTAGTGGAATGCCCACAGTCCCGTGCACCGTACACCAAGAATTCGCCGTAACAGACCGTTTCATCGATCAAGCCCTTATACCCCCGTCAGAAGCGTGGTAAAAGCGGAGTGGGAACCCCAGATACTGTGCTGTGGCCTCCATGGTCGCCAATGATCGCCGAGTGACGGGGTTTGTTTTGAGAATGTTCTGCGATCTGACCTACAAAGCCGTGAGAACGCTTCTTTTTTCAAGTGTGTAATTTACTAGACATTTTCTCGCATTGTGTCCACGTTTGCCGGCGACCTGATCCATTTTCGGGTCGCCGCACGGTCGCAGCCGCGCCGTGAGGACTCCACCTTGGTCTGACCGGGCCTTACATCAACCAAAACGCGGGTTGTATAACAACTGTTTCAGATCCTAGTGTATTAAAGACAACTAAAATGAAATTTTGAACTATATAAAACGAAATGAAATAGAATCTGTGTTTTTAATCAGATTGCCAGGTTAGCTATGTCGGTAGACAATGGCTGCAAGGTTTCACAGTACCGCTACGTTTTGTCAAATTAGTTTGCATGAAGCCCTAATGTACCTGCACATTACTATTGGTTATATTTTGTAAGATTTTTCGGTGTGGTTTCCCCTTGCCTGTTGTGCAGGACCTGTCTGGTCGGTCGGATGGAACGAAAAACCGAGGTCGCGTGAATACATTGGCGTGTACGTAAAAGATCTATTGGCAGTTGGAATTCGATATGAGTAATTCGCAGTACCACTGTCCGGGCAAAATTCCCCTCACAGCACACTGTATTGCGTATGCCCATCTTCAGTACCCTATTCGGAGCAGTACAGTTGGACGTTAAACCCGATTTCAATTCATTTAATGTTTTGTGAGCATTGAAAATAACAAACCCTGTATAACCAGCCTTTAACGTTGCCATCATGGGGCGTACCAACACTGTATGGATAGGCCCCACCTTCAGCCCCCCAAACAGTGTTGGCCTCCTGACCAAATAGAATCTTTTTCGGGTCGCTTGCCATGTTTTTTAGTTTGTCGTATAATTTCCTTGCTTCTGGACCAGCATTCTGATCAATAATAGCATTCTGCACGATCGGCAGTGACGCAGCCACTAAAATTACAAATCTGGAATGTAAATAAACGATTTCTTATTAATTAGGGGTAGTTACGAGTCAAGGTCGGCCAATGGTTTAACGGGAGTGGGTCACCTGACAAACCTGCTGAAGACTCCTGAGCGAAAGCGAAATATAACTGATCCATAAGTCAGTCCCAAAAATTCAGTGGACGTAACACCATCCAACCCCCACCACCACCAACACCACCTCACACACCACCACCACCACCACTTTCTCGCACACACACCACCACACACACACACGCACTTCGCGTTGTAAACCTTTTCTCCGTGTATAAATTTTTCTCCACAAAGTAGAGCTTTTCTCCGCAGTATAAACTTTTCTATGCGGTGTAAACCTTTATAGACACCTTTTCTTTGCGGTGCAAAGTTTACTCCGCGGTGTTAACCTTGTCTCTGCTGTGTAAAGCTTTCTCTGCGGTATATAAATCAGCGTATGGTACCTCGGTGGAAGCGGACGTTAAATAAAGCTATTTCACACAAACTAAAGCTTGTGTTGTTTTACATTGCATCAACAAAAGTTTCCATTCCAAATATGGAATAAGCCCCTATATTTCACACCACTAAATGAGGTGAATACTACCTTATTTGGTCCACGAACCCTAGCTCAAATAACTGCAAGAACGTGATGGATATTTTGACATTGCTTATGATTTTACCAAAATATCACTTTTTTTATGTATACATACTTTATATTCCCGTTCACAAAGTACGTGTGATTTGATTTTAAAGAACGAGTGTTTTAACAATTTTCCCCATATAGACGCAGTTTTTAATTCTTATTTACATAATCCATGTAATTATGTAACAGCGAGTTGCGTGGATCCAGACAGATAGTGAGACGTTGTATAACATGTTCATTAGACATAATCCTGGCTGATATAACTTTTATGTCGTGATAGATATACTGGGACTTAAAGCCCCAATAACACTCTTGTTGTAATTGAATAATATGTCCCAATCTTTATTCTGGTCAACAAATTGTATTATTTTACAATATTCAAATGAATTGATGATACAAATTTCATCGTAACACACCTAATTTAAAAAATTGGAAAAATTCAACTACATGATATGAAAAGGTTAACGTAAACCTTTTGAAATGTGACTTTGATTTTAAAATATTTTCGAACCCTCTGGACAAGTAAAATATGATGTAATGGATAATTTACACAACAGGTAGGACACATAAACATCTAGTACTTAGAATAAGACTATTATTTATTTTCTAGAGCTGCCAAGCCAGCAAGAGTGTTATTGTCCCTTTAAATGTCGGCAAGTGTCTGTTCTCAAGCGGTGCTATCTATAGACAGGCACCTCTGGTTCAGTATATATCCACGCTCGGTCCATGAATATTTCACGTCGATATTGGAATACATGTACCGTGTACTTACCTCATTTTTGCTGTTGGGCTCCGAATTTGACTAGATTTATAGATTTCTTATCTTATCACCGCACAAAATCTGCTATACTATATATTGGTGTAAAGTACTGAGAAACAGGTCAAGGAAAGAAGAACCTACAGCACAATGATAACCATATTTTTTTCAGACGATTTGCGTACTAGGAATGGCCATTTTGTCCTTCGGTTTTGGTCCGATTTTCACGAAATTCGAACTCAACCGGCATCACGGTATAACGGCGATATAGTCAATGATGTTTTTTTGAAAAAGGATAATAATTGGTACCACTAGATAGACCACAAACTATATAACGAGATTTTTCGTAAAAACAAAGGCCAAAATTCAGGAAGGTACGATCCTATATGTGCGAATATTGAAAGGAAACAAAATCTGTGGGCTATAAACATGAATTGCAAGTTTCATCACAATCAGATTAAAATGGTGACTTCTAGAGTGTCTACAAATTTGATATACCATATTTTTTTACGCTATTTGCGTGAGGGGCGGCCAATTTGTCCAGTAGTTTTGGTCCAACTTTAACGAAATTCGATTTCAGTCCTCTTTATGGAGTAGCGGTGATATATTCGAACGGTGGGGTTTTTTTTTAAATCGGATAATAATTGTGAACTCTTGAGGGACAAAAAGCTAAAAACATAATCTCTGGGTTATACACATGCATTTCAAGTTTCATCAAAATCAGATGAAAATTGTGCCCTCTATTATAGGATGTCCACAAGCTAAAAACGTGATTTTCGAACAATTAGGCACCATAATTCATGAACTTATGGTCCTACATGCAATAGAAGGAAGCGAGATCGCTGGGAGATAGAGATGTATTTCAAGTTTCATCGAAATCGGTTTAAAATTGTGACCCGTAGAGCGTTGAGTAGACTGGCCCAGTCTCTTCTATTTATTTTACATTTCGATTTATATAAAAGTATTAATTTTTAGTAAACCAACACTTTCGTTTCCATTTGTATAAAAAAATTTTTTGAGTAAACCTGTAACCAGCACCAGAGACTGGACAATTTGCGAGCTTCACAATAAAATGGGCGTTCCTGTCCTGTTTTACGTTGTTCCTTATTTGGAATGATTGACAGTTGTCAAGCAAGCCCCGAGTCACGTGACACGAATTTATAAATAAAGTCCCATACGTTGTATCCGTTCATTCGACAGATACTGTCCGTCAACAAAATTCTTAGATCGTTAAAGTATCACTAAATAACAATAACTGTTATCCACAACAAACATCTCGCACCTACACCAGTTTGCCAGTTAGTCGACAGCCATGTTTATTATCACGTGATGTTAGATATGTCGTGATCACGTGCACGACGTCACACGACCTACATAATGCAGATTGACCTACTCGATGAGAATGAAGCTCTATTTGCCCAGTCTCTAGAGATTACGTTTTTTTTTCTTTTTTTTTTGAGAGGACTGGCCAATTTTTGGTGTGTGGAGAAGACTGGCCACCAGTCTAAGCGTTGAGCAACCTGGATATACCAATTTCAGCCTCGAGGACAGTCTAGAATAGCCGCCAGCCCAATCTGTGTCACAGAAAATTACGAAGGGTTCTTATAATATCTCTGTCACAGATGACTGTCATCAACACGTGCAGTGACATCACGCGGCGTCAATCATTGGCTCAATGGCGCGTGCATTGTTTACATAAGACGTAACTGTTTCGGCCAGAATGATGCCTTTTACTCATTTTAATACCCATTTACACTAAATAGGAAATATTTTTAAACTACAAATACTTGAAACGTTTTTATTTATTTTTCTAATACATAAAAAAAAAACATTTTAGAATTTAATTTGTCCGTGGAAAAAAGTTAATATTGGGGACTCATTAAGTCGCGTCGATGCCATCCTTATCAGTGACTGTAGCGGCCTAGCGAATATTCACTGCCGATCAGTGTGCCGTCAACAGACAAACAAAGTAAGTCACAAATATTAGTGTAGATAACTATTGTTTTAAACACTTATTTCTCTGGCAAGGATTTTTAAAAAATTAGAATTGGCGCTGAGCAATTTCAGTACGTGAGTTCCTAACTATGTACATGTTACGTGTATATCTAAATCCGAACATATTGCAATGTTGCAGAAATACATTCTTCCTTGGATTAAATTTTGGATTTTAGGCCTATACTGATGTCCTAACTGGTCGCCAGTAAACATTAAAATGTGTTTAAGACAGATAAGACACCATACGATTACATCATGTGTACCTACTTCAAGAATACACATGATGGCAAATGGCCGCCATTTAAAATACTACGCCCGCCTCTTAGAGACGATAACTTAACTCGCTATAAATTGTAAAAAAATTTACTTCGGCTAGAATTAAAAAACACCTAAGATTAACATTTGCTAAAAATTTCTAAAAAACAACCTAAATTTATGGAAATGGGGCCAAATCAAATCAGGCAAATTACATCAAATAGTCCATGTTAAACGTATAGCAAAAATTTTAAACTAACGCGAGCACGCGCGTTTCTAGACAACGCCATAGCGGGTCATAGCAACCAGTGAGTACAAATTGGAAATCCCCAATGACGTAGATATTATAAATTGGAAAGCCGAGTCTGTCTTAAAATAAGTAGTACCGTCAGTAAACAAGATGGAAGCCATCTGCTATCGTGTTTGATCATGGAGTAGGCAAGCACAGGTGTGTCGTATGATAAGACACGTGTGTAGGTGGAACTTTTTCGCGCGAAATCTTCCGACAAGTTACACCCCACCACCACAGAGTAAAAACTTTTACTCTGTGCCACCACTATGTCAAATACACTGCGGAGAAAACTTTACACCACGAAGCAAACTTTATACCGCGGGAAAACGATTTTTCATGTAATTTTTATTTATCATAGTTTTCGCTACGATTTCTCATATGTGCCGTGGTATGGCAAATGCCACCGTACAATACAGCCGGTATATCAAGTGGAGGCGAGTGAGAAACATCCAATAGACGATGTCTATAATGAGCTGGAAATTTTGTGACGTGTATCTCGCCATTTCTTCTCGTTTA
Organism: Patella ulyssiponensis; assembly: GCA_963678685.1. Taxonomy (NCBI): domain Eukaryota; kingdom Metazoa; phylum Mollusca; class Gastropoda; family Patellidae; genus Patella; species Patella ulyssiponensis. The sequence goes on along the minus strand of OY783231.1, from coordinate 63,027,936 downwards.
CTGCACGTTATCCAGAATATATACATAGACTGAAGGCTACTTCCTTGAGTTGTTCGGCTGAATAACCGTGTATAATTAATATTTTCAAGAACAAATCGTAGGATGGATTGAGTGGTCGTATAGCCTATTATGTACAGATTCGCCATGATTTGAACAGTTAAATTGGGTTTAATTGAACGGAATCTAATTTTCATTATTCTTCCTATCATGAGATCGTTGCCTGATAAGGACAGAAGTAGAGATTGGGGTTTATCTCGACACATACTAGGTCTTTTAGGGACTAACATTAACATTTGGTTCAATTTTTATTTTATATGTGCATAGAAGTCTTTAGCAGTGGGAGGAAACCGGAGGACCCAGGGAAAATCCACGAGGTTGGACAGGCCTTGCCTGTTAACATGGTAGATTCTATCAATTTCCAATATGTTCAGTTGCAGCGTAATATGGGGGATCCTATGGGGGGAACCTATAGGGGTGGGGCGCGTCAGGTTATCGAACAGACTACAAGTATACATATGTGAAAAATGCCATTCTAGAAAACCCTGTATGTTTGCTCTACTTAGAATACATACAATAAGTAAGACAGAAATAGACCTTCTATAAATTAGATCAAATAATGTCACTTTTATTGTTTTTGTAGGGGTTTATTAATCAAAAATAGATAAACACTGCCTAAAGAATTATAATCAACACTTACACTGTGACAAGTCTATAGTATACCATCTTCAATAGAAGGCTTGATCTCGCCTTAACTACATACATCTTATCAAGCCCTTCACGTAATACCCTGTATATTTATAATATTTCGCCACTAATTAACTTCGATTGTCACAAGCCCAGCTTGGGAACCTATCAGATTCGAACTTTGCAAAAAGATTGTCACATGTAGGCATTTTAGCTATAAAGCACGAGACATGGTATTCACGACGACCGATAAAGATCGATCAATGTCACAGTTGCTGTTTTACCACGAGTTTCTCAATTTAAAAAACCCTTTTTGTTTATAGTGTGTTTGGACAATGCTAATTAGTCACTTGTAAAAACAACTAGCGCAAAGTTCGGGAAATTGCTGAGTGTGGTGATCTGATACGCATATTTTTAGCCCGGTCCACGTCCTCAGTTTAGACAGATTGTTGTCCTCGTATTTAGTAATTATCTAATTTAATTGTACATTTTTAAGAACTTTAGCTTTGTTATTGTGTCGCCTATATTTTAATTCTTATGTATATTGTTAATTTATTTTCGTAACTCCGTCCGTACACGCGCTGTCGTTGGCCCGCTGTCTATTGGCTGCACGTGCTTGTGATTGACAGCAACAGTAGGCGTGTCTTGTACCACGTGGTTACGCCACGTGATTCTGGGATATCCTACCTTGCGCTGTCCAATTTAAGTAGTCGTAGTCTGAATCTATTCTGGGTCGAGCTGTAGGAGAGGTAAAACAGAGACCATTTCTCTGGTCGATTTCGAGTCTGACCCCGACGTATAGGGAGCGATAGGAAGAGCCCGGTGAGGAGCTATGGAGATAGCCCAACAAGGAGCGTTTTAAAGAGCCCGACAAGGAGCGTTAGAGTCTGACCCCGACTTATAGGGAGCGATAGAGAGAGCCCTTCTAGGAGCGTTTCCGAGAGCCCGACAGGGAGCGTTTAGAGAGCCCGATAAGGAGCGATTATTAGAGCCCGACAAGGAACAGTATAGTGCTGACGAGTGTTGGATGGAAATGATTTATTTTTGTATTAGGAGAATAATAAAGAGAGTTGCTGATTAATCTGGTGTTAGTCTTTCTGAGCCAGCTGCTTGGTTGGCTACTGCCACACCTCTACAGTAGTGAACCCTCAACGGAACAAACGGATAGAGCCAGGCCCACTCTACCAAAGTAATCTGCTCTATCCGGTGATCCAGTTCACTACAGAAGTTTTCTGGTGGCAGAGGTGGGATCCAGACAGATAACCCCAAGGATACAGATTGACAAACCCCGAGACGGAACCAGAAAACCTGGATTACAGATAGACGACCCCCAGGTGGGATCCAGCCAGATCGGATGGAGCCAGATAGCCAGACTTCTCCGAGTTATTTCAGAGCTGAGAGAGGAGCTGCTCATTTTGGTGTTAGCTCAAGTATAGAATCCACAGAAGAGCCAAGGAGGAAGAATGTATTGGAAAGACTTTGCGATACGATCTCAAGGCCCAGAGCGAAACTGAGTGGTTGTGATGCACAGAGCCTGATGATGAATACGTCGGGAGCCAGAGCCAATGCTGAAGAATCATTTGATGCTTTGTTTTACCGAACAGAAGAAAGAACTAGTTTATCAACAGTCGGATATGTTGACTCCACGGAACAGCTCTGAAGCTTCAGTATGTGATAACTGGCGATCAGCAAGTATTTATAAACCCCCCGCCAGAGCTGCGACTCCTGATGACTTGGGACGAGCCAATAAAGTTAAACATGAGATAAAGACAGACTATCACGACGTCCTCATTACTTAGAGAATTATGTGTGTTAATAGAATAATGGTGCTCTTTAATTAGATGTTCAGAAATCTATAGTTTATTCTTTTGTTATTAGAGACTTTGCGGTTATAGTGTGATTTGTGTTATTCGTGTACGTTACTAATGGAACCCTAATGGTGGATGAACGTTGGTGATCTGTGAAACTTTGTGAACTTTTAATTATTTTGAGAAACTTTATTTTTAGGAAGTGACAGTGCAGTTGCTTCATAGTTTTATATATAGATGTATTTGATACTTTATGTGTTTTATTTCATAACTCTTTTGTAACTTTGTTCATTTTGTATAATGCGAGACGCATTAGGCGGAGGCGTGGGTTATGTGGTGATCTGATACGCATATTCTTAGCCCGGTCCACGTCCTCAGTTTAGACAGATTGTTGTCCTCGTATTTAGTAATTATCTAATTTAATTGTACATTTTTAAGAACTTTAGCTTTGTTATTGTGTCGCCTATATTTTAATTCTTATGTATATTGTTAATTTATTTTCGTAACTCCGTCCGTACACGCGCTGTCGTTGGCCCTCTGTCTATTGGCTGCACGTGCTTGTGATTGACAGCAACAGTAGGCGTGTCTTGTACCACGTGGTTACGCCACGTGTTTCTGGGGTATATACTACCTTGCGCTGTCCAATTTAAGTAGTCGTAGTCTGAATCGATTCTGGGTCGAGCTGTAGGAGAGGTAAAACAGAGACCATTTCTCTGGTCGATTTCGAGTCTGACCCCGACGTATAGGGAGCGATAGGAAGAGCCCGGTTAGGAGCTATGGAGATAGCCCAACAAGGAGCGTTAGAGTCTGACCCCGACTTACAGGGAGCGATAGAGAGAGCCCTTCTAGGAGCGTTTCCGAGAGGCCGACAGGGAGCGTTTAGAGAGCCCGATAAGGAGCGATTAATAGAGCCCGACTAGGAACAGTATAGTGCTGACGAGTGTTGGATGGAAATGATTTATTTTTGTATTAGGAGAATAATAAAGAGAGTTGCTGATTAATCTGGTGTTAGTCTTTCTGAGCCAGCTGCTTGGTTGGCTATACTCCCACACCTCTACAGTAGTGAACCCTCAACGGAACAAACGGATAGAGCCAGGCCCACTTTACCACAGTAATCTGCTCTATCCGGAGATCCAGTTCTCTACAGAAGCAACGGAGAGATGTAGTATAACTCGCGAACGTTGCTTAAAGTTGCTTTCCCGTTTACAGGCTGGTTGATTTGATGATATATTAGGACTAAAAACATATTCAAACTAATTAATTTATCATAATTTTGCTTCAAATCCTTCTCAAAACACTGTAATTGCCAAGTATACCCCGCTATGAAAATCGATCAAAAGAGGCCATGTTTGCGTCAGGGGATTACCCTTCTCCGTCCCTATGGCAACCGCGGGTGAGAAGACGTACACAAGACGTTGTCTGTAATCGCTGACTATTTATTACAAATATCGAATCCTAATTAAATTCTCGGATTATCCACTGCCTGCGTCTTTTTCCATGATTTTTATCTCCAAAGTGTTGTCATACTCCGCGTAGCGTTTCGTTTGATTACAGGTAATCTCATTACGCACTGCTATTATGAGTGGATATTGTTGTGTTAAATTTGGATTGGTCAATAGTCCGACTACCAACTAATCACTACCTACCATACAAAAGCTTTACATTTAAAACGAGTGCCAGTATTGGACCAAATATGTTTACATAACGTTACGTCATGGCTCACGCTTTTATTATGCCTAATTAACCCGTGCATAGGAGAATACTGCAGTAAAACTAATTGTGTGACAAACGAGGCTATCAAGTCGAATGAAATGTAAACAATACTGTTTGGAAACGAACATACTTTCACCGTTTTTAAACCTTAAATCACTGTCCAAAGTTTTAGGGAAGACTCAGATTAAACGAAGGACTGTCATGTTGCTGTACTTAAAGGGACCGTCCCGTTTTAAACGGAGTCTCAAAAATAAAAGTCCGAGTACGTATGAAATTTAAACGCCAAAATATCGAAGACTGGTGTATTTACCTTGTCTTAAAATTTCAGCTCAAAATATTGAGTCGTTTGGGCGTGAACGTCAGAACTGCTTATCCGGACACGTAACCCTTTTAAGAATTCAGGTCTATTTTTTCATTGATGACCTGATAATCGACTACCGTTTATTGAGAGGTCTATATAGTGAATGACCCATGTACTGTACTTGATATCGAAAGGTAAATTTCACCTACACATTATTGTTTAAAAAAGAAGCCTGGTTTTACGTAGACGCCGCACAATACTGCTTGGGGCACTTGTTTCCTTTCAAGATGAAGATTAACTGGTTTAAGTTATTTAGAAACGTATCACAAATACTGAATTAGTTTCTCTGTCCTTAGGTAGACGGTTTTAAGCGATTTTAACACACAATTAAGCAGTTTTATTCTCCAAAAAATTATCGGGATTAGTCCTTTAAGTGACATCACGACATTTCTACCCGACATTGCGACATTTTCACCCGACATTACGACACTAAAAATGTCGTGATGTCGGGTAAAAATGTCGTGATGTCGGGTAAAAATGCCGTATTGTCGGGTTGTCGCGTTATGAAACAAAAAACTGGCAATTAAGAAAATGGTTGATCAAGTGGAAGTAGATTCACACTCATATTGCAGTTTGAGTTGCAGTCGTATCCATTTGTATACGTCCACATTCATAATGTGAACCGTCTTCATTAGCTCAGTCGGAGCAGAACAGTAGGACGTTAAACCCCATTTCATTTCATAATGTGAACATATTATGCCGCCGCCCTTATCTGTGTGTCTGTGATTGAGTCAAGTGGTGTGGTTTCCAGCCCAAGCTTGTACATGACAAAGAGTAGGGTCGTCTGTCTAACCTCGTGGATTTTCTCCGGGTGCATGCCCTACCCACGGGGTGGTGCCAATCCCACTTTTTTGTTTTTATTTTGTCTGTAAATAATCTACAGGTTGCAATTATTAACAGATTTTGTTCAAATTCGGCATGATCAATCATTTCAATAACAGGATGATACCTATATTAATATTTTGTCTGTAAACATTCTACAGGCCGCGATTCTTAATGGATTTTCTTCAAATTTGGCATGAGCATTATTTTCCAAGAGATAATGGCACCTACTGATGTAAATGCATGCCCGACCCATAGGGGCGTGTTGTGACAATAGAGTTTGAATTAATATTTTATTATGATTGAAGCATTTTCTATTCAAGAGTTGACATAGAAAATCGAGTCTACATGATTTATAGGGCCTTTTGTGTTTTTCTTAAATTGAAGAGTTTGAAAGTTGAAAAACCCACACAATGTGCTGTTAGAAATTGTTTATTTGATTGAATCGTGTTTTTATGTGATTGAAATGTTAGAAAAAGCACCATAAGTGTAAGTAAAGATGTCATTTTATATTTGTCCATCAATGATAAGTAAAATCTCTGGATTATTCTACGAATATTGTCATTTTGATAATTCACTCATGGCTTGGTTGAAAATCCGCGCTGATCAACATTTTTTAACTAAGGGAAGTAACTCCATTTTATGAACCCCTCAAATAGGGATCAGACCAACTCGTTTTCTTGATTGTAATTTTGAAATGTTTGTATCTTTTCAGTTCGAATTATTTGCTGTGTTGGATATTCGTGTTTGAGGAACTCTGGTACTGCGAACTGTATTGTTTGGAATAAAGAATTAAACAATGATTAATATTGAAATTTGGTGACTCCATAATAAACAATTTTTGACAACCACATTATCATTCGAAACTTATGCTTGAAATTTAAATACTGTATGAATAATCATAATAGTGAAATGGAAGAGAAATTAGGTAGAGGCGCTGAAGTGAAAAGTCGGTCTGCAAAATCAGACATTAGCACCTGTCGAAGCCTTAGTAGTTCAAGGCAAACAGAAAAAGAGTTAGAAATTCAACGACTTTTGGTCGCACAAGCTGAAGAAATGGCTGAATATGAAGCTGAAATAGAGAAACAACAGGCTGAAATGGAAATAGAACATAAAAAACAAATCAAGATAAAGAAATTAAGATTTAAGCAACAGTTAGCAGAGAAGGAAGCCTTTCTATATGACTCAACATCTTCTCGTAGAAGTCGTTCTGTAAAATGCTCTCCTACAATTGACAATCTCCCTTCTCCCACCCCCAGTGAAAAAATAAAAAGAACCCAACAATGGGCCTCAACACCCATTCAAACCTCCGATAGAAATTCTGATAGAAATGTTGAACACCCGCCACTCCCATTGAACCTAAAATAAACTGTGTAGAACTGAATGCTTATGCCACTGAATATAGACCTAGGACTCACAAACCTATTCAAAATGTTGAAACAAATTATGATCGAAATGTTGGTGATTCTATCAGCCAGACTGCTGAGATCAACCCTGCGAATGTCCAGGCCGTTTTGTTAAAACTGAATATGCTTCAGAGCATGGAACCATTGAAATTTACTGGGGACCCTTCCAAGTACCCGGTGTTTAGAGAAAGAATTAGAAATCACTTGGAAGATGGCCTTCTAACTGATCAACAGAGAATTGAATTCTTGCCTAAATTCCTCGACGGCGAAGTTCTTGGGGTGATGGAAAGAGCATCTGGTTGTTCATATATTGCCATAGTTTCTATGCTTGAAGCCCGATATGGACACCCCGCAAAGGTAGCAGCAGAAACTTTGAAAGGTTTAGTGAATGTCCCAATACTAACAAGCTCCGATACTAAGGGATTGTTGAAACTTTCTGAGAACTTAGAATCAGCTATCAAACGTTTGATAGGTATTTATGAGACTGAAGCAAGTACCATGTCTAATCTGAAATTGGTTGTATCTCGTTTGCCCAATTATCTCATCAATAAGTGTGGTGATTTCTGCTATAATTTGAGAAGTAAAGGTTGCACACCTCGATTAAGAGACTTAGGCGACTTTGTAAAGAAGCACGCTGCTATCAAAAATGACCCAGCCTTTGTGCCACTGAACTCCAATGATAACTTTATTAAGCATAAAAAAGATAAAACTCCTTTTGTAAGCAATTACCCTAATAGACGTACAACTAACTACATTGTCAACTGATGTCTCACAAAAATCTGCACATAAAACATGCGCATTTTGTTCACAAAATCATAACCTATCAAAATGTGGTGAATTCGCACAGAAAGATTTAGACACTCGTTGGAAAGTAGTAAAACAATCGAAAGTATGTCACGCGTGTTTATTGCCAGGACACCTTCGTGACAACTGTCGGGTTAATATTTATTGCCCCTGCTCGAATGAAAGAAAACACCATCCATTATTACACAATCCTAGGGACAAGCGTGAAGATTATGAAAATATACTCTTCGGAAGTTTCTACAATCCTTTTACTAATGTATAGTACGTCGTGGCCTTAGTACCGACGGAAGTACGATTCGTAATTATATCTAACAGCTATTGCAGATATTTTAATCATTAGCTATTTTAGACCTTATAACTGTTTTGTTTCTTCTCACAATTTATGTTGACTTGATTGATATTAAAGTGTCTAGACCAAATATCTGTGTTGTTCTGTTCAGGGAAGTGTTACCTTTTGGCTGACACCTTGCCCTCGTCTACCGATCAGGATTGAGGTATCCCGTATTTTATGATAGCGGAAAAGGGTTGCGTATTACGTTAATATCAATTCTTTATTTCTTTAAGTCTACTGACTCATCAGATAACATATATACACAAACACAATATATACACGGCAAGTAAATACAAACATTATAATTACATACACACAAACACAATATACGCATGTCCATTAAATACAAACAGACAAATAGTTTGGGGGTGGGGTGTAGATAAATTGTATTAAATTGCTAGCCTAAATTTAACATGACTGGAAAATGCAGTAAATATTATAAGCTTCGTAAAATCTTCAGAACTTCTAAAATGACTTTAAAGGGGGGAAATAAGCTAGATTATTACCACAAAATAAAACAACAAAAGATAAAATAAATAAATAGTTGAATCAAAGGAGAGCGGGGGGGGGGTACATTTAGTTAGGTCAGTTTAATTATTATTTAATAGAGTGGTTCTTTTCTTATCTGCAGAAATGAGAAATTTGCCAAGGTTCCGTATTTCGGATGTTGAAGTTGTACTTAATAATTGAATTAGTTTAAACATGTTAGGATTTCGTAAAAAGTATGGTTTGATAAACTGGTGACGCAATTCATTATAGCAAGGACAGACTATAATAAAATGAAATTCGTCTTCTATGTCATTTAGGTTACAAAGTGTGCACTTTCTTTCACTACGAGGGGGGTTGGGATGGCCTAGTGGTCTAGAGTACCGCTCTTCGACCTCTAGCTGGCCGGTCACCTCTGGCTTGCGGCTGTGGTTTCGAGCCCTGGTGTGAGCGTATGTGGCGTGGAGATAGGGGCGCCTTCTCAACCTCGTGGGTTTCCTCCGGGCACTCCGGTTTCCACCCACTGCTAAAGACCCCTACGCGCAAGCGAATTATTGAAATAAAATTAAACCATGTTAGTCCCGAAATGACCTGGTTGTGTTGAGTGGACTTTAAACCCCATTTCTCTCTTTCTTTCTCTTTCACTACGTTCTATTTTATTGTATCGGCCTATACTTCTATATTTAAATTATGCGCGGAAATTCGGAATTTGCTTATAGTTTTAAGGAAAATAGATTTAACGCTTTTTTTTAAATAGCTCTGCAGCGTAAAGTTAACGGTTAAATGTTGATAAATTATACCTTTGGCGGACGATTTTATTTTTTCCATGTTTTCTTGGGCAAAGATATCATATAACCTATTTTTTATAATTTGGAACGTACCATTGTTAACTTCTTTTAAAAGCAATATATATCCAAGACCGATTCTATCTAATTCAGTTTTAACAAATTTAATCCAACTGTCATTATTTAAAATCATATCTTCATAACAGGAGTTAAGAATAACATTATCAGTATTACGTAGACCAATCCAATATTTAAAAATCCTACATTTTCTATCTAAAATCAAAGGGTATCTACCGAGTTCGTTATAAATCATACTACTACAAGTTGTTTTTCGGACGCCAAGTAGTTTTTTGCAAAAAAATAAATGTAATTTTTCAATATCGCTAGCCGAATGTGTGCCCCAAATCTCGGCACCGTAATTTAAAATACTTTTGACGTATGTATCAAAGATTGATAATTTTGTTTCTACGTTAAAGTGATTTTTGTTACAAGTATTTGATAAGCTAAAAAGAGCTTTACGCCCTTGGTCCGCTAAGCGTTTTTGCGTGTTATTAAATTTACCATTATAATTTAAAAGTACACCTAAGTAGTTAAATTCATTGACAGTTTCTAAAACATTATTTTTATAGAACCAAATTTCGTTTTCTCTTATTTTACCACCGTTTCTGAAAATCATTATTTTCGTTTTTTCAATGTTTACGGTTAAGTCCCACGAATCGGTATAACTTTCAAGTGAGTATAATAATTTTTGTAAACCTTCAGGGGTTTCTGCAAATAAAACCATATCATCTGCGTACATTAATAAAAATAAATTGATCATTTGTAAATTAATAGATGGACAATTATCTGTTAGAAATTGATCTTCACAATCGTTCACGTACAGGGAAAATAATATCGGAGATAAAACCTCGCCTTGAAATAATCCATTTGAACATAAAAACATTGTTGAGAGTAGATTATCGTTTTTGACACAGCACCTGACATTGTCATAAAGTGACTTGATTATGCTAAACATACGCCCTTTAACGCCCTGTTTTAATAATTTGTACCATAAATTGTGTCTATTTACAAAGTCAAAAGCTTTCCTATAATCCACGAAGCAGCAGTAAAGTCTCTTTTTTTATTAAGATATTTTCTAATTAAATAATGTAGCGAAAAAATCGCATCAGTAGTTGACATATTTTTTCTAAAGCCGAATTGTGCGTCCGTAATGAGTGAATACTGTGCGTCATATTTGATCAATCTTTTATTTAAAATACTTGTAAATAGTTTACCTAAACAACTGAGTAGCGTTATTCCTCTATAGTTGTCAGCATCGTTAACATCCCCCTTTTTAAAGATTGGGACAATACAGCCTATCGACCAACTTGTGGGGAAATACCCTGAATCATAAACATTATTAAACAAATACTTAAGACATGGCATCAGTGTCATTTTACATTTAATTAGAAACTCATTTAATATTCCATCTAATCCACTCGATTTATTAGTCTTTAGGTTATCAATTGCAGAAGAAATTTCTGATTCGGATATTTCTAAATCTTGCTCTTGTGTATTCAAGTCAGTGGGATGATTTTCGTATTTATTCATATATTCCTCTACTGTATCGTTGACTTTAGCATTCGTGGAACACAGGTTTGAAAAATGTGAATAAAGCCCTTGGGTACGCTACACCTGATAAGGACAGAAGTAGAGATTGGGGTTTATCTCGACACATACTAGGTCTTTTAGGGACTAACATTAACATTTGGTTCAATTTTTATTTTATATGTGCATAGAGGTCTTTAGCAGTGGGAGGAAACCGGAGGATCCAGGGAAAATCCACAAGGTTGGACAGGCCTTGTCTGTTAACATTGTAGATTCTATCAATTTCCAATATGATCAGTTGCAGCGTATATATGGGGGGAACCTATAGGGGTGGGGCGCGTCAGGTTATCAACAGACTACAAGTATACATATGTGAAAAATGCCTTTCTGGAAAACCCTGTATGTTTGCTCTATTTAGAATACATACAATAAGTAAGTACAGAAATAGACCCTCTATAAAATAGATCAAATAATGTCACTTTTATTGTTTGTATAGGGGTTTATTAATCAAAAATAGATAAACACTGCCTAAAGAATTATAATCAACACTTACACTGTGACAAGTCTATAGTATACACAATAAACCTCAATTCATATATCTTTACACAGAATAGATAAAAGCGAGAATTTATAAATACTTGTTTATTCTAGTGAATAAAATAGACATGCCTCTCTTATTAGTTGTTGGCATAAAAGAAATTATCTATAAAGGGGCTGGCTATGAATATATGTCGATAAATGGAATATAAAATGAAATATTATATAGACCAGGGGTCCGTTTTACGAAATTTTAACATAGATAAAAATCCAAATTTTAGTAATTTGATGGGATAATATTAGATTTTAGTCTTTAGTATCTACTAAAATTTCAAGAAACAGGGCCCTGAATCTAATATATCTATGAGTTATATGCAATGTTAGAGACAACATTTATTCTGTCCCCAAATTTTTTTTGAGCGTTGATGGAAAACAAGGCTGATTGCTATGCGAAATAATAATGTTCTTTTCCAACATTTTTTAAAACATTTGGTTTGAATGGTAATTAAAATGTTCTTCATTGTGATAGTCATATATAAATCCACTGTTTTTGTAATATTATCGTACACAAAGTCCGGACACTCAAAATGGGGAAATAAACGAAATGAAATGGGGTTTAACGTGCCACTGTTCTGCAGAAGACGGCATATGCCATACAGTGTACTATGACGGAAATTGTGCCTGGACAGTATCACTATGCACAGCCTACTCTTATATCAAATTCCAATTGCCAAGGGATCTTTTATGTATACGGGTCGGGGTCTTTAGCAGTGGGGGGAAACTGGAGAAACCCACGGATTGGACAGGTGATCGTACTTCTTGTCACGTACAACCTGGTAATCGAAACAACGCCAGTTGACTTAATGAAAGACCTCATGATTTAATGCACTAACCATTCGACCATTCAACATCCCATGGATTGTGTCGAAAGTAACTTGTGAGTTGCCCCACTAATTTTTTTAAAATCAATCTACAATGTATTCCAATATAAAAACAATCAAAATCGCCAAATTTTGAGGCAGCTGTATAATAAAGGTAGCTTAATTTATACCAAAACATATGACATCTTTCAACCGTGTATTATTCTGCTGAAACTGTTCAAGAAAATGCAGGAAAGGGTTAAACTTTTTTGAATAAATTTACTCACAGAATTACACAACATTTGAATTCATTTTTCTTAAGGTTAAAGGGTTGTACATGTAATGTCACATGATCAGGGCCATACCCAAGAAATGTCCCCCCCCCCAGTAACTGAAAAATTTGACAATCTTTCAATTATGAAATAATACACTTGATTATAATCACACAGTGGTGCTGTTAGGCACTGATAGGTCAGTTGGCTCAGTAACTTTAGCACTTGGGCATTATATTTATATTGGCACCCTACCATCCTGCTGCACCCCCACTCTTAAAATCCTACATACAGCCCTGCTTATGACAACTGGGGAAAAAAATGATCTATATTACATTATTGCCATCTGAAAATTATAATGAAATAATATATTAACTAATGTTAATCACACACAAAGGAAATATCTATCACAATAATCTTTTTAATAATCAGTCACAAGTTTATGATGTAACTCAGGAATGCTGCTTAGCCTGTATATTCTGGACATGTCCACCCATTTTCCCACACGTCCAACCAGTAATAAGCTCAATTAGACATCAAGATATGGTGAATAATATTCAAAATTTCAAAATATATTGACTGTACTGAATATATAACTACTGCTAATCTTGGTTATCGTTGTTGATAATAGACAGGATTACACTGAAACTGCAGATTAAAGTCATAGAGGTAAAAAGGTAAAAAAGTATAATGTTGTAAAGAAATTTAAAAAGCCCACATTAACAAAGACTTAAACCACAAGGCATTTACATCAAAAAAACATATTGATTTAAGAAGAATTTAAGCACTTTTTTAAGCCGACTACTGAATAATCATATGCAGCATAGTGAGTTATCCTCTGGTGTAGTCCGCGAAATCGAAATCTACTGGTTGATTAATTATTGAAAGCAAAAAAAGTAAACAGTCTTGTTCTCGAAAAGATCCAGTCTCGAATGTGGTAATGTCAGTCACCCAGTGCACATAAAAAATTATTTAAAAAAGTCAATATAATTGGTATATGGTAAGCTTCCACAATAAGTGGATCTCGTCGATGTATCTTAACATAAAATGTATCTCATTGATGTATCTTAACATAAAAAGTATCTCATCGATGTATCTTAACATAAAATGTATCTCATCGATGTATCTTAACATAAAATGTATCTCATCAATGTATCTTAACATAAAATGTATCTCATCAATGTATCTTAACATAAAATGTTGCTTTTCGATGTGTCTTAACATAAAATTCGATGTGTCTTAACATAAAATGTATCTTTAATTATATGTAATTAAAACTTCATTTCCACAAAGTTAGCTGACGTCAATCCTTTATCTACTTGCAATTAATTTGGGGTTTCTTAATAATGCCATTCAGAAGAAACTCTAAATATTAATTACGATCAAAATAAACCACTTTTTCATTTAAATGAGGTTTTTCTAAATAAAAAACAAAAAACATTTCACCTGTTACAGTCCTTTCCTAAAAACCTGCTGAATTGAAGTGCATGAATAAAATATAAAATACAGAAAAGTAATTGACACTTTTTTTCTTCACATAAATCAAAGATTATCTGTCCTTTTAAATTTTAGCTTGGCACAAAGTACTTTATAGTACCGTACTTGACACTATTATTAGGATGATCAACAATGTCTGAACTACTCTGAACATAAACTGTCGATTTTGTTAAATGCAAGATTCTGAAGCAACTAATGTCCTATGCTAATAGCTTTTGCATCACCCAATAATGAAAGGTTTTGGCTGGTGCGAATAATACTAACAGTCGAGAATTCATTAATACCTCCATCTTTTCTTATATCTACGCTTGCATCTTCTGACAGAGGGAACCCATTAACACCATATTGCTTTACCCAACCCAAACCCTTCAGCTGAGCAGCAGCAAGGTAACGCTTTCTACGATTGATTTTATATAAATGAATTCTCTCCCTTTCCATATCTGTACTTGTGAGTTCATTTTCCCATCGAACACTTTCACTTACAACAGGAACGTTTTTTTGAGTTTCGACAATATTAGGCTTAACAACAGGGTTCAAAGCAGGCGTTTGTTTCTCATCTGGTGTTTTCTTAGTTTTGGCACTGCCACTGTCTTTCTTTCCAGCACTACCACTACCAGTTTTAGTTTTAGATTTTGAATTTTTGTTTTTTAAACTTATATTAGATAATTTAGCACTGAAGGAGTCTGCAGACTGTGGTTTTGAACGAGGTACAGCAGTTTTTTTGTCTGTCTGTCGAGGGTTAGATAATCTTGTACTTTGACTATCTGTTGACACTGGTCTTGGAGTAGTCTTGCATTTCACTGTTATATCCGACACAGAAAGTTTTGGTAAAAGCGTCTTTGTGCTGGAGGAGTCATCTGTGTCATCTATATCTAAAACTGGAAAATACAAAAGGAAAAACATTTAGTTCAATTTACATGTATATCTCAAAAGATTACTAATGAAAAAACTGTACAAAACATGTGTATGCCATGCTCTTTTTTCTGGTTTCAAATGTTATATAAATTATTAAGACTAAGACATTAATTCCCATGACACTGACAAGCCCAAAATCAACTCTCTAGGACCACGTTTCTCAACCTGGGGTGAATTCACCCCCAAGGGGGGAATGGCTCGCGTCCAGGGGGTGAATGATCACACCCCCAGTAACTTCAAAAATGGTCATATAAAGGTTGTGCAGTTGTTTCAGCAGTCCTATGAGAGGTGAAGTTGCATTTCAAGATTTCTGTTGTCAACTTTTTCTCAATTTCAATTTGAAATGATGATCGTGCTTGATCCTGGCAGCCTAGGCCTCGATCTCTAGATCCGCCCATCAGTGGTTGCCATGTGATAGCTAGTTTACTCTGCTGTGTGAGTGGGAAACAGCGCAGGTGTCCATTGTCATTGTATGGCCAGCTCATTCAACAGACAAATCCCCAATTTACTTCCATTTTGAATTTTTATACGTGCTTTTGATTCCATGTGATTTTGATTCAAAATCATGCCCCCAAAGAAGCGTAAATACCAAGAAAAGTATGTATCGTTCGGGTTCAAGTCAATAACAGGCGCAAATGGCGTCGAGAAGCCTCAGTGTTTCATCTGTGGTATGGTTTCCCGGCTTGGCGACTACGGCGCTCGCGGTCAGTAACCTCCTCAAAATTCTGGGGGTAAATGGGCCGGTTGAGAATTCATTTAGGGGTGAACGGTGAGAAAAGGTTGAGAAACGTGGCTCTAGGACATCAGAAGCTTCATGAGATATTGGGTGGACGAGACAATGTCTTTTTTTCTAAATCTTACATAAGAGATCAGATCTTTAGCTTGAAACAACTCATCGATTCTAAGAAGTGAATATTCGAATATTCAAGCCCTACACAAGCATAACTGACTGCCTTGAACTTATAACTATAACCCACACTTTATTGCAAATTAAAACAAAAAATTGACTTTTTCTTCCAATTTCACCTAAGGAAATATACTAAATACACAGATGTGTTTACATGCATACTTTAATAAATTTTGAAATATCAACACCTGCTTTACCTTAATTACTCCCAATAGCCCGTGTCCTTCAAAATGGCCTATACTAATACTAGGGAAAGAGCAAGACATTTTGGACCTGTGAGTGTGATTAAAAATTATTATTATATTATATTACCGTCATTCTGATAACGTGTTCCTTCTATTTCCAAACTATTAACATCTTTAAGAATCAATCCTTCTTTAGACTCTAATTTCGCTGACTTTTTTGACTTTTTCTTCTTTTTTGCCTTCTTCGTCTTGTCACTTGTTAAAGAGCCTCTTTTGCTGTTGCTTGATTTAACAACCGGTTTTTGATCAACTGTCGGCATTGCAAACACATTTATTTAGCATAATTTTCTGTTAAAATAAAATAATCAGGATGGCGTAATTGGATTTTGATTACACGATTTTGTTTTTTGTTTGAAACTATTGGTATAAACCTGTTAAATTATCCTCTAATCATTGTTTATCTACCAGAATTCCCAAATTTGACACATTTCACTCGCCATGTTGTTTACATCTGCCTAACAACAAACCAACTTAACAGAATATCCAGGAGCGGAGAAAACCAAATAGTTCTTATTTGTGAGCATAAGAAATCCGATTTCTACAATATATAAAAAGAGCATTATTTCTGGGTTTGCTCGTGACAACTCATGTCGCTATTCCAGTTGATGAATATGCAAGAAACCTCAAAGATAAAGACACGAAATGATTTGTGGTTACGTGAGGTTCGAAAATAGTCCAAAATGGCCGACTCCACCAAGCCTGAAAATGGCTCGAAATATGAAGATCCATTGAAAAATAACATTAATGATTTAGACCTATGGGATGATGATATCAGTGACGAAATATTGTCATCATATGATAGTGGTATATTCATTCGTTTTAAACTAGGCCCTATTGATCAGTTAGCACGACATCTTATCTATAATAATAATATGATCTAAAAAGATTAGGTGCTCAATAGAATAGCCTAGAGTAGTCTCCCTTTGTTAGAAATAATTTAATGTAGGCATTGACCTCAATAAATAGACATACTAATAATAGTATGTCTATGATGTTGACTCGTTCAATCGGTCTAAAACGACAAGAACCGCAATGACAAGAACATCTTGAAGTAACCATGCGATTAATATAAGATGTGAAGTCACACATAGAAGTATTGCTCATTCCAGCATGCAAGGGGGCACCAGACTTCGTATGTAAGACGCTGGCTTGCTAGCCTGGTGTTCTCAGGTTTGTTTGTGGTGTTGGCTGAGAATGTTCGGTTGTGTCCCCATAAACATTGCAACATGGGGACCATATGGGGAAAAAAGGGGCTGTGGGCCCAGATCATACCACAAGGTTCCCATACTGGACCCATATTATCTTCCCACGTACAAATGTAGGCAAATACACTTTATTTTCATATATATTAATATCAAAGAGACAAGCCAAATGATATAATGCTTACTTCTGCCTTACAATGATAATCTGAGCTTATAGTGTGTGTATCTGGGGCCAATATGGGATCTATATGGGATTTCCCGCATTAACAACTCTGTTTTTGTATACATGGGGCCAATATGGTGTCCATATAGGATTACCCATTTGTGCATCTGGGGCCAATATGGGATGTATATGGGATTACCCACATTAACCACTCTGTTTTTGTAAACATGGGGCCAATATGGTGTCCACATGGGATTACCCATGTTTGTATCTGGGATAATATGGTATCTTTATGGGATTACATATTAACTTTTGTATATCTGGGACCAACATGGTATCCATATGGGATTGCGTATGTTAGCTCATCATTGAACCTATACTTTTATTTGTTTATACCTTGAACCAAAATGTGCACCCAGAATCTGTGTGGTATGGATATGGTATAACAACATTCCTGTATATTATGTACATGGGCCCAATATGGTATCCATATGGAAATACCCACATGTGTATCTGGGGTCAATATATCTATATGGCATTTCCCCCACATATAATTTAGCTAACATGTGTTTCTGGGTCCAAAATAATATATATGGTTTATTTACCACATATAAAATAATTATATAGGTCTGGGTCCAATATGGTATCCATATGGGCCCCATAAACATTGCAATATGGGGACCATTATGGGGAGAAAATGGGCTGTGGGCCCAGATCATACCACATGGTTCTCATACTGAACCCATATTATCTTCCCACATACAAATGTAGGCAAATACGCTTTATTTTCATATATAATAATATCCCAGAGATACGTCAAATGATATAATGGTTACATGAACTTCTTTCTTACATTGATAATCTGACCTTATAGTGTGCATATCATATCTGGGGCCAATACGGGATTTATATGGTATTACCCACATTAAAACTCTGTTTTGTAAACATGGGGCCAATATGGTGTCCATATGGGATTACCCATTTGTGTATCTGGGGATAATATGGTATCTGTATGGGATTACATGATAAATTTTGTATATCTGGGGCCAACATGGTATCCATATGGGATTACTTATTTGCATATGTTAGCTCATTATTGAACCCACACTTTTAGTTGTATGTACCTTGAACCGATATGCGCAGATGTGATTACCAACATGTGCACCTGGAATCTGCGTGGTATGGATATGATATGATCACATTCATGTGTATTATGTATGTGGGTTCAACATGGTATCCATATGGGATTACCCACGCGTGTATCAGGGGCCAATATATCTATATAATATATATCTACATTGTAATTCCAAAGTGGTATCCATATGGGGCTACTCACACCTGTATCTGTTTCAACATGAATCTGATATCATTTAAACGTTTGTGCAAATCTGTAATATGGCCAAGATTACACATAGTTTTCCAAATGAGATAGAGGCTGTCTAAATATCTTTCAAATTTCTCTTTGATGTAGTTTCTACAGTTAAATCTGCTAAAGGGCAATTCCACCGTAACAAACGTACATTTAGAACTCGTCATATTTTTATTACTTCCAATATTATCTAACCATGAATAATTAACCGTTTTGGTTTTATTTAGTATTAAAACATATGATTAAAATATCAATTGACATATGATTTTATTTGTTCATGAACACCGGAAATAAATATTGGCTCCTCAAAGTATAGGTAATAGACGTACAGAAATAAATGAGCACCATGATTTGCCTGCATGAACATATAGTTGCAAAACTCTGAATTGTCCGGTGGAATTGAAAAAAAGTTTTTCTCCTTGTAAAAAAGGACACTAATACTAAATGTCTACTGTATGGTCACATTTGGATTCTTGTAATCCAGTAAATTAGAAATTATTGTGGTAACGGACGTACTTATTTTCTTGTAACAGATGTACGAGTACAAATTGCAAACCCATTACATGAGATATGTAAACTTTCAAATAATCGGAGTGATACATAATAATAATTATTAACTCATTTGAATTAATGGAGCAGTTACTTTCGAAAAAAACATTACTCCTTGAATAAAATATTGTGACCCTAAAATTTTGGTAGCTGACGAACATACATCTTTGAAATCCCGCAAGTGAATCAGAGAATTTTGTCAAATGTTTTCTTTTTATGGTCATAATATCAAGAATGGGTGATGTTAGCTTTGAATATGAGTTTTTGAACAGTTTCATAAATAAATATGAATGAGAGATAAACTGTAAATATTTGATTACATGAAATACTGTGAAAATTAATGGACTGGACGTGCATCTTTGAAAACCAAAGTTTACTGAGAATTTTTTCAAATCTTTTCTTTTTATGGACAGTATTATAAGAATGGTTTAAACAATTCCATACATAGATCATATGAATGAGAGAGAAAAAATGTAAATATTTGGTAACAGGCGCAGGTTCTCATAGTAATATTTATCTTTGAAATCCCGCAAGTGAATCAGAGAATTTTGTCAAATGTTTTCTTTTTACGGTCATAATATCAAGAATGGGTGATGTTAGCTTTAAATATGAGTTTTTGAACAGTTCCATAAATAAATATGAATGAGAGATAAACTGTAAATATTTGATTACATGAAATACTGTGAAAATTAATGGACTGGACGTGCATCTATGAAAACTAAAGTTTACTGAGAATTTTTTCAAATCTTTTCTTTTTATGGACAGTATTATAAGAATGGGTTATTCTTGCTTTAGATAATGAAGTTTTAAACAATTCCATACATAAATCATATGAATGAGAGAGAAAAAATGTAAATATTTGGCGCAGGTTCTCATAGTAATATTTTTCATTGTTAGTTACTTTTGCAAAACTATATTATTTTTATATTGTAATGTATACATATCATGTTTATATACATTGTCAGATAATGAATGCCAAATCATTCATTGTGATTCAGAATAATCAAACAAACACAAAGTAAGAAAATACAAAAACTTTACAAATTCGACATTAAGAATGTAAACATTGACCAACTTTTCAACTAATTAAATTTGTCACCTAATTGTATACTTTGACGTGGAATTGCCCTGAAGATTTACGTGTAATATAAATAGTTACTCCATAGGTAGACGATTTAGTCTACTGTCGTACAGAAATTGCTTTTATATCTTAAATAAAATAACAGTCGAAACACTATAAATTTAGTGATGCACTGATATGGACTTTGCAGAGATTATACAGATTACAGTAAAATTCTCCTAACTGGCTGGTATACCAAATGACAGACTATAATAATATGTTTACCATGAATAAAAAAAAATAGAGTTTATTTATGAATGAAATTGTGATACATGTTTTCACTTTAAGAAATACTCCACCCCACCTTTCGAATCAAATGCCCGTCTTTGTGGAGCTTTAAAGCAAAAAGAGTCGCTAATACTTATTCTTTTAAAAAAAAGCCAAATAGGACCCGTTATTACTCAAATTTATTATGAATACATCATGGCTGGTAGTATCTTGCTAGTACGATTTTAATGACTATAGCAGATTCTGTACACAAATTATATAATATCTAACTTTACTGTGGAGGTCACCAAGCCACCCATGAAAACCTGTCAGCGAGTCATCATTAACAACCAATTTAGTCTCTTGAAGTCTGTTTGGTCACTGGCTGAAATTTAGATTCTACAATGTAGAAGTATGTATATAATTAGTACTAACAAGAAGAAACTGCTGAAAGTGGTACACATCTCTGAAATCAGTTCACAAAACTTAATCAAAGGTAAATTTTTCCCATCGTTTCCTACTATAATAAGCTTAATGGCTTTTGGGTAAAACAAATTAAATGAAAGGTTTTAAAGTTTCTATATTTCGAAAAAATGTCTTT
Organism: Patella ulyssiponensis; assembly: GCA_963678685.1. Lineage (NCBI taxonomy): Eukaryota > Metazoa > Mollusca > Gastropoda > Patellidae > Patella > Patella ulyssiponensis. The sequence continues at coordinate 63,006,705 of OY783231.1, read as the reverse complement.
TGGAAAATAACTGATACAAATGAGTTGATCATTTTCTGTGGAAATATACAAGTGCATCAAAGTATTTATACAAAAGTTTTGTAATAATATAAGAATAGATTTGAATAGATGTTTCTTTTTTTCTTAGTTATCTTGATTTGACAGAATATTGGTAAACTCTAAAACAAGAAAGCTGTCATTTCCAGAAAGATGACTATTTCCATTTTCATGGCAAAATATGTTTCTTGCTCTCGCTGGACTAAACGTTTGAAAGTTTTATCAGTTATACAACGAAATACAAATGACATATATATATAACTGAATTTGGTAAAGATGAAATAAACGCACTTTAAAACAAAAGATATAATAAATGCTAAATCTGGTCTTTTTGCAGCTTAATCCGTTTGAAACGACGGTAATTCAAATACTCTGGAACAACAGATTAAAGAATTAAAATGACAACATAAGCACTGGTCAACTATTTCACATGTTCCGGACCAAAAGACAATGGTGAGTTTCTGTTTGTATTAATTACTGTTTGTGGAGACTACAGGTCAGAATTTATATCCGATTTTTATGAAAATTAAAATATGTGTTTGTATCCCAAAGATATTGATTGAATTCAATATCGGCGCAAAATATGGGTAGAGTTGTCTTACTTTGTCAGGCTGCACATCAACAGACCTAATCAATGTGCTTTTCTTTTGAATTGCAGAGTCGGTCAGAAGAAATCCAATGTTTGTGAACACTACAAACGAAGAAATCAAAACAGCTGTTAGTTGCTTCCTGGCTAATTCAAGGGGCAGGGATGGTGGGAGATCCCAACGAATTTCAACTGTCTTACTAAAAAAGCATTATAATAAAACATGAAACCAAATAAACAGTTTTGTTATTTTATTAGACTGATTTGGTACTTGTTGTTTACCATGCTTAGAAATAGAAAATTCATCAAAGTTACACGGTGCTGTGTAGCACACTTGATATTATCATTAAAATAGTGTTTAGCATGTAATATCAAATGATCATACATTAGAAGATAATTTCATACTTGTATTAAATTAGTCTAAGTTCGGCTATAATGTCTGGTATAAATAGTTTACTGTCCATATATTTGTCACCACAAATAAGCTCAGTACAATATTTCTTAGAATCCCACAGGAAATCCATTTAGTGCCCAAATTAATATCCTGGCATATCCACACAGATCCCATATGATGCCCATATTACATTGATTTGTACTCCCACATGAGTCCCATATAGTACCCATATTACATGTCTTATCAAGACCATATAGGTCCCATATTACACACTTATTATTTTAGATGATTTACCCATATAGAACCCACACAAACCCATTTAGTACCCATGTGGATCCCATATTATTCCCATATATCATTTATTTGTACCCCATATGAGTCCCATATAGTACCCATATTATATTTCTTAACATGGCCATATAGGTCCCACACAGGCCCCATATAGCACCCATATTATTTTAAATGAGTTATCCATATAGGCCCCACACAAACCCCATTTAGTACCCATATGGTTGAGCCCATATGGATCCCATATGGATGTTGGGTGCAAAAATGTCGGGGTCCGGTATGGGCTCCCCATCATGGCCCCATATCACATGACACATGGTACCCATATGGTACCCATCAATGAATGTTATCAGGGGTAGGGCACAAAGACAGCTGGACAAAAACAGCTGTCAAGTCGATTGAGACGAAAAACCAAGGTCCCGTGTAGGCCTATGGGAATACACGTAAAAGATCCCTCTGCCAGTTGGAATTTAATATAAGAGTAGGCTCAAGGCTGTAGCGCCGTTGTGAGGGCAAATTTTCTCTGATAGCACAATTGTATGGCATATGGTCGTCTTCATTAGCCGTGTTGGAGCACAACAGTAGGATGTTAAATCCCCTTATTTGTTTCATTGCTCCTGTGAAAAAAGTTTATTGAAATTATACCACCATATTTATATTAGCCTGTATATATTTATATGTGATAAGTTGTACCTTAGATTCCCTATATATCATCATTCTACCCTAGACAGTGATGTTCATAGTGATCATAATCTCAACATTAAAATGCCTGTAAAAAAGAGTCTTAACACTAACTGTATACCTTTTATATAAAGTTTGATATTCATTATTAATCTTTTTATTTTCAGACATATTATCAATGCCAGATGAAAAGCACAGAACCAAAAAAGAAATGACAGTAAAAGTAGACATTAAAGTTTCATCAGAAGATCAACTTGCCCATCATGGAACACCGCTGGAGAGATTTCGACCGGGCTATTTGTGGGTTTCTGACTTGACGAAACAAAATTGGTGTGAACAACAACTGTACTATTCGTTTACCATGTCTGGTATAATAGAAGTAAACCCTGTTGTACAAAAAGTTATGACAGAAGGATCAAATCTTCACTTAGCAAGAGGTCAAGTTTAACAAACTAAATCAGATTAAATTTTTATATTTTGTTTTTTAGTAAAGCTGATAAAAACAGATCATATATCTTTAACTCAATATCTTCCAAAGTCTTCGACATTGAAAACATGTATTATTTGTCAATTTAAATTAACATGGATATTGTGATCTTACCGGGAAAAGATAGGCTTGTGATATAATAATATGGGATATAACTGATTTGAAATTACAGTAAAACAAAAACGATCGAATGTAAATCAGTTTATGTACATTCATGTTACATTATCATTATTGTCATATTACAACCCATTTGTGTCAATTTCTAGGTTCCAAATATTAGCGATTAAAGTTCCTTTAAAATTCTATTTGATATATGTCACATTATCTGTTATTTTATTTTCTAGAGTTGGCAGTACATGATACTGTTCCTGTAAAGGTTACATCAAATGAAGATATATGGGCTATAAAAGTTATCAACTTATTGAATGCTGTCCAAGGATTTCTCAATGGTGTCACACTAGCTCGAGAAGTACCTATTTTTGGAGCTCCCTTTCAGCAGGATGTGTTTTTTGTAGGGTTAATAGATGAGTTACGATTCGATCCAGAATCATATAACATTGATTTATTAGAATTAAAGACAAAGGCCTTCAAATCTCCGCCAAGTAAAGCTCAAAAATCACAACACAGACTACAGGTACTGTTATATAAAAAGCTATTCGATGATTTAGTCAAAGGGAATTTATCAAAAGTGACAGTTGCCAAACATTTAAGACTTGATCTGAAAAGAGATTTCGGCGAGGCTGTGTCACTGGAACTGACCAAACATTTGGTTGAGTTCCAGAATTTGGATGGACTTTTGGACCATCTGTTTCAAAGAATGCAGTGTTTGACATGTGTTAGTCAATTACACATTGAGTATGTCCATCAAGAAAGTAAACAAACTTTGTATCATCATACAGAGGACTATGATGATGGTGATCTCTCTAATATTTTCGAAGATTACTTGAAATTTTGGAGAGGTCAAAGGCCAGTTGCTGGTGTGGACATTGAAGAAGCATGGAAATGCCAAAAGTGTGATTTTGCTGACATTTGTGAGTGGAGAGCCAAAAAATCAGAAGAATATTCTTCCAAAAATAAAGTTAAACATACATTATGCAAGAGCTAAATCTGCCTAATGTAGGTCTTTCTGTAGGTTTGAAATGTTATCTAAACTATTAATTAGACATGTATTAACATGAAAAGACCTTAATCAACTTTTGATACCATATTATGTGTCAAATTTTTACTGGATTTGAATCCGATCTGATACACCATGTTCATTAATGATTAAATACAGTGTATTTAACTACTTACTCTTCTTCTAGAAGTATACACATGTGTAGTTACTATTAATGATAAAGATGAAAAGCACTGTGCGATGCACTATCTATTTTATCAGCATCTAGTTAATTTTATATTATACATTTCAGATTGCTTTAAATATTTTAAAATATGTTTTCAGATTAATTTCTTTCTATTAAAAATATATTGTTTTGTATTAAAAATATTGTTTTGTATTAAAAATATTGTTTTGTATTAAAAATATATTGTTTTGTATGAAAATTATTGTTTTAGTCAAATTTTCTACACATTACAGCCAATCTAAATAAAACACAAATCCTATTTTGTTTCTTTTTTTTAGTTTTACTTGTCTTTACTTACTACGAGTTGTTATATAACCAGCATCCTGAATGATGTAAGGGATTAGCCAATGAAACGGTCTGTTACTCTGGGTTTTTGCCGTGAGGTGTATATGAAACTGTGGGTAACCTACTAAAAACATCAAAGCTGACTGGTTAATCAAATGTCTGGCGTCATAGGCTCAAAAGCCACTTGTATGACCTCTGACGCGACCTTCAATTAAAACCGGTCAGATTTTCATGTACATGTAGAGGCCATCCCAATAATCAAAAAAACCAAACGAAATATAAATCTATATTTTGGTCAGATTGCTGTATATTTTTATACACCCAAAGTTGAGTGTGGGACCCTGTGGGGTGTATTATGTAATCACCCTGTTTGTCATTTCCTCAACGTGATGGAGGCTATAAATTTTAACAAATTTCTGGAAGCATTGGTGTCATGAGAGGATGCATGAACACTTTCGATATTAAGTGCTCTGTGACTCTCTGCCACAAAGTCACCCCACCTTAACTGTGAACACTATAGAGGCTTAATTTTTAAATACATTGGCTTGCACGTAAAAGATCCATAGGCAGTTTGAATTCTATACAAGAGTAGGCCACTGGTGGTGTATGCCTGTCTTCATTAGACCAGTTTGGCACAGAACAGTAGGAGGTTTAACCCTCTTTCATTTTTAACGAAATTTTCTCCTTTTTATTACTTAATTTTTCGTACATGTATATTGTTTTCGATTTTAAGTTTTGATGTATTTGATTAAAATTGTGTATATTGTTTTACATAGCTGAGAAATTGAATTAAAATCCAATTTTATAGTATTTATTCCATCTAATCTATGTGAGTTTTAATGAGGATGGTAAATGCACAGACATGTATTAGCATTATCATACACTTACAACTGTTTGCATTATAAAACTGTTGGGATTAAAAATACAATTTTATATTATTTATTCCATCTAATCTATGTGAGTTTTAATGAGGATGGTAAATGCAGAGACTTGTATTAGCATTATCATACACTTATAACTGTTTGCATTATAAAATTGTTGGGACGTGATACTTGACCACTAAACTTACAAAAACCTTAAAAATTTTTTAGGGCCGTCATATTGACTCCATAATGGACGCTCAGGCGCAATAAACTTCGTACCTTATCTCATCTTACTGATTTGATTTGTAAATCTAAAATGTCTATTTCGGCTATTATTCTAGGGGGGGGGGGGGGCCTAGTGGTCTAGAGTGCCGCGCTTCGTCCTCTAGCTGGCCAGTCACCTCTGGCTTGCGGCTGTGGTTTCGATCCCTGGTGTGAGCGTATGTGGCATGGAGATGGGGCGCCTTCTCAACCTCGTGGGTTTCCTCCGGGCACTCCGGTTTCCTTCCACTGCTAAAGACCCCTACGTGCAAGCGAATTATTGAAATAAAATTAAACCATGTTAGTCCCGAAATGAACTAGTTTGTGACGAGTGGACGTTAAACCCCATTTCTCTCTCTCTCTCTATTATTCTAGATATATTGAATTGACGGGTATACTATCTCCCTGATTATGTCCACAACATCGTTAACACTGTGTAGCATCATGGGCCTTTCTGTCAGACGTGGAGAGCGGACCATTATCAAACCTGTCGCCACATCCTACGTATGACCCATGCATCCCTTCTTGCTACAGTAGCCTTGTGATCGTCTAGAATTTATCTCTGGTTGTCTTTGGCTTCTCCTTCACGTTGTGTATTTACTTCTCACTGTTATCTTAAGACGTTTGTCTTACCAGGAATAACAATGCAACAGTTCGTTTTAACATTTTATATATCAAGCTGGATACATACATGTAGATACAAGCATGGTATAGACTACAGTACTAAAGTCAATTTCAAACCCTATCCAGCCAGACTCGCTGAGTGAGTCTGCTGATAAAAATAGCTACATCTTTTCCCCCCAGAATCTTTCTGCTCTCTCGGAACTAAGATGGTAATCTCCCCGCAATCTAATGAAATCTGTCTTAAAAGAACTATATAACAGTCAAACAAATTCTTATGATTTTCTGATAATTACTTAGTGAGTTATTACTCTTAATCAGATTTTAGTGTCTTATAAATGTTTCATTACCGAAAAAAGTAAAAAATATGCCACAAGTCTTGACTGCCCGGACGATTTAAATGCAGTGGGTGTATGTCTCGTTGCGTGACATACTTTTAAAAAAAAGAAATCAATTTAAATTTTGGATATGGTCTGTATGCATTACTATAACATGCCTTTCCTGGTCACGTTTTGAAAAACATTTACTTTGTGCACTATTGACAATTAAAAGAAACGATCTTGTTGGTGGTTAATAGGGCTAACAGATTAAGAGTCATTCCACGAGAAAACCATGCAGTAGGTGGGAAGGTGGGGGTCGGCAGATCGAGTTCATCTCGGGGGGATTTTATCGACTGCTCTGGACTACTTCACTGCCAGAACAGCCGATCTCAAAATTTAATCGTTATTGAGATATAGCCTCAGATTGATTTTTGGACATTTTTGCCCTTTTTCGCGTCATTTTTGGTCAATTTTCAGCCACCTATTCTGACGAGTCTAGGGTTTGGATGAAAATAGTGGTGGTTGGTGATGTTAGTGAGGGTCTTCCTGTGCCCCAATGTAAAGACCTTATGATCGCATCTATTCTCTGGGAGTGATGGTCAGCAAAATTGTATCATATGGCGAACAAAATAGAAAATATATACCTTCGAAGATTAGCCCTATTTTCTATGATGCGGGGGTAGGTCAAAATATCGAAATGGTTTTATGCACAGCTCGACCCCCTCTATCGATATAAGAAATAAAATCTCTGTCACCTCGTTTCATTCAATGCGAAATCATGAGTCAAAGTTGGTGATTTTTCCATATTATAAATCTCCGATTCTCTTGAAATGACCAACTACTTTCATACAGGGTAAGCCAGCTTTCTCCAATTCTTCGCCAAATCATTCACCCATGCTCGCTGGTAGCAGCAGTAAACCGGTTCGAGCAAAACTGGTCACTTTGATGAAGCTTGGTATCCAATCCAAGATGACCGCGCCCGGGATCGCAGAAAATTGAGGTTTTTCTTCATTTTTGGCCATTGAATGTGGCACATATCCCAACATATGAGAACTAAAATGACTTCATACACTTGAAAGACTGTACTTAAAACATTAAAGTCCACTCTTTAGCACATTACACAGCAATAAGTTATGTGAGAGCCGAATATGAACTGATTTCTTGACGAAGTGGAAATTTTGATATTATTGTGCTTCCAGTCGCTACCGTCTGGATCTCAAATGAAAAAGGACGTAAATATTCCCTGCATGGTACCACACCTATGAGGAATCCATACAAAGACTGTGCTGTGTACTAAGAGTGTACTAATATAAGAACATCACATTAAGGTCAACCCTTTAGCACATTACATAGCATTAAGTGATGTGACAACCGCATGGGAGCTGTATTTTTCTTATCTTGATTCGTCGAGTTTAGATGGAAAGGTGATATGTGCTGCCCATCGCTACCGCCTCGGTTTCAAACGGAATATTCCATAAGGGGAATCCATACAAAGACCTTGATGTGTCACTTAGAATCTGTTTATTCCTATTGCATGGGGTAAGTGAAATATCGGTAAAAAGATCTTGTATGTGTGATCGACAACAATTGAGTTAAGTGATGGACTTCAGAAGTCCTCAAACTAGCTGCATTGAGTCTGATATAGCTGTAATACCTTTACTGGAGGCTAGCTTGTTAATTTTAGAATTTTTTCTTCTGTTCTATGTATATGCTGGAAATGTTACAATGTCAATAATGAGGAAATGAACTGTAAAAAGAGCCAGGTTAGTTCTTCAAATAAATAATATGGTATAGGGTCAAAAATTCAACTTCATCATGTGATCATTTCCAGAGCCAAAAATGGATCTTGACAGGCCTTTTAAAACTAAATTATTTCACGTGGTTTGATATTACCGTGGGAACTGATGACATCCATCCCACTGCTACATCATCTGCAGCTACTGGTAGTGCCTCTAACACCCATTATCAATCTACTGCTACTACTTCATCTGCAGCTATGGGTAGTAGAATTGAAACACCGCCTCCACTTCCTGTAACAGCTACTAGTACATTGAACTGCCAAAAGTGGGAGGGATGTCATCAGTTCCAACAGTAATTTCAAACCACATAAAACAATTTTCTAAACTTATTCCATATAAAATAATTTACTAAATTTATTTTCTAAGTATCTCCATGGATCAAAATTTGAAAAATTTTCTTTACAAATCAAGGGTCCAACTGATCAACTAGCCTGGTCCCTGTTACCAGCCGGTCCATCATTCGGAGACTAGATACAAGAAAATTTTCCATGGCAAATATACGTTGCGTTTGATATTTTGAGAGGTGGCCCCTGATAGAAATATCGTGGGTGGGGAGTCAAAAGGTCGTATCTGGATTTTGGGAAATTGTCCAGGAGAGCCTAAACCAGCACAGGGCAAGCATAAGAATCAAAATGTCTTATAAAATCGTCGTCAAAATGTTGTATGTAAAAGGTCATATTACTGAAGCTTTTCTCAAATATGTATTTACAAAATGTAAGTATAGCCATTTAAACAGTATGTAACTATCTGCACATATCAAGCTCAACATCTAGTGAAAGCTCGTCATTTGCAATTCTATACAGCAAAGACGTATCTCCGAAAATTTTTATTGGACTTCGAATTTTGACTAATGGTTTGGATTGTTCGTACTTGGTTTTATTTTATTCACCTTTACCTGCTTCAATTTCATAGATTTCACAAAGAAAAGCCTGAACAATAATTTCAATAATAGGTATTTAATCATAAAACACTACTGGCTATATTTCATTTGATTGTAATACATTTTCGCTCCTAATAATTTCTTTTTTTGGAACACCTCATATACGACATTTTGAAACAGTATCTATAAACCCTCTTTTTATTGGCTTAAAATACGACAACCAGATGAAAAGATGCACAAGAAAATTCTCATTCTGACGAAGCAAAAAAGTGAATTTTGCAAAATATGCTTGATACAACATTTTGACTCCCCTTCATGTACACATGTAGTTTTACAAGGTCTGACCAGATCCATTTTGGGCTCTGAAAATGATCATATGATGAAGTTGAATTTTGGACCCCATGCCATATTATTTATTTGAAGAACTAGCCTATTTTTTTTTCACGGTCCATTTCCTCATTATGGACAGCATAAAATTTCCAGTATGTACCTAGAATAGAAGAAAAAAATCTAAAACTAACAAGAATTTTTTAATGCTGCCAGGTTAAAAAAAAAAAACAACACCTTCAGTAAAGGTATTCCAGCTATATCACACTCAAGGCAGCACGTTTGGGGACTTCTAAAGCCCATGGCTTTACCCAGTCAACTCGAGGTTCACCGCACAACTCTTTTCGGCCAATTGTGTATATACCGCACAACTCTTTTCTGCTAAATTAGTTGTGGTCAAGCACACATAGAAGGTTCTTATTGATATTTCAAAGACACAATATTATTCCTTCCTTTTTTCAATAGTATTTTATTTCACTTAGCTGATTCTAAGTGACACAGCATGGTTTTTCTATGTATTTCCCTTAGGTGTGGTACCATGCAGGGGATGTTTACATCCTTTGGGAATATTGCGTTTGAAATCCAAGCGGTAGCAATAGGCAGCACATTAAGATCAAAATTTCCACTATACGTCAAGAAATCAGTTCCAATTCGGTTCTCACATAACTTATTGCTACGTAATGTGCTAAAGAGTGGACTTTAATATTTTTAGTACAGTCTTTCAATTGGATGAAGTCATTTTAGTTCTCATGTCTGGGATATGTGCCACATTCAATGGCCAAAAATGAAGAAAAACCTCAATTTTCTGCGGTCCCGGGCGCGGCCATCTTGCATTGGATACCAAGCTTCATCAAAGTGACCAGTTTTGCTCGAACCGGTTTACTGCTGCTACCAGCGAGCATGGGCGAATGATTTGGCGAAGAATTGGAGAAAGCTGGTTTACCCTGTATGAAAGTAGTTGGTCATTTCATAGAGAATCGGAGATTTATAATATGGAAAATTCACCAACTCTGACTCATGATTTCGCATTGAATGAAACGAGGTGACAGAGATTTTATTTTTTATATCAATAGAGGGGGTCGAGCTGTGCATAAAACCATTTCGATATTTTGACCTACCCCCGCATCATAGAAAATAGGGCTAATCTTTGAAGGTGTATATTTTCTTATTTATTCGTCATATGTTACAATTTTGCTGACCATTACTCCCTGAGAATAGATGTGACCTTAAGGTCTGTATATTAGGGCACAGGAAGACCCCCACTAACATCACCAACCACCACTATTTTCATCCAAACCCTAGACTCACCAGAATAAGTGGCTGAAAATTGACCAAAAATGACCTGAAAAAGGGCAAAATTGGCCAAAAATCAGCTCGAGGCTGTATCTCAATAACGGTTAAATTTTGAGATCGGTTCTTCTGGCTGTGAAGTAGTCTTGAGGAGTTCATAAAATCCCCCCAAGATGAACTCGATCTGCCGACCCCCCACCTTCCCGATTCTGCATGATTTTGCATGGTTTTCTCATGGAATGACACTTAAGGCCCAACTGCAGATTTGGTCAAAGGTGACGAGATGTAAACAGGTCCAGCACTTACACAGTGACGTCAGATATTTGATTAACTAATCAGCGTTGATGTTTCTGATTGGTTTCCCACAGTTTTGTGGTCCTCACTCCAAAAAGCTCGCCGTAACAGACTGTTTCATTGGCTAATTGGGTTCTATAACAACTCTTCCAGATCATAGTGTAGTAAAAACAAGCGAAATTTTGAACTTTTAAAAACGACACGAAAAGGAACACTGTACGACCATGAATATTAACAGTTCACAAAACTGCTGCTTCGGGTTTAAATACCAATTGGAATATTCAATTATTGAAGCTTCTTTGGTTTACCATGATTAAAAGTATTTCTTTGAAAAACCTACGAGATGACGATTGTTTATGATTGAGGAAAGATGTGGATCGCAAAGGGGAAATATTACGTGGTCTGAGAAAAGTCTTTGATCTAGTATTATAGTTTGGGAAATGGGCGCTATTTGATACTGGGTATATGGAGAGCAAAATGGTGTTTAACGTCTACTCGACACAAACTAGGTCATTTCGGGACATCATATGGTTCAATTTTACTTCAATAATTCACTAGCGCGTAGGGGTCTTTAGCAGTGGAAGGAAACCCACGAGGCTGGATACTGGAAGAGGGAAATGAGTCAATACCATGTTAACACATAATTGAATTTTCCCCATAAAACACAATTCTTTGCTAGTTTACTTCCTAAAGAAATTAGACGTGGAATAAGTTTTCTAGAAAGCATAAGCATCTGATAGATAATTTATAAATAGAGTCATATTCCTGAAGCAATGGCCCGTGAAATCTATAGATTAGGTCTTATCAAATGAAACACTGCGAGGAGTATGGATTGAGCTTGTGTCTGAACTTCTGAGCTTAGATTTAAGATGCCGAAGTCACTTATAGTTGAAATTCTTAAACATTTACTTTTTATTTAACCAACAAACGATATTAGATAATGAAAACACTATGAAAACGAACTGGATCTTTCAATGTCAAAATTGTTCATAATATCTTTTTCAAATTTGGCTAAAATTTCCTTTTCAAAATCTTCATCTAGTATATCAGTGACCTTTTTACTATCGAACGTCGATGTGGAATTTGGTACGGGTTTTCTGTTTCTTCGAACAGATTTTGTTTTAGATCGGTCAGTCTCGATCGATTCTATCAACATATCAGCATCTTCGGGCAACTTCGTCCGGATTCGCAGCTTGTAAAAGTTGTGACCCTCATTCACGCTGTTCTTCAGCTTACTTAAACTGTTCCTGGTCATTAGGTCCTCTTGCAACTGTTTCTGCTCGTTGAAATACGACTCCATTGTTGATTTACTGAAATCGGGAAACTCTTTCTTGACCTTTTCGCTTTCTTTTTCCTGGTGATGCTTTTTTGACTTTTCCTCTACCACGCTGGAAAAGAAATTCCCTCCACGAAAGTTGTTAATTTTTGGTAGGGAAACAGGAACGCCTGATTCTGTCAATCTTGGAACAGCAGGATTTGTTCTGGATCGGTTCGGTTTTACAAGGACCGGCATCGACAGGTTATTTCCAAAACCAGAGACTTGTTTTGATTGTCGGCGTTCGTCGGTGCCTTTTAGCTTAGACCAACTATTAGAAGCTGCAACGGGTTCGTCCTCTCTGTGACTATTCAGACAATTTTCAAGTTGATATGAGCGTTCGTTGGTTTCCATTAGTTGCTTTTCTAAGGCACTGTTGATCATTTCATCAAAGGACTTTATGTTTTCGCACAGGGTTTTCTGTTGACCAAAAACCATGGACCATTTCCTTAAGATATCTCTTTTCTGGCATTCGATGTTTGTCTTGGCTCTCGCGATGTCCTTATCGAATTTAAGTAAACGACGATCCAGATATTTGACCTCATTTTTATTGGTTCTGTAAATGACCTCACCAGTTTTGCTTTTTGACATGCTGAGAGCTCCTTTCATCACTCGGGTGGTCTCCGTAACCTTGCTTTTGTCCGTATCACCATCAATAGTTTGCAGCGAGTCCACACATTCATGCATCTTAGGGTGGTTAGTCGGAAACTGAAAAGTAACATGATAGAAAATGTATTAGTTTCTGTCTTTTTATACATATATTATACTACAATGTACTACGATGTATTTAGCATTGGTCATTGGTGATTAATAAGCTAATGCTTTCAGGAGCTTGGTACTTTCACGGATATTTCAGGATACTTAACACCTATATCTTGTTCACCCTGTGACTGAGAAGTTTGATAGCAGTACGCAATGTGGGGAACGGGTCTCTAGTTTTAATTTTTAACCAGCGATTTACTTAAAGTTTAAAACGAAATGAAATGGGGTTTAACGTCCAACTGTTCTGCTCCGACTGGGCTAATGAAGACAGGCATACGCCATACAGTGTGCTAAATGAGGGGAATTGTGCCTGGACTGCGGCACTATAATATGGCCTAGGTTTTACTAAGCTTATAACCTCGCCATGTGGCAAATTATTGTACTTTTATTACGCGAACTTTGATATATTAACTACTACTTGTATATTGATCTGTTGATAACACCTAAACCGTTTATTACATGCATATATCCAATATAGTAGTTAGTTGCCCAGTCCTTTGGTACACTATGGCCACGTTATTTTTACTCTGTGCTATGGCCAAAATATTTAGACACGCTGGTCTCCTTTTATTAATTTTAAACTATTTGAGAAACGAAACGAAATGGTTATGCTTAATTTATAAATTAGAATGTGTGGATCCGACAAATGGTCTGAAAAGGGCCCTTTTTCAATTAATAATCTAAAAGTCTTCGCAAAGCCGTTTGTTTTAAAAATTTCAGTAAGTAAACGTTTTGTTACAAAGAGCATCCAAAGCCAAAACTTGGAACCTTTATTCTACACAAAATTATTGAAACTCGCCCTATAATTCATACGAATTTAAACAGATTGTTTCGTATAAAATCAAACAAAATCAATAGTCTTACCCCCATATTTTAGTAGTTTTCCAAGTCTCAACGTAAACCAAACTAAATTAACAAACCACTTAATCTTAATCTAGTCACGTGATCAGTTAATCTGTGAGATATTGGGTATTAACAAAAATGGCCGTTGTCAACGATTAGCGCGTTATTATATGGATTAGTTGATAATTATATAAATGTAGGTTTGATAATTGCTATTTAGTGTTTCATTTTTGGCAAGATAGAAAAAGTTACTCAATTTTCTTCCTCCGTAATAAACTAGGTTATAACGGAAAACACCACACATGTATTATTACTATTATCCAGATGAGTAGGCTATGTGGTATTACAGTATAAGCTTGAACCCTAAAATTGAATAATCAATCATTCTATGTGTGGAACATATCTGAATCTGATAACAATGGACGGGATGACCCCTCCATCACATATATTATCAAGCCTTCCACTCTTAGGGTTCTCTCTCGTGCGTCCGTAACGTTACATGAAAAACTGACTGTACACGATTGTATCTAGAATATGTTCTAATTACAAACCCCCGCGACTTCTTTGCTTATCAATATCAATTCATCAAAACGCAAGGCTCCCCACCCCCACCCCAAACTAATTAATGACAATAACTTTCTTTTTGGACTCGAGGGGAGGCGGATGGCCGAATGGTTAGCACGTGCGCACTGTATCATAAAGGCAGTCATCTTGCGTGGTTTCGATTCCCCAGTTGTATGTGACAAGGGATATGGTCGCCGGTTCAACCTCATGGGTTTTCTTTGTGTCCCCTGGTTTCCGCCGGTTTCCTCCTACTGCTAACGAGCCCTACGCGAAAGCGAATTATTGAAATAAAATTAAAACCATATGTTAGTCCCGAAATGACCGAGTTTGTGTCGAGTGGACGTTAAACCCCATTTCTCTCCCTCTTTTTGGAACCCCATAGTCAATCTCTGTTGATAATATCAAATAATGATGGAACACCTTGGTGTTTCTTGTCGACGGGATTGATATTGGATATATGATCTTGTATATATTTACCATCCTTAGTGTGACAGCTAGCATTAAGGATCATGATGGCTGCCCCGGAAATACAGAATTTAACGACCTACGGATGCTGTCGCGTCTACAAATACTTTGTCCTATTCATTTGGCGCCCACAGCGAGATTGGCGCCTCGTAATGAATCACACGATTAACACCACAAATTGATTGATAACGGTGTGTGGAGTGCCTTATCCTGGAGGAGCACTCATCATGACATGATTGGTGGACGCTTTCTAATGACATCATAGGATTGTCGGGTCGCACATAATGTATAATGACGAGTGAGATTGGTTGGGCGCCCACGTCTTGATCAGTGATTGGTGGGGTGCCTTATAATGCTGAGATTGGTGGGCAGCCCACAACGAGATCCTGGGCGCCAAACCAAGAAACCGACTGCATATACC
The DNA here is from genome assembly GCA_963678685.1 of Patella ulyssiponensis. Taxonomy (NCBI): domain Eukaryota; kingdom Metazoa; phylum Mollusca; class Gastropoda; family Patellidae; genus Patella; species Patella ulyssiponensis. Next base: position 62,991,580 of record OY783231.1, on the reverse strand, counting down.
GACGCTCGAAGAAATCTACCATAAGAAAGCAAACTGAAGATTGTAGGAAAATGTCCAGATCAAAGTAACGATGGGGATGAGATTGATTCAAACACGCACCCGATTTCAAACTTTTGGTTTTTCTGATAAATTATTATACGTACGTTAATTTTTTATAATGTTCATATCAAAATATAATACACCAATATCGAAAATTCAGCCTCAAAATTGAAATTTCCCGTCAAATTCATAGTTCTTGTCCTCCGAAAGGAAGCGCGACCACGTTGCCGTTTGCTGTAGACCATCATGTGTCGGTACATCGGAGCACCAGAAGCCCTATCGTCAAACCAGAAGCCTTTTTGGGGGTTAGCTAGGGGCCTAAATGGATTATTTTAAAATTTGGTGTGAAGCATTGTGAGAGGACGAACGTTGTTGGTATTCAGCGTTCCGCGACCGCCAGTTCTAGAGTTATCATCCCTTTGCCGAAACCCCTATAGAGACTAGAGTTTTAACCCCAAAGCAATTTAGTGTGAAGCATTAGTATAGGGTCATAGGAGGAACGAGATAAAGGCTACGGATTTTTCTTTCAAATTGGGTGTGAAGCGAACGGGTCCTTTGACGACGAACTCTATAGCGCTCCATAACCTTCCACCCCAGGCCACTTTTTAAAAGTTTGTGAACGTGATATAGGCTACAGATTATAATCGGTTTTTTTCCAAGCTTTGATTTCTGAAAGGCAATTTGGTGAACAACCAAGTTTTTCTATGGCAATCTTTTTCTTTCGAGACAAAGCTGTCGTGTGGGCGTATATAAGCTTTGTGTTGGATATCCTTTTCAAAGATGCAGGGATTGTTTTCTTGGATAAATCTTTATCTGAAGTGGAATTTTTCTATTCTAGCAAGTTTTTGTTCAAACTTATGAAAGCTCTTAAAGACATCTCTGTGGGTTGCTTACCGTACGTTGTTGAAGGTTATTCTGCTGGCGTCCTATAGTTTGATTCCCGCCTGTATTCGAGTCGGGATCCAATATTTCTCCACGTCTTCGCCAGGCATATTTATTATAGACGTCATGAGAGACGGAACTCAGTCGATATTTAATTTAAAGGAGATAAATCGCTAATATTTGGGACATAGAAACTGACACAAAATGGTCGAAACGTATAATAATGTAATATGAATATACATGTATATAAACAGGCTTTTATTTAATCGTTTCAAAGCAGTTATGTTCAGTGAAATACTTCAGAATTCTCAATCGAATGGCAATCTTTAGCGTCTGGTTTTTTCAATCTACTCCGATATTATTTATTGCGCATGTTTTCCAGAGAAGAAAATAGCGTCAACGTTTGACATAACTTGTAGAATATGTCTAGTCTCGTTCTTCGAGTCCTTTGTTATGAATGGCGCCGAAACGCATGGTACGCAATTCGTGTATTCATGGTAAAATATTTATTTTGTCTTAAATATTGGATCTTTTCCCGGTAAGATCACAACTACATCAATGTTGATTTAATTAAACAAATAATTCGAAGACTTTGGATGATATTGAGTTAAAGACTTAGCTACTTTAAGAGAGCCACAATTTGAGTATAAGAAGATCGTTATCGAATCTCAAGATTTCCCTATTTCGAACGTGTTATCTATAAATTTAACACAGGATTGGGTTATTTTGCCCGTTGGGCGAGTAACCTATATGGTCTCTAGTTACATGCACGTAGCAACGTGCTCTGTGGTGTAGGCCTACTATCATTTATCTGTTTTGGCTGTCAATTGAAGCCACGTCGTAGATAATTATAACCTAAATACTGTAAACATATACAGAAAGATTGTATCTATATGGGATTCATTTCAGATATAGGTCTTACGAAGGGCGTCCTACGAGGGGCGAATAAATGTAAGGGGAGCTGGGTATGTGCCCTAAAATTGCTCTTTAAAGATGTTATAGTCATATTATGTAATAACTATTATTAATTTCTTCCAATGAGAAGATTAAGTCGCCTGTTTCCTTGAGGTTTTAGATGGCTTCTAGTAATTGTCATGCCCACCCCACACCCCGTGTTAACAAAATTTCTGGAGATCCGCTTTTGCCTGGTCTCGTATGCGAACGACATTATATCACAGCCTAGATACCCAATCGTTTGTTAGCTTCACACTAAGTGTAGCCGGGAGTTTTCCAGCAAGAAAGTAGCATGCGGATTATATATGCATGAAGTTATATTATTATTGGATTAGCGTAAAGCCCAGCGTCAGAAGGGATAATCTCGTTTACCCAAACGAGTCGTGCGGTCTAACATTATGAAGTTACGAATTGGAAACTGACAGAGTGACTTTCATATTTTAGTTGGAGTTTATTTCTAAGGTTATATGGATGAAAACGACGACAGTGTTGTATTGATTGTGTTGGCATATTGTTTTCAGTTCTGAAGACGTGTTTTTATCATAATATGTACTTTAACAGACTGTGTGTTCGGTGAAGGTTTCGCAATGGGGTTCAAGGATTGTGTTACATCGAAGCATTTTAATAGAACCGAATTGTGGTCGAAATGAATTGTGGTTAAGTACCCTCATCTTTGAAAATGAATATCGGAAGCACCCGACTTAAAAATAGGACAATCTGTTATGATATGAAACTGTCAACAAAACGTGGTTCTCTTAAATCTCGACCGAGTTCCGTCTGTCATGACTTCTATAATAAATGGGCCAGGCGAAGACATGGAGAAACAATGGAGTCCGACTCGGATACGGGCGGGAATCAAATATGGACGCCAGCAGAATCACCTTCACCAAGATACGCTAAGCAACGGAGAACACCGGTGAATCACCTATTTAAACATTCTTCCTCGTGCACAGACCCAAATCCACGAAATTTTAATAGACCCAAATCGAGAAATAGAATATATTTGGACAGGGCTGGATCTTGTGTGTATCCATCTGACTTGGAACCGAAAAACATCAATGATCCTAGAATTGCTAAATCTGCGCTGGATTTTCAGAGCTTATCTAAACTTCCTTCAATAAACTCTCAGAAATTAGTCCGCCCTGGTACAAACACGTCAGGGTATCCCTCGCCGCGTTCTTATAAGAAATCAAAATCCAAGGCAGATCAGCAAGCACCGTTTCACATGAACAATGCAGTTTTGAATTTTACAGAAGACATTGTGCTGAGGGGAGATAAGTATGTATTTATTGATCAACTTTACAGAAAATGTAAGGATACAAGAGCTTCGGTGACTGTTGAAAGAGTGGCTGTTAACCAGTCCGGTGAAAGACATTTAGCAAGGGCACAGTTGATTGATTTCGGAGAAATTAAACAAATTTTGAGTTTAAGACGAGAAAGGCTACAAAAGGAGAGATTGGATAATTTACGGAAAAGTGAATATACATCTATTTCAGTGCCGTCAAAAGCATACTGAGATGTTTCGACTTGACGAAGACTAGAGAAGCCTAGTCGAAACATCGTTCAGTAATAAACAGTAATTGTATTCCATAGAATTGTGAACCGTATATTCCAGGTCAATTATCTTATACGGAGAATGGATGCACGTCTTCTTTGGAATCAAGCCGCAGCTTCATAATATCCGTATCGGATTGTCAATTTCTTCGTTTATTCCAACGTGTATATGTTATTCTTGAAAAGAATACGATATTAGCTTGAAGATTGCAGTCTGCGACATCGGGAAACTTTCTTCACCATAAAGTATTATGTAGTTCATTCCAGCTGCACATTTCCCATTAACCGCTGCAATAAAATAGTATATTTTGCTGTAATATATAAACGATCTGACTTGTTCGGTCTTTGATTGCTACGAGAACATAGCTAAAAACGTTGAGATATACTAACACGGAGGGTTGAGGGATGAGATTTATTTTATCTAGGTCTTTGGATGCATTGTTCTTGCTACAAGATCTAGGAGATCCGGCCGCAGATCGTCTTAAAAGGAGTCTGCAAAACATTCGATCACCATAGGTAACTAGGTTTGATGTTGGCAATTTTAGGAGATCTTTGCTCGATGATCGTGTACGGCGTTCAGAATCTTGCTGTTTTATGAGATCAGCGAGGTAATCTGGAGCAGCATTATTCATGCATTTATAGACCATGTAAAGAATTTTGAAGTTTATGCGGAATTCAATCGGGAGCCAGTGTAGTGACTTTAGAACAGGTTTGATGTGAGCAGACTTCGGAGTTTTTGTAATTATCCGGGCAGCGGTGTTTTGTATTTTCTGAAGTCTGTTAATCTGGTACCTAGGTAGGCCATAAAGAAAACACCATTTACAGCCAGTTTTCAAAATTTAAAAATTATATCTCCTAGAATTGGGTCTCCTTCTCCGAGTTAGTCCATGGCCCTTTTTAATGATTGTTAATTATTTCACGATATAAATGTATTACGAGAATGACTTTAATTGTGATTATATAGCCACCCGCACTGCGAGAGAAAACAACCCGTCAATCATACATTTGAGCAATTTAGGTTGAATTTGTCTATATTACAGCAAGGCCAGATTTACCGAGTACATGAAGATTGCCGTAAATTACCACACACTCATTACAATTATAAGCCAAATTGACGGGGATGGGTCTTTGAAAATGCAGGACCATAATGCTATTTTTGATCGTAGATTTTTGCCCCATAACTTATATACTTTTCACATTCTAAGATTTGAGAACATTCTAAGGTCTTACAATGGATCATTTGGAAACAATTCTCCAATGAAACCATCATTATACCTGAATAGGCAAGTCTAAACCCACACGAAGAGCTATTCAACACAGGTGCGGACCAAAGACCATTGTGTAGCAATGTAGCGGCAGTGGAGTTGGCGTTCTCGGGGTCAGCAAAGGCGTTTTATAGCTGAGGCGCTGGAGGCGCCAGCCTCCTCGCGAAAAAAAATCAAAGAAGTTGAACAAATAAAACGGGAGAAAAATGCTAAAACCGATGAGAAAAATGAAATGTACCCTAGTTAAGTAGGGGCCCTAAAGGCAGACACATGGGCCCCTCGTCTAACAAAAGGGCCCCTCTGGCCAAGGGAAAGGGCCCCCAAGTCCGAGTCAATCGTTTTCGTTACACTGTTACTGTCGAATCGACTACTGAATGAGAATGCAGTCATCGCAATGGTATGAAAATCATCAATCACGACCCCCCCCCCTCCCAGGGACCCCCGCGAAAGAGGGCCCTCAACATAGTGTAGCCTCCGCCATGATAAACCTTAAAACGCCCCTGGATCAGTCCCAACATATTATGTGTCCCTCTTAAAAGAAGAAAAGTCCAAGGTGTTCAATTCAAGATGTGGGTAATAAATTTTGGGATTGGTACCCCATACATAGCAAATTAGTGCTTACAAAACACACTACACCTTAAAAAAAGATGCGACGGGAGGTTTGAATTTATGCCAGGTCTCTACTAGCTATGAGAAGGTAGCTAAAAACGTTGAGATATACTGATGTGTTCGAAACACGGAAGGTTGAGAGATAAGTTTTGTTATCTAGGTTCCTCTATCACGATTCGCGCTACGATTGAAATTGTGGTTTTAATTGTGGGGTAATCCTGTCAAGCTCTATCATATATTGAGAGGTCGGTGGTAGCAATCGTTTGGCTGTATCGAACAAGTGCACAAGATCGCACTTTCAATCCTTTCGTAACGCATCGCACGATAATACGAAACCAAGCAGTAGCAGGCGTATGTTTGAAGTCAGCTTGGGCTGCTTGGCTGTAAATTCTTCTCTAACTTCATGTAAATTGAGCTCAAAATAAACCCAGAATACAGCAGTGCCCAATTTATAGTCCCGGGACTGTACAACGTAGTGGACGCTTACGGCTAGCCCCCGGATCAATTCACTCTTTTTGAATTGTTTCTTTGTGGTCTCTGATTATGATGTCTTGTCCATATATTTGTTTTTGTGTAAATTATATGTGGTGCAGTCCAACTGCACTTACTATTATAGTACCGGCTACATGAAACTTCTTGGCATTTCAACATAACCATCTTCATTCTTTAAACCCAATACACCTAAACCCTTATTTTGAGGTACCCAGGAACTTCTATACGTCTTCGACTATATAGAATTACTGTAATCCAAATTTTGGAATATCATTAGTAGGAAGAAAACCGTAGATACCCCCTGTTAGGTAGCGTAAGACGAAATTCAGTTGGGAGATGTAGTCAGGTTGGGGAAGTCCCTGAGTCCACAATGGCCGCTTTATAAAAATAAGTTTGTGGGAGAATACTAGCATTGGATTAGTATTCCCAAACATACTCATTTATATAAAGCGCCCATTGTGGAATCTCCAACCGGTCTACAGTTAGCACCCACCCCACCCCCATTCAGTTTTATGTTGTCTGTATCATCAATTCAAACAGGAACCCATGATCTTTTACTCACTATTGGTTATTAGAATCCCTCGATGCCGTTTGAGCAGACAAACCTCAAAAGCAGCCGAAAAAATCCAACCAAGAACACAAAACCGGATTAAACATAGGCTTATCCATCAAAATGGTATTTCTTTTTGCCTGGACCCTGGTGGATTCAGCCAATGAATCCAGGTGTGTTGGTCTGTTGAATGGACTGCCCAAAATACATATACAGCAACCCAGTCAAATGATTTGAAGACTTCATTTCATATCTTTGAAAACTCCATATTATTTTCTTTTGTCACTCTTGGAATGAGAGATAGAGAGTGAAATGAGGTTTAATGTTCACTCCACACAAACTAGATGATTTTGGGACTACCATATGGTTCAATTTTATTTCAATAATTTGCTTGCACGTAGGGGAGGAAACCAGAGAACCTGGAGAAAACCCATGGGGTTGGACAGACGACCCTATTCCTTGTCAATGACAGATCTTATGATACAAGGCGCACATGTATGCTAACCATTTGGCCATCCAACCACCCCACCTCTTGGTATGAAAGACAGTCATAGGGGTTTAATGTCCACCCAACACAATTATTAGGGGTCTTCAATAACAGGGAAAGAATCCCTCAGCCACCCAATGTACATATAATCAATTATACAGTAAATTTTTAATTATATTTTTATTTTACAAAAATTTTACAATAATATATTTTAAAATAAATTAATGTCTTATATTATGTACATATAACATAAATATAAAAATATAAAATCATTATAATGCTAATTTATTTGATATGAACAATGCTGTGATTTTGTACTTATAATAAATAATTCTCTATAGAATTACATAAGTCAATAGTACATGTATGTCACTGTGTTTTCATTATTCCAGAATGACGAGTGGAGCAGGGTCACATAATTTGTTCAATTACTTAAATTGATATTAAAGGGAGGGGGAAGTAGATTTGGAGGACAAATTGGAATGAAATACTCCAAGTATTATTTCAGATAAGCTCAAGAATAAATTATAACAGCCAAAAATGTGGTCCTGTATAATATGTCAATGAAGCTGTTAATGAGATAATAGGAAACATTCCCAAAAGAAAATGATTCATATTCATAATTAACTCTATTTCCTATTTAGTGTAAATGGGTACTATGTAAAATGATCATTTTGCCCGCACCAGTAACGTCCTAGGTAAACAATGCACCCACCATTGAGCCAATGATTGATGCCAAGTTATAAGAAGACTTCCACATTGAACGGTTTGAGGCAGTCTAAGGAACACCAGTTTCAGTGTTAATACATATATCACTTTCTTCAAGGAACTGGGGCAATCAGTATTTACATTGCTAAAGGGTTAATAAATTAGCAATAAACTTAAACTGAGAAAACTAGGTATCAATCATTTTAGGTAAAGTTGAGATAACTTAGCACACTGATCAGCAGTGAATATTCGCTTGGCCGCTACAATCACTGATAAGGATGACATCGACGCGACTTAATGAGTCCCCGTTTTTAACTTTTTTCCTCCGACAAAATAAATTCTAAAACATTTTTTTGAAGTATAAGAAAAATAAATAAAGACGTTTGAAGTGTCTGTAGTTAAAAAATATTTCCTATTTAGTGTAAATGGATATTAAAATGAGTAAAAGGCATCATTTTGCCCGAAGCAGTTACATGTTATGTAAACAATGGACGAGCCATTGGGCCAATGACTGACGCCGCATGAAGTCAATGCACGTGTTCAAGACAGTCATCTGTGACAGAGATAATTCGTAAGTAATTCTCTGTGAAACAGATTGATAACTTAGCCCCAACAATACTTTTAATGGGGAGTAAAAAATTATATTTTTCTAAGCTTTTAAACCATGTGATCTTATAGTCAAGCACTTTGATCATGTAAAATATTTTATTTTATTTTATAGAGACTGTCTCGATTGTCTTAATTCTGCAGCACGTCTTTCTTCCCGCCATTTTTGGATTAAAATCATCATTTGATCACTGATTTCCTGCTGTTTTTCATATGGCATGGAATCAAATTCTCCTGGTTGTAATCTATGTCCCATAACTTGTGCCTGGATAATATAAGACAGTGTTACATATTATGTCAAATGAAATTAACCATTCCCTTGAATATACTTTAAAGAGAGAGAGGGAAAGGGAGAGAGAGAGAGAAGAGGGAGAGGGAAGGTTTAACCCTCACTCAAACAAACTAGGTCACTTTGGAACTAACATATGAAAACTCACGAGATTTGTCATGCACAACAGGAAAATCGAAACCACGTCAGTTGACTCAATGACAGACTTTATGATCCAATGTGAACCCACTAACCATTAGGCAATCCAACCCCCCATACTTTAAGAAATAAATGCATGTAAAGAAATAAGCCCAGTAAAGGGTCACAATATAGGTTACATTTATAAACCCTGGAACAAATTTAATAATTAAACCTAGAACATCTCAGACAATGAACTTTTTTTGAAAATAAAGATTATAATAAATGTTATGTAAGCACATTTGATGACAAAATTGGCTTTTATAAATATAAATCTACATTACAAAGTATCTGTCACAGATTTATTAAACATTAAAGTATCATCCAAAATCTTCAACTTTGAAAACACAAATTATTTGTCAATTTAAATCAACATTGATGCTGTCATCTTACCGGAAAAAGATGGACTTCTGATATCCAATATTTAAGACAAAATAAACATTTTACCATTGGTACACGAATCGTGTACCATAATGCATTTCAGACCCAGTTCTAGCAAGAGACTCGGGGGAACGAGGCTATACACATTGCACCAAATCAAACAGCGTATGTAGACTGGAATAACCAGACGCTAGAAATTGGCATTCGATTGGGACTGCTGACTTATTTCGCAGAACATAACTGATTTGAAATTATAGTAATAACGGAAACCATTGAATGTAAATCAGTTTATATACATTCATATTACAGTATTACATACGTCGCGACCCACTTCTGTCAATTTATAGGTCCCAAATGTTAGTGATTTAGCTCCTTTAGCAAAGAATGTTTTACACATAAAATTGTCTGACTGTATTTAGATGAACACGGTTTCCTACATTTGTTGCCATGATTAAAATCAGCTTATGGGCAGAGAAAATTTGTAATTCTGGTATTTAAAGGATTTCGAAAAGAAGGACCGAATTGTAAAACATATTAAGAAAACTGATATCTTTACATAACCCAGGGGAGCCACAGTGGCTCATTGAGTAAGACATTGGCTCACTAACGGGAGGTAGCATCTTTGATCCCTGCGTTGGCCGATAAAATCCATTCGGATTTTCCGGCATGGCTCCTCCTTGTCAGTGGTGCAGGATGGATGGCCTATCAAGGGACAATGTATAGTCAAAGCTGTTCGGATGATACGCAAAACCCAATGTCATTTTCACATACCTCAGCTCTTTTTATATCTGTTATATTTTGATCTATAAATTTATCTGTTTCTCTTTCTAGTGTCTCCCTGTCTGCACCTTCACCATGAGCAACTAAAATATGAATCAAATTATTAATCAGATATCTACCAGTACCGAAATATCCTTGAGAGGCAATTCAACAATATAATACAAGCTGCAATCAGTTTGTTTACTACACTACAAGGTTTCAAACAGATTCCAAAAGTAGTTTTCAAGCAAAAACCTAATGTATGTATAATTTGTATGTTAGGTTTTTGCTTGTTGAAACGCACCTGACGTAATACTAATGTATAATTCTACTGGTACAATATACATTCTACTAGTGTAATATACATTCTACTGGTACAATATACATTATATTGGTGTAATATACATTCTACTGGTACAATATACATTCTACTGGTCTGATGATGTAATAATGCTGGTGGTTTATACATTATAACATAGAATGCAATACAATATACATAACAATATATATTATAATATACAATACAATATACATTGAAATATACATAATATACAATACAATATACATAACAATACACATTATAATATACCTGATAATACACAATATACATTATAATATATAATATACATAATAATATACAATATACATAATAATATAGAATACATTATCATTATTGAATTCATTGTAATAGTATGAACAATTAAACTTACTGTTATCTAATGTCTTTCGAACTTTGCTCAAAAAGTGCAACACTACATTTTCTGTTTGTTGTTGTGGTGTGTGTGTTCTAGAAGGTGTTCTACCAGGTGATTCTAATATTGGGGGCAGACCGTTTGTTCCTGAATAATGTGAGGCTGGTGTTGGTGGTGGAGGTAACAAAACACGACTGTTTATAAACAGAAAGAACAAAGACTCATTGATCATTAAAAAATAATTTAAAGAGTTTTTCATAAACAAATTTAATCCTAGAATTTGGGGAAATAATTCTGTTCTATACTATAAAACTGAATAATTTTCCCGAATTCTAGGACAGAACTGAATAATTTTTTCCAAATTTTAGGATTGAGTTATAGCCTGCTCTGTTTACTATAGGTGGTCTAATTTGACAATAGGCAATCTTATTTGACAGAGGGGGTTACAGTGGCTAAGTAGGTAAGACGCTGGTTCGCTTGTCTGGGGGTCGGGTGTTCGATCCCTGCATTGGCCGAGAAAGTTCATCCCTATTTTCCGGTATGGTTCCTCCCTGTCAGTGATGCAGGATGGAGGGCCTGACAAGGACAGCTGTCTAGTCGTTCAGATGGGCCAAAAAACCAAGGACCTGTATACACATTGGCTTGCATGTAAATGATCCCTTGACAGTTGGATTTCATAGTGCCGCTGTTTTGGCAAAATTTCCTTCATAGCACACTGTATGGTGTATGCCCGTCTTCAGTAACATAGTTCAAAGCAGAACAGTAGGATGTTGAACCTTTTTTGACTGTAAGAGCGATATTATTTGACAGATATCATGGAAAAATGATATAGTAACATACAGGTATTAATGGTTTAAAAAAAAGATTTCTGTGATGTTTAGAAAGTTTGGGGAAAAAATATGCCCTGTATTAATTTAAAGAATGTAATTAAAGTCATCCACATATATGTTTACAAAAAACCAAAATGTATTTAATAACACTAATTGTGATTGCGTATCTAAAACTTTTGTAATTTACATGTTGTGATATATGTTGCATTCCTGTCTGAACAAAATACAATAGTAATAAATAATATTGTATATTTATATTGTGCCTTTTCCAACCATGAATGCATACGCAAGGCACAATGGTGTGATTCCCATGGCATGTGGTCATTACAGCCCTAAACCATAATGGCCAAAATTGATTTTGGTCAAAACGGCCGTACTTTAGTCATCTATTTTGAATTGCAATCATCAAAGGGTCTTTTCAATATCTGACCTCTTGACACATATAGTCTTGACAAACCTCTCCCGTAATCTGGAAAAACCTAGTAATACTGTTGAATGTAGATTTGAGAAAACTAAGGAAAACTGTTTTGTTTCAGAATTAAGCTACTGAATATAAAACCAATTTTATTTTGTCTTTTTAGATGAAGATAATTAGAAACCTTTTCAGTGAAGGAGAAAAAAACCTATTATTAGGGTTGGGTAAATATGAACTTTTTTCCATGACTTGTGGTTTCGATGGCCATTTTGGACACTGAACACGAATCCGTCGAAATTTTTGACCTAGGATGACCTTTGACCCTGGAAAATTCAATTTTATTCAAAATGGCGGCCAAATTTCATGTTTTTGGTCAAATATACTATCTAATACCTCCACATATAGGTTTATGAGGCAGGAAATCATGAAAAACAACATTTCAGAACAGTTGAGAAGTATCTAAGCTTTCAAATTGTCAAAAGCTACGAAAAATCATGAGAAGAGCGTCATTTTGTGGCAAAATTTGACAATTATATTTAACATCAATACTTTCCAGATTCATTAACTCTACATGTAGGTTATAGAGGTAGGAAAGCACGAAAAACAACATTTCAGAACAGTTGTGAAGCTTCTGATCTTTCAAACTATATCAAAAACTACGAAAAATCATGAGAAAAATGTCATTTTGCAGCAAAGTTGACATTTTTTTTAAACAATACTTTCCAGATTCAAATGCTTGACATAGTAAACAAAATTTCACCCAATAGTTTAGTTTACATCACCAAATACTCCTCTCAGAAGTTAATCATTGTAAATAGCAATGTCACTGTATGGCCATAAAAAATTCTTTATAGAGTTCCGTAATTCCACCACGTGGCTGTTGTCTAATACCAGATTCAGTTGTAAGCCTCAGCCCTCGGGTAGTCAAATTCCTGTCAACAAGTTAAAGACTGTCAGCTGTTTGTGGTCCACCATGCTCTTTGCACTAATCGATCGTTTGAAGTAATCGTGTCTTGAATTGAGTCTTTTTTATTTTGCTACATCAATTTCAGAGTAGCCCTAATGTCTATCTCCAGTTTTCCTGCTGCCACTGGAGCATCCGACTTATGGGCCCACTTCCACCTCTCTTACCGCTCCTCTTCACTCAAGGACTCGAAAGTCTACTAAAAGACCATTCGCAGAGAAGCAAGAGAGGTGGCAATGGGCCTGACCCGTAAGTCGGAACCTACATGGGCAGTAAGAAAACTAAAGGACATTGTGGCTACTCTTAAATTGTGTAAAAAGTTAGTCTTAGCGAAAAAGAATAAATTCAGGAAATCAACTACCCGGGGATAACAACTGCACCTGGTATTAGACAACAGCGACGTGCGACAGACCACGAAACACGTCTTTTCAAAATGAAGAAATTCAACTTGGTAGAATTACGGAACTCTGTAAAGAACGCTTTATGGCCAGAAAGTGGTATTGCTATTGGCATTGATTTACTTCTTAGAGGAGTATTTGGTGATATAAACTGAACTGTTGGGTGAAAATTTGTTTACTATGTCAACCGTTTCAATCTAGAAAGTAGCCTACTGAATTAAAAATAGTTGTCAAATTTTGCTACAAAATGACTCTTTCCTCATGATTTTTCGTAGTTTTTTACAATTTGAAAGCTTAGATACTTTTCAACTGTTCTGAAATGTTGTTTTTTGCGATTTCCTGCCTCTATAACCTATATCTAGAGTTATTGAATCTGGAAAGTATTGAATTAAATATAATTGTCAAATTTTGCTACAAAATGATGCTCTCCTCATGATTTTTCGTAGCTTTTGACAATTTGAAAGCTTAGATATTTCTCAACTGTTCTGAATGTTGTTTTTCATGATTTCCCTGCCTCTTAAACCTTCATGTGGAGGTATTAGATAGTATATTTGACCAAACACATGAAATTTGGCCGCCATTTTGAATAAAATTGAATTTTCCAGTGTCAAAAGTCATCCTAGGTTAAAAAATTACGACGGATTCTGTTCTGAAATGTTGTTTCTCATTCTTTCCTACCTCTAAAACCTATATATAGAGGTGTTTGACGGCATATTTATGATATATTTGACCAAAAATGTGAAATTTGACCGCCATTTTGAAAAAATTGAATTATCCAGGGTCAAAGGTCATCCCAGGTCAAAAATTTCGACCGATTCGTGTTCAGTGTCCAAAATGGCCATAGACACCACAAATCATTATTGGATAACTGCAATTAAGCTATTATTTACCTAACCCTACTATTATTATATACATGTGTACTAAGTCCAAATATGGGTCTAACTCAATTTTCACCAAAATTTGACTTGCTAGGTTTTTTCCAGATTACGGGAGACCTGCAGGTGTTACTGCCTACGAGTTGCTGGTAGTGCTTTTCAACATGATATTAAATTAAGATATCCCACCTCATGTATGACATGTTACTGTTGACTGAAGGAGTTGGGGATTTCTACAAAAAAAAATTTGTAATGAAATGAAAATAAGATATATAATAATATGCTATATTCAAATAATGACTTAAAGATACTTTCCCACAAAAGTATTTATTGGGTGGTTACTTTCAATAAAAGTATGGTAATTTTGGTATAAATGGAAAGTAGAAACATCCATTCTAAATAGAAAAATACTGGATTCCCTGAAAAACACCCATTAAGCGCATACAAGACAAAAATGGAAGGGTTTCCCGAACATGGCATTCTGACAATTAAGGATGTCTGCTCAAGTGACATCAAAGGTTGCACAAAAATATTGTCCAATATCAGTGTTAAGGAGCGCTTGATGTATATGTTGATAAACTTGACGGTGAACTTAAGCGTACAACAGTTTCTGAGATAAAGCCCTGTGGGAAGTGGATAATCCGAGAATTTAATTAGGCTTCGATATTTATGATAAATGAACAGCAATTGAATACAACATTGTCTTGTAAATGCAATGAATTCTCGTCCACCTTCCCACCCGTTCCTAGGTACAACATCAGCCAAGTCACGTGACACAAACATGACTTCTTTTAATAGATATGTTATAGTAGGGGTATTTCCTCACGAATAAAATGTTTTGGGAAGGATTTGGCACAAAATTTTGATGGATTAATTAATTTGAATCTATTTTTAGTCCAAATAAATCACAAATTCACCCAGTTTATACGCAGGAAGGTATCTTTATTGTTTACTCTCTCTGTCAGCATCATTGTTTGATCCAGCAACTACACAGATCTACCAGTCTGACCAGCCTCTGCTATTCTTTTATGGGAGTGTTGCCGTTCCCCTTCCAGCTTCTCATTGCCAATAAAATTTGATTCCTGCGTTATACTTAAAAAGCCAGGGTCTGATGTATACAAGTTAGAGTGTCTCTTACTATTGGTTTCGATGTTCGTTTCAAAATGTCAACTTCTCGTTTCAGTAGTTCAATCTCATCTTGAGCTTTTCGTTCATTTTCTTCTCGTAATCTCCGTTCCTGAAAGATTAAAATATGAAACCGGATATAAAAAATACGCCCACACAGCAGATAAATCGTCCGGGCAGTCAACATGAGTTGTCGCATATTATGTTATTATCAGAAAATCATTAGAATTTGTTTGGTTTTTATAAAGTTCTGCCCCATGCTAAATTACCATGTAACGGTGATATAATCAAACGATTTTTTAAATCGGATAATAATTGTGATCTCCAGAGGGACTACAAGCTAAGAAAGGCGATTTTTCAGACAATCAGGGGCCATAATTCAGGAAGTTACAATTCGATGGCCGCAAATATTGAAAGGAACCAAGACCTTTGAGTTATAAACATGCATGTCAAGTTTCATCAATATTGGTTCAAAATTGTGACCTCTATATGGTCCACAAGTTAAAAACATGATTTTTCTTACAATCAGGGGCCATAATCCATGATCCGATACATGTCAATATTGAAAGCAGCCGAAATCTTATGGGGATAAACCTATATTTCAAGTTTCGTCAAAAAAGGATAAGAATTGTGACCTGTAGTGAGTCCATAAACAAATTGTGGACGGACGGACGTCTGGGTGGACAGGGGCGTCGGCATAATACGTCCACATGAAAAAGTGGGCGTATAAAAATGAATGAATGATTATAATATATCACTGATGACGCTAGCGTTTTTATTTACCAGTGAATAAAACATTATGGGTTATAATATGATCTATACCTGATATAGTTGTTCCTCTAACAATAATCTTTCTTGTTCAACTCGGAATCTTTCAGCTGCTGCAGCTCTCGTATATTCTTCTTCTTCTTCTCTAGTAAATAATAAATTTAGTTCAAGAAACTTTAAAGGGGGTTGGATGGCCAAATAGTTAGCGTGTGGCATGTGCGTGCTGTCTAATAAGGTCTGTCATTGAGTTAACTTGCATGGTTTCAATTCCCCCGTTGTATGTGGCAAGGAGTAGGGTCGTCCGTCCAAACTCATGGGTTTTCTCTCATTGCTAGAGACCCTTACGCGCAAGCGAATAATTGAAATAAAATTGAACCCTATGTTAGTCCCAAAATGACCTGGTTTGTGTTGAGTGAGTATTAAACCCCATTACTTTCTCTGTCTCAAGAAACATTAAATAAAAGTATTTAGAATATAGAACCACATCTTGTCAACATATATGGGGACTATTTGAGAAAAAGTATGGTGTAAACGCTCTACAGATAAGTGTTTCCGATTATTTTTCAAACTTGCCGGGATTGCTCTGAGGAACCAAATCAGGGATAAATTTTATGCAGGGTTGTTGGTCCCGTTGTCAGAACCTTGTGATGTTATAGCTGTCTAGGACCGGAGCTTTGAAAATATTTACAGAATATAGAATTGGTAGAACACCTGGAATTCAAATATATGTTTCTGAGGGCGGGGGTGTGAGTATTCAGATGGTTAATGTGTTCGCATTTATTGAGTCAAGTGGCATTGTTTTGATTTCCCGCTTGTAAGTGACAAGGTGCAGGGTGGTCTGTCCAACCTGAAGGGTTTCTCTGATTTCCGCCTACTGATATGGGCATGTGAATTATTGAAATTGTGTGGTATGTTAGTCCCAAAATGACATAATATGTGTTGAGTGGACGTTAAATCGCATTTCTCTCGCTCACTTTCTGTATGTTTCCACTCAGTCAAAAATAAAACTTATTATTTACAATTTATGACTTAAACCCAATAATTTTTAATTTAAACACCAACCTTCTTTCTCTTTCTTCTAAATCATTTCTTAAATCTGTAGCTTCTTTCTGTTGCTGTAGTAACCTGAAACATTAAAATACAGGTGAAATAATGGTACGGGCAATGTGAAAAGCATTCATTATTTATACTAGTTGAAATATTAGATGCTGGATAGTGTCTATATTTTAAGTTATTTAATGGTCTCGTGCAAGACATGGCGTAATATATAGATATAGTACTTTTGCTAATGCACTTGTTTAATATCCTTATAATACTTAATGTCTCGCACTCGACCATTAAACTACACATAATCAGTAGTTTCTTCCTGTTGCTATAGTAACCTGGAAATGTTAGCTACAATATAATCTGTAGTTTCTTTCTGTTGCTGTAGAAACCTGAAAATGTTAGCTATAGCATAATCTGTAGCTTCCTTGTTGCTGTAGCAACCTGAAAATCTTAGCTACAATATAATCTATAGTTTCTTTCTGTTGCTATAGCTACCTAAAAATCTTAGCTACAAGACAACGAATCTAAGAAACAATAAATACTTGAAGTGTATGTTTTGACTTCTCAAAAGTTATTGTGGAATAAGAAGTCCGAACCTTTCTCTTTCCGCCTCTCGCTCTTCTCTCGCTTTCCGTCTGTCTTGTGGTTTAGTGTATGGAGGTATGACATCATTATACCAGTGGCGCCATGGTGGATGGGCAGCTGAGGAGAGTGAAAATGAGCAATAAATTTCAGTATATCTTCAAAAAATCTTGTGCAGATATGACATCAATATTAATAAAATGCTTTGTTTTTCACTTTATCACACAAAAGACTGATGGAAGACCGAGGTAGATTTCTGCTTCAACATTCCACTTTGTTACAACTTTAATAAAGGCAGAGAATAAATATTGAATATTATAAAACATACCTTGGGTAGGATCTAAAACAGGCATAGCAGCTTTCTGATCTTTCGTTAACATAGCATATAATTCTCTATAATGATGTCGTTTTACCTGTTCAAAAAATAATAATACTAACATTTGACAAAATATTGATAAACAATACCAAAATGAGATAGAGAGAGAGAGAGAGAATGGTGTTTAACATCCACTCAACACAAACCAGGTCATTTCGGGACTAACATAAGGTTTTAATTTTATTTCAATAATTCACTTTTGCGTAGGGGTCTTTAGCAGTGGGAGGAAACCGGAGTGTCTGGAGGAAACCCATGAGGTTGAGAAGGCGCCCCTATCTCCATGCCACATACGCTCACACCAGGGATCGAAACCACAGCTGCAAGCCAGCTAGACCAAAATGAGATACAGATATTGATCAAAACTATTTAAATTAATCCTGATTCTATCAGTTTAATCTTTAAAACCACTGAACAATTCGCCATGTCAAAATCTTTTTAATGCAGTGTTTGTTATGTGTTTTTTCCAGATTGTGACTTGAAAGGAAAAATAAGGTTCAGTGGTAATGACTAGATGGTCAAATCTGGACAAAAAGTCCAGTGTGCTAATGAACTTGAAACTGGTATAAATAGTGAAATGAAATAAAATGTGGTTTAACCGGGCTCATATGAAATGAAATAAAACGTCCTACTGTTCTGCTAATGAAGATGGGCATGCATACACCATACAGTGTGCTATGAGGGAAATTATGCCCTTGCTGCGGCGCTACGACCTACACATATATCGAATACCAACTGCCTAGGGATCTTTTACGTGCATGTCAATGTGTACACAGGACCTTGATTTTTCGTTCCATCCAAACGACTAGACAGCTGTCCTTGTCAGGTCCTCCGTCCTGCATCACTGACAAGAAGAAACCATCTGGCTAATAACTAATATAGTTTAAGAAAATATCATTACCTCATACTGAAACTGTGGGATGGTTAATTTGGGTGATTCTTGGGTTATAACACTATCTAACTCAGAAGGCTAAAATTACAAAAACAAAGTATACAATTATAACACTAAGTTTAGAATTTGTTGAAATTAAGACAATCTCAAAAAAACAATACAAATAATCGACTTACGCTGTTACATTCTTTTAATTTATCTTGTAATAATCCTAGTAATGTTGCCATGGCTACAGCCAACCATTCTGTACCAAAACCAGGAACATCCATACCAATAATATACTGATCCCAGACGTACAATAATACGTCCATTTTTAAATAAGCTGTATAATAAAATAAATAAAGTTAACAATATTATTATTTTCTATCATAACATAAATCCAGTGTGAAACAAATCAAAATGTGACAATGCTGCCTAGGTCATTTTGAGACTAACACATTTCAATAATTCGCTTGTGTGTAGGGGTTTTTTTTTCGCATTGAGAGAAAACCGGAGGACCAGGAGAAAACAAGAGGACCCAGAGAAAATCCACAAGGTAACCCTACTACTTGTCACATACAACTGAGGAATCGAAATCGCACCAGTTGACTCAATGACAGACCTTGTGATACAACGAGCTCACGCTAACCATTAGGACATCCACTACTAGAATGGAATCTGAAAACCTATTTTGATTATAAAACTGACATTGACTTCCACTCACCCACAAATACTGCTCTAATAACTGATCTTATTGACATCGTTAACCCATCTAATAACACAGCTTGAGATCCTTTCTCGGTTGCTACTATCTTTTCTGAAAATAAAAGTCATGAGTATTCAACGGAATTGTTTATGCTACAATAAAGCTCTTCAGGATTTTTTGACGTGGCTTCCCTTATCAGTGGTGCAAGACAGGGCGGGCGCGTGACAAGGATGACTGTCTAGTTGTTTGGATGGAATGAAAAAACAAGTTCCCGTGTAAACATTAGCATGTACCTAAAAGATGCATTGGCAAATCGAATTCTATATGAGATTGACAGAAGGCCGTAGTGCTGCTGTAAGGGCAAAATTTACCTCATAGCACATGAGCAGAACAGTAGGACATTACACCCCATTTCATTTCACATAATTGTTTGATTAAACTGAACAAATCAGACATCTGGAAACTAAACATTAACATTCGTAAGTTTCCTTCCTCTGAGCTACAAAAAATTAAAACATCTTGCAACCAAGGTCCACGGAGGAGGAGCAGAAGAGCGATTACTGAAAATTTGAAATTGATTCCACAATTACGTTATAAATATATTTCAAAGATAGCCTGTGGTTGGCTCTTGATGACCTTGAACCTACCTTTATCAGGTACATACGCTCTACCAATCGTTCTCGTAACTTCTGGATAAAGTTTTTCTAATATTGTTAAAACTTTACTTGCAAATGCTGCCATTTCTTCATTATCCACCTACAAATTACAAAGCAATTGTTACATGGACAATATACTCGTATAAACAAGATTTTAGTACAAATAGTTGACGTATGGCAGACACTAACTATTTTCCATCTTGCAATTAAAAAAATGTATTTTTCAGTTTAAAATGAATAACTGTTTTAGTTTTTTTAAGATCACTAACCCTCCAATTCCATTTAAACATACATTATGCAACAGCTGAATCTGCCTATTGCTGGTCTTTTTTCAGTTTTCAAATGTTATATATATTATTAATTAGACATTTATTCACATGACGAGCGTGTAATCAACTCACTAGACCAAGAGAAAATTTGACCTACATAATTGAAACATCGCCATTTAATTCAAAAATGGATAAGACTTGGATTGTTATCGTTAAAATGGTACTTGACCATCAAGACTATAGTGTGAAATATTCAACTATGAATTATACTTTCAAGATATTAATTTTTCATTATCTATTTTTTAAATATTATAGCAAAAACAGCCATCTCTTTATCTAGTCTACATAATGTATCTTTAAAATTAATAGAGGTTTCATATAAGAGCTAAATCTACCTAATGTAGGTCTTCCTTTAGGCCTGAGATCTAATCTAAATTATTAATTAGACATTAATCAACTTATGCAGACAATTATCAACTCTTGATGTCATCGCTAGTCCGCAATATTTAGTGGATTGAAATACATTTTGTGATTGATGATTTAACATCAAAATGGCTAATCAAGACTTTGCTTTTTTATCGAACCAACTTTAGTATTGATGATCGAGGCTAGACCTAAATTTCAATCCCTAATATCTTGATTAAGAGTGGAGCAATTTGATTGAAATTTTAAGCATATTCTCTTTACAATATCTAGTTTTAACTATTATGGGGAGAACTGCCAGTTCTTTATCTGATCTCCCATAATGCCCCTTTAATATCCTTTTGTATGTAATATATATTTTTGTAATAATATTAGGTGGAAAAGGTGATTTTGAGATTATGATTATACATTTGATTTTATTAGTTTTTTAAGTAGATCTCATCATTCTTTTCACAAAACTTTTTACAGATTCAAAATCGGATGAAAATTTTTTTTTTTTATTGAGGTTCAAAGTTGCGATTTTTGACTTTTCGCGGAAGAAAGGTTTTTCAACACTTTGAAAAGGTCATTTTTGGTGTTTTTTGTGAAGCAATATTTTATTTCCTATCAAAACTATCAAAAATGTAGATGTAAAGTCATGAAATACAACTTTAAAGCTAATGATGTTTCAATTTTCACATTTCTGTAATAATTACACCGATTTCCACAGAAACTGCAAATTAGATAGGTTTTCTCAAAAATTCCATTTCTGTCCGAGTGATTTTGGTCAATTTTTTCAACAAAAATGGTATTATCCATGTTACATCTGAAATATTGAACCTGGTTGTTATACATTTTAAAATCAGTAGCTATCAA
Source organism: Patella ulyssiponensis (assembly GCA_963678685.1). Taxonomy (NCBI): domain Eukaryota; kingdom Metazoa; phylum Mollusca; class Gastropoda; family Patellidae; genus Patella; species Patella ulyssiponensis. The sequence goes on along the minus strand of OY783231.1, from coordinate 62,969,979 downwards.
TTGAGATTAACAGAAAAAAAAAGAGTAAAAATATCTATTTGCCTTTTCTCAAGAGCTGGATTTATGTTCATTTTTGAACAATTCTCCGCGGCACACATTTGCCTATTTTTGGGGTGTTTTGAGGACATTAATAAAATAAGAAAGAATTGAGATACGGAAGTGAAATTATGGGAATATGTCAAAAAGTTTGTGAATTTTTAAAATTACATATTTCCAAACCGCCATATATTATCAAGTTTGGTTGTCATAGCAACCAAAATTGAAAAAAATGCAATTTTTGACCATTTTCAACGCTATTTACCATAACACAAAAGGTGATCACCACATTTAAAAATAAGCATTTTAAAATATTTAAAACCCAAGTAATGTCAAATGATATGGATTGTATAATTTTGAGCCAAATATTAGGGAGTTTGAGTGGTTACCATAGAAACCACTGTATATTTTTTAAAAAAGCATTATTTTCCGATTATTTTCTCATTAATATTAATTTTTATATTATTTTAAGTTAGTACACAGGAGTCTGACCTTCTATCCGTATATATATGCATACACCGTGTCGTACTTGACAATATGTAATAAAAAGAACAGGAGTGCAATGCCTGTCTAAGAATCGATTTTACCTGCTCACGCTTCAGCTCAGTTTTATTCAACAATTCGTGCTGTCGGGCAATCTAACCTCTGCCGATTCACTCAGATATGTTTTTTCTTCAATCTCGTCGTTTTAATTTGAATAAATACTCCCACAAAACGATATCCTAGCCACTTGTTTCCAATATTTACATTATTTTCCGCCATTTCTACTTTGTCCGAACCTCCATGCGCTGACGTCACGCTACGTAGTAAATGTTAAAACTCATAACATAAAAATTAGCCACAAATAAAATTCAAAATAGGTTAAATTGTGTGTTTTGCATTTTTTAATGAATAATGAAAAAACTTCACACAGTGGTAAAATATCAATTTATAAAAAAAAACAAAATTTAAAAACAAGCACTGTTTTTAAATTTTTTTTTTTTTATAAATTGATATTTTACCACTGTGTGAAGTTTTTTATTATTCATTAAAAAATGCAAAACACACAATTTAACCTATTTTGAATTTTATTTGTGGCTAATTTTTATGTTATGAGTTTTAACATTTACTACGTAGCGTGACGTCAGCGCATGGAGGTTCGGACAAAGTAGAAATGGCGGAAAATAATGTAAATATTGGAAACAAGTGGCTAGGATATCGTTTTGTGGGAGTATTTATTCAAATTAAAACGACGAGATTGAAGAAAAAACATATCTGAGTGAATCGGCAGAGGTTAGATTGCCCGACAGCACGAATTGTTGAATAAAACTGAGCTGAAGCGTGAGCAGGTAAAATCGATTCTTAGACAGGCATTGCACTCCTGTTCTTTTTTATTACATATTGTCAAGTACGACACGGTGTATGCATATATATACGGATAGAAGGTCAGACTCCTGTGGTTAGTAGCTGTCAGGCAATGATTGAACAAATAAATAATAACAAAATATTTATATGCCATCTCTTTATACGCTGGAAAGGGGTGCACTTTTGAAAAACATTCTGCCATTGGAAATTGCCCAATTTTAGGCTTAAAAAATTATGAAGGAATTAAGATTTTCAAGTGAAATTTGTGTACCGTACTGGTAAATTTAGTGAATTTTAAAAATTACTTATCTTTTCTCTTCTATAATACTTAATATTTGGTTGTTATAGCAATCAAAACACCCCCCCCCCCCAAAAAGGCAATGTTATTCAATTTTCAAACCAATTGATCACCATGACAAACCAAAAAGGCAATGTTAGTTATTCAATTTTCAAACCAATTGATCACCATGGCAAACCACATATTTACAGCCCATGCCCCATGTAATATAAAATATTATGAATTGCATAATTTTAGTGAAATATAAAGGATTTTGGATGGTTGCCATAGCAACCAAATAATTTTAAAGAAAGGACAACTGTTTCATTATCACTGTTCTCAGCATCCGTTGCTTACATTATTGTTAGAATTCTGCTTTTACATATTATTTCTACTCAGAAGATAACAACATTGACCAATAGAAATATATTCTCTGGTCTAAGGACTAAATAGTAAAAGTAGGTTACTCAGTTACTAATAGGCTAAGGCCTAGTCACGTTTAAGGCCTGGGTCTGGAACCTACCATTTTGACTAGTCGAAGATATTTTTGTTTTTACTTCACTTTTGAATGTTTCTATTATTCCTTCAAATCAGTATATATGTACCCTATTGAGCAACTTTCTTATTTTTGTATATTTTAATCAATGTAAATAAATATCAAATAAAGGCCTAAAAGTTAAAGGCCTAACGCTTGTCGTTTCTTTCAATTTCAATTTGTTATTGTTAACTGATCAACAAATATGTGATACTCGAGGTGTTAATTAGTTCCCCCAAAAAACAAGAATTAAAATTATAACTAGATCTGCTAAGCAGATATTAAAGCTTTCATATTCACGGTCAGTTTCTGTCGCATCTCAAGAGTTATATAAAGAATCTTAAAAAGGAAAAAGAATTAATGAAATCCGCCCAAAACTCACCGAGTTATAACGAGAAACAATTCAACCGGTTCAAATTCTACCTTAATTAGAAACAGAGGTGTTATGTTCCAATGTGATCTGTCAAATTGCTTATTGCTCCTAAATCTACGCAGAAATTCTCAACATCAAACTTAGTCAAGGTAATGACATAATGAATCTATATTTGGAATTTTGTCACTCTCACTTCATTATAACCAAAGTTATCGTGCCCCAAAAAATCAACCAATCAGATTGCTTATCTCTGCTTATCTCTGACCAGAAAGTCAATTGTACAGGCTTGACTGCCCTTGTTAGCTGTACAGGACAGTAGGTCTGCCCGGTCTGACAGGGAATAGTGTCTAATTGTCAGGATGGGACGAAAAGCAATGTTCAGTGTGCACATTGGCGTGCACGTAAAAGATTCCTTGATAGAGTATATCGTGATACAGATGTCCGGGCAAAATCTACCGGTTTGTCTTCAATGGTCCAGTCGGTGTATAAAGTAGGACTTTTGCCCTACTCCGTATAAGATTTCAAATCTTTGAAGTTTTAAGATAAGCATACCCGGTCCCTGAAATCTTAAATGGGACTTGCTTTTTCGCCCTCTGTTCTGTACAGACTGGGCTAATACAGTAAAACATTGTAACAATCTACAGAGAGTAAATTTAACTTGTTGACTAAATAATCTTCAATACTTCTAATTAGCGGTATGTAGTGACAAGGATCGTGACCCAGATGGGATATACTTGAACTTTCTAGACAAGAAACCTGATATCTAATTTGGTATAGCACTAATAAGTTTCATTACATACTAAATTTTTATATGATTGCTTATCGCACTTGGCATGCATACCCATAGGTCAATCTTTAAATTTAAAACTGGTAGAAATTACCGAGGGTTGAACATGGTATTGCATCGTCACTGTTGTATTATTGCTTATCGCCCTTGACATTGTATTAAAGGCAGTTTTATATTCATAGGGCCAGAACGGTAAATTATAAAAAGTGTAAATTATTACCCAGAGTTGAACATTACTTGTGATTGTGCCTGGTAACGCCAAAACTCGATCATGTACTAAATAATGGCGGCACAGTAAAATTTCTTGATTGTCAAGTTTTTGGTTATAAATAAACCCTCGCGATTTTTTTTTAGTATGGAATCAAATCTACGGCTATTTCTGTAAAACACATGTTTTTTTTTCTTTTTCAGGCTTTCGTCGCTTTCGCTGTCTGTTTGACAGTAGCTGCTTCCCAATACATCGATGCTAAAATCGGACACGGTTTCGGACATGGTGTTGGTGTCTTTGCAAACGGAATTGGTAAAGGATATGGAAGAGGACATGCCGGTGTTGGACATGGTCTTGTTGGTGTAGGAGCTATTGGCAACGGACTCAACCATGGTATTGGACATGGTATCCAAGGAAACCGACTCAGACACGGAATAGTAGCTGTTGGCAAAGTCGGTGTTATTGGTAACGGAATTGGTCATGGTATTGTTGGTAACGGTATCGGACACGGTATTGTTAGAAACGGAATTGGTCATGGTATCGTTGGTAACGGTATCGGACATGGTATCATTGGAAACGGAATCGGACACGGACTTATTGTACATTGAGAGATTGGTAACGGCATTGGGCATGGCATCGTTGGTAACGGTATCGGACACGGTATTGTTGGAAACGGAATTGGTCATGGTATCGTTGGTAACGGTATCGGACACGGTATTGTTGGAAACGGAATTGGTCATGGTATCGTTGGTAACGGTATCGGACATGGTATCATTGGAAACGGAATCGGACACGGACTTATTGGACATGGAAAGATTGGTAACGGCATTGGGCATGACATCGTTGGTAACGGTATCGGACACGGTATTGTTGGACACGGAATTGGTCATGGTATCGTTGGTAACGGTATCGGACACGGTATAATTGGAAACGGATTTGTTGGACATGGAAAGATTGGAGCTTACAAACAATCATACAACTACAACGGGTACAACAACGGGCCATACAACCGATACAACAACGGACTATACAAGTACAACCAATACAATAATAAAGGATACAATAGTTACAACGGCCCCTACAATTACAACAACGGTTACAACAATGGCCACAATAACAACGAATATGGGAAGGGATATAACAACTACAATAACAACGGATACGGTAACGGATACAACAACTACAACCGTTATCCTTCTTACAATAACTATCAAGGTTGCGGTTACAACAAATATTAAGACAATACGGCTATTTGATAGCATAATATTACCATAGCTTTAATACTTATAAATACTAGTATATAGTTTCTATTGTTCATGCATAATGTATATACGTAAATCAGGGAGTTAAGATATATATAAATTTAATAAAATAATATACATATAAACTCTTGTTATTTATCCGTTTATAGCTTACTACTAGTCCGGTCTATAGCTTGATAACCTCAATGTGCATATATACGTCACATCCTGTCTTCATTACGTTTGGTCAAAGGTCACGAGATGTAAATAGGGATATCGCTAATCCTAATCCTAACCCAAGACCTAACCTTAGCGCTTACCCTAACCCTAACCTACAATCTCGCCTGTCCAATCTCCTGGGTTTATCCCGGGACCTGCGGTTTCCTCCCACTGTTAATATGCGCAAGCAGATTATTGAAATAAAATTAAACCATATGTTAGTCCCAAAATGACCTAGTTTGCGTCGAGTGGACGTTAAACCCCATCTCTCTCTCTCTCTCTCTCTCTCTCTCTCTCTCTCTCTCTCTCTCTCTCTCTCTCTCTCCGTGTCATGGTTATTCAGTGCATATAACTGTAATTTCGATATGTCAATTACTTCACGCAAACCTTGAAGTAATGTACGATTATTCCACCCTCGCATATTGTTTAGGGATTTTCCCACAAACAGGTCTCATCTTACCGCTCCTATGGAAGACAGCGAATAGAATGTAGCATACCTGGAATGCCGAATGATTCTTGAAGAAACGAGTGAGTTACCATTACTGGAAAAAACGGTATTATGTCAATAGTACTGTTAGTTCAAAAGCGTTTTATAGCTGAGGCGCTGGAGGCGCCAGCCTCCCCGCGAAAAAAATCAAAGCAGTTGAAAAAATAAAACGGGAGAAAAATGCTAAAACCGATGCGAAAAATGAAAATGTGCCCTAGTTAGGGAGGGCTCTAAAGACAGACAAAAGGGTCCGACGAATGACAAAAGGGTCCCTAGTGCCAAGGGAAAGGGCCCCCGAGTCCAACTCAATCGTTTTCTATACACTGTTACTGTCGAATCCACTACTGAATGAGAATGCAGCCATTGCATTGGGGTGACAATCATCAATCAAGAACCTCCCCTCGCGACAGAGGGCCCTCAAAATAGTACAGCCTCCGCCATGATAAACCTTAAAACGCCCCTATGCTAGTTCTGTAACTGAAAGTCAAAATGGTGAAAGATGTTATTTGGTCAACATTTATCTACACTAACACAGACATTTTTAGATGAGGCGTGTAATAAAGTGGCTTAAATATATGAAAATCTTGACAGAACTGATCGCAACCTATACCCTGCATTTGTTAGGTTTGATCGGACAGCGTCGTTACGGTCTTTTCTTTCGAATTCCAACTGTTAAGTAGTCTTTTACGGGCATGTAGATATTGTTCCTAGCCGGGCCATTTAGGTTTCAAATTTCACAGTGTATTGATAGCCTTCTGGTTTCTGCTATGATTCGTTCATTGTTTCGCTGTTTTTTCTACTATGAACTCGTTTACTATTAATTCGTTCATTGTTCCACTCTTATTTCGGCTATGATTTCGTTGAACGTTTCATTGTTATTTCTGCTACGAATTCGTTAATTGCTTCATCGTTATTTCTGCTACGAATTCGTTAATTGTTGAAGTGTTATTACTGCTATAAATTCGTTGATCGTTTCATTGCTATTTATGGGAATCACGGTGGCTAAGTGGGCAAGGCGCTGGCTCGTTAGCCTGGAGGTCGGGTGTTCGATCCTTGCATTGGCCGAGAAAGCTCATCTCGATTTTCCGGCGTGGTTTCCTCTTGTCAGTGATGCAGAAGGAGGGCCTGATAAGGACAGCTGCCTAGTCGTTCGGATGGGACGAAAAACCGAGGTCCCGTGTACACATTGGAATGCACGTAAAAGATCCCTTGCCCGGGCAAAAATTCCCTCATAGCACACTGTGTGGCGTATGGCCGTCTTCCATTAGCCCAGGTCAGGTGCAGAAGAGTAGGACGTAAAACCCCATTTCATTTCTGCTATGAATTCGTTAAGTTTTGCACTGTTATTTCTGCTATGAGTTCGTTGATCGTTTCACTGTTATTTCTGCTGTGAACTCGATCAAGTTTGAACATTCTAGCTGACCTACAGCGAGAAACATTTCAACCGGGCCAAATTTTCTATTTTAACAGTTTAATTTGCACGGTACCTTTAGTTATCAACCGAATATTACAAAACTTTTAAAAATAAGCTCCCCCTGAACAGCTTAATCGTTCGCAATAAACGGGGTTGGACATCATATTCCATGTCACAAAACTTTTAAAAATAAGCTCCCCCTGAACAGCTTAATCGTTCGCAATAAACGGGGTTGGACATCATATTCCATGTCACGTGCAACCTGGCGATCGAAACGACGCCCGTTGACTCAATGACAGACGTTACGATACAGCGCGCACATGCTAACCATTCAGCCATTCAGCCTCCCTGAATTCGGAAAATTGCTGACTTATAGCAAGAAACATTTGAACCGGGCGAAATTTTCTGTTTTAACAGTTTAATCCGCATGGTACTTTAATTAACAACCGATTATTACAAAACTTTTGAAAATAAACTCCAACTGACCAGCGTAATCGTATGCAATAAAAGTTTGGCTTGAATTGAAAGTTCTGCACGGAGAAAGTTCATCTCGATTTCCCGGCGTGGTTCCCCCTTGTCAGTGAGGCAGAACGGCTGTCTAGTTCGGATGGGACGAAAACCACGGTCCCGTGTACACATTGGAGTGCACGTAAAATATCCCTAAGCAGTTGGAATTCGATACTGTTGAATATGCTCTATACGATGACTAAATGTGTAGATTGTAGTCACCCACACTGCATGTTTCGCTTAACAATGAAAGGGTGCCGTTTTCAATGTTCGATCCTTTTGTTCTTCTACTCCTGATATGTTGGACTGTTGATCGATGGTTTCATATAAAAGACTACCAATAAGACTCTTTGTAGAAGAAGTTCCCAACAAATATTATGTTGACTTTACGAGAAAGACCTCTAAACATACTCCAAGTTGTAAAAATACGACTTTTTGGATTTTCAATCTCTTTTTTTCGGCTATCCCTGATATTTAAAAAAAATGACACAATGATTTCACACAACAGGCTAGCTATTAGACTCTCTATTGACAAAAGTTTCACCGCCCTCCCTTCATTATAACCGAAGTTATCGTGCCCTAAAGAATCAACAAATCAATATGCTTATCTCTGCTTACCCTAAGCAGAAAATGCTCATCTTTGAACTTCATCATAACATTGACCTAGTGAACGTCTACACCAAGTTAGAACATTCTAGCTTAATTAGAATGAGAGTTATTGTGCTCAAAAGTCTCGGTCCTTCAAATTGCTTCTATTTTTGATTTTCAATTCAAAATGGTGACTCCCGGTTGACCTAAATCAAAATTCTGTTCGCGACATTTTTTAGGCCTTCCTACAAGGATTCAGAAAATATAACTCCCGAGTCTGTAAGTAAAATAGCAAAAAAGCCTTATTGATTTTTCACGTTTCAAGATGGTGGCATTTCCGGTTCGATCGACAAACTCCATATTTTGTGTACGAATCAGTAATTCCTTGTCTAGTATCGAAAAAAAAAATTAGGTCATTCTGACCTATATTTTGACGATTTTTTTGAAAATTTTGATCCTTAATTTCACCAAGGGGAGATAATTTAGAAAATTTCTAATTATATTTTTGAAGTCACATCAGTAGGATCTACTTATATACTAAATTGAATGAAAATCGCACAACTATTAAAGAAGTTGTCAAATTGGTCTAAACTTCCGGTTCAAAATCACAGCGACGAATTTTCGAAATTCGAAAATGTGAAACTGCTGATGAAAATGATTTTTTTCAAGGTATTCAAAGAAAAAAGATTTAGTAAAATCGGTCAAAAAACAATAAAGTTACGACTATGCATTGTCCATTTTGTCGTTCGTAAATTTCGGTGATTTCGGATTCGTAAAACGTTTTGAAAATATATTTAATCAACACTTACCACCCATTTTTGGGGGGGTAGGTAAAAGTTTCATAAAGATACTGTGGTTAGATTCTGAGAAATCCGATTTGTGGATAAAACACAAAAAAAAAAATAACAATAATAATCTTAACAGAAACAATAAGCTTTCATATGTAATATGAAAGCTTAATAATTAGTATGACAACTGTTATATATAATGCTTAATTATTTAATAAAAAGTTTTGCAAAATTGGGTATCCGTATCGATATATTTATGACATGACTGACCTAATTTTATTCATCTATGTCGGTCGGTTCCATCATCTCAAAAAGATAGGTTGCCAGGCAACGAAACATACGCCCACAGCAGCTAAATCGTCCGGGCAGTCAACAAGGGTTGTCGCATATTTTTACTTTTTTTTGGTAATAAAACATTTGTAATACACTAAAATCTGAGTGACAACTCATTATGTAATTATCTGAGAATCATTAGAATTTGTTTGCTTTTTATAAAGTTTTGCCCCAAGCTAACAATTAGTATAGGAAACATTTAACATCATGGATTTAGCTGTTCAGTTATCAAAATTCATTGAAAATCAAAATACTTGTTCGTTTCAACACCTTAAACTCTGTGTATCAATCTGAAGTCAATCGGATGATTTATAAGTTTGGCATCTACAGCGCCACAAGGTTTTTCGAAGTGATCAAGGGAGATAACTCTGGAAGTAATTATTTGAAATCGATGAAAATCAGTAGGCTTTTTCGTCTCAGGACCTTAAACAGTGTGTGTAAATTTAAAGTCAATCGGATATTAACTTTGGCCTCTAGAGCATCCACAGGATTTTTTGATCTGATCAAGGGCCATAACTCTGGCACTAATTATCGGAAATTGATGCAAATCAATAGGCTTCTTCGTCTTATGACCTTAAACAATGTGTACAAATTTAAAGTCAATCGGATATTAACTTTGGCTTTTAGAGCGTCCACTAGATTTTTTGAAGTGATCAAGGGAGATAACTTTGGCACTAATTATCGGAAATCGCTGAAAATCAATAGGCTTCTTCGTCTTATGACCTTAAACACTGTGTATAAATTTAAAGTCAATCGGATATTAACTTTGGCTTTTAGGGCGTTCACAAGATTTTTTGAAGTGATCAAGGGCCATAACTCTGGCACTAATTATCGGAAATTGCTGAAAATCAATAGGCTTCTTCGTCTTATGACCTTAAACACTGTGTATAAATCTAAAGTCAATCGGATATTAACTTTGGCTTTTAGAGCGTCCACAAGATTTTTTGAAGTGATCAAGGGCCATAACTCTGGCACTAATTATCGGAAATCGCTGAAAATCGATAGGCTTCTTCGTCTTATGACCTTAAACACTGTGTATAAATTTAAAGTCAATCGGATATTAACTTTGGCTTTTAGGGCGTTCACAAGATTTTTTGAAGTGATCAAGGGCCATAACTCTGGCACTAATTATCGGAAATTGCTGAAAATCAATAGGCTTCTTTGTCTTATGACCTTAAACACTGTGTATAAATCTAAAGTCAATCGGATATTAACTTTGGCTTTTAGAGCGTCCACAAGATTTTTTGAAGTGATCAAGGGAGATAACTTTGGCAATAATTATCGGAAATCTCTGAAAATCAATAGGCTTCTTCGTCTTATGACCTTAAACACTGTGTATAAATTTAAAGTCAATCGGATATTAACTTTGGCTTTTAGGGCGTTCACAAGATTTTTTGAAGTGATCAAGGGCCATAACTCTGGCACTAATTATCGGAAATTGCTGAAAATCAATAGGCTTCTTCGTCTTATGACCTTAAACACCGTGTATAAATCTAAAGTCAATCGGATATTAACTTTGGCTTTTAGAGCGTCCACAAGATTTTTTGAAGTGATCAAGGGCCATAACTCTAGCACTAATTATCGGAAATCGCTGAAAATCGATAGGCTTCTTCGTCTTATGACCTTAAACACTGTGTATAAATTTAAAGTCAATCGGATATTAACTTTGGCTTTTAGAGCGTCCACAAGATTTTTTGAAGTGATCAAGGGCCATAACTCTGGCACTAATTATCGGAAATCGCTGAAAATCGATAGGCTTCTTCGTCTTATGACCTTAAACACTGTGTATAAATTTAAAGCCAATCGGATATTAACTTTGGCCTCTAGAGCGTCCACAAGATTTTTTGAAGTCGTCAAGGGCCATAACTCTGGTAGTTATTATCGGAAATCGCTGAAAAACAATAGGCTTCTTCGTCTCATGACCTTAAACACTGTGTATAAATTTAAAGTCAATCGGATATTAACTTTAGCCTCTAGAGCGTCCACAAGCAATTGTGGACGCCGGACCGACGGACGGACGGACGGACTGACGGACGGACCGACGGACGGACGGGGGCGACGACAATATACGACCACATTTCAATGTGGGCGTATAAAAACAAGATGTTGTAAATCGCCAACGACAAATCCAGAAATAGTCATTCAAATTATTTAAACTGGCGTTGATTCTTTTGTTGGTCCAACTTTCTTTGGGTACAATTCTCTTTTTAAGTGGAAAGAAATCGTATGTAGGCTATACGGTAGTCCAGCTAGCTATACGGTACTTCACGCCGACAGTCAGAACAGACCACACAGACAGAGACCTGTGTGGATATTTTCCGGTTTCATTTCCATTCGCGTGCACAGAAATACATTAACATTGGGCTTGAATAATTCATTAAACATCGAATTTATGATTTCAGAGCATTGAAACAGTCGTCAATTTTACAGAATTTTTCCATTCTTGAAATATGTTTGGTGTTAAAATGTAGAGACGTGTGGTAGCTCGAAGGAAATTTCCGTTCGATCCTCACATCTTGTCACATGGTTAAAACCGCGCGAATATGGGTCATGTGATGTAAAAAAATGGATTTTAACTATGTTATTTATTTTCAGGCAAGTCCGTTATACATTTAACATAACGCTTACTTCATAAATTAACATCGGATTTGCCTTTCGACGTAATTTACCGCGAATATGAGTCTTAGGATCTTGGAATGACATTTTAGTTTTGGTGTTGAAATGACGTCATAACAAGGCAAAAACTACGCGATTTATTTTGGACAAAATTGTTCATTGTATACAATTTTCAAATGCCCGACTCAGGTTCTTAAAATGCTCCGATTTTGTTGATTTTAATAGCATTGAAACGACAATAAAACGAACTTTCGATCGGTGGGGGGTGATATCCTGGCAAATCGCCACAAAAAAAGATTACGTGAATTGAAGCCTTCAACTTAAAAAAAAGGCATGGTATTTCGAAATACCAACAAAGCACCCCCCGCCGATCGAAAGATCGTTCAATTACCTTTCTAATGATATTAAAATGAAAAAAAAATATTAAAAATAAAGACCTGAGCGGAGCACTTGAAGTGGGGTACCCTCGTTTAAAAACGTGACAAAATTTTTTAGCGTAACGTCAAAACACGTGAAATTGACGTTTTTTAATTTACGTTTTTGAAATTAATATAAGCTACACATATATAAAAATTATATCACACAAAAGAACAATTTATCTGCTTCCAAAATATTTTTAAATTATTACAAATGATAAAATAGCGAATGTGTGACGTTAAGTTGAAGAAAGGTTACAAATCGGGAAAAAACGATTTTCTTCCAACGCGAGCAATGGAGCTGTGACACCTAATAATATTCTTTTAAACTTGCCTGAGATCCTGAATCTGTAATAAATCCTGGTTTTGTTTCATTAAAAGTTAAAAATTCTTCAACCAACATGGCCACCACTCTACCAGGAGCAGGCTCTTGTCTGAAATAAGATTGTGAATTCATAAACACAAAAACTTTTATGGGATACATTTACTGAGTTTCAACAGTGATTCTCGTCTCGCATTTTACAACCCCCAAAAATGAAATGAAAATGAAAATGAAATGAAAATGAAAATGAAAATGAAATGAAGAAATGAAGAAATGAAGAAATGAAGAAATGAAGAAATGAAGAAATGAAAATGAAATGAAAATGGGGATTAACTTCCTACTGTTCTGCTCCTAAACTGGGCTAACGAAGACGGGCATACGCCCTGCAGTGTTCTGAGGGGAATTTGCCCGACCTACTCTTATATCAAATTCCAACTGCCAAGGGATCTTTTACATGCATGACAATGTGACACTTACACAGGACCTGTTTTTTGTCCCATCCAAACACCTTTATAATGTCCCTTACCAGAACCTTCTGTGTGTGTAAAAATATTTCATATGTAAATTTATTACCTAGAAAAGTTTGGTGCCGCCACTTCTACAAATGGTACAACTAACATAAAGTCCATATCTCGTACTCTGTTTTTCGTTCTTTGTATGGCATGATTATACGATAACACAGCTTTCATTGCATAAAATGCACCTGCAGATCGATGAATTAAAAAAATGTTTTTTCTTAAAGATGCATTATGAGAGATTAGATAAAGAGTTGGAAGTTCTCAGTATATTAGTTAAAAACTAGATAATGTAAAGGAAATTTGCTGAAAATTTCAGTCAAATTGATCCACTCAATTAGCTTTTGAATAATAGACGTAGCCTCAATTACTGAAGTCGATACGATAAAAAAATTAGTCTCGATTAACCATTTTTGGATTAAATCATCAATGAGCGTTGAGCAGCAAATCGGATTTAAATCCAGTAAATATCATAGACTAGCAATGACACTATGAGTTGATTATTTCAGGCCTAAACAAAGACCAGCAATAGGCAGCTTTAGCTCTTGCATAATGCATATTTAATTGTACAATGGATTCAATTTAACTCAAACACATTGGTAAGTGGTTTGTTCATAATCAAAAGAAATCTGTTCGAAATTTATGACAGCACACACAGTAGTTTCTCCAAATATACTATTCAAAAAAAGTAGGGGATATTTGATTTTTAAGTGTTATTAAAGTCACCTAATGAAACTGACGAAGAAACAAATGACAAAATGAAATGAAGTTCACATTCATCGATTTATTCCAAATGATCGTTAGACTAAGTAAGGCACAGACTGACCATTATAAGGGTAAAATGATACCCAGGGTCAAACAGCAAAGTTACCACAGCATCACAACAGAGTCAGTAACGGGTAAATCCTCCTCTGTTTGCCAAACAAGCATTGATCCTACGTGGCATACTCCTAATGAGACGTCTAAGGTCATTTTGGTCCAGATTGTCCCATTCCTGTTGCAATGCAGCAGCAAGTTCTTGGGACATTGGCAGGACGTTGTTGACGTTGACGTAACCTCTGTCCAAGCATGTCCCAGACATGCTCGATGGGGGAGAGGTCGGGACCCAGTGCTGGCCAAGGTAATGTGGTGATGTTCTGTTGTTGGAGGTAACTTGTAACAATCCTGGCCCTGTGACATCTTGCGTTGTCATCCTGGAAGATGAAACGGCGGCCATGACGTCGCGCGAACGGCACGACATTGACTGCCAAGATGTTGTCCCGTTAGTACTGGCCTGTAACACGCCCTGCAACAACAACTAAAGCCGTTCTTCCAGCAACAGTGATGCCTCCCCACACCATAACAGAACCACCCCCAAATCGATCATGTCTGATGACGTTATCATCTTGGAAGTGCTCGTTTCGACGACGCCACACCCTCCTACGTCTGTCCAAAAAATCAACAGTGAACCTTGACTCATCTGAAAACATCACATTGCTCCAGCGTCGATTATCCCAGTGTTGACGATCCCTACACCAACGACGTCTTGCCTGAATGTGATGATCTCTCAAACAAGGGATCACGTGAGGACGTCAGGCGCAAAGGTGACCCCTATGCAGTCGATTCCGAATCGTCTGGTCACTCACTCTCACACCAGTGTCTGTTTGAAGACGAGTGCTGATCTGATTTGCTGTGATGACACGATTTCTCAAGGCCAAGGTACGGATAAATCGATCCTGGGCTTGAGTTGTCGCCCTTGGTCGACCTGAGCGTGGTCTGTCCTGTACAGATTGTGTATCACGGTATCTGGACCATAGCCTGCTTATGACAGACTGAGAAACATTCATCGTCCGCGCCACAACCGCCTGTGTTGTGCCGATCTGTAGCATGCCAAGGGCACGTAACCTTTCATTTTGGGTAAGCCGACGCATATCAAAATTTGTTTTCTGGTCACTAAAACAATTAAACTGATGTTTCCACCCTGGAATTCAATGCCACAATGACTGTAACATTCAAAGTCAGAGTCGTGCAAATCTTGGGTTGGACCCCCATGATGATCCCAAGCATCACCTGCATTCCATGCGGTAGCTATTGGTGCGTTTGGGCGTCACATGTAACTGGAAATGTTTCTTCTGTTAGGTTCTATAGTGACTTTTTTCGTAGTCATTTGCATATTTTAGTATTATGCCCCCAAAATCAAATATCCCCTACTTTTTTTGAATAGTATATGTGTTCCCAATCTTTGAAAAATATGAAACACTTTACCAACTGAACCCTTTAAATCTGAAAATGTTGCCTCAGAGAGAAGAAGTTGTTCACATTTCTGTGAGATGTCTACATCATAGGGAGAAATGGCACTTCTCGGGTCGCTCTTCATCAAATCAACATATCGTTTACGTACTGAAAAATAATAATAGACGAATCTTAGACATATTTCTTAAATTTCTAGTAAATGAGTAAAAATGGTTTGGATAGGATGAAAAACCCGAGGTACACCAATGTACATATTGTAACGTTTTCTCGTGAAACAACAAATCTGGTATATTGAAGTATTGAGAATTATGCGTTTGAAATTAGCGCTCTGTTGTTATCTCTGTGGCCATCAAATAATAACATTTATGTAAATGGAGTTCTGTGTCCTGATGTATATGTATGAAATATTAAATCACAAATAAATTTTTTTATTTTGATGGCCACAGACATAACATATATGTCTCCAAATAAGCAAAGGATTGTGTTGAGACATGAAACCTATTTTCATTTGATCCTATGCCGCAATAAGTGAATAGAAAAACAATGACATGAGTTGATGATATTGCGTCAATCAATAAAAATGCCCAACTAGCTGGAATTTACTATACCGGTTTCGATCCAAGCATTGACTGAAAAAGTGCATCAAAATTTACGACGTGGTTTCCCCTTGTCAGTGGTGGACGATGGAGGGCCTGACAAGGACAGCTATCTAGTCGTTCAGATGGAAATAAAAATCGAGGTCCCGTGCATATATCGGTGTGCACAGAAAAGTTCCTTTGGGAATTGGAATTCTATTTAAGAGTAAGCTTAGGCCATACTGCTTCTGCCCGGGCAAAATTTCCCTCATAGCACACTGTTTGGTGTATCCCCATCTTCATTAGCCTCGTTGGAGCAGAACAGTAGGAAGATAAATCCTATTTAATTTCACTGCTATACCGGTATTAAAAGATTTTGTGTTCACTAACAAATAAGGCAACCTAGACTTCACAAGAGATGACAGGTTACCAGGAACTGATCCCTACATGATTTCTAATTCTGTCTACATGACCTAGTTTGTGTTGAGTGGACATTAAACCCCATTTCTCTCTCTCTCTTTCATTCTGTCTACTTACATTTTGCATTACTAAGATAGAGTCTCCAGGCTAACTGTCGGATTGATAATGGCAGAGGTTGATTCAAACAGATGTGTAACTTGGATTTAAATTCAGGCCATTTCTTCAATAAACTGAGAGCCCCTTCTTCCGCTCCCTCTATAATAAGATCTGATTTGGTGTCGACAGGATAATCTTCTAGCAGTTGTTTAGCTACGTCGTTGTTTAAATGTTGATCAAGAAGATTTGTCACTTTACCAGCAACATTTTTAGAAACACTGCCTGTAATTAAATATTGGTTTTTATTCAACAGAATTTTTTTTTTGAAGAAATGTCTTTTTAAAGAAATGTTTTTTACAAAGAATGTTTCTTGCCATTTTGCTTTCTTCTCAAGTATTTGCTGAATTATAAAAATCTTATTTGCATACTCTCAGTACTTTGGTGCATGGACTTTTTTTTATATAAGGTGAGCAAAAGGTTGATCAGTGAAGATATAATAATGAAAGTGACAATCAAGCATTAGGGGTACCAGTATCTATTATAACCTACCTCCTTCAATTGCCTTGGTAGCTCTCTGCATAAACAATTCTTTTTCTGGTTCTGATAAATCAGTAAAATATTGAACATGACTTTCTGTTAATTGTTGTTGTATAGCATCATGTAATTCCTGGAGGAAAATACTCCATTCCTATAAAAGAAAAAAACCAGGACGTTAAAAATATGAACAAACAATTAATGGTAATATCTTAAAAAACATTTTTTGGTATGATTTGATTATAAATAACCCCACAGATGCAACTGGGTATGTTGAGATGTAGACATTTAAATTTCAGTTTAATCAGAGAGGTGGAATAAACGGAGAAGATACTCCATTATAATCTTTATCTAATTCTCCCTTAACGACAGTTCCATTCCAATTGAAGAATTTAAATTATATCGTTATTCACTTTTGTTTTATAGTTCTGATTTTCTATAGGCCTACTCTGCGGTTAATAAAGATCTAAAATATATTCAGACTGGCAGCTATTCGGATGACTGATCTTGGCTGTGTTATTCACAGGAATTTACATTTAATTTAATGACTTATCGTGTGATTGGAACAGCAACAGCAATTGATGTTTTTTAATAGGCTATTTACAGTAAACTAAGAAGAGCAAGATATAATGAAAAAACTTGTAAAGTACGCGGTAAAATATAAAATACAGAATACAAAAAAAACAATACAAAACAGCAAAAATGATTTGAAAAACAACTTATTTTTTATCAGATTAGTCTCATCCCTAATATGGGGTCTCTAATTTCTAAAAGCTAAGTACTAGAATCAACAAACCAATGAAAGACAGTCTTTATCATCATAGAGTACCGGTAAGAATACTAAGATATTCCGTATTTTCAGAATGACAGAGAGAGAGAGAAATGGGGTATAACATCCACTTGAAACAAACTAGGTCATTTCGGGACTAACATACTGGTATGGTTTAATCTTATTTCAACAATTCGCATGCGCGTACGGGTCTTTAGCAGTGAGAGGAAACCAGAGGACCAGGAGAAAACCCACGAGAATGGGCAGGCGACCCTACTCCTTGTCACGTACAACCAGGGATTCGAACCTACGCAAGTTGACTCAATGACAGACTTTTTTATAATACAGCATGCACATGCTAACCATTCAGCCATCAAAGCCCCCCTTCAGAATGACAATAAGATGTAGATTAAGCATGATACAGATCTAAATATTAATTGACTGCCTTGATTCTTAGTGTAATACTAATATCTATTGACTGCCTCAATGTCAATTACCAATCTGATTAAAACACAGTCACAGATTTGATAATTGTAGTGGGAGGTGGTGTACCGGGTCTTATAAGAGGCTTTTGACCAGTTACGTCAGACATTTAATTAACCAATCTGCGTTTATGTTTCTAGTATGATGCCCGCAGTTCCATAAACTATAAAACTTAAAATATTAAACATCTAGCTGTTTGGTTAATTAGTTAAATTACAGCTGGTGTACGCTACCGCTAATAACTTTTTATTACAACCAATATTTTGAACAGTAATATGATTCGCAAATTAATACATTTATTGATCAATTAACTTTATTACAAAGTTAAGAACATATCATTAATATTATTTCTGTCATTTTTCATAACCATGCATGTTGTTCACTTATTTATCAATATCATGATCTGTACTGTATTTGGACTCGTTACCCTGGTGGTTATTCATAATTAATTAATGCAGATTAATTCACTCATTGCTGATGAACAGGTGCGACTGCAAAGCCATATCAATAATTAATGTTCACCTTAGATTTTGTGATATCTTCTTTACAGTTCAGTAACCACTTCGGAAAGCCTTGTGTGGCCGCCATTTGTAAACAACCTTGATTCCAAGGTATGCTATGTTTCGCGCTTGCTGATTGGCTAAGTATTTTTAGCCATTGAATACAAAAGTGTCACGTTCCATTCAAGCAATATTATCTTTTTCCAGTTTGTAAAGGATGGCGTTGTGGTTTGGAAACATGAATACGTTGTTGTTTTTATATGTTTGTACGTGTGCATTATTTACAATTGTTTAATTACTGTGAGAATGAGTGCAACTGCCTTGTTATCGTATAAGCATTGTTGGCAAATTACACTCTTTATTAGATTATTGAAACAGTCAAACACTCCACTGAAATTTTACTTAATGAGAAAATCGAAAGTAGACCATTGCAACTGCAAGTAGGAAAGAGAGAAATTCCATAAAATTTTTTTGAAAAATATATAGTCTACATTATTCAATCACAGCTATTTAGGCTATTCAGAATTTGTCGGAAATGTACACAAATAATAATTGTCATTTTTTTCAGCGACATATCCAATTTTGTTTTTGAGAAGTCTACATTTTTTGGCATTATCTGTGTTTGGCCTAGATTGCTAGAATAAATTGATAGGCCTACTGGTAGGCCTTGGTACTATTAGTTCAGCTCTGAATGTAGGTCTCCTTATGTCAGTGTAAGGTAAGGAGACCTATATTCAGAGCTGAACTAAGGTAGTCTACGGTAGGCTACTATTAATTAGCTTTGAAGATAATTTTTTTTTTTTTTTTTTGGAGGGGGGGGGACTATGACAGGTCAATCGCTGACACAGTAGGCTAACCATAGAATGATGTTTTATTAAATATACATTATCTTTAATTAGCTAACATTTGTTATTGTTACTACACACTTGATAGTGAGGAGCAATTTGATATGGACCCTCGTCTCTTTTTTTTTTATTGTAGGGCCTATCATTTCTGATTAAATCAAAAGCTTTCACTGATACACCAGAGATTTTTCTGGAGGTAACATTAAAATATTTTATATTTATTGCAGATATATTATCACAGAAAGGAAATCTGTGCTCCTCGGAAGAAAACCAGCAAATAAAGAAAAAAGGTGACTTTTATCAGAATTTAATTAGGCCTACCGTATTTAGCATTTTGTGATTTGTTGTATACTTGTAGGGGAGGTGTTTTGGCTGGTGGCGGATGGGTGGGAAAGTTAAGGAACAGGCTAATTATGTTTTTCAAATAACAAACTTAAAGTTAC
The DNA here is from genome assembly GCA_963678685.1 of Patella ulyssiponensis. Taxonomy (NCBI): domain Eukaryota; kingdom Metazoa; phylum Mollusca; class Gastropoda; family Patellidae; genus Patella; species Patella ulyssiponensis. The sequence continues at coordinate 62,950,076 of OY783231.1, read as the reverse complement.
ATTATGGGAGATAAGATAAAGAGATGGCAGTTTTCACTATAATAGTTAAAAACTAGATAGTGTAAAGGTAATTTGCTGAAAATTTCAGCCAAGAAAAAAGCGTTTGAAATATTCACATAGCCTCGGTCATCATTACTCAAATCATTAATATAAACAGCATAGTCTCGATTATCCACTTGATTGATTTAATTATCAACAGCCATTAAGCGGCATATAGGAATTTAATCTGCCAACATCGAAGGCTAGCCTTGACATCAAGAGTTTATTATGGTCTGGATATGTTAATTAATGTCTAATTGATTATTTAGATAACATTTCAGGCCTAAAGAAAGACCTGTAATAAGCAGATTTTGCTCTTGCATAATGCTATTTTAATGAAGATTTCAGGATATTTAAATTGGGTTGGTACAGTTTGATTGGTTTCTCCCATACTGGCCGTCAATATTATGTTCAGTAATTTATTCATTTAGTGTCACCTTCCCTTGAATGCCACACACTGGGAAGAATGCGGAATGTAAAGTCCTTCTTGTTCTGTGTGCAAATAGAATTTCCCCCCCCCACCCTTAAGAGTTTTTGTATCAGTACTTGGTTGACATACTGAAAATATGATGTGTTGCGTGACAAATAAACCGACATATCGTAGCATTTGAGAACAAACAATGCTGTCATGTAATCAGCTGCCCTGCCTTTCTAATATTTCAAGTATTGTATACTGGTAATATAACTCAATGAAATATTTTAATAATATATTTTATAGATGTACGTCTAAGAGATTTAGTATTTATTGTATTAAGTCAATCCAATACTTACCATAAACAAAGAGCCAAGGAATTTAATCATCATTTTCATACACAACTGCGAGATACATCACAGGTATATATACCTCTCTATATCAATCTGATAACAACACAGATCCTATTTCGTTTGTTTTATATACCCGTTGTTCAAAATTTCATTTTACTTATCTTCAAAGCACAAGAGTTGTTATATAACAGGCATTCTAGTTGTCGTGAGGAATTGGCCAATGAAACAGTGGGTTACGGCAAGTTCTTGGCGTACTTGGCCGAACTGTGGGTAAACCCCTAGAAACGTCAAAGCTGATTCATTAATCAGTGTCTGACATCATAGGGTCAAAAGCCACTTGTTTGACCCCTGACGTGACCCCCATTGAAAGTATTAAAAAACAAAATGAAATATAGATCTGTATTTTAATCAGATTGTCCCTATTCTAATTTACCAGTGTTTGTGATAAAGGTTTGAAAATATTTTAGATGAATTGGGACATTGTGATATACACAGCATCATTTTAACTATACATGTTGTTAAATTTCCTAGACACCCAGTAATTAAGCCATCTTCATTCACCCAGTTCGAAGCAGAACAGTAGATTGTTAAGACTCCATTTCATTTCTGTGTTTTTACCCTTCATTTCTACAAATCAGGAACATTATTTCTATATTTTGGGGGTGTTTGGGCGGAGAAGTGGGTTGCTTTTAAAATTATAATGACTGTCATTGAATCAAGTATCATCGTTTTGATCCACATGAACAGGGTCGGCCGCTTAATCTTGTGGTTTTCTCCGTCTACTGAAGCCCCCCACCCCCTACAAACAAACTATTGAAATAAAGATGTAACATATGTTGGTCCCCAAATAACCTAGTTTGTCATATTGAGTGAATGTTAAACACCATCTCTCTATGTATATATTACTATAGTCATATTTTGTAGGAAGATCATCCAGAACTGTATTTACTACATAAAAAATGGCCATCAACTGGGAGCTGGACAATATTTCCTATTTTACAAAAGTAAGTTTTAGAAGGAACCTCACACTGGGTTGAACCCTTAAGATTCTAGTGCTGTGTGTCCTACTAGCATGACCCCCAGAAGAGATAAATCTATCTTGAAGCTAGACACGCCTTATATCGATTTTGGGGAACTGTGTTGGCTCAGTGAGTAAGACATTTGCTCGCTAACCAAGAGGTCTCGTTTTTGATCCCGGTTTTGGTCGAGAAGGTTCATTTGGATTTTCTGGTATGATTCCCCTTTGTCAGTGATGCTGGGCAGAGGGCGGCAAGGGACAAAGTATAGTCAATTTGATAGGACAAAAACCAAAGGTCCGTGTACATATTGGCCCATTCTGTTGTTAACTGTTTCAATTGTCATAATAGAGCGCTACTAAAACAAGCCTGGCATATCTTTTACCTTACAGTATAGCAGAAAAGTTTAAAGAAAAATCCTGGGTGATATTTGTAGAGGAAGAAACTCGTGTCGATTTAAGTCGACTTGTTGATGTTCTCAATAAATATGATTATAAAAAGGTACTGGATTAGAGATTAGATTAAAACATTAGCCAATTGTCTAATGTTTATAACAATCAAATTAAGATTATATCTTTATTCACTTCACGTTTCTTTTTTTCTTAATGACATAAGATTGAACACAATATTTCGGTTCTTTTAATATTTCTTATTTTCTTCACTTTATGAAATCTGAAATATCATTTTTATATTACCATTTAAAACCTAGGTGGGACTTTTTGCCATTCGGCGATGGACGCAAGCATGGCCTATATTCATATAAAATCTTCTCAATGACAGGAGGTTAAGGCACTAACCCCAGTATCACGGAACTTGTAGCTAAGAAACAATTGCAACGCCGCAACCATCACACTAATATAGTATAGAACTAATTTTTCTTGTTTATTAATTCTGAGGCGCGATTGAATCTTCATTTGTCCTTGGGAGGGGGTAGAAACTTTGATGCAGATTTGGGAAATCAACTAAAAAATTTTTTGAAAACCGGGGCTTTAAGCCAACAGTACTTGTTATTGAAATTAATGTGACTGGTGATAGGTCACATCCAGCACATTTATTTTTTGCTTATATTAATTTATTGTTTTACAATATTCAAAATTTATGAAACATTCTAATTTTATATATTGTAGGAATATTTTCTTGGTAAAGCTTTATATGATAAATCACCAACTATAATACATCATTTTGCATTTTTTGATGATCCGGGAAAGTTTGGATATCCTGATCCGACAGCTGGCATGTGTTTTAGTCAGGGATTGTTGACAAGGTTAGAATAGAAATAGTAGATTTCATATTTACTTGTAATTATGTATGGATTTATTACAAAAACATCACAATGTTTGAGTAGTTGGCTGGCTCTAAAGCAAGGGTGTCAGACCCCTGACATGTCGATAATTGTTAGAAACTAGCTGTGGAAATCATTTATATTGTTTTCTGGTTTCAGTAAAACTCTGACTTTTGCACTGTATGTCATAGATATCTAAGTTGATTGTTATACAAGAGAACATTGTGTATAATATGTAACGATTTCAGTCAAATAAATCAATAAAATTCTCTTTATCTTGATATTTTTGTATATCCCCAGTCCACTTGATGTAAAACTTGAGTTCATGTGGCCCCCGATAAATAAGTTGGACACCCTTGCTCTGAAGCCTTGCAATGTTCAGGTGGCTGGCCGGCATGCTGAATGCTCTAAAGCCTTGCAATGCAGATTTTAGGTTGATCACCAATTTGCTTGTTGGTTTAATTCCATGATTAGAATTACAAGGAAAAGGTAACCCACTTAACGTCCATGATTGATAATACGTTGACTCTGAAGAAAACAATGAAACTTTTTCATAGGTTTATCTTAACTTTAAGAATTTATATTGTAGTTTAGGCGAGAGATTGGCTACAGAAGACGTTAAAAATGATTTTACAATAGATTATAAACATGAGGTAAGTAATAAACAATTATATCTCTCTCTTGCTACTTCTAGATGTACATTACTTGTCAGTTAATCAATCACATTACTCAAAGGAATATGACTTCACTTTTTGAATACTATCCTTGTCTATTCAATTGTTTTTTTAATACGCCCACACCATTTAAATGAAGTATATTGTTGTCACCCCTGTCCGCCAGTTCATCATTGATAATTGCTTGTGGGCACACAAGGGACTCAATGTCCGATTGACTTTAAATTTTTACACAGTGTTTAAGGCTGTTTTATTTCTGATAATGGGTCCCAGGCCAGAGCTATGACCCTTGATCAATTTGAAAAATATTGTGGACACTCTAGAAATCAAAATCATCAGTCGTTTGACTTTTCTCTTATACACAGTTTTTGTGGTCATGAGATGAAGCCTGTTTATTTACAATGATTTCCGATAATTACCATCCGAGGCATGGGCTTTCAGCACTTTGAAACATCTTCGAAGCTGTGAGCATGTGTTTTGTTGCCTAGCAACCTATCTTTGTCTTAGTAAGGATCGCACACACATTATTTGTACATGTCCTTCCGATTTTTCTTCAGAAATTTGGAGTTGTCTTATCTTGTGTATTTCAGCTTGCCTTGTATATATGGAAGGATGGTAAAGGTGTTAATTTAACAAATGTGGAAGAATTTTGTACAATTTCTGATGCCTCAAACTGTGTAACAACTTCACCATTTATTTTCCCCAAATGTGTAAGATCTGTTCTTTTATGGAAACATTAGTTTCCTATCGCACTGAGCCCTGTTTCTTGAAATCTTAACTAAAGATAAAATCCAAATTTTAGGAGGTACTTCAATTTTGATTGGCAAAGCGCTAAAGTCAATCTAATATTCAAATTTGGATTTTACCTTAGTTAAAATTTCATAAAACAGGCCCAAGAATATTTAAAATACTGTAAATATATAAGTCAATGGAGTCCTACTAATCACAGACAATGACTGACAATAGCGTCACAAGTAGTGCAAAAAGTGAGCAGCAAGGGGATTAGTAGGATGAACGAATGGTTAGCATGTGCGCGTTGTATCGTTAGGTCTGTCATTGAATCAACTGGCGTGGTTTCGATTTGATTCCCCTGTTGTATGTGACAAGAAATAGGGTCGCCTGTCCGACCTTGAGGGTTTTTGCCGGGTCCACTGGTTTCCTCCTCCTGCTGAAAGACTCCTACTCGCAAGCGAATTATTGAAATAAAATCAAACCATCTGTTAGTCCCGATGTGACCTAGTTTGTGTCAAATAGACATTGAACCGCATTTCTCTCATGCTAAATATCAATATTAATACAAAGCACTGTGTCCTACCTCTTTATAAAATAATGGGGAGCCATTGTGGCCCAGTAATGCACAGGTGGTCTAGAATCTGGTGGTGGCTGAGATAAAGGATTTTTCAGCATTGTTTGCTCTTGGTGGTGGTGGTGCAGATTTGAGGTCCTGGCCAGGAACAGCATCTAATCCTTCAGATGAAAGCAAAATAAGGAGGTACTATGTACGTGTTTGTGTGCACATAAAAGAGAACTTGACAGTTGGGATTTGATGAAAGGGTGTGGGGGGAAATGCCACTGTCACGGTAAAATGTTTCTATGTCCCACTGTATGGCATATATCTGTCTTCAATAGCCCAGTTGGTGCAGAATAGTTGTACGTTATACCCAGTTTCATATCATTTCTTTTGTTTTTCAATTGACATATTGACAGACAGTCCAGTGACTTCTTGTAAAGTTTAATAAATACGTTATTATATTCCAGGGTTCACTTGTTTCAAGAAATCACATCTATGTTGCTGTTAAAACCTGTGAAAAATTTCATAAAGAGAGAAGTAGGTCAATACTTTCCAATGTCTGATCAAATTTCTTCACAAGACCAGAAACATCAAATAGTGATTCACATATATTATCTGTCAGTATTCAGTCGTCACATTTTCATATTCGAAATTTAGAATAAAACGGATCAATTTCCATTGATCAAATATTTGTGTGAGCTCTGATTATAAAAATATTAAAATTCTATGATCTTTTTCTTGTTTGTAGTACCTATAGTAAAAGCCACATGGGGAAAAGAGAATATAGATATAGAATATTTTAGTGAAACAGAGGATAGTTTGATACCAACGATTGATCTAGGAATACCAAATGCAGAAAGAGGTCTGTTAATTTTTTTTTTTTTTTCATATTGGAATGTAAAGAAGTATTTTTGGATGAAGTCTGCTGATATTGGGGAGAATGGAACCTTTTTGACTTTCATTTCCTCTGACCCAATTCTAGCCTCTGCTAACACAGACTAAAAATGTCCATCAGGCGCCATTTTGAAACAAAACTCCAGTATTTTTCTCTGTTTAAGAGTAGCATCAGAGCAGCTTGGCTAACTGTAACTTGTGGTTATCATTAGGTTGCTGTATGTAAACACTTGACAAACATGTAATGTTGTCTCGGTGTAGAATCTACACATCACAATTCTATGGAATACGAAGAACAGAAGAAAAATATGTACATATATGTAACAGTCTTACTTGGTCAGCATAAACTATGCTTTGTTGTGTACATGTATATATTGTCTTGTTATATTTCGATATTTTATCATTGCTTGATAATGATCAAGAAGCCTAGTCGAAACATCACTCAGTAATTGTATTCCCTAGAACTGTGCTCTGTATAGAGAAATGTTGTCTCAATCTATTATTTAATAGTTCAATCTGCATATTTCCAGACCTTTACCCATTGGCGTCTAAGTTAAGTCGCAATGTGAATACTCATGATGATTTGACTCTCTGTGTTGGTTGTTATTTTAGGTCATTGTGGAAAGACTCTAGCAATAATGAAAAGATTTGTGGAAGAAGAGAAACTATCGTCTAAACAATGGTTGCTGATAGCAGACGACGATACTATTATAAAGTAAGATAATCTTTTTGATCACATCTGGGCTTGAGTTCACAAAGCGTTCTCAGACTTAAGTTAAGAATTTACTCAAAATTGTGCACTTTATTTTAACTATAATATAGCCCTTTATAAAATTTTTGTTGTGTTCATTTATCAAATACATCAATAAGAAACTATGTGCAAAGTTGGGAATGTTTTGTAAGCTTGTGACCAGTTGTATTTTGATCTTGCAGGGTAGCGACTCAAGTTTACATTATACTTTTTGGGAACTAATTTTTATACACACACAATTCACTATGGTCACATGTTGTTGTCGGCTTTATGCCTCCTGTAAATGGAGGCTCAGTGAGTAGGACTTTTGATCGCCAGTCTGCAGGTCATAGGTTTGCTCCCATTCTTGGCTGAGAAAGTTCCTCAGGAATTTCCAGTGCAGTTTACTTTGTCAGTGGTACAGAAAACATGGTTCAATTTGCAGTGGGGGAAAAGTGGAGGACCCAAAGAAAACCCTTGAGGTAAGACAGGTGACCCTAATCATTGCGATATAAAACCCAGGATTCGAAACCACGCCAGTTTACACAGGGGTATACCTTATGATACAGTGCCCACGTGCTAACAATTCAGCCATACAACCCCTTGTTTTTGTATTGTGACTGTGTACTGTACGGACTGAGTTATATTGTTATTACAGTTTAAAGAGATTATGTCGTTTGTTATCATGTTATAACTGGAAGGAGAATATAGCATTAGGTGAAAGATATGGTTATGCTTTAAAAGATGGACATGGTTACGATTATATCACTGGTGGAGGAGGGTAAGATTGCTGTTATTTCATGTTTATCGTTCCTTGTTTCGTATTTTCGAAATCAGAGTTGATCAATTTGATCACATCTGTTGTATTTTAGCCTTACATAACAATATGGCCAAGATAGCGCTCCATTGCATATTACACTTTTTGGAAATCATTTGAGATATTTTTGTTTCCTTATTTCGTATTTTCGAAATTAGAGTTTATCTTCTGGAAGTTTATTTCTATTTGTTCCGAAAAGTAAACCCCATTTCACTTGAATTGAAGGGGGATGGGTGGCTGAATGGTTAGAGCGTTCGCATTGTATTAAAAGGTCTGTCATTGAATCAGGTAGTAGGGTCGCCTTTACAACCTTGTATGTTAGTCCCGAAATGGCTTTATGTGGAGTGGACTCATCCCTATTTCTCTTTCTCTCTCTCACTCTCTCTCGTGCTCGTTCTCTCTCTCGTGCTCGATCTCTCTCTTGCTCTCTCTCTTGCACTGGTTTGTTAAGTTTGTTGCTGTGGATTATTTCATGTAGATTCCCTTGTATGTTACCACATGTAAAGTTTGTATTTGTAGAATGGTATTTGGTAAAAGTAGGGTACTATATCTACAGTTTGTATTTTCAGAATGGTATTTAGTAGAAGTGTAGTTAAAGAAATAGCAAGTCAATGTAATTGTCCCAGTAATGAGTCACCCGATGATATGATACTTGGTATGTGTTTAAAAAGAATGAAAATACCCATAATACACAGTAAATACTTTCATCAGGTGAGTTATCGTATCCTATTAAAATCCACTTATTGTTGATTTTAGGTCCCACTGTATTGTACGAAACTAATACAAGATAACACACAGACTAGTCATTAAACTATCTACAACCTGTGAGTGAGTGGTCATACTCTATACTCATTAACCCTGCTGCATCCTATTAGTGAGTACTAGAGGTTGCTAGTTCCAAATACACATGTTAATACTTTAGTTATAATTTTGATAAAAATATGAATGCTATTTATATATATATTGCAGGCTCGTCCAGAAGATTACAGCTCCGACTTTCTCTCTGATCAACTCCCTGTTTCGTTTCATAAACATTGGATGGTTGACGCGTATAAAGTGTATGAATTATTATTAAAGGGGGATCCAGCAGATCATGATGAACTCTAAAGCTCAACAGTCATTACTTAGGCATTACAAAAAAATATTCTGGTTGTCAGACAATCATTCAAAACAATTTGATGCAGAAGACTTCTGACAAAGTTTTACATTTTATCTCTACTCCTGTGCCCTATTCCCATAAAGTATAATTTTAGTCATTTCCTTCCATCTTCCATCTTCAGTCATTCCCTTCCATCTTATATCCCCATAAATTTAATTTCAATCATTTTTTTCCATCGTGTATCCCATAAAGTATAATTTCAATCATTTTTTTCCATCGTGTATCCCATAAAGTATAATTTCAGTCGTTTTCTTCCATCCCCCATCCCCATAAAGTATAATTTCAGTCATTTTCTTCTCAATACTACACGTGGAATGACTTTAAAAATCTTTAAAAAATTAAACATGAGAATGGAAGATCGGCATTTTGTGACAAAAATGCATCATTAAGGGGGCATTAGATGAAGAGTTGACACTTCTCGCTATTATACATGTAGTTAAAAAATAGACAACATAAATAGAATATGCTGAAAGTTTCGGTCAAATTGCTCTAAGCCGAGATATTAGCGATTGAAATTTAGGTCTAGCGTCAGTTATCATTACTACAGACGGACGTTAAAAAACAAAATCTTGATTTTTCATTTTGACATTAAATCATCCATCATTAAGTGTATTTAAATCCAGTAAATATCATAGGCTAGTCATGGCATCGAGAGTTGATTATGGTCTGGATAAGTTAATTAATGTCTAATTAATAATTTAGATAACATTTCAGCCCTAATGAAAGACCTGCAATAGGCAGATTTACGTCTTGCTTAAAATACAGATGTGACGTCACCCTTTGATGTTGGCATACCGTTATTTTAAATAATCGTACGGGCAACTTGCCAATTGTACATTATTCATACCAGTGACATTTTGGACTAGTGTGACGTATTTCACGTGCGGAGTATCTGTATTTTAAGTAGTTTAAGACATTGCATTATATATTGTAAATATATTACTAAATGTCTTGCTCTCGACCATTAATGCCCCAATAACACTCTTGTTGTAACTAAATAATATGTCCCAATCTTCATTCTGGTCAACAAATTGTATTATTTTACAATATTCCAATTAATGGATGATATAAATTTCATCTTAACACACCTAATTTAAAAAATTTGAAAAATTCAACTAATTGATTTGAAAAGTCTAACATAAACCTTTTCAAATGTGACTTTGATTTAAAATATTTTTGAACCCTTAAACATCTAGTACTTAGAATAAGGCTATTATTTATTTTCTGGGGCTGCCAAGCCAGCAAGAGTGTTATTGTCCCTTTAAACCACACATAATGTATGTTTAACTAATTATACAGTATTATTTTATGGTTGTCAATTGTCATAATATTTATTAGGGTTACTTCCCTTCACCTACAAGGAATATGAACTTGTGTGATAATAAATGAGAATGTTTTTAATTGACATGGTAGTATTTGAAAATCAGAATTTTTTTTGATATGGTGTTTATTATGTGCAATTTTACAAGCAATGTGCATCACTCATACTTTAGCTAACTTTGTTTTGTGTTGAAATATTAAAAGTCAAATTTGGGTATCACATTTATAAACAGATTGAAAATAAATGCATTTTAATTAAAGAATATCAAATATAGAAGATGGAATAGTCCCCGATGAACAGGCCCTGAGTTCACGAAACATTGTCAGACTTAATCACTTTCAATCACAGATTATGAGAAATATCTTTGATCCAGAAGCCCAAAACTTTGCACATTGCTTCTTATTTGGGTATTTGATCATTAAAAGCAAGAAAAGTTTTATAAAGTTCGATACTTTGTGAGCTGAAGTACAAACATACAGTACCATTTATAATTCTTTGGTGCCATTTATAGATTACTGGTTGATACACATATAGCATGCCGTTTCGACAAGTATTCTTTTATTATTTGTGCTTGAAAACCATTAAAGAATACTTGTCGAAACATCATACTGTATGTGTTTAAACCAGTGTTTTTTTCCATAGAATTTGCGTGGGTTGGATGGCCGAATTGTTAGTGCATGCAGTTGTATCATTAGGTTTGTCATTGAGTCAACTCACCAACATGATATGTGAACTGTGTGTAGACTTGATCCGGGAATGCTATTATTATAGGCTTTCATTTGAGGGTCTGTGTTTAAGTTTCATAGAGTATAGCCTGGTTCTGGTGACCATTACAAAATTAATTTTTGTATTTGGAATTAAGAAATTACCCTAGATAGAGTTAGAACGGTGCATAGGTATCTTTTATCTTCAATATGTCCATGTTGAAAAACGTTTAATTTCTGAAGAGGTAGAAATATGTCTTGTTTGTTACAGTATTCTTGAGGAATCAAAAAGTATGAAGACAACCTGTTCGTGGATTTTGTTTGATCCTATTTGTGTTTTTATTGTGGGAATTTTTATTAATAATAATTTTGTTTTTATACTGGTTTTGTTTTTATTTATAACAAGGGGATTTTGTTTGATACTGATTTTGTTTTATTAGATCGATTCATAGTTTGGGGTTATGGTCAAGGCTATCCTTATTTAGTTTCATTTAACGTCTTCAGGAATCAAAAAGTATGAAGTACAGCATGAGTGGGGAAGTTTATAAATCAAAAATATTAGGAACAATACATATATGTTTTATACACCCACACATAGTTTGGGCGCATATATATAGTTGTTTGCCTGTTGGTCTTTCCATCAACAATTGGCTTGTGAACATGATAAAGGGTTTAGTTTTTGATGAATTATGGATGACATGAATGGGGAAGTTTGTTTAATGATGTTTGTTCTTTACATTAACTAGGATGAGTTTTTATAAATCAAAAATGTTAAAAACAACACATATTTGTTTTATAAGTATATGGTTGGTCTGTCAATCAACAATTGGCTTGTGAACGTGGTTGAAGTTTTTGTATTTGACAGATCTTTTTCCAATTTGACCCGTTCCCAATTGAGGACGACCCCTGTCAATATGCAGCATTCTGCAACTTTCAGTTCCAGAGTTATCCCCCCTTTGCCTAAATATCAGATTTGGTCAACATCAAGTATTTCTTTCAGATAAGCAATGTTGAGACATTGCTGCTGTGTAGGGTATTTCCTTGCTTTGTGGCTTTATTTTATTTATGCTTAGGGATTATAGTCATGGAATGTTCGGTGCAGCTGTTTTTTATTTTTAATTACAATAACTACATATCTTGTGCAGAAATCAATGGAATTTGAGCCAATTGTCTTGTTAAAGGAACCAAATACAGATTTCTATGGTTTATATTAAATTTCATACCTCAGTGGCTTAAGAACAAATAAATTATTCAAATCAGGAATTACTTAATGCCAGCCCTGAAATGAGCTGCTTGTATATGTTGAGTGGATGTTTCTTACAATTGTTATATTATATATTACTCACAAATCAAATAACATGTTAGTATGTAGTACTAGAATGATGATGTCGCCGTCCAGCTATATTATCATTCTACAGATTTGTTGTTATTTCTGAATCTCTTTAAACATTATTTCCATAGGTTTATTAATAATTGTATTCTTGTAATGATATAATTTGCTTGTGGGTTTATTAGTATTATATGTTAGTACAATATGAATTGTATAAAGTTAAAAACGTTTGTTATGTTATTTATGAATATTGTCAAATCTACTACGAACAAAAAACAATGTGAAAGAGCAGATAAATCAAGAAAATCAAGTATAAAAGGATCCAATTAATATGTCTGTGAATAATTAAAGTGAGGGTATGAGTAGACATCTTACTGATTTGTTTATATGTGCATACTCCTCCCAGTGTTTCGTTTGATTCAAGCAAATCCCACTTAACACTGCTGTAATAGAGACATTGAGGCATATTTCTCTTCCAAATTATGACTGGTCAATAGTCTGATTAACAACCAATAGCTAACTGCGTAACACTACCATTACACTTTATTCAGAGCAGAATATTGCTTCAGGATATGTCATATGGTGCAAATCATAAAATGAAATGGGGTTTAGTTGTTCTGTTCATACTGGACTGATTAAGACAGGCATACGCTATGCAGTCATTGCAGTGTGTCATGGCATACTCTTATTTCAAATTACAACAAGGGTTCTTTTGCATGCACCCCAATGTGTATATAGGACCTCGGTTTTTCGTCCCATATGTTGTCCTTTGCATCATTGACAAGGGGGAACCACCCCAGAAAATGCAATGAACTTTCTCAATAAACACAGATTTGGTGACCAGCTAAACATCAAGGATGTATTGGCACGTGATTTTCCATCGCAAATTGAATATTCAGAGCGATAGTACAGATTGTCCCCAGCATTTTATTAGGGAATAGGGGACCGGTTTTGCCAGCTGCTACCCTACAATGCATGATTTTTTAAACAGATTTATTGTTCATGCCTGTGGTAAAGGTCACAGTGTTAATTTTTGTATAAATTATACATTGGTAAAGAGAAACTCTTGCCAGGGGATCTGTATAGATTGGACACTTTCCCTCCATCCTGCACCACAGACAAGGGGAAATCAGCCAACACTGGGTTTGAATCCTGGACCCCTGTTTACTGAGCCAGCTCCATACCCCCCCTGATCTACAGTGGCTCCAAGTTCTTTTCTATAACAATAGCAAAGTGAAAGAGTTTGGTTGTGCATGACCAACCTATATTTATCAAGTGTGTGAATATTGTGTCTAAAGTATTCACACCTGTGAAATAATTGAAATCAAATGGTGTTTAACTTTTTGGCACAAACTTTATTAATGAAGACGGGCGTACAACATCCAGTGTGTTATGAGGGATATTTTGCCTGGGCAGTGGTATTTCCACATAATCTTTGTCAAATTCCAACTGGCAAAGGTTCTTTCATGTGCACACCAGCGTGTACACAGAACCTCAATTTCTGTACCCTTGCCAGGTTTTTCATCTGGCACCACAAATAGAGAGACTAACATTTGGTTGTATTTCATTTCCCAAATTCTCTTGTGCGTAGGGGTCTTTAGCAGTGGGAGGGAACCAGAGGACCCAACCAAAGGGAACCCACAAGGTTGGGCAGACGACCCTATTCTTTGTCACAAAGAAGCAGGGAATCCAAGCCACCCCAGTTTACTCAGAACTTCTGATATAACGTACACATCCTTATCATTCGGTCATCCACCACCCGCCCCTTATCACAAATAAGACAAAGGCAATATATTGGGGGAAATGAACAATGTGCATTTTTTTGGAAATAAATTATCCAACTATATAATAATATATACATTGTACATTGTCAAAAACTGTGTTTCTATTGCATCAAATCCATGTAATGGACTCTTTGAGGTTAAATAATTGACTATTATTTAAATATCGAGGGCTGTCGAGACAGCAAATAGGAATTAAATATACACAGGGTTTATATAAATAAACTTCACAACTCATACAGATTTAATATATAAAACAAACGTCTTAATCGTACATCGACAAACACTCATCTTACGCGCTACGCTCTCCAATAAACAAGGGGGGATAACTTGTCAAAAGTCGTGTATACATTGGTAGAGATTCTGGTCACTACCCGTTTTCGTAAGAAATATTTGGATTTGGTTAAGATTGTCGTTTAAATAAATAGAAAGAGTGAATAAATAATTTATACCCTATAGTTTCGGTATCTGAACTTGTTTGTTGGGACTCGCGTTCACATCTATGAGGTATTCAATTCCTCAAACGTTGGCCATCCTGGAAGTTAGCCAACTGACACAGACAATGTCAGACTAAATTCAAGCTTTGTCAGGAATAATTCCGCGAGTGCCTGACAGTATCCATGTTTTATTCCTTCTATTTTAAATGCATGGCCAGCACAAGCTTAAGAGTGTTCGGTACAACTAAAATTGTAATTTCCAATTTTCAGGTCTGTTTTTCAAAGTCAATCATTTCTAAGAATTTGTTAACATTTTATACCTGTATCAAGGTATTATTCATTGACAAAGAAAATATTTCTTCAACAATATCATCAAGGTTGGTCATATCTGAAAATTACAAAAATCATTCTAATTTCTAATCAACATGGTTGACCTAGCAAACTCCAAATCCACTGTAACATATTAATTACATGTACCATTAAAGTCAAGACTAAAGAAATGCTAATAATATATAGTCAAATAGACTTGAAACAGCTTCATTATACAGGCCATTTTTTGAAAACCATATTCTCTTGCTCAACACTGAGACTCTTGGATGTCGGATTTTTAGCACACTAAGTACTAATGGGTTCTCATCTATCAGGATGTGGTTGAATTCATGAAATTTTAATCAAGTGACATTTATCACCTTCCAAGAGATTGAGAGAATTCAATTCTGGTGCTTTTAATTGGGATTTACAATTATATAAGTTTTGTATTTCCTGTACTATTCAATGGCAGGAGAAAACAATTTTTTGTTACGACATCCACAGAGTCACTGCGTTGACAAGAGACTACAAATGTCTGAGAAAGTATATATATATATATACATGTAATCATAATTATACATATTAATTAGAAACAATATACTTCATAAATAATCTGATTAAAATACAGATCTATATTTCCTTTCGTTTTTTATACTTTCAATAGCCTACACTACATGAAGATCTGACCAGTTGTACTGGGAGGTCTCATCAGGTCATACGAGTGGCTTTTGACTCTATGATGTCAGATATTGATGAATCAATCAGCGTTGATGTTTCTAGTGGTTTACCCACAGGTCCGTGCAACTCACGCTAAAAACTCGCTATAACAGACCGTTTCATTGGCTAATCCCTCACATCAATAGGAAGGCAGGTTATATAACAATTCTTCCAGATCCTAGTGTAGTAAAGACAAATGAAAGTAATTTTGAACTATAAAAAACAAAACGAAATAGGATCTGTGTTATAATCAGATTGATCCATAAACATGGTGGTATGTTATCAAACATGTCGCAAAACATACCATAATTAATAAATGCAATAATATTCATTAGCATATCACAGAAGATAAAAGCAACAAAAAAATTCATGCAAAGCAGAAACAACTGTTTATAACATACTAAGTTTACACTTTATACTTTGCAAATATTGAGACTGGGACTTGTTACCCCTAAAATTGTAACTTTTTAACATTTTGATTCAAAATACATGTTTGCAGTTTGCCGTTTTAGACAATATAGGCAAACTGCAAAGATTCCTAGTTTCAATACACACCAGTTTTATCTTTATTATACATGTATCTTTACCCTTCATCAAAATCACAATTTTCATAGGTAACATGCTCAGAAATTATACTAAATAAGAAAAAAAAGGAGTAAATACCTGGAGGAGTGATTTGTTTTGAATGACATCCAGGTATGAATGAGTTATGAAATAATGTATCTATTAAAAATGAAATAACAGTAAGTGGTGAAACGTAGGCTCATATTACATGTACAACTCAAGCTAGACCCATCGCCTTTCATCTTAAATAGTTTCGTACAAGCATCTAATAAGACACACAATATGTGGGCCTGAAATGTTATCTAAACTATTAATTAGACATTAGTTGACTCATCCAGACCATAATCAACTCTCGATATTTACTGGATTTGAATACATTTTGTAATGGGTGATTTAAAGTCAAAATGGATAATCGAGACTATGTTTTTTTATTATTTCGACTTTAGTACTGAGGATCCAGACTAGGCCTAAATTTTAATCACTAATATTTTCAGCAAATTCTATTTACGTTATCTAATTTTGTTACATATTATGGCGAGAACTGTCACTCTTTATCTTATCTCCCATAATGCCCCTTTAACCTGATTTCAGCTCACCCTTGTTGATAAACTATACTAGTATTAGCTTCACAAGACTGGTGGAAATTTGGATTCCATTCCAATAACAATTTTCAGCCAATCAGATAACTTCAAGTATGATTTGTTAAACCTGACTGGTATTGGCTGAAATTTAAATTCCAATAATTTTTCAGCCAATCAGATAACTTCAAATACGATTGTTAAACACTTGTATTGGCTATACCTGACTGGTTGAAATTTAAATTCCAATAACATTTTTTCAGCCAATTAGATAGCTTAAACGATTTTGGTGTTACATACCCACCTATTAAAATCAAGTCGTTAATCTAAACTCAATGAAACTATCCAAAACACGATGATGATGGTATCTTTTAAGAGAGCTGTACATTACACATGGGCCTACATGACAGAATGAATTCGTTTGTTTTTTTTGGTGATTACTATACATTTCAATGTGAACATAAATTGAAACTATCGGTGTATATATTTATATACATAAAATAATAATATAAAAAAAAAGCATCAGTATTCTACTTCTATGACTAAATAGAAATTCACTAAAAATCAGCTGACGTTAAAAAAGAACATTGACCACTTTATATAGAAATCATCATGCCGTGGTCATTAATTAGTTTCTGCTTTAAAGCTGCTTTATGTAAGAGATAAATCTACCTATTGCATGTCTTTATTATTTAGACATTTAATAACATGGCAAGCCTATAATCAACTCTCTGAAACATCAGATGGCTGAGATTTAAATGGATTCAAACTTTTCCGAGATTTAAAAATCTAACGATAAAATGGACAATCAAGTCAAGTACCATTGCTATGATAAAATGGACAATCAAGCCAAGTACCATTGCTACGATAAAATGGACAATCAAGCCAAGTACCATTGCTATGATAAAATGGACAATCAAGCCAAGTACCATTGCTACGATAAAATGGGCAATCAAGCCAAGTACCATTGCTATGATAAAATGGACAATCAAGTCAAGTATCATTGCTATGATAAAATGGACAATCAAGTCAAGTATCATTGCTATGATAAAATGGACAATCAAGTCAAGTACCATTGCTATGATAAACTGGACAATCAAGTCAAGTACCATTGCTATAATAATGAACAATCAAGTCAAGTACCATTGCTATAACAATGAACAATCTAAGCTGTACCTTCAATTTTCCATATATTCATTTTTCATAATCTATTTTTCATATTATCACAGCAAGAACATCCAGCCCTTTATCTAAATCTTACATAATGCATCTTAAAGCATGTGAGTGTTTAAAAGGTGATAAATTATGGAGATGAAATTTACAAATTTGAAATATGAGGGATAAAAATGCCTTGACATATAAACAATGTATTAAATATAAGTTTTAAGCTTACATTGTGTTTAAATTGAAAGACTAAAACAACAATATTTATTATATATTTGGTGAAAGCACAGAGAAAAGAACCCAGATGCATGATAAAAACAAACATCTATAATCTTTTTTTTATAAATTATTATTACATACATTTAGTTTTACTACATCGAGATATATGAACAATGAAAATCATTTTTTATTTTGGTATTTTTTTCTGTATAATACTACTATTGGAATATATTCATCTTCATGTTGTCAAGATATGATGACATGTCCGTTACCTTGACTAAGTTAGCCATTTCATTGTGAGAAAAGAGAGAGAAATGGGGTTTAACGTTCACTCAACACAAACTAAGTCATTTCTGGACCAACATATGGTTCAATTTCATTTCAATAATTTGCTTGGACATAGGGGTCTGTAGCAGTGGGAGGAAACCCCACCTGGAGAAAACCCACGAGGTTTGACATGCGACCCTACTCCTCCATTTTATTGTACATTTGATAGTAAACTATTGAAAGATGTATCAGAAATAAGAAAATTTAAAAAAAAGAGGTTGGGATACTAGACTTCCTGCCTCAAATGGATTTATAACAAGTGTTCCACCTGGTGAGCGCTGCGATATAACAACATGAGCCAACACAGTGAAGGTATCAGTATCTTGTAATACCTTGACAACACGAAGACGTAGTATAATATGATATACAGGCACTATAATGATGAATGAAATATATTAAAATTAAAAACAACTATATACAATAAAATATGATTAATCTATTTACATGAGACTAAGAAACTGCTTTTTATATAAACAGTTTATGAAGAATATCAAATCAACTACGATAAACGAGAACATATCACTCTATTCATGTCCTAACTCTTTCAATTTCCTCTTTCTTTCATGATCCAACTTCATAGACACACATACATCAAATATCAATTATATGTTTATTCGCACTTCACATAATGAGAAAGTTTCAGATTTTCTGTTCTACAAATTTTTCCAAAGAGCACATTACAATTCACAATATCTGCCCAGTTCGTCTCAAAACCATAGTTCTATTATCCAACTAAAATTTCCTTCAATTAAAATAGTTAAAAGTTGAGATTTGATGAAATATGAAGTTTATAAGAGTGATTTTAGTGACAAATGAAATTATAAGAAAAGCTACTATCACGACAACATGGCACACAACCTATGTATATATATGGAATTCAAACATATCATTATACAAGTTTTTTTTTAAAAACATTTTCTTCCAAGAGATGAAATGATTTTATTCAATTGAATTATAGCACAATAAGAGGTTCGATGCTATAAAAACTATTTTCTGTCCATTTAACTCCAGTTAACTCAATCAATCAGCAATAGTTCAGGTGACTAAGTAACTATTTTTGGTCTTTTTCGTGCATTGTTCCGATGAAAAACATTCACGTTTTTTTTCGGTGAGAAACATTCGTGTCTTTTCCTCGCAAGATAACCCAGCACAGTGACGATGGATGAAGGTGATAAACAACAACGGCAAGAATCGTGTGTAAACATCTCAGAACATCAAATTGCACAAAGCAAAAAATTCGGATGAAAATAAGAATATCACATGATGCAGAAAGGTGACGATAAAAAAAACTCATGAAGTATATGACGACCATGGTATACGTATAAAGATGTTATATCCATTATAAGTATATCTATAAGTAAACAGAAATACCAGGTGTATATCATAAAATGCAACAGCAAAAATCATCCACAGCATTTCACTCTGTTATTTTACAGTTTCTCTCTATGGCTTATTGACAGTAATTTAGGTAGTTGGTTCTCATGCGTTCTTTTATTTTAAGTAAGTGACTTTTACAGTTTTTTTGAGGTGGTTTTATTCTAAACTTTTAACATTCCTGGAATAATTCTAATCTTGGTTTGTACTGATCTGCAGATAGGTCTATTTCATCTGGTACTCTTCATGGATATAGTTCTGTTTAATTTACGCTGGTACTGTTCCTGGAGTTTGGAGATTAGACAATCTATGTTCAACGGAGAGTTTATCTGTAAAACAAAAAAACAAAATAAAATTGCATTAAAATAGAAAGAAAAAAAGATAATTGAAATTAAAATAGGTTGCCAGGCAATCCGATATTTATTATGCAAAACATATATAGGTAATCAGATGATAACTTTATCAGTTTGTATGGAAATCAAGACTTCTATGACTCATGAAAATACTGACACTGTGTGAGAGAGATAGAGGATTTAACATTAGTCATTTTGGGACTAACATATGGTTGAATTTTTATTTCAATAATTTGCTTGTGCGTAGGGGTCTTTAGCAGTGGGAGGAAACATGAGGACCCAGAGAGAACCTATGAGGGTGGACAGACGACCCTACTCCCTGTCATGTAAAGGTAATTGAAACTACAACTGAGTAGTTGACTTTATGACGCGCTAACCATACCAGCATCATACTCCCTATTATGGGGGGTTGGGATGGCCCAGTGGTCTAGAGTGCCGCGCTTCGACATCTAGCTGGCCGGTCACCTCTGGCTTGCGGCTGTGGTTTCGATCCCTGGTGTGAGCGTATGTGGCATGGAGATAGGGGCGCCTTCTCAACCTCGTGGGTTTCCTCCGGGCACTCCGGTTTCCTCCCACTGCTAAAGACCCCTACGCGCAAGCGAATTATTGAAATAAAATTGAAACCATGTTAGTCCCAAAATGACCTGGTTTGTGTCGAGTGGACGTTAAACCCCATTTCTCTCTCTCTCTCTCACTCCCTACTATGACTCATGTATATACTGTGTGTAAATTGGTTGATGATTTGAAGGAAGGTGTCACATGGTTTCTAGTTTTATAAAATGGAGAGAAATACTTACATTTATTCAAGAGATCTTTATCTCTAGCGTTTCTAGTTTGTTGAGCCAAGCTATGTAATAATATCTGTGCTACCGTATAACGACGGAAACATTCCTGTGGATTTCCAAATAATTCATCTAACGCAGCAGATTGGCACTGAAAAAAAAACAATAAAATAATGGTAAATAATTTGTACATCTATTTAATTAAGCCGAACAAATTTATCTTTAGTTCTGTTCAGTTTTCCAAATCAAATAGCCACTCTAGTCTCGCAGAAGACCTTTTGTTTAAAATTCTTAAACCTTCAAATTTATCACTAAAACTTTTGAAAGGAGCAACCAATTTGTTCTTGTTTCATAATTCTTAATGCATGGGAGAAATGGGGTTTTAACACGAACTAGGTCATTTTGGGACTAATATATGGTTCAATTTTATTTCAATAATTCGCTTGCGTGTAGGAGTCTTTAGCGGTGGGAAGAAAACCAGAGGACCCTGAGAAACTCTTACTCCTTGTCATGTACAACTGGGGAATCGAACCATATCAGTTGACCCAATGGCAGACCTTATGATACAATGAGCGCTAACCATTTCGCCATCCAGCCCCCAAAAAGTTTTTAAAGTTAGTGCTTGAACGTACATAACAAGACTGGGTCTGGCAGATAACACCACTATTCCAATAAGAAATCATACAGACTGTATGCCTTCTAATCCTTTAAACTAAATAAAATATTTTTAAGATTTAATTAAACTTACCATTTCAATAGCATAGTTATAAATAAGTTTATCTGCTGTTGATACGACTAACTGTGGTGTTAATGGTGTTTTACAGATTTTAGCCAATCGTTGATGTAATATTCTACATTCTGATACACATTTGTGGTATAATTTATTCATATCACATAAAACTAGAAATACACAAACCAAATCACTCAACATCGGCAATCTGATAAAATACATATCTATAATTCGTTTCGTTTTTTTTTAATACATTCAATGGCCTACACTACATGAAGATCTGACCGGTTGTACTGGAAGGTCGTGTCAGGAGTTTGACCCTATGATGTCAGACATTGATTAATTAATCAGCATTGACCTTTCTTGGTGTTTACCCATAGTTTTGTGCAGAACACACCAAGAACTCACCGTAGAAGATCGTTTCATGTGTTGTGAAGACAAAATAAAATGAAATTTTGAACCATAAAAAACGAAACAAAATAGATTGTCAACATGGGCAATATAGTGTAAAAAACAACAGAATTATTTGGAAAAATTAAATGTCTGAGTTGCAAGAGAAAGAGAGAGAAATGGGGTTTAACGTCCACTTGACACAAATTTGGTCAATTAAAGACTAACTCATGGTTAAGATTTCTTTCAATAATTTGTTTGTGCGTAAGGATCCTAAGGCGTGAGATAAAACCAGAGGACCCAGAGAAACAAACAAGGTTCTACAGGCGACCCTACTCCTTGTCACGTACAACTGGGGAATCAAAACAACGCCAGTTGACTCAATGACAAACCTTATGATACAGCGTGCACACACCAAAAAATTCGGCCATCCAGAGATGATAATATATAAATATTTACCTGATCTAAGTGTATTAGATGCTTGTAATTTCTCCATCTTTATTTCTTGTCTAGATAGTTGTAAAGCTGATGATAATAAATGCAGAGATCTAACATACAGGACTAGCTGCTCTAGATGTCTATAATATAAAATACAGCGTTAAAACATAGAGGAGAGAGAAATGGGGTTTAACGTGCACTTGATACAAACTTGGTCATTTTGGGAGTAACACATGGTTCATTTTCATTTCAATAATTTGCTTGCGTGTAGGGGTGTTTAGCAGTTGGAGGAAACTGGAGGACCCAGAGAAAACCCACAATGACACAGACCTTATGATACAATGTGGATGTGCTAACCATTTGGCTAGTGCCCAGAGGAAACCCACGAGGTTGAGAAGGCGCCCCTATCTCCATGCCACATACGCTCACACCAGGGATCGAAACTACAGCCGCAAGCCGGAGGTGACCGGCCAGAGGTCGAAGCGCGGCACTCTAGACCACTAGGCCATCCCAACCCCCCATATGTTAAATACTCTTGGTTTAATTATAAGTGCTATTCTAACGTTTTGTAAAATAACAGTTTTGTTTCATATTCTCTCTCTGTTTCCATCATGTCCATGTGAACCATATATGAAATATTCTTTCTCAATCACATAATAAATGTTCCTTTCTCTTGTGAAATAACAGTTCTGTTTCCATGACCCTGTGAACCATATTCTGTATTTAAGAATGGAAAGTAAAAGATGTACCTTTGAGCTTCAGTAAATCTGGGTACTTGTTCAGCTGGTAAACTATCACCTTGTTTGGACGAGAAGGAATCAGTGAATGATGTCAAGGCAGCACCTCGTACTTGAGCTAACTCCATAATACATTCAACTAAATCCAACACAAATGTTAACTTGGCCATTATTTCATTGTGTTCATCCTGTAAATAAACAAATAAGCGAAATTGAGAACAAAATATTATAAATTGCTGCAGAAAAATATATATGTGTTGCTGGTCCCAATCCAGCTCTTAATATCAGACCTGATGCTGCTCTTAATGACATGGTTAGAACACTCAATAATACTTTTAATTTATTTGTAACATTGAGTTATATTGAAAATTTTCATTTAAATTTCTCTATTCTGAGCCAAGGTATCATTGTTTGCAGTTTTGACAAGATGTGTGCATTGCTTGTTTATTATCGTAATTATGGTACCGGTATATTCGAGGCTAAGCCTCACATATCCATTTTTAAATCAAATCATTAAATGAACAAACTGTTCTAATTCTAATTTATTTAAAATCTTGAGCATGCGATGGCATTGAAAGTTAACTATTGAGACCATCAATAGGCAAATTGAGCTATTGCATAATGTATGATTAACAAATAATACTAGTCAAATATGTATGCAATGTAATATTTAACAAGCTAAATAGTCTCAAATTTACCAAAAAACCTGTCTGGGTATGTTAAATTGAATCACATTAGCTGAGTAATACACTCATTCATGTTTCTAATGTTAAAGTTTAAAAATTCTTACATCCATCAGTGTTTCTTCAGATAATTCAGGAGCAACAAATGTTATGGGTCCCTCCATGTTGGGTGGAGACTGAGCATAAAGACCGGAGACAGGTGGTGAGGTTTCCATGAAGGAACTACTACTTCTTCTAAAGAAAGATGAGGATCTTTCCCTCTCTAGGGAACTCTGTTTATCTATGTTTTCTCGACTGTTTGATCTACCATTGCTAAACGGCACCACAGTTCCTGTTGATAGAAAATAAAAACAAATAATTAAATGAAGTGAGATTTAATATCAACACGGATGAGACATCATATCAGTTTTAATAGTTAAATTTCAACATTTTCAAAATTTCAGGCTGTGCTCTATTCATTACAATGAACAGAGACAGACAGACAAATGGGGTTTAATGCTTCAAATCACCATAAACTAGGTCATCATGGGTTCATTTTTATTTCAATAATTTATGTGTCTTAAGCAGTGGAAGGAAACACGAGGACCTTGATAAAACTTGAGATTAGACATAAGACCCTACTACTTGTCACGCACCAGTCTGGGATAGAAACCATGATTCACGATTTATTGATTGCCCTTATGATCTATATTATGTGTTCGACAACTCGGCCCCAAAACCAAACGTTTTTTTAAATGGACCTGCTTTTTTTCATCTTTTTAGTTTGTTCTGTGCTGTAACAATTTGGGTAAACTAGGAGATAATGAGATGATTTATTGGAGGATATAAATAGTTTATATTACCTGGTGGCAGGTGAGGGTAAACTAGGGGCAGAATATCAATTGTTTATATTACCTGATGGAGGATGAGGGTAAACTAGGGGCAGGATATTATTGTTTATATTACCTGGTGGAGGATGAGCGAAGGCAGCTCGTAATAACTGTTGAGATAATAAACTGGTTCCTTTATTAAATTCAGGATCAGTATTAGATCGGTGATATTCTAATCTACTATTCTCTGGTGAAACTAAAATAAAACAAATATATAATATTACAGAAATGAAATATTCTGCTCCGAACTGGGCTAATGAAGATGGGCATACACCATACAGTGGGCTATGAGGGAAATTTTGCCAGGATACCGGCACTACGGCCTACTCTAATATCAAATTTCAACAGTCAAGGGATCTTTTACGTTCATGCCAATGTGTACATGGGACCTTGGTTTTTCGTCCCATCCTTATGACTACACAGCTGTCCTTGTTGGGTCCTTCATCCTGAATCATTGACAAGGGGAAACCACGCCGGAAAATCTGTATGAACCTTCTTGTCCAATGCAGGGATTGTACACTTGACCTCCCATAATAATCGAATCCATTAATACTTAAGGGAATATTAGTACAATTTTATTCATCAAACTAGCCAAAATGAGATTTTATGGTGAAGCGATGAAGTACCAGATTGAAACTCAATGAAAAAAGTTTTTCTTTCATTAAAAATTAACATGGCCCAGCTATAAAGATTCACGAGTAAGTTAAATAAATAAATACATAAAACAATACATACTCTCTCTAAAACCTATAGCAGGAACATTATCTCGATTGTTACAACCAAATGGTACTGGGTCTTGTGAGATAGGTTCCGGAAGCTGTTTAAAATTATAACCATCTTTTAATTTAGTTGGAGAGCCTAATATTGTCGGTAACGCACCACAAGAACCAAATGGTAGCGGAGATATTCTTGGTGATGATCCTACGAAAAATTCAAAAACATTCTTTAAACATACATTATGCAAGAGCTAAATCTGCCTATTGCGGGTCTTTCTTTAGGCCTGAAATGTTATCTACATTATCAATTAACTTGACCAGACAATAATCAACTCTTGATGTCATCTTATGTGTCGGATAGTCACTGGATTTGACTTTGATTTGCTGCTCAATGCTCATTGATGGTTTAATCCAAAAATCGATAATCACGACAATGTTTTTTTTATCGTACCAACTTTAGTAATGATCATCAAGGCTAGGAGCAATTGGACTGAAATGTTCAGCATATTGCTTTTACATTATCTAGTTTTTAATTACTGTAGTGTATCTTTAATCTATATTAATTCAAACATTGACCAAAGCATCTTTTAGAAGTTTGTCTATTATTGATGTTCTGGCCAAAGCAATTCCATTGTTTGTTCATTCTTGGTTTTTATTGTTTAGTTTGAATAAAGTTTAGTGAAAGTAAATGAAATACTTACCAGCAGAGCGTCTTAAAGGAGAACCAGTTATACTTGGTGGGGTACCTGATGGTTTGTTTGGTGGAGTATTTGTACTACTTCGTCTCCATTGTCCAGTTGTACTTGGTGGTGTACCAATAGAAAACTGAACTACAATATCAAACATCAAATTAATTACTTCTGACCCTTGTACACATACATCTTCAGATTTTATTGATTTACTAATAATTTGAGTATATGAATTGTGGTTAGATAGAGGTGCTGAATTAAACACTGAATTCTTTCAGTATGTATGATATTAAGTGGTGGACACACTAGCCGAATGATTCTGCCGAATCGTTCGGCCGAATCAATCGGCGTCAAAATTCGCCTTTTGTGTCCACTGTTATTCGGCCGAATGATTCGCCCGAATCAAACAGGTTTGATATATTCGGCCGAATATTTGATCGGCCGAATCATATTCGCCTGGTGTGTCCGCTTCGCCGAAGCATTCTGCCGAATGTAGAATTTATTAGCCAATCGTCACTCATATCGAGAAGTCACGTGGTTGTCTGAAGACATTGACGCCGCCATGTTTTAATCATGTGACGAGAAAGGTGATGTAATCAACTGGTGAATCGGGCGAAGCATTCGGCTAGTGTGTCCACCCATTCGGCCGAATAAAATTCGGCCCCGATTGATTCAGCCGAACCATTCGCCCGAATGATTCGGCTAATGTGTCCACTGCTTAACAGGATTAGGAATAGACATGAGTCTGAAGGCTTGGAGGACCTGATAATAAGTCACTTGTCGAGACTGTTCTTCAGATTAATATCCAAAGCCACTGACCACATCAGTCCAGGAACGGTTTAGTTTTGTTTCATATTTACAAAGTTTGATGAATTGAAAAATTCGCAATTTAATGTCAGCTTCTACCAAAGTGATATTGTTTGCAGTCAGTGCCATCTATAAGTGTAGGCAAAAATCTATAGTATGGCTTCTGAATACAAGCCAGGAGATAAGATATAAACTAACCTGATGGCGGGGATAACGAACCAATATCAGGACCAGATAAAACATTCTCAGAATATCTTCTCATTCTATTTCTTTCTACTCTCTATAAATATAAAACAAATATATCATATACAATATTCCACCATTTGCATAACACAAATTCATAATTTTACATAGATTTCACCATTTATAATTATAAAATATCAAACAAATTCATCATTTACACAATTTCCAATATCATATCCTATACAGTTGGTGCATGACTTTTCATTAATAATTCTCTTGTTTACTGTACTGACACCAAAAGTTAAACAATTTCAAAAAATGATATAAGATAAAGTATTGTAGAAAATGTGTAAATCAATTTTACATTGGCTAAATTTTTATTTAGATTATTATCAGCTATTAATTAAAACTTACAATAGGTGAATCGGACATAATACGTTTTATAACAGGACTAGTAGGAGAGGTTGTTTGTAGTTTTTGATAAGCTCTCATCTGTGACGGTACAGGTATTGGATCTGATGGTGTAGGTGAGGTAGTAGGACTAGATACACACAGCGTGACTGGTCGACCAGGACTCGTCTGAGCATCTTTTCTAAACGTAACTGTTCCAGTAGCTGGACTTGCTGCTACAACTCTTAATGAATGGGGTGGACCATCACTGTAATAATAAATTGTTCAGAATAATCATACATATAAAAAAATATGCTGGACCATCATTGTAATAATAAATTGTTGAAAATAAAGCGGAGGGGCCGTGGACCATCAGTGTAATAAACAAGACCAAGTTTTCAACAGCACACAATCTTGTTTAAGCTAATTTATAACCAGTGACACGGTCAACTGGACCTCCCGTTTAACCAGTATTTATTATGACAAATAGAGAAGATGACCTGGCTCTCTTCTCACGACAGCATTTTTATAAATGTGTTTCAACATGACTTTTTGATGTACAAGCAATTGGTAATTTTTGTGCTTTTACCAATATTTCAAAGATTTAAGTGTAAATAATTTAATCAAATCAACATGTTCATAATATCATGTTTATCTTATTGGATGTTAAATCTGTAACAAACAACAAAGAACATTTAAATTTTCATTTGTTGATAGGACAAATTAAGCAGAACCTATTAAACATTGTCATAATTTGCAAAACTGTTGACTAAATTGTCATTTGTGCTTGATAACGGTAAGAGGATAGTTGTTGAAACATTGTGCTTTAAACTTTAAGAATAAACTAGTGATCGTATCCCATAAAACTGTGTTCTGTTATTATAAACTAGTGATCGTATCCCATAAAACTGTGTTCTGTTATTATATCAGTATTGGCCTTTACCTGTGTACCCGCAGGTTACCCATGCCCCTCATTTTACTCACCCTAAAACACAATTAAAAGTAGGAGATAAATTAAGACAAACCTAATAATATCCATTTCTTCTTCTGCTAATGGAGCATTCAATACAGCACCCATACTCCCACCTACAACATAAAACATATTAGGACATAAAAACATAGTTCTATAGTTATAAATTTCAGCAATTGATCATCGTCCCAGCGCTAATTACATTTTTGAATAAATCAAAGATATTTACCTGAATTATCAGATGGTAATGATGGTGGAACCAAAACAAAATCCTACAAAAAATAAATTCAAATTAGTTTCATTTAGAATATTTCCATTTAATTGAAAATACCACAAATATTGATAACTTCACTGGATAAAGTTACAATACAGAATACCGATAATCTTGGCTATTGTCGATGTCCAAAAACACTCCATTTCTTGTTTTTAAATCAGACTAGTCACAAAACTATAAAATTGTTTTAGGTTCACAATGATTTCTTTATTTAGTAAAAACATTTCACATAAAGTCAGATTTTTTGGGAGAAAATATCTAATTTTTTACCGCTAAATCCATTGTAAAATGTAGTCAAATTGATTATTTATAATCAAGAAAGCAAAACCAAAAGTATTAATGGTAAATAATCTCCTAGTCTGGCCTTAGAAAGGCATCCTTCAAAAGATTACCTATCACTTTAGAGGTTGCGCTGGCTTCTTTGTATTGTATGCAGATTGCAGGAGGATGCTGAATATTGCAAAATGTTTTATTCTTCATATCTTTGTAAGTACTGGACAGAAGGGAACCATGGACTGATATTGCTTTTACAGATTCAACTTTTATAATATTGTATTTTGCAGGGCGATTCATCAGTTTTAATTAAAGAAATAATGTAGAATTTCACCAAATATACAACTTACATCAGGCGGACTTCTGCTTCTAGGCCTACGAGCCTGGTCTTTCTCTATTTTCAAGAAATCTTCTTCAGCTTCCGAACCTGGTGCACCGGAAAATACATCATCCTTACCACCCTGTAATATAAGATGGTGTTTCAATTCACAAATAAATTTACTATCTCAACCATATTCAATGAATGGCTATGGAAGGAAAGAGAGAGAGAAATTTTAACGTGTACTCGATGCAAACTTTTTGAGACTAACACACATTTGACTCAATGACAGACATTATCTTCTAAAGCGCATGCCCAGTCCATTCGGCCACCCAACCACCCTGGTTGAAGGATACCAACTGTTCTACCTGGTTAAAGAGACATAAATGAGGCATTGGCAAAATTATTCTGACTTAATTTGACAAAATGTTATGTGTGATTATAAATTACCATTTTCAAGTAAGTTTGTCAACAATAACACTTAGTTAAGAACCCCGCCCCCCCCCCCAGCACACAGGATGACTAGTATGTAAAATAAGATGTTTTATACCTGTTGGGGTGATGTAGTAAAATCCATATTACTAGATGATGGTGAAGACGTTGTGTGTTTACCGGGTGTTGATCCCTCCGACGAATAAGTTGGACTTCTATTTGGCACCGGTACTGGAGAAGCTGTAACAGAAATGATGTAAATATCATCCTAGAGTGGCATTTAGTGATGGAGCACATTCAAAAACACTATTTGGAAAACAATTACTGGTTTATGACATATAGCATGGCTTTTCGACAAGTATTCTCTTATCGTTTTCAGGTACAAATTTGTGGTACATGTGCATAAATCAGTGACTGTTTCAATATAATAGTGTTGTGTTATTTTATGATGTAAATAATTGTACAAATTTGATTTAGTCATCAGATTGCTTTCTCTTGTAAATATTAACAATTACCTTTATTACATCTTAATACATTTATCTGACAGTATCCACATTTAAGCAAACAAAGCCAAAATATCAACAGTAGATATTCCCTGTATATGTATAATATAGTACTTACATGTTGTCTTGACAACAGGCTTTAAGAAGGGATGTATAAAGAAATCATCTATAAAAAAACAAAATAGAAATTTATTTCTTTAGTTACTTTAACCAAATCACAATTTAAATTGACGTAGGTAGAATGTAAAATCGCATGAAATAAAGAATGTGAATCAGGACTCTTGGTGAAGTTTGATATGATTTCCATGATGAGATAAGTAAAACATTTTAAAATTAGAGATGTTTCCAAATGATTGGATAGTTCTGAAAGGGTTGCAAAATACAGTAACTGGTGGTCTAACATCTGCTTTCAGCTTCTATATTAGTGATATCGCAGACAATACAGAAATCTAATGGTAGAAATGATCATACATACCAAATTCAATCCTGTCCTTGGCATTTCTCTTCAGCAGTTTTAGAAGTAAGTCCCTTAGTTCTGGAGAAGTTGTTTGAGGAATACTGTAACAAAACAAAAGGGACCATGAACTGTGTACCATTTACTTCATCGAAGCAGGGCTATAGTGACGCCCTTTGGTGTAAATAAAGGTCATGGTATAGTGAAGCCCTTCTATATTATTCAGGGTCATGCTATAGACAAGCCCTTCAGTATAATTAAGGGTCATGCTATAGCCGTGTACAGTTTAATAACCTCAAAGTAGGGCAATAGTGAAACCCTTCAGATTAATTCAGGATCTTGCTATAACTATAATGAAAGTTTACTCTTAAGCCAAATGTTACGATACAAACCAAAATATTTATGACAACAGCACACTCCTATTTAACAATTCAGTTTTGTAAGCTTTAATATTTATTTATTATTCAGTAATATGCATAAGATATGTTTAAATGTTTGTCAGCTTGAACAATCCATATATTAATAAAGTTTATCTAAAGGCAGGACACTACCTAAGAATTTCACAATGATAACAGAAACTTGCCATTTGGTGTAATATTAGTATATGATGTCCCAAATCATATTTGATCATTTGAGCATAAAATATTAATGTGTTACCATGGAAATGGTGGCCATATTGGATTTTTTTAAATATTCGCGGTGGGTAGGTTAGGAGATCAAAATCTTCACCAATTTTATTGAAACAAACTATTTGTGATTTGGAATAACATACATAGGCATTAAAGAATGCAATAAGGCATAAATTTTACTATTTGCATGTGAATAAAGAACATTATGCTCTCCACAAAAAAACATGTGGGTGTGGCCGAACACACCACTAAAATGATTTTGTACAATAAAATGTCTAAATGTATAACAAACATCTTGAAAATCATCTTATTGCACACAGTAGCTACAGAACTAACCGTATTACAAAGATGAGACCATTATCTCTCATAGATTTTGAGAATTTGATTTTCTAAGGCCTGATATGGGTAAAAAAAGCATGTAAAAAGTTAAAAATTTGATTTACCTATGTAAATGACTAAATATTCAACACTATATAATATAAAGGCGGGACTCAACTTGAAAAATCAACAAATTTTGACTATATTGGGCAATTTTAGCTGATACCAAAATTTGACAGATCAATCTATACAGAGTGTTTTATAAGGTAGTGTCCTGCCTTAGTAAACAACAGTGCACAAAAACATTCTTCTTACTTAGGTTTGAGTTCACTGTGCTTTTCATAGAATTGTTTTAATTGTTGTGGTGTCTGAGCCTGAAATGGTGCTTTCCCTGTTAGACACTGGAAGACAATGGTACCAATACTCCATAGATCAGCTTTAGCATCATACTGTAAGGACATTATCACTTCAGGCGCCTGAAGAAAAACAAACACAAAAAATACTACAATGAAAGCAAGACATATATAAAATACAACAATCTTTTGCACAATCAAAGTAATTTATTATTTTCTTTATATTTTTTTTACCTAATCAAGGACACTTCCTCAACCTCCATATTTTAGTATATTATTTTCTTATATTGTTTAATGTTTTTTCGATAAGTTTTAGGTATGTTTAAACCACATAGTACAACTGCCAGGAATAGAGGAAATTATTATAGATATATGGAAACAGATGACTTAATCAAAGATTCATTGTTGAAATTCTTGTGACATCATTTGAATGTTATTCATTGTGAACTAAACTACAAGTCATAATTATTGAACACACCCAAATAATCAATATGTATAAAGGGAGGTAATTCTGTATGCTTGACCTAAATATCATATTATCTCCCCTTACACCACAAAGTTCAAGTAGAAGCACAGAAATTTTAATGTGGGGAGTCTGATGATGACTTTAATTAGACTATTTTGAGACTAAACAGATAATATTCCAGCAACTACATACATCTACACCTTACAAAAATCACATTTAAGACATTTGTTGTGATGTCATGTTTCAGCAATGGTCATATTTTTGCCAAAGATTTTTCCTGGTTGCTTGACAAATATTACCATCTTACTAGTACCAGATTACAGTTTGAATAAAGTATCTTATTGAAGTAATGGACACCCAACAAAAAGTGATTATCAATACATTCCTCCATTACTTATAACAATTTCTCAACTTACCATGTACATAGGTGAACCACATAATGTGGCAGCCATGACACCATCCTGTAAAAATCGAGCGAACCCAAAATCAGCTGGAAAAAAAAGGCAAAGGCCATTAAATGGGAATTATGTAAGATTAGTTAAGGAAATGACAGTGATAATAAGCAAAGTCTTGATCATCCATTTTTACCATAAATCATCACCCACAAATTGTATTTAAATCTACTTTAATTTAGAGCCATCTGATGACATCGAGAGTTGATTATGGTCTTAATTAATGTCTAATCAATAATTCAGATAACATTTCAGACAAAAATAAAGACCTGCAATGGGCAGATTTAGCTCTTGCATAATCTATGTTTAAGTACCGTATGCAAAACCTCTGATATCCTGTTTGCAAAATAATGCCAGTTACTATTTTGACCTTTATACAGAAATTCTCTCAATACAAAATTATTTTGTTTATCAGAAGTTCTTGATAAAAGCAAGAAACTCATTCTAGCAACTATATCGTAATGGTATAAATTTACCTGGATACATGTATAACTTACCAATTTTAAGTTTGAGATCAGAAGCTTGTGGGTTTTTCTTGCCGACATGACAAAGTAATATATTTTGTGGTTTTAGATCCCGGTGAACTATACCCTTGCCATTTAATGCCTTCATAGCAGCAGCTGTAATAGGAGAAAAAATAAAACTGATGTTTAATCAAGATTTTTTTATTCTGTTATAGAGAGACAGAGAGAGAGGGAGAGAAACCAGGCCAGTTGACTCAATGAGAAACCCTATCATACAACACGCACGCACTAACTGTTTTGCCATCTAATCCTGCTGGCCTATATATGTCCACCCCCACCACCACCCCATTATAGATTAAGATCAGATACTGTGGTGTATACGTAATCTTCAATACACAAAATAGGCCATTATGGCACTAACATACAGTATATTCTTATTTAAATCATTTTTTTGAGCAGATTTAGACTAGAGTTAGTCAAATCAAGAAATAAACTGTCATTTTGCTTCAAGAGCACTTTCAACGGTGATTGAAAGTTCAGTAAATTCTTGACTTAAGTGGGAGAATGCTTTGTGAACTCAAATTAATACAGTAAGTTTACATGCACTAAGTTACTTCATTCAACTAAAAGCACATTGTTTATTACATAAATATAGAATCTCTTAGAGAAGAAAAGACTTTCTGTGATAGTGATATATGAAGCATGAAACCAATGTAAATATTCAACTATTTAAGTTGACCGATCAAGCATGAACACAGCTGTATGACTGCTGGCTATTTCACTTTAAAACTGCTATGAACAAGATGATCGACTTAACAAATTAACATCTATAGATATAAATCATGTTGGTATATTAATCTATGACTAGAATCTCTTGTTTTACTCACCTATCTGTCTTAATAACACCACGATCGTATCTTCACTTAATGTTCCTTTAACTACAGACAAAAATAAAAATAGAGATAAACATATGAAAAAAAATCCTTAAGAGAAATGATCGTCTGATGATAAGAAGTTAAAAGTTAACAATATAAAAGCCATCCGATTTTTTTGTTGGAAATCGACTGTTATTCTGTTTGATCTCATTTAAAAAGTCTTTGGCTTTATACTTTATATCTGACAAACTGAACATCTAAAAGGTGTTTCATATTTCACCATTCTACTATTCAGTAATTTAGATAACAATGTCAATTTCAGTAAAATTGCAATCCACTTAAAATGGAACACATTTCAATAATATCACAATCAATGCAGCCCAAAAGTATAAATGTATAGACTAACTATGGTATTGAGTCAATTCAATTTAATTCGCATGTGCACGGTAGTCTTTTAGAAGAGGGAGGAAACCGGACAACTCAGTGAGGATAAAAACGACAGTGCTAGAAGAATCTTTCTGCTCTTTGCCACATACAAAACCCTGGATCGAACCCATGGCACAGGTAACCCACCCCTCCAAATATAGAGCCAATTCATTAATTCGCTTGTGAACAGGGTTCTTTCAAAGAGGAGGAAAACCAGAATATTTATCCAGAAATAAAAACATACTGTTAGACAGGCAATCCTACTCTTTGTCTTGCACAGAAAAGGGCTTGAAGCCTTAAAACAGTCCATTAGATCCCCAACCCCTCCAGTTATAACTATACCTACCATGTAAATAGTCAGCCAAGTCTCCTCCATTACAGTACTATAAATAGAATATATATCATTTATATAAATAAACAAATGATAAAGAGGACATTATGAAACTTGTTATGTCTGGAGAGAGACAGAGAGAGAAATGGGGTTTAACATCCACTAGACATAAACTAGGTCATTTTGGGATCCGGAGAAAACCCACAAGGTTGGACAGGCGATCATGTCCAGAAATATGACAAACCATTAACAATAGAAATATGATGTGTTGTATAATTTAATCCACAGTGCATAAAAAGCTTGGTACTTAGTACACTGATCAGTAGTGAATATTTGCTAGTCGGCTACAGTCACTGACAGGGATGACATTGGTGCAGCTTAAAGTGGCAATTTCATATTTTTAAGTTATATTTTTAAAATATATTAAAATAAAGCCTTAAAATAGATGGTATCTATAAACAGTCCTACCTTGTTAAAGAATAATCCTATAATTCACTACTGCCAGTTGAGAAATTGGCAAAAATATCACTTTCAACATTAAATTCAAACGTTTGAAGATAGCTATTGTATGGGGGAATGGGAAAACAAGGAGGTAATTGTGTTATTATTTCCGATGTGAAAGATCTTTCAGTGTGGAAAATAATGCCTATGATTGTATAATAGTGAGTTGACAACCTATTGAGCAAAAGACTTAGAAATCAATATGTTTTGACTTTCTTGGAAAATATGAAATTCCTGCTTTTATGCATGTGGATTAAATTATATAATTCTTCATATTTCTCAGCTTGTTAATGGCTTGTCATATTTCTACTAAATAAATTGCTTTTCGAGTAATTTCATATATTTCTTCTGTTATAACAAAAGATTAATCAAATTTGATTAACTCAATCATACAAAATGGAGTTTTTTCTATCATCCACATGGTCTTGGTAAAATGGAGATTTTCTTATTAACCACATGGTCTTGGAAAAATAAAAAGGATTAAGGTCTTACCTCCATAACCAGGTAAACATGGTTGGATGTTTCCTGTAAAAATAGAAATAAATTTATTACAAACACTAGACAAGGTAGAAAAACTGTGCAAATAAATGCAGATGGAAACAAAGAAAAGTTTTGCACTTTTAGACTTGGACCTGTCTGTGGCAACATAAAGCAGACCGAAATCAAAGAAAAGTTTTGTACTTTTAGAATCAGGTCTGTACATGGCAATCTGGAAACATTGAAGGCAACGAAAAATTTTTTTTTATGATGTTGCATTGTTTTAGCAGGTCAAAAACATTTCATTTTCAAAAAAACAAGCATTATGGTGAGGTAAACTTTGTGAGAGAGACTGAAATGGGGTTTAACATCAACTCGACACAAACCAGGTCATTTCGGGACTAACATATGGTTTAATTTTATTTCAATAATTCGCTTGCGCGTAGAAGGTAACTTTGTAATACGGTACATATACATGTAATTATACACACATTTTCTTGTCAAATACAGAGAATAGATTATTTCATTTGAATATTAAACTGCATTAGAAATTGAATACAACCCATTTGTAGGGAAGTATGCTTAGACAAAGAAATCAACGTTACTATGTCCCTTTACATGAACTTTATCATCCCTACAGGAAAACATCTGGGGCACACCGTTTAAATAAGGAAATATGACAGGATATATTCTATTCTTTATTCACATTCCTTGTCGTTTTAGATCGATTATTTCTATTCATTTATCTCCTCTTGATTAGTCATTATATCTTTAAAAATGCATTATCAACAGTAATTACTAATGGAGGAAACAGGAAAGAAAACGGTTGGGGGATTTTTCTGGGACGACACACATGTAGTTTCACCAGGGAGACAGAATTTATACAAGGTTTCACCTGGTAAAAAGAGAAATGAAATGAAATGGGAGTTAACATCCTACTATTCCGCCATACAGTGTGCTATGAGGGAAATTTTGCCTGGGCAGTGGCACTATGGCCTACTCTTGTATTGAATTCTAACTGCATGCCAATGTGTACTTGGGACCTTAGGTTTTTCGTCCTATTTGAACAACTAGACAACTGTCCTTGTCAGGCCCTCCATCCTGCACCAATGACAAGGGGAAACCACGTCGGAAAATCCCGATGAACTGTATTATGAAATAGTAAAAGGAAATATCAATGAAGAAAAAGGGAATGAAAACTGAGAAAACAGGTTGGTTCTACGAGGGAGGCAGAATTTATAGTTTTATACAAAGATTCACCTAGTTAAAAGAGCGGAGTTGATCTACTTCTTTTTAAAATATTGTCGTTCATCAATCAATTACATTATAATAAAAAAGTTGTCAGATAGATTGACATTCTTCTATAAATAATTTACAACACCTAAAAATAATTCGGATATATGTTTCACAATAGATTGATTATTTTGATACCTAATTCATAATACATGTATGGATTATTTTTATAAATAATTTATACTAGATTGGCTAGTTTGACAAATAAGCAATAATAAGTCAATGATTTTTACATAGAAATTAATAATAGTTTGTTATGATCTGAACTGCACTTATTAAATTCTAAAGACAAAGATGTATATTTTCCTATTAACTTTTTTGTAACATTAGCGTTCTAGTGTGCACTGTGAACACATGCAGCACAATATACAAATATGTGCACAACATGGTTGGTGGGTACTTTTTCAGAAGATTCCCACTGCCCACTTCATTTTTCCTAAATTTCACCAGATTTTCCTTTCTACCTTTACGACAAAATATATGAACTAACCATCAGGCTTTGTCAATGAGAAATTATGGGTAAATGTATTTCCTTTTTAAGACATACATGGTTCCTGGGAACTCATGGTACATGTATGTAAACAATATTTGCAATCTATATTTGCTGCACATTTTACAAATATTTTGCTTGTTTGACAATCAGCAAATATAATATATATTCTTTGATTGGTATGTAGTAATTGAACATATTAACACAAGGTACATTTTTAATTAGGGATACACAATTATTGAGTTTAAGACTAAGTGACATTTCGACGAGGATACTCACTCCTTTATCAAGCAAATGAAACAGATCACTTAGTATTAAACTCAGTAATTGTGTATCCTTAAAATTGTACCTTGTGTTAATATAATATTCTTGATGAATAAAGTATGCGTGAATATTTAATTTTAACATATTGAGGGATTTTTTTTTTGTAAGAATGGGTGTTACTTTACTGGATTTGAAACAGAATTGATATCTTGTCCCGTCACTAATCCAAAGAACCCATTTTAA
This sequence comes from Patella ulyssiponensis, assembly GCA_963678685.1. Classification (NCBI taxonomy): domain Eukaryota; kingdom Metazoa; phylum Mollusca; class Gastropoda; family Patellidae; genus Patella; species Patella ulyssiponensis. The sequence goes on along the minus strand of OY783231.1, from coordinate 62,912,010 downwards.
TGGTCCCCCAACTTTCTTCGAAAGGCGGGGGACAATAATTTAAAACAAATCATGTAGGGAAAGGTACATATAGTATGAAAATTACTGATATATCTCATGTTGTCCATGTGTACAGAAACAGATCAGCAGCACAGTGTTCTATTTGTTTTAAAACATGCAGCAAACCAGGAAAAAATATGACTGCCTTAAAAATAAATTATCATAACGGACAAAGACCCCTAATCATCTCTGATAAGATTGTTTAACTTTAAGGTACATGTACACACATCATGTGCTCTTCTGTGTGTATTTAACCTAAGGAAATTTGGGGAGTTCAAGGCAAGTTCACACACACCAGTGAAAAATCGTGTACATATACAGCTTGAAGGCATACATAATAAACAGTCAACTCCATCAAAACCTAATCTCCAGTAAACATCTACATCATGTTAAATGCATTCATTTGTCAAAATATTATAATTCAACATTTTTTTCCTGAGTGTAATTCAGATTTTATCCCCTTTTAACACAACTTTATTATAATTTTTCCTGAAAGTCATACTATTTTTCCCTACGATACATGACTGCATTTTCTATTGTTACTGATTTTGTGCTTGAAGGCATAATTTGGGTTTACTTTAACAGTCTTTCTTTTCTTGTCCTTATGAGGTAAGTAAAACAGCATTAACTAACTGATTTGAAATTTAATAGTACAATATACATCTATTGTACAACTGTATTTATTGGAGAAGATGAGCCACAGTGGCTAAGTGGATAATACGCTGGCTCGCTACCCTGGAGGGCGCATATTCGATCCCTGTATTGGCCAAGAAAGTTAGTTTATCTGGATTTTTGGGCATGGTTTCCCTTGTCAGTGGTGCAGGACGGAGGGTCTGATAAGGACAGCTGTCTAGTCGTTCAGATGTTACGAAGAACCAAGGTCCCATGTATACATTGGAGTGCATGTAAAAGTTGCCAAAAAAGATGGAATTCGATATAAGAGTAGGCCACAGTGCTGCTGTCTGGGCAAAATTTCCCTCATAGCACACTGTATGGTGTATCTCTGTCTTCATTACACCAGTTGCAGTAGGATGTTAACCAGATGTGAAACAAATGATGATGATACAATAATATTATACCTATTTCATGAATGCATTTTCATATTATGCTAAAAAGTCATATGAAATTAGATATGATTAGGGTATTATTGAGTCAGATGTCAAACAAAGGATGATGACACAATAATATATATATCTCATTCTCATGAATATTATGTTTATTATACATGTATAAGCTAAAAGGTCATATGCAATTAGATATAAAATTTTCATCATTTCGAAACAGATTAATATAATCTTTGCAGCTTGTTTCTGAATCCATATAATTTATGATGCATTGTATATTATTTTGTTTATTACCATTTGGAAATGGATTAATATCAGCTTTGTAGCATGTTTCTGAATAGATATAATTTATTTGTAGACCTATTGTATATTGTGTGTAATCATAAGTTAATAGTTATTTTTTTAAATTAAATATTGGTATATTTCTAAGCTTAGTAACATTATCTTTAATTTGACAACTCATCTTGACATTTAATCAAAATCGTGTACGCCTTAATCAAACTAAGCTGATGACATCAGAATTGCATACATAATCGCATTGCACAACTGAATCTTTCAAATGTAAGGAGCTAAATCCCTATTCTTTGCTCTTAGAAATGGACACAAATGGGTCATAATGCATTAAATAATATAATATGAATGTATATAAACTGATTTACATTCAATCGTTTCTGTTTTTACTCTAATTTCTAATACACGAAGAGTCCAAATTAAATGGCAGTCTTTGGCGTCTGGTAGTATTCTCCTGTGGGGTATGTTTTGCCTCAAAATTTCGTAAAACGGGCCCCTGGAGAATTTATCCACCAGTCAAAATGTGTGCCATTAAGTTAGGTATTTCACAGAATTTACATCGAAAACACATTAAATACAGTTAGATTGGCAGTTTTAATCTGTAAAACAATTCAGAATTGATTGAAACATTGAGAATCATATGAAAGATTGTCTAAGAACTTTTTAGAAGATGAACATTTTTTATGTACATACACAGTATTTTATTCAACTTCAAAGGTTGAGAAAATCAATTTTAAGAAAAGGACTGCAATAAAATGTAGACCATATGTCCATACGGAACATATGAACATATGTCTAATTAAGGAACATAATTATCATGCAATATAAAGTAGGATAAACTTTAATCCCCTGATCAGCTGTTAAGGAGTTCAAAGGTTAAGTTAAGACTAATGAATTAATAACACCTATTCATTAAGTGGAGAAGGATGAATTAGCACAACAATTACTTTCCTGACAAAACGCCAGGTGAAAAGGGTCTAACTATGTTAGTTATATAAGACATAGTGTAGAGGAACAAAATGGATGTGAAACACTCTGTAATCATGTGATCGCCTACACTAGAAAACATTAACACCAAGTGGGCACAGCGTGTCAATATGGATATAAATAAAGTTATGTAACTTCTGTTAAAAATGATCATTATCTCTTCACTTATTGGTTTAACATAGCATTCAACCAGACCTCTTTATCTCAGCCAGACATAGGCCATGTTTAAACCACGAAGTTCAAAAGTTGAAAAGGCCTTGATTAAACATTTAATTATTGATTTTATGGCCTGACAACCATAACAAGACTCTTACACAACTACAACCTGTAGATATTCTACTTAGCTAACTTCAGACACCATATAATCAATAAAAAAATCAACTGAAGGAAAAATTTTAGTCAGCTTTTAAAGTTCAAACGTTTTGTTTATCAAAGGATGGTCGAAATTTAAAAATGTTGACAAGTGCATGGTTAAGTTTACTTTAGACCTTAACATGTTAAGCTACATGAGTAAATGTAGATATCCTTTTTGTCCTTAAATGCACTTATATGTGGATGTCCCATTTGATTTAAACAATATCTAGAAAACATACATTATGCAAGAGGTAAATTGCCTATTGCAGGTCTTTCTTTAGGCCTGAAATGTTATCTAAATTATTAATTATCCAGACCATACTCAACTCTCAATGCCATCACTAGCCTACAATATTTAGCAGATTGGAATACCTTTTTTTAAAAATAATTAAACATAAAAATAGATAGAGCTTATGTTTTTTTATTGTACCGACTTTAATAGTAATGATGGTTGAGGTAAGCCTTAAATTCAAAAGCTAATATCTTGGTTCAGAGTGGAGCAATTTGACTGACATTTTTCGGCATTTTCTTTTTTTGAACTATCAAAGTGAGAACTCTGAACTCTTTATGTAATCTCCCATAATGACTCTTTCACATATACATGTAATTACACACAATATGCCTACTTAATAAATTATATGGATTCCGAAACAGAAACACGCTACAAAGCTTATCTTAATTTATCTCTAAATTCTAATACACAAAATAAAAATTGCATGTTTAAATTGCATAAAATATAATAAGAATAGTGAAATGAGAATAAATATAACATTGCGTCATCATCCCTGTTAATACAGTCACTGTAACATCGCTATCTTCATTGTCATCATAACAGTTGCCATGAGGCAATTTATAATCAGAGAAACAAGTAACTATATGTAGAAATGTCCTATTTGATTCTGCATTAGGTTACATATCTTTTTTATCCTTGTGTATATTTATATTGTGTATAATGGAAAGAAAAGAAAATGTGTTTTTTTGCTTCGTCTTCACAACACAAGAGTCATTTTGAGACTAACAGTAACAGTTACATATGGTTATTAGACTCACAGTAACAGTTACATATGCTTATTAGACTCACAGTAACAGTTACATACGCTTATTGGACTGACAGGAACAGTTACATATGCTTATAATACTCACAGTAACAGTTACATACTGACCGTAACAGTTACATATGCTTATTAGACGCACATTAATAGTTACAAACGCTTATTGGACTGACAGTAACAGTTAGATATGGTTATTTCCTTATCACATGGGAATGTTGGGAAGGAGAATTTTGTCTGAACACCATAAAATATATGTCAGTCTTGTGTTGTATACACTACTGTTGTACTTTAATAAGCCCTATATATATATCTATAGAAAAACTACTCTGCCTACTAGATCCTGCATGAAATAGTGCATGCATCGATGCACCTTTTGAAATGTACATGTATGTACATGACATGTAATAAATTATAAATGTCAGTCATTTTAGAATGCAATTGAAAATAAATATGTCTTTTTATTTTAACAACAAATTATAGGATAAAACAATTAAAATTAGTTTATAAAAGAAGTTATGTAATAGAAATTTGGACAAGTTGACCTCAAGGTATATAAAGAGTTCATTATCAAATACAGATAACATATAAGTACTGTTAGATAAGCTTAAGATTGACCTCAAAGGTACCTCTTAAGGTACATGCACTGATGTTATATACTACTCCACTCTCTAGGACCATGATCAAGACGTGCTCAAATTACTCCTAATTCAAGCTACTTGATGGTTTCATCATACTAGATTTCACACGGCCTTGTGTCAGTCAGTGAACACGGTCATTGTCAGTGGCATATTACCGTACTTCCACTGTTCTACTGACCTCATTAACTATAAATATCCCTAATGTTATTGTTTACATTCCTTAAACGTTGTCATATATATATATATAGGTTACCCCAGCAGTACTTATCATAGGTTGTTAACATTATAAATTCGGTGAAGTTTTCCTAGAGGCTTGGTCCACTGTTATATTAAATCAATATACAGTGGCTAGTGATTAGATAAAGTATATTAATAAATGCAGTCAATAGCTGACATTTTCTTACAATATGAACATGTTTATTCTGAAATTTGGTAACAAAATATAAATCCCATCTTCCAATCAAAATTTAAAACTACAGCAAAGAGAAAGAGAGAGAGGGAGAGAGAGAAATGGTGTTTAACATCCACACAAATTGGGTCATTTTGGGACTAACACATGGTTCAATTTTATTTCAATAATATGCTTGCGTGTTGGGAGGAAACCGGAGCACCCTACCAAGAGAAAAGCAGTATGAAGTCGGTGAAGTTTAGCCATGGGTTCATCCATTGTTTTATTAAATCAAAGCTAACAGTGGCTGATAAGATAAGAACAACTATAAATAATGGGGTTAATTTTTGACATACAAGAACTAGATATATCCTGTGTGACCCAACAGCATAAATTCGGTGAAGTTTTTGAAAAGGTTTGTGACACACATGAGTGTCGCAGAATCAAAACAAACAGGGACTGATAACAGTGTCAAAGTCAAGATTTTGCAGGGGAGGGGGGAGGAGGTTTCGGCTGACCTCCCAATATTTTTGAGAAATATGTGACTTTGAGTATCTCCTGGAATCACAGAAATAAACAGTGCAATTTTTAAATACAGTCGAGTTTTAGATCTTAAAAAAACTGAATCATATTGCCTTTTGGATGGCTTGTGCTGTCCCCTATCAGCCCCGGGATTAGTGTACACACCGGCCTTGTTTTTTTTTTGCTTGCAAACCTGTCAATTTTTTGGTAAAGACTCAAATAAATATCACAGTTGTGTTGGCAAAAGTATAAATTCATTTAACATACATGTATATTATGCAAGAACTAACTCTGCCTATTGCAGGCCTGAAATGTTATCTAAATTATTAATTCGACATTAATTAACTTATCCAGACCATAATCAACTATCAATGTCATCTCTAGCCTGCTATATTTACTGGATTTGAATCCGATCTGCTGCTCAAGGCTCATTGATGAATAAAACAAGAAATTGATAATTGAAACTATGTTTTTTAATATACCGACTTTAGTAATGATAATCAAGTCTCGGTCTACAATTCAAATCGTTAAATTTTCAGCAAATTCACTTTACATTATCTAGTTTTTAAATTTGATAGTGGGACCTGCCAGCTCTTTATCTAATCTCCCATAATGTGTTTTTAAAGAGGTTTTAATTGGGTTTATATGTATTTTATGTATTCTATGCAGGATCTAGGCGGCATATGTTTCTCTCTCTTATATATATATATAGGGCATTTAAAAGTACAACAGAAATAGTGTGGTTGATTATTAATAGATTCAAACTAAAACCATGACTGTCATACCAAAGTTGGTCATGTGCAATAGGAAATCAATAAAGGCTTACTACATACATACACTACACTAAAAATATTATTAAAATCGTTTAAGTCATAAATGTGGAAAACCAATAAATTACGACTCATGGAATACAGCTGTTATTAATATTAATTCATCGCATCCTAAGCTGTTACTACATCTATATATATCAAAATTCAACAAATAACAAAACAATGGATATCTGTTAAATTACACAACTAAGCTTGGGTAATAAATACATATTAAAATATAGAGAAACTGAAACTAGGTAATTTCAGGACTAACATATGGTACAGTACAATTTTATTTAAATAACTTGTTTGTGCGTAGGGGTCTTTGCGAGTGGGAGGAAACCAGAGGACCTGGCAAAAACCCAGGCGACGATCCAAATTCCTTGTCACGTAAAAGCTTGAAATTGAAACAAAGCCACTTAAATCATCATTAATTGACCTTACAATTTAAAGTGCACTCGTTTGACCCTAAACCCATTCCTATATCAAAATATCAAAATAAAAACACTGAATTCTGATTCATAATATAGCAACTCATGAATAGTTTTACTTGGTTGGTTAACACTTATGTCAATAATGTATTATTCAAACTAAAAACCAATAAATACAGACTATATGACTATAAAACAACATGTTACTTATCAATACATATATATGTTGTATATCATGTGATGTATGTATGAGTTATCAGCATGTCTATCACTATGATATATAACACAGCGACCCAACCCAGATGTTTACATCTTGGTATGAGGTTATATTCACTTTATATTTACAGAGAGAGAGAGAGAGAGAGAGAGAGCAATTGACACAAACCAGATCATTTCGGGACTAACATAAGGTTCAATTTCTATTAAATCGCTTGCATGTCATGTAGGGGTCTTTAGCATTGGGAAGAAACCGAACGACCCATAAAACCCCACAAGGTCGGACTGCGATATATAACCAAATAACACACTTTTATGGAATAACAATTACTATGGTTTATTTCACTGCGACGTTTCAACAAGATTTCACAAGTCGTTATCAAGCATTATACACAAATACATAAAGAATGAGAAAAATATGAATATATATATACAAACATCAGTGTGGACCATCCAATTAAATGAAAGGAAAGTAAGCATGAGTAACGATTACAAGCTATTAATAAAACAAAGGTGCACCGTTGTATATATTAGGATTATACAATTAAAAGATGAAACAGAGGATTAGCAAGATAATCAAAAATATATAACACAGCGACCAACGACCAACCAACGGAGATGTTTACATCTTGGTATGTTCTAGTAGCTATCAGGTTGTTTATAATAAAACAGTACAATCAATATATGATAGATATTACATATAGGGTGGCCACCTTTACGTTATCATATTGCGGGACATTTATGAAAAAATATATTTTGCTCCAAACCCCTGTTACTATCTGCGGAGCCGTGTGCTGCGGAGCCGCTTACCTCGAGCGCCGCAGGCACGAGACAGCAACGGTGGGTTCGGGGGGGCCTCCCCCGAGAATTTTTGAAAAGTAGAGAAGCCCGGAAACGCCATTTCCAGCAATCTGACACAAAAAATGTGGCAATGGAATACTCTGATTTTGTAGTGATAACTTTTAATTTTCTCCTGAATACATAACTGAGTTAAATTCTTTAATTAGTTTATGATGACTTCTACAATTTTGCAAATAAAATAATTCGAAGAATTGTGTACAGCCATTGAATTTCAACAAACAGTCGAACGTTAAAGTAGCAAAGAATATCATCAACAGTATTCGACAGTGCAAACACGACTAAACAAGGGCCAAGGTTATTTTTAGTCTTTCTCTCCCTTTCCCTTTTTCCCCCTTTTGCATGGCGATTTTTGTTGACTTTTTGGTGCAGAATCGAAGAAAAGGGTTTGAATATACATTTTCTGCCCGGTTTTGGTGAATATTCATGATTTTGAGGCGGAAGGATACAAGAGTTATGGGGTTGGTTGCGTTGAAAGGGAGGGTCGAAAATTGCTTGTTTAGTTGTCTCTACTTCCAGCTTGTGTATCTCAAGTTTTTCATAGTGAACCTCATACATGCTTTTGGGCAAGAGTTTTCCACATGTTGCTCAATCTGTGGCAGAAAGCGTTCTACCCAACAAGTATTTTGGAAAAAGTTACAGCCGGTCTAAGAGGCGAGAATTAAGATTGAAGTCAATGGGGAAATAATTAGTGATCTGTGGCCTACTGCCATTCCCACAATAAATTGTTGCTCATATGCATCCGCTTACAGTAAATCGTATATAGTAATGCAAATTGAAACACCAAAAAAGACTATATTGAGACTAGATTCATGCATATTACTACATAGAAACCTTCCATGTGAGAAAATTCGGGACATTTTGGGTGTTTATGAGGAATTTGCGGGACGCGGGACTTTAGAGCGTTTTCCGGGACTGTCCCGCGAAATGCGGGACGGGTGGTCACCCTAATTACATATACTTTGGGAAGAATTTATGGGTCAGGGTTAAGCTAGCCCAATAGCTTGTGTAATGCCAGAGAATTTTCTAGGTGCGATATCATTATGACACCAAATTATCCACCTGCGAAATGAAATGAAATGGGGTTTAATGTCCTACTGTTCTGCTATGAGGGGAATTTTGCCCGGGCAGCGGCGCGACGGCCTACTCTTATTATATCAAATTCCAACTGACAAGGGATCTTTTACGTGCATGCTAATGTGTACATGGGACATCGTTTTTTTGTACCATCCGAACGACTAGACAGCTTTCTTTGTCAGGCCCTCCGTCCTGTATCACTGAGGATCGAAACCTTCAGATTATCTCTTTGATATATTCAGCAGTTAAAATACATCAAACATATTATATATCTTATTAAGTTTACTGGCATCATTTTCCGAAGGGTGGGGTCTCATATTTTTATTAAAAAAGCTTTTTGCAAGCTACAGCTTACTTGGATTTTCATTAATCTTATATTTAAACAACTTTGGATTCACTTTGATATTACCCCAAAAAGTCCCAATATAAATTGGACAATTTACCATAATTATGATTATATATTCCTTTGTTAATACTGGTGTATATTTTTCTGTTAAAACTATGGTATTTTACTTAACTTATACAAGTCATATTCTCCATAATGTTGTATTCATTATAATTTTTATAAGAATAACTGACAATTATTAAAACATCAATGATAAACTTACCTTACAATCCAATAAGCCAACAACATTCTCATGATGAAGATCAGACAATTCCTGAAATATTAATGTAATGATATTATGGTGAACGATGGCTAAATCTACCAGTATTTGTTAAGTACGGCTCAATTTTCACCAAGGTAAATAAGGTTAGAGCATGTGATTGTTGGCGAGATTGTAGGTTAGGGCTAGGGTAAGCATTAGGGCCAGGTCCAGGGTTAGGGTAGGGGTTAGTGTTAGCCCTGTTTGCATCACAAGACCTTTGATCTAACTTGGAGTGGGCCTTATTAAATAGATCTAAAGGGTGAACAATACAATGTCTATAGGAAACAGGAAATTGATGTAATCTTACACATTACATGTAGTTAAAAACTGTAATCATTACACAAACCATTTACATGAAATAAATGCAACCTTGTTTCACATGTACATGGGATGTTAATCAGCCTTCCTTCAAATTTCAAATCTCAAGGGCAAACTCCAAATTTTTTCAAAGAATAATTGTTTTAACACACAGCCAATTTGAATTGGATTGAAACCTTGTTTGTTTTGTAAATAACATTTGAATGGCATGAATTCGCATATTTTTGGAATGAAGTAGTATCTACGAAAACTGGGAACAGCCTTAGAGAAAACCTGAAAATTATTGCTTTGTGACTGTCTATGTAAATTTTGTTCAGGTCCACTGTGGAGATACATGTACATCTGATTTAGTGTTTAAACCAAAGCTAAAATAAAATTAGTGAAAAGCCTGGGTCCTGATTCTCGAAATCTTAACTAAAGATAAACTCCAAATTTTAGCAGATACTTCAATTTTGATTGGCTTTGCCCTAAAATCAAACCTATATTACCCAATCAAATAACTAAAATTTGGATTTTATCTTACATGTAGTTAAAATTTCGTGAATCAGGGCCCTGACTTTTAACTTAAACAAAAAAATTTATCATTTAGATTTTATCCCACCTCTAACCAAAATATACAGAGAGAGTGAGAAATTGGGTTTAATGTTTGCTTGACACAGACTACATGTAGGTCATTTCAGGACTAAATAATTTTATTTCAATCATTTGCTTAAATTTAAATGCAAAGGAAGAAAAATTCATTCCATCAATAAAATGTTAACAACATAAGAGTTCAACTGTACTAGTATATTGCCTGTACCTTGAGTATTTTTATTTCCTTGCTTAGCAACTGTTGAGACTTGGCAATGTTTTTCTTGGTTATACTTTTTATAGCCACAGCAACATCAGGCTTCTGTCAAAAGAGCAATCAATAACATCGCATTATATTAACATAAATATAACATATATATATCAACTGGAGAAATATACAATATGATTAGTGTATATCAAAAAGGTATTATATCAATGTGGTAACCTACATATTACCACAACATCATTCTAAGAATAACAACGAATATATTCATATAAAGCTCAAATCTGACTATAATTCTATAGAAAGGGGGTTAATATAGGCCATGCCTGTTCCCCGATCCCTAATCAGATAGAAATCTGAATAAAAATATAGCTTGTAAAAAAAATTCTATCATCTTTATGTTCATAAACGTTGTTATAGACTTAATCAGGATAAAAAAAAATCATCATCTAACCTAGCATGTACCGTATGTAACTGATATCCATTAGAATTAATTCTTTATAGATAAAACATTTTGGAGTACTGGTATCAATGAAGACAATATGAACTACAATAGGAAACTTTACTAAATTAAGTGTGAGAAATTAATTGACGATACAAAAAAAAGAAACCCATTGAAGATTGGGTATCCTGAAAACACTAAATTATTAACTGTAGTAGTCACATATAGACCTTAGATTGCTTCCAAAAATAAAGGGAAATTATATTATCAACAAGTTTTATGGATTGTTGAAAAATTACCATACTTGGATCAAAAAATAAAAAATGGACATCGATGGAGTAAGAAAATGTTAAAATATTTCTGTTCATTAGTCAACATTTTATTATCATTTTCTATCCACAGGTTATTTGTGTTGAAATTTTTGATAACAACTCGAGGTATTTATTGAAGTGTCACTGAGGTTAATCAGGAGAACTCATATAACAATAGAAAAGTATTAAATGTGACTGAATAATTAATCCCTAAGTGATAGAAATGGACAATGGTGAGTGTGTGTACTGGTCATGGTCTGATTAAACTGTACATTACATATGATACAAGATTACCTGGACAGTTGGCTGACCACAACAGGTGCTAATATATTCTTGTACTTACATGTACATGATATATGAACCATATAAAGGTGGACAATACAGGTGAAAGGCCTAAAAACTTGGGTTCATGGTCAGACTTAACTGTCATAATAAAATATACCAACCATCTATAATACTAAATATCAAATAGAGAGCGAGAGAAATGGGGTTAAACATCTACTCCAGACAAACAAGGACATTTTGAGACTAACATATGGATGGCATCCAACCCCCCTAAATATTAAATAAACTATCAAATATTAATTATCATAATTAAGGAATGTACATTGCTTTTCAATTCCTAAAATTATTGGCAATGAATGTATACTTGAATTCAGGGGTCATTTGGAGCTTTTGTTCAAGGATTTGTAATAATAATGACCAGATTTAAAGGGGTTACATAAGTATTAATAACTATTATACTAGTAACATATATACATGAAGTTCATCCATGGATTTAAATGTTCTATATAGAGGTAATTTTATAGTTGTACTGACTTGCTGGATTTCAAGGTTTTTCATGTTTTTGTATACAATTAGGTAAATTGAGCACTTCATTTATAATTAAGGATTATTTCAAGCTTGAGGGATAAGCTCTATCTATTGAAGGGCATGATTTATTCTTTCAGTTTATAGCAGATAAAATGAATACTTCTTTTAAGTATATATTTCAGCATGAGATCATCTTAACTTAAGGTATTAAGGACCCTTCATTTGTTAATACCATAATGAATGATTGACAGATCGTTAATATGCCGAGTATTATGTATATTAAAATAAAAATCCTGTCTATAACAACAGGAGAGGGAGGAGGTCAATAACATCCACCCAAAACAACAGAGAAATGGGGTTTAACATCCCCTTGACACAAACTTTAAGTAAGCAATTGTAGGACTAACATATGGTTTAATTTTATTTCATAAATGATGAAACTTAAAAACTTGATAAATTTTTGGACTGAAAGTTTGGTTCATAATATCCTCTTCTTTTTGCTTATTTCTATATGTATTTAGTTGTACTGTTTATCTTTTTTTTATCTGTAGTTTGTTATGCAGTCATTCTTCCACATAATGTTAACAAAGGAACGTCTACAGGTCAATTTATGCTTAAATGTGCAAGTAGATTTCTAATACAGAAAATGAATAATGCCCTGTAATTACTTGGAACACAATATAAAGAGTCATTCAAGCGTGACAAAGTCAACAAATGAATTAAAATCTCATTTTAAGAATTCTCTTGCTCTAACATGTAATTCAAACATGCAATTTTCCATGAACCTGGTTATTTTTTATATCCTTATCTATGCTTAGACAAGTCTGAGACATGAATTAATGCACATATTATACTACAATGTAAATTATATTTTGATAGGATGTGTGTTTTTCTTTTTTAATATCAATAGTAGAAGGCATTGTAAGGTGATAGTACATGAATGAGACAGGGTGTGAAAATACATGTGCCCTATTTTTCCTTGTCAGGTACAAATGTAGGTTTCAATCATGACTGTATTAATGACATTGACAAACTTGGCGCCGCCCCCCCCCTCCATTCCAGCCTATCATCTCTACTACATTGTATTCTATGAGTATGGCAATCCAAAATGAAAGATAGGTTGCCAGGCAACGAAACATACGCCCACAGCAGCTAAATCGTCCTGGCAGTCAACAAGGGTAATCGCATATTTTTACTTTTTTCGGTAATGAAACATTTGTAATACACTAAACACTGATTATGAGTAACAACTCATTATGTAATTATCATTTAATATCATGGATTTAGCTGTTCAGTTATCAAAATTCATTGAAAATTAAAATACTTGTTCGTTTCAACACCTTAAACTCTGTGTATCAATCTGAAGTCAATCAGATGATAAGTTTGGCCTCTATAGCGTCATAAGATTTTTCGAAGTGATCAAGGGCCAACTCTGGCACTAATTATCGGAAATCGCTGAAAATCTATAGGCTTCTTCGTCTTATGACCTTAACCACTGTGTATAAATTTAAAGTCAATCGGATATTAACTTTGGCCTCTAGAGCGTCCACAAGATTTTTTGAAGTGATCAAGGGCCATAACTCTGGTAGTTATTATCGGAAATCACTGAAAAACAATAGGCTTCTTCGTCTCATGACTTTAAACACTGTGTTTAAATTTAAAGTCAATCGGATATTAACTTTAGCCTCTAGAGCATCCACAAGCAATTGTGGACGCCGGACCGACGGACGGGGGCGACGACAACATTATACGACCACATTTCAATGTGGGCCTATAAAAATGAAATCATTTCAAACACAGTAAATATTCATTATATAAATCATATTATACAATGTTTCAAACCCCTAGAAATAAATATCATAGTCCACCACATAGTACAAGTGTATTCCACAATAAATCACAGTAAATACACATATATATGTGTATAACCCACGCCTTATAATACACAGTCTTCAAAGGTGTTAATTAGAATTAATGACCAATACACAAGACTTATACATTGTACTGTGCGATAAAAGTGTACATATTACCAAACAACCCCTAGTAAATATTTAACCTATGCTTTATAAATTATAATACACAAGTCCAAGGTTTAAAATATGTATTTCTATGTGGTACTTATGAACATGATCTTAGATCAATTTATGTGACCCAATCTGTATATAGGTATCATAAGAGAAACATAAGAAGATTGCCGAATACATCTATGTGCCAAAACATCTGATGTTTATATCGGCATGTTGTTTGTTGTATACTGTTGTGATTTACGATCATGTAAAATACTAGAAACTCAAGTTAAAATTTAGCTTGTATAATTAATTTAAAATCAAACAGGACAAAAAAAAATTACATGTAAGAGTAAAATATTTCAGATCAAGCTTATCGAAATAATAGACCATGCTCTGAGTCAATATACAGGCATAGTTACCAGTGTTTTGTTTTAAAGATTGTCAAATAAATATTCATGCTCCCTTTTTCATTTCCAGTAAAATTCAGTCCATGCAAGAGTGTAATAAAACTGTGAATGTGATGCATAGTGAATAGAATATCTCAGGACAAAGAAAAATATATCTATGTACAGCAATTGACACCAACGGCTAGTTGCCAATATGAAACCATTCCTTGAAAACCTATTGCTCTCACAAATAGGCTCCGTTTTTGTAATAAATACACAATATTTATGACTGATAGTTTCATATTCTGTGGAATACATTGTAACTCTAGACGATTTGATATTCATTAATAAAATATCTTTTATTTAATAAAAGAGAAATAATGATCATGCAAGCAGGAAATTTACATCAATTTATGACAGTCATTGACAGTAAAATGTACAAAAAGAGATAGATTTCGGACAAATGTACAAGGAGAGAAAAATTTCGGACAAATGCACAACCAGAGAAAGATTTCGGACAAAATATATCAGAGGTAAAGGATTTGAAAAGATTAATGCACAATGAGGCAAAGAATTTGGTGTGGGAAATTACAAAATTGATCACATCTAAAAGTCAAAAAGATAGAGAATGATAACAAAAGCTTTTACTTTCAAAAACGACACAAAAATATATAAAATAACTTTCAAAAAAGTCAAGCGATTTGATAAAATGTAAGTTTACTGTAGTGAGTCACAGAAAGTAATATTTATAGTATTATATGTGACATGAGAAATTTCAAATAAGAACTTGCATAAAAAGATGACAAATTAAATAAATCTATTTTAAAACTAAAGGCGGGGAGTAAAATTAAACCCTATTGTTGTTACATGTCATGTTGTAGATACAATATATGTAAATAGAGTTTATAATCTAAAAATAGGTCTGACAAAATGCTTATATCACTTTAAACAACGTGGCCTACTGTACATGTACAATTTCTCCTTTTATTCTTGTTATGGAATATGTCACTTTTGTGAACTAAGTTCTTTGATGTACTTCATAACAAATTAAACCTGTATATTTTTGTATATAAGTTGAGATTAATTGCATATATTCTGACTTGAATTTCAAACTTACATGTATATTCCAAATTCTCTCTTTTACTTTTATGACATTTTGAAATCGGTTCTAAGGTTACACTTTGTAATATCTGACATAATAAAAACAATCATTTTTAGGCATAGGCCTAAACTTTTGGTTGAATTTTTTAAAAATGCGTGTCTTCACAAAGTACACTGACAAATGACAACAAAGAAATTTGTGCGTGAAAACGATTCACAATAGCAGAAATTTATCAAAGTTTAATTATAAAAAAATGAGGGTAGTTAATGATGCCAACCTTGCCGGATATTTTCAATCTCTGCAATACAAATAATCTTAAAAATAATTTGCAATCATCTGGCAGGTAAGTTTACATTGTGCACTCAGATTATAATAAAACACACCATACATGTACGTACATCTACAGATGTAATTATATCATTTATCGAAATGAGCAGAACTTACACACGTGTATAACATTAAAAATAAAACATTTCAAAATATTAAATGCTTATCAAATAAAAAAGCCTATTCAATGATCAAAAATTCAGAATTTCACATTTTATAAAGAGTAGAAAAAATAGTGACGAAGGGTTCATTGGGTGGGTGTATTATTAATGTAGGATCTTATTTTCACTGAATTCATTTTTAATTGCTACAATTGCATTTTCAAATATTATATCTACACATTAAAAGTAGATGCGTGTAAAATTAAGATTGTAGGCATCCTTTAAACTCAGCGTGATCCGACCAGCTACTGTGTACTGACCCTGTTGTCGGTATGACTAAAAGAAAAGTCTCCAAAAGTAGGGTACATGACCCACTTGGAACAGCACACTGACATAGTATGATTGTGATTTTGAAATTGGGACCACCCAATTTCCCAAACTTACACATTAGCCTACTCCAACAAAGCAATGGCATGATGCAATATCATGCAAGGCCATTGGGCGTCAAAGTTAGAACTTTATGAACTTTTGTATTTAGCAAAAAAAAAAGTAGAGCCTACAACACAAAATATTGTTGTTTGTACATATGTACTTCATTTGTTATATTTTTTAAACCGTAAAATAAGAAAAGCAAAACATTTGGTATTGCTACTTTTGATAATCTAGACTAGAGTAGGGAGTAGCTTCCTTTAATACTAAAAGGCTAAAAAGAGATAACTTAAGGGAGCAATAAAAGTCAAGATGGGGTTTGATTATCAGTTGTATTTCACAAGGAATTTCTTGAAATAGTACATGAAATCAATCAACACACTACAGTCATTCTCATTTCATTGTCCCATTTCCTTATCAATAAGACTAAAGAATATGGTACTGCGGTATGCATTAACATATACTATCTGATCTACATGTAAATACCATTCTTCAACAAGATTGTCCTACTAATCTTTCAAAATCTTTGTCTTAAAATTCTCAAACTAGAAATTGATAACACTATTTTACCAAATGATAAATGGAAGGACAAAAGACTGGGTATCATTAATCATTTTGGCTGAACTGAAGGCTGTCATTTTTAAATTGAAGTTTGCCAGAACCTTTGTTTTGGTGAGCTATTCCAAATCTAAACTTGGTTCTGTCAACAATACATACCTTTCTGTATCTTCCTTTGAAGACAACTGCAAAGGCACCATGTCCGATTAAATCTTTTTTGTTATATTCGTAATCTCCTATTATCTCCATCTTTCAGAATGAATATTTATCATGGAAAAAATAAAGTTATATTTTGGTTTGACAGGAATGGCCAATAATTTTGACACTCAGCCATGCCATATTATTATTGCAACCAAATTATGATTACATTATTCAAGCTTTGCTGAAGCCATTTTGTTTCATTTCAACTCATAATGAGGTGGTAAAATGTAAACAATGACAATCAAACCGTTACAATCACAAAAATTCAAAACACAAAGAGAAATATTTCTTCATAGGTACGTAATTTTTCTTCGTTTGCTCTTAGTTTATCGGAGGCCACCTGATTATGTTTAGGTTTTGACCAATTTGTAGCCAGTAAATATCCACTGCAAAACATAGTTTTCCAGAATATCGATGTTTTATGCTTTATAATGACAGAGGTAGATAATGACATCTCTTGTATGCAGTTTGCTTAATGTTGAAGAAATCGATAATTGAACTGTCACTTAATCAAGTACAATATCCATTAAATAAACTTAATTATATTCTAATTTATGAAAATTGTGTCAAATTCATACGCATTATAGTGCGTCTCGCGGTTTCTCGCAACAGTGACGAGAGTTTATGCTTACGGTTCATGTATACTGCGCCTTCAACCACGTGGTGAGATTATTAGGGAGATTATTGCATATTTTGGTTGAAATACCGCCTGTCATGTCTGCAGTATTTACAGTTCATTCACTGCACCATTTTTCCTAAGTGCATACGTAAATCGCCTAACCTTGGGGCAGAGGTAAGGGCTCCACATGGTGGAATAACCTTTTTATTCTTGGTAAACTATGGCGGTGTTATCTCCACCAATCATGACATAGCATCATGTCCGTGGATGTCAATGACACAGAAAATTGAATAACAGCATAGAAACGAATCTCCGAACTGCGTCTGTAATCCCCCAGTTTAATGTTATGTCGTATAGTTCATTTCGTTAACATAAAATTGCGAATAATTAACGAAATTCATGTATGCATCAAAGCAACGATGACATTGACCTCGGCGTTGGTGTTTTGTAAACAAACCTGTTTTTTTCATGCTTTTTGATTAGATAATACAGTAAGATAAGCTATGGCACCAGCTGATTGTAGTTATTATGTGACAGGAAACTGTGTTATCTAATATCAAAAACACATTTTAATTTAATTTAATATAGGTGCTTTAGTAGTGTGTCGATAGAACATTAGTTTAGGCCTTAACTACCAAAAATTACTCATTCAATATCAGTCACAATGAATCAGTTGAGTAGGCCCTAATCCTCTTAATAAGACCTACTTTAATCTTATTACTCTCATGTTACCGTAAAACATTATGCTATAAAATTAATATAACCTGAAGCAGTAATGCTTACAGCTGAATGTGATTTTATGTAGTTAGATAATTTATTTATTTATGGTAGTGTATGACGAGTTTCGCACACTCCTTGAAACTCATGGAAAATTAACATTTATGATTTGTGGTTTCACAATACATTTTAAGCTATCAAACTGAATGTAGACATCAAATGTTTCTTCAAAACTTCACAAGTTAATCCCTGTAAAAGGACTTGTCTTCGGTAGAATTCTATACAGGGACTTGTGAGATCTGGAATTTTAAGTGTTCAGAGTTGTGCACACCCTGTATGACAGGAGGAAAAAGCTTAGGTCACATGTACACATACATGTAAAAGAACCCTTCAATTTCTAAATCTGTACCAGTAATTTGAATTAAAGAGTAGACTGTAGTGATGTTTTCTATGCAAGCTATCCTTTATACATAGCTCAGTGCATTGCGAATTCCTGTCTTCATTAGGCTGGTTAAGTGGGTGAGACGCTGACTCGCTAGCCCCGCATTGGTCGAGAGGGTTCATCCAGATTTTCTGGCATAGATTCCCCTTGTCAGTGATGCAGGATGGAGGGCCTGGAAAGAAAAGCTGTCTAGTCGTTCAGATGGGACAAAAAAATGGAGGTCCTGTGTACACATTGGCATGCATGTAAAAGATCCCTTGGCAGTTGGAATTCGATATAAGAGTATGCTGTAGCACCGCTGCCTGGACAAAATTTCCCTCGTAGTACACTGTACGTATGCCGGTCTTCATTAACCTAGGTTAAGAGTAGAACAGTAGGACGTAAAACCCCATTTCATTTTAGTGCAGAAAAGTAGGATTTTGCAGCCCCTTTCATTATTTTTAGAACATAAAGGACCTTGTTTTCATTAGGCTCTCCCTTTCTGTGTAGTAGGAAGTTAAACCCCTGTCCTAAAAATTTATTTGTAATGTTGCTGTTATTCTTTTTCAGATAAATATTAAGTGGATGACAGATATCAGTGAATAATGGCAAACATCAGAGTAATTGTACAGTATGCGGTTCCGGTAGTGACAGGAATCTTGGGATTGTTATGGCTGTTTGGAAGGAAAAAGGACAAAAAGCGAAGCATAGAAGAAACACCATCACAGAAAGATACTAGTAAAGAAATATCTTCAAACAAGCAGTTGCCCACAGAAAAGAAAATTGACAAGCCTCCAGATGTAAATTGTAAGCAACCAGTTATACCAACAGCAGCAAAGCTTCACCAAAGTCCAAGCAAAGTTTCTAAAAAGGATGATCAGACCCATGCTGTTTCCGACAAGAACAAAATCTTTTCGCAAAGCACTCCAGTCATCGAAGAGCAGGTATCTCATGCTGTCAGTACAAGTTCCCTGAAATCTAGTGTTAATCCAGAAAGAAATGTTAATTTTAAACAAGAAAACACTATCTCAGAAGAATCAAAAAATTCTGAATCTGCCTGTAGTAATCATACTGACAGTAACTTATCTTCCCGTAATAGAATTACAGAACAAGCAACAGACAGTTCTAATCATTCGACAGTAGTTGCAGACACTGTCACAAAAACTTCAAAAAAGTTAGTTGAGGCAAGTTCTGATACCAAAAATGGTAACTCTTTGGACAAAAAAAAAACGGAGTTGACATCAAGTGAAATTTCTAATCATGAAAAACAAACATCTACACTAAGTGCTAATGTTTCCACAAACAGTATCAAATTGATTAAGGACTCGCCACTTGAATCACTGTCTCAAAAGTCAGACAGTGAAACTAAAAACAATGAATCTATTGAGAAATCTACGAAATTGAGTAGTTTATCAGAGAAAGCAATCGAGGTGGTTGAGGAATTGACGGTTGAGGAATCATCCTCCACGCAAACTAGCGTCAATGATAATGAATCGGTGCCAGTTGTTGATGTTGAAGACGCAGCAAAAAGCAATGAACATCAAGACACTAGTCCTCCTAATTCCGATTCACCAGGTTGTGATAGCAATAGTGAGGTAAAGTATCTTTCTAATTATCCTTTGGGTCCATTATTTTTGAACAGTGGTCATGAAATTATTCACTTGTAAATTGTACGCAAGGGATAAAAATTCGTCAGTTTGATGGAATTTTTGGCAATTACTAAAATAGTGTCAAAAGTTATATCCAGAAAATTCTGTAGCCAAAAAAAGCTGATATGGAACCATGACATTTCTTCATAACACACTTTGTAGTCGTTTGATAGAATCTTTGCACAAATTAGATTCAGAGATTTGCATGAATTTCTATCTCTGGACCTCGGATCAAATTTAAATTTTGGTACATCGGGTGCTAAACTGTTATATTAACAGAATTTATATCAGAGATTTAAATTTACCATTGCATCAATGGTTTCTGTGGATACATGAAAATGTATCAATCAATAATCAACTTGGTGTAATTACCATCTGTTACATTGAATTATCTAAAGTTGTTTATATTGTTGATATCCGCTAAACATGAGTGAATTGATTGTCACCGATATTTACATCCACAACAAATTTGGAATGTTACATGTAATATATTTTCTGTAAACGTGTCAGTATAGTACTGGTAACAAGGTTTATGCTAATAGTAATACAATTAACTAGTGATGGTTCGATAATCGGTTTCAATATCAGTAATTGGCCAATAAGTGCCCTATCGGGAGAAATCGATTTCAGCCGATAAATAGACATTTTGCCGATTCTGGAGTTGCCGATATCTGTTGAAAACGACTTAGTAAATACCTTTGAAATATTATCTGTCAGAGTTCTGGCCCTTGATCACTTCAAAAAATCTTGTGGATGCTCTAGAGGCCAAAGTTAATATCCGATTGACTTTAAATTTGTACACAGTGTTTAAGGTCTCGGAACGAAGAATCCTATTGATTTTCAGCGAATTCCAATAATTACTGTCAGAGTTATCTCCCTTGATCACTTTGAAAAATCTTTTGTTCATGTACAGTACGGATATCGAGTTGCTTTGACGGGACACGATTATCGTGTCGTTTTTTGTTAAAAATTTCCACGATAACGGCACGATATTGCCACGATAAATAACTCGGTGTACCGGTCGCTATCGTGTGCCACGATAGTCGCGTGACACGATAGGCCTCGGTGTAATTTGATATATAAAATTAACGATGTTTATCTGTCATAAACAATTGATGTCAAAACGATATACTTCCACGATGTTATGAATGTTAAATATTTTCGTTAATAATACGGACACAATTGCTTAGGTTATATAGTGTGAACATGCATGTTCACATACATTGTATTCTACACGATATATTTGCCGTTAAATTTCCACGCACTCATGTAAAGCTGCGTATCTAGTACAGGATACATGTATAAATAGAACCTGCAACGGGATTTGAAAGCCCGTACTTACCGTGAAAATTAGATGAACGCAACACAAGTCTCCGATTGAAAGAAAAGTAACCACTATCGAATCCACACAAAAATCCAAGGCACTCGTTTTATTTCAGAAAAGAATAATTGTATTTCGACCGAAGAGTCTATTCCGCCTAAATCTCAAATCAATGGACAGTATTGGACAGTCATAACTTTCAAAATGCTTCGATTCTTATCAAATTCCCAATCCTCTACCAAGCGTAAACGATCCTCATTGCTGAACTGTCAACTTGTAATGTCATTTTCATGCAAGTTGAATAACAGAAATCTCCCGTGATATAAAAGATCAAAGGATAAAATTGCACGTAGCCACTTCTTAGATGTGTTATCCAAACAACCCAAAGTCAGAAAGCGTGCATTTTGGATATTGTTTAGTTCATTTTATGCACGGAAAGTCGATTAACGGTTAGTTTTCAATTATTTATGATGCCGAAACACATCAATCTAATTTGTCTTGTAAAAGGGACATTCGGGTGGCCCGACATAGCAGCTAATTAACTGAGTTGTACTTGTTGTTAAATAAACTGTTAAACACTTGCTTATTATTAAGAAAACATGTACTTTTATTATTAAATAAACACGTAATTAATTGTTATGGAATTGTAATAAAAACACGCGGTGAGAGTTGAGTTGTATTTACCCATTTATAAGTAATAAGCCAGATAAATTAACCGTAACAATTCGATGTTCCGTTTTGTCTCATGAAAATATCAATTCAGATCAATGTCCGTAAATAAAGTATATGTATAATTTACAGGACAATTTGACAATAGAAAACAATTTGGTCAGAAGAGTATTTTACACATATAATTTTTAGCGTAAATTAGTCGCAATTTGAGAATTTTTTGACGTATACGCGAGCCGAGCAAGATCAATCGCTCGCGTTAAACGTGAAATCATATTGTTATTAATGTATAAATAAAATATTAAAAGTACGTAATACGTAAAATAATCGCTATCTTATAAAAAACGAACTCGGTTTATCTAAAAGGGGCCGCGGCACAATTTAAGGAGTTTACTTTATTACAAAAACATTGGTGAACTTATCATTATGGCTGTAATCAAACAACTGACCGTCTTCATGCAATAGACAATACATATCCTTATTAATAAAACCGTTTTAGTTTCCAATAATTATCACAGACACCCACATATCATTTTGATTGTTTTAACCCTCAACACGACCTCACGACAATTTCTTATGAATTGAAGCTTCTTTGATAGTGAGATTAATAATGGTAGTATTAGAGTTATCGACGTGTCAATTAGTCTAGAATGCAACATCAAAGAGAAGAGAGGAGATTGCCCAGCAGAAAAAAGCGTGCTGCTTAAGCTGTTAAAGGTGCCTGGGGCTATTTAAGGAATGACGTTTGTGCACACTGTAATAAAATAATGATCACCTGATAAATTATTAATGAGCACCGGTGTGATTTTATTGACGGAATATGTCAATTGCAAATAGGATGACTAAACATTATTTTGCTCATTACACGATCTGCACGAGTCAACCTTCGAGCATGTACCGATTTAAATAATTGAACAATCACACGTCCACATTCCTAAACACACGATTTTTACCGTAAAACAGTAATCGCAATTTCTCGTAACATGGTATTACACATAGGGACTGTGCGGGGATGTCGAGCCAAATACAAAAAACCCGTGAAACTTCGACGAATAACTTTGTAGTCATTTTCTTTATTTTTGACATTCTGCTAATTGAGAAAATATTTGAGTAATAAACACGGGTTATTTTACAAGACATCCCTTTTGAAAATTTACCTTTCGTTTAATTTTAACACGCCCAAATTGATTGACATGCAAATAACAAACCATTGTGACCCTTCTTGAATGCCAACCATTTGCCTATCAGAATCAAATTAACAATAGTGATGGGGTTTTTTTTTAAAAAAAAAGATGTCAAACCATTTTTGGTAATTTTTATTTCTGACAATTTACAATACAAGTCGTAATAACAAGGAGACTACAGCAGGCTAACAATTTGTTGTAAAATGGGCGTCTTTTTTTCTGTCAGTTGATTTCTTTTGATGTCACGTGCCAATTTACATTATGGAACCTTGATTGACACTTTGCATTCACCAGACCCAATGGAGCCGAAATGAAAAGGTCAGCATGATATTATCGCCTTTATCGGAGTGATACGTGTCCACGTACATGAACATGTATTCAGCAAAGTTCCATAACCTTGCTGACGGTGAATTCTGGCGAGGCGTGTTTCGTATTAGGCCAGATTCTGACATCGATTATCGTGTCACCCTTGCTCCGACATCTGGAACGTTAAGAATTTAGAATACAAATAACTTTATTAACGTGTATTGAAGCCTCACAAAAAAGTTCCTAGGTAACGGCGCAGCAGTTATTGCTAAATAAATGGTTTAATTTTGATATTGTCGGTGTTGATTAAACTGGTCATGTGACACGGTCAAAGGTGACTAAAGGGACCACGTGACGCATCTTGACCAATAATAAATCAACAATAACAAAAATGGCAGCCCCCAGTAAATATTGTTTTGCTATCATTCAAAGCTTATGTTTTACGTTTTAACCCGCAACAAACTTCATGTGTACGTGTTACAGCAATACGACGGAGTGGAGTGAACAAAGGAAATGTCGACAACGGTTAAAAGAAAGTGTCTTATGCACGTTGAATCTACTTCTACCGAAGATTCACAAGCCTTTACTAAAATAAGAAGGGAGAAATTTCGATCTTGTGCTACCGAGTGGTTGGATTTGGATGGACAGGAAAGGGTTTTAGCTAATTAATCTGCGCAAGATTTGTTGTCTAAAGACTGAATTTATTAAAGATAAGGACGATATAGGTTTTCATCCTGTGTGTTATCGACGGTTCACAGATAAAACAAGAATAAATCAAGCAAGAAAGAGAAGCGAAAGTAATAAGTCAACACGGACAATACAGACTAGTGGTAGTAGTACTAGTGAAGACGAACGGTCTAGAATGTCACCAAACAGATTAAGGACACACGTGCAGAAAAGTGGTTCAGTGGCTTCCAGTTCAAGAAAAAGTCAGTCTGTTTTACCAGTATTGTGCATAATTTGTCAGAAGAAAGACAAGTATCGAACTTTTGGAATGCATGCAATGTGGCTGCAAGACAGGATGCAAAACATCAAAATGTGCATGCTTTAAAGCTAAACTTAAATGCACAGATATGTGTCACTGTACTACCTGTCAGAATTTAGAGTCTGATGAGCAAGAGAGCCCAAATATAATCGACTGTAATTTTAGTGACAGTGATAATGACAGTGACTAATGCTGTTAAAATATTTACTGTTAATGATTTTAAATAATAACCCAATATTTGACATGTACACTTAGGTTTTCTGTTTCGCTCATATTTTGGGGCTCAAAGACCGGGTTTCGGTGCATGGTTCCAAAATCCATTTACATGTATAGTCCATGATCAATTTTTTTCTGTATGTTTCAATTATATTGTATGAATACTTTTTTGGAATTAGATTTTAAATGTTTTAAGTATGTTTCTTATTAAAATAATGTGTATTAAAAACTTGTCCATGTTGTTAAAACCCTCTTAGTGAAAAACATGATACTGAGCAGACAGACGTACATGTATGTAGTTCTTAAAAAAGCACACAATTTAAACCCTTATCTTACCAGACCGCTGCTACCTAGCCAATCTGTCAAACCCTTGTCTAAACTTGAAAATACAATTTAGACAATTGTATTGTCTAGGAGGAAAGGAAGTGGAAATATAAAAACTCTGGGTTGGAGGAGGCTGTTAGAATTTAATTCGGTGCCTGGTGGGAATTGATTTTGGTGCGTGGGTTGGAGGGGGCTGCAGGAACATAATTTGGTGTCTTTCTGAAAATTCGTTTTGGTATTAATAATTAACCGGAGCTGCAGTGGGAAGTTAAACACACTACAGTGCAATCAGTCAATTATAAAGTGAGGTATGGGGGTGGGGAGGGGGTGTATGATTTTATTCATTTTCATATTTTTTCTTGTATAATAATTACAAGTTTAAAGTATGGAAATAGGCCATTCAATATTTTAAACATGTAGTTATTTTTTAAGGAAAAATATGAAAATGAAAAGTGTAATTATTTGTTTTGAGATAAATAATACAAAAGCTATGGTGGAAGTATGTGTATTGGACTATGAACATGTGTAATTTCTGTCATAAGATAATATTACAAAAGCATTTGCCAAATATGTGTAATGACATGGAGTAACATGTGGGAATGGGAGAGTGGTGTAATATGTATTATGAGATAAATAATACAAAAGCATTTGCCAAATATGTGTATTGGACTATGGAGTCACATATGGGAATGAGAGAGGCCAAAGGGGTGTTATTTGTGTTATGAAATAAGTAATACTGAAGCACTGGCCAAGTATCTGTGTATCGGACTAGGGAGTAAAGTGTGCAAAAAAAGTATACTAGTAGGCCTACTGTTTGTACTTGTAGCTAATGACCCCAGTTTCATACGTAGCATAGTAATTATAAATAGATTTTAGTTCAATGCAAAGTGAAATTTAATTTGATTTAACAAGATCCATTTTAATAAAGACTAAACTGGGAAAGTTATTTTATTGACAACTAAAAATAAGCGAGTATTTGTCAAGGAAACACGTTCAGCCGTGCGCTATTCTCCGGCGAGTTCGGGAGTTGGATTTAACTACCGCGTAACTATTAATTTACAAAACTTGAATGAAAAATATTATCAAACTATGTAAAATTGATATTTACGCTATCAAGGTACAATTAAGATCATGTTAGAATCGAAGTTTTCATACGTTTAAGTTTAATTAAAGTGTGTCGTGTAGTTTTGTTTACCGTAGTGTCTAAAACGTCTCACGCAGTTCGTGGAAAAGACCACGTGTTTTAAGTGTTTACTTGCCGGTGATTGGCTACTTAAGAATACTACGTAACACGCTAGTCTAAATATAGTATAAAAGCAACTCTTCGCACAACAAACAAATATGATCAAAGAACTAATTTACTGCTTCTGTCCCATCTAGGAACTTTTGATATAATGTTCAGAACATTTAGTTCTATCATTTAAAGCAAAAATCTCTTAAAGTTCCGAAGTCGGAGCAAACTTGGTTTTCTGTTAATATTTATCGATCACAGATACTGTCCTATATCGGTTCACGATATCTTTTAATTCATTTGTGATTTAAACCAGAATTAGTTGAGGTGTGATATACCAATACTGTATGCACTGTGTGGCTAATTTGTCAGTATGTAAATTACTATTTAGAAGGATAAAATTACACCCCGGTAAGACCATAATAATTGATTTGTGCGCATTTTATAATTTTTTCCGTTATATGAATGAATTTGTAATAGTCGATTGACGCAAGACTTCAAAATATCGTACATATTAATGAAGTAATAACGTATTGGTATCTATAGGCATATTCTGTTTAGAAGAAGAATGGATAGTACTTGGATGTCAATGTGTTTAATTCAGTTATGATTTCGAACTAGCCATCAAATATTCGTGATTAATGGAAAAATTCCAACATAGTAACTGATCTATAAAGTGCTACATGTATTTTACCTAAAATAAGCGACGATATGCATGTTTTAATTATAACACCGAGTCGCACAATTATAACACCGAGTCGCACGGTATTTTCAACACCGAGGCAGTGCTATCGTGTCACTCGATATTTCCTTGGTATTCACTCGGTAAATCATGGAATTCCACGATAGAAAACACGGTAATATCGTGTTTGCTCAAACCTGCGCGATGCCTGTACTGTATATTGATTTTCAATGAATTTTGATAACTGAACAGCTAAATCCATGATTTTAAATGTTTCGTATACTAAGCGTTAGCATGGGGCAAAACTTTATAAAAACCAAACAAATTCTAATGATTTTCTGATAATTATTTTATTTTTATGAGTTGTTAATCTTAATCAGATTTCAGAGTATTATAAATGTTTCATTACCGAAAAAAGTAAGAATATGCGACAACTCTTGTTGACTGCCCGGACGATTTAGCTGCTGTGAGCGTATGTTTCGTTGCCTGGCAACCTATCTTTTAAAATTGCTACACACACCACAACCTTTGTTTTTTAGGCGTACCAATAATCTAAGACTCTCGTCATACACAATTCAGAATAAAAAAAAGTGGCAACCCTTGTCCACTACTCAGACGATTAAGCTGCTGTGGGCATATGTTTCGTTGCCTGGCAACTTATTTTTTACTAAATGATGAACAATGTGATTCCTTTGTTTGATTGTCAGGCAACCTACATGTATATTCAGCGTCTTGTAAATGCGATAGCCTTCATGGACTGCTTAAACAACTTAACTTTTGTGGATGTATGTTTGATTGTACATTATGGCACAGGGAACAAAATAACTGTCGACAGTTTTGTCTTTTGAGGTGCAGTTACATGTACATACACTAGGGGTGACTATTGTTGGTAATTTTCACTATTGCGATAGTATTGCTATTGGGTAAATAGCTATTGCAATACTATTACTATTGGAGATTAAATATTGCGATACTATTGGACTATTGCGATAGTTTGATCTGGGCCCTATTTCACGAAATTTTAACTTAAGATAAAATCCAATTTTAGTAGATACTTCAATTTTGATTGGCTAAGCACTAAAATCAATCTAATATTATCCAATCAAATTACTAAAATTGGAATCTTATCTTAGTTAAAATTTCGTGAAATAGGCCCCTGTTTATTAGTTTAGGTTTAAAACACAATGTCAGGTATACATTTATTATAACATTTAATCAAACTAAAAAATTTGAAACACTAGAAAGTTCCAGGTAATATTAGACAATATAATATAAGTAGACTCCGAATAATATAGCGGACGCGCATACAACGGACAATCGCTTATACGGACACAACAGTTTGGTCCCAATTTTTGTAATAAAAATTTCTTGTTTTCAAAGTTTTTTTGTAACGGACACTCTATAACGGACAATCGTTTATAACAGACGATTTTCATTGGTTTCTAATTGACAAATCAATGTAAGAGTCCAATTTTATAACGGACTCTCGAATAAGCAGAACAAAATAATTATATTACTGATTATATTATCGGCGACCGGAATACATTTCCCAGAAAATAACCATACTGATTTTTACTGTTGTCACAATTACAAAATTCTTCAATCGGGTAATCGCATCGCCAAAAATCTTATCGGTTGGGCTGTGTAAGACATTCCCGCATTCTGGCTTACCCCTACTGCTTTGACTGCTAATTAAAAATCATGTACTGGCAATAGATTACAATTCACTAGTAAATCAGTACGCAATATTTTAACACGGATATTGGTAATCATATCGACAAAAAAAACAACAATTACAGAAGCGACACACGACGGTACAGATAAAAACAAAAACAACATGTGTCTTCTAAAGGTGCGGCAAAACGGTGGGGGCGAATAGAAGAGCCTCCCAGCTGGTATCTCAGGTACACGGTGACGTCGCATTCTGATTGTGAATTAAATAATAAAGTACATTGTTTTTTTCTTTACATTATATAAAATGGTATATTATTAATATTACATTGGTAGTTTAGTAACTTGTAAAAAAAGAATAGCCAACTTTCCTGTCATATGTTGCATGCTTTCAGCATGTCTGTTATTGGCGTACGTGACCATTTTCAGCTTTTTCGCGCCAAAATCAACCATTTTACACATTTCTTAGTAAGCCATGCCTAATATGGTAGACGGAGATCGTGTAATGCTATTTCAGTGATAACAAAGCTCTTTGTTAAAAATCCAGAGTAATTATTCGACAAATACGAGTGAATTTGACCCATTTTACTTTCACTATTACAAACTATCGCAACTATCGATAGTTTGCTTGACTATCGCAATTTTTATCGATAGTTTCTTTTTACTATCGATACATACTATCGACAGTCGAACTATCGCGATGCATCGATTGTTCGATGTATCGTTACACCCCTAACATACACTGTATACCTGGAACTCAATATTAGGTGGCAAAGTGCGATGCGAACCCTGTTATTTTGTTCCCTGATCAAAGATCAAAACGAATGAGAATTGATGGTTATCTGAAATGTTTTCTGTTTATATTCCTCTCCCAGGCTTCAAATGATAGTGGACGAGGTGGCAGTGTGACAGAGAATTTGTCATCAATGTGTTCACCAGAAATTGTTCGTTATGAGTTTAATTTTCCGTCTGAATTATGTGGTCGTTTGATTGGTCGTCAAGGAAAGAATATCAACGCTATTAAAGAACAAGCAGCAGCAAGTGTATCATTACAGAATAATCCATTCACTCCAGAATTTCAGATCTGTATTGTGGAAGGTGAGTTACAGGTTTTTTTTTTCGATTGTTTACTAATGATAATAAATAGTGTAATTGTGTTAAATAGTGCTAAATTATGTCTGCTTGTCATTTCTAAGCTCTTTACAATGAGTTTATTGCTTTGGTACATATATTTGGTAAACTGTAAAACAGATGTGTCTTTAGTGTTGATTTAGACCTTTAAAATAATAGAGACGTGTCAAGTGGATCCGTGAGGAAGCTTATTCCATAAGTATGCACCATGAACTGGTAAAGAGTATTTTCCATACAATTTATATACGGGTCATTCCATGAAGTTGGTACCTAAAGTGTGACATGGGCATTAAAATTTCAAAATGTATTTGGAGAGAAAATAACACTTTGTTTGTTTTGTTTTCAATGTCACCTGATGTACCAATGTGGTAAAAAGATAAAAACTTCACATTTTTCTGCAAAAATGCTGACAAACCAAAATGAATGCGTGTAACATTGACAAAATATTGTCCTCTTTTTCTTCTTGTTAAGATAAATAAATCATGATCAAAGGCAACTCAGTACTCAAGACCAAAGTGTCTATCATTTGGTGGTATCAAAATGTAAAAAAAATGTAATTTATTTTACATCATCTCTCAAAATGAGTCTGCAGGTAACAGTGACCAAAAACACACGTTAAAGTTCTATAAAACAATACTCATAAAAAAAATGCGAAAACAATTCCTAATATTGTACATCTATTTGACTTGTACAGTTTTTGACCTGATGATTTTACCCTCTAAAAATAAAAACCACTACATATCCTGGGTAAAAAGAGTTGGTAACATTGACAACATCAAATTCCTTTGGAAATCAATTCCTAATATTGTACATCTATTTGCCTTGTACAGTTTTTGACCCGTTGATTGTACTGTCTAATAATAATTAAAAAAAATACATATCCTGGGTAAAAAGAGTTGGTAACATTGACCACATCAAATTCTTTTGGAATCGTGATATATTGTTCAGTAATCGGGGATAAAAAATTGTGTTAACCATCCGAAGAAGCTATGGCCTTCAAATACAAATGACAACGTTGATTTTAGTCATGTATGTGACAAGCACAAGGGTCATTTGTCTAACCTTGTGCCTTGTGAGTTTTGCCAAGGACTATCATTTACCCCCACTGCTAAAGACCTCACAAGCCACTTGTTGAAATAACCTAGAGTCAAGTGACCGTCAAAATCCATCTTTCTCGAACAACCATCATTAAATAAGTAACGACTTTGGAAATATGATTTAATATTTCATTTATTATTCAACATGTAACATAGTGATCAGTGTAAAAACAAAGACAAAATAAAAATGACATAACAAATAAAATAAGGTTTAATGTAAATGACATTACAATAATGGTAAAATAATTGGATGGATAAAGCCTCAATACTTATTTAATTAAAATGGACAGATAAAGCATCAATACTGATTTAATTAAATTGGACAGATAAAGCATCAATACTATTCAATTAAATTGGACTGATAAAGCATCAATACTGATTTAATTAAAGTAACGACATGGGATTTGCATTTTTCAGAAAATATTTTCTTCTTCATAACCAATGCTGAAATTCAACATTGACTGACTTAATAGTATAACTAAGAAATCAAAACATCAGCAAGAGATAATTTCCCTGCATAGATTCAATCAGATTAAATGCGAAACAAAGATGACGAAAAGCTCTTTTGGTCATCATATTTTGCGAAACAAAGATGACGGAAGGCTTGTTTACATAGGGAGAAGCATTTTCAAGTTGTCAACAGAATCAAATCAATTTCGGACTGCTATTCCTATTAGAGATTCAAATAACAGTTCACTTTCCAACCAAAAATTCTCTGCTGGTTTGTAGTACTTGACCACAGGAGTCTGACCTTCTATCCGTATATATATGCATACACCGTGTCGTACTTGACAATATGTAATAAAAAAGAACAGGAGTGCAATGTCTGTCTAAGAATCGATTTTACCTGCTCACGCTTCAGCTCAGTTTTATTCAACAATTCGTGCTGTCGGGCAATCTAACCTCTGCCGATTCACTCAGATATGTTTTTTCTTCAATCTCGTCGTTTTAATTTGAATAAATACTCCCACAAAACGATATCCTAGCCACTTGTTTCCAATATTTACATTATTTTCCGCCATTTCTACTTTGTCTGAACCTCCATGCGCTGACGTCACGCTACGTAGTAAATGTTAAAACTCATAACATAAAAATTAGCCACAAATAAAATTCAAAATTCACACAGTGGTAAAATATCAATTTATAAAAAAAAAAAAATTTAAAAACAGTGCTTGTTTTTAAATTTTGTTTTTTTTTATAAATTGATATTTTACCACTGTGTGAAGTTTTTTATTATTCATTAAAAAATGCAAAACACACAATTTAACCTATTTTGAATTTTATTTGTGGCTAATTTTTATGTTATGAGTTTTAACATTTACTACGTAGCGTGACGTCAGCGCATGGAGGTTCGGACAAAGTAGAAATGGCGGAAAATAATGTAAATATTGGAAACAAGTGGCTAGGATATCGTTTTGTGGGAGTATTTATTCAAATTAAAACGACGAGATTGAAGAAAAAACATATCTGAGTGAATCGGCAGAGGTTAGATTGCCCGACAGCACGAATTGTTGAATAAAACTGAGCTGAAGCGTGAGCAGGTAAAATCGATTCTTAGACAGACATTGCACTCCTGTTCTTTTTTATTACATATTGTCAAGTACGACACGGTGTATGCATATATATACGGATAGAAGGTCAGACTCCTGTGACTTGACACATGAACAACCAACAACCTAGAAAGAAATTAATTTAAACACAAGGTTAATTCTACACTATTTTGCAATTCAATGTTAAGTAACCTACAACTTGTTCAGAACATGCAAATTAAATAAGTACAGCCATTATTGAATAAAATCTAAACAAGAAATATAACTGTGTTGGTAACAAAAATTTCTCAAGGGCAGTTGTTTGGTCATTGTTACCAACAGTCACTATCATTTCCATCAACAGTCTTGAACAGGTGTAGGTACATATAAGGATGACAACGAAGTCGTAATGGCATTATAGAACCATGAACTATTTCAAAAGATAAGCTTTTGTAAAGATCTAACAAATAATTAAATAAATGTGCCAGACAGAGGTTGTTAGTAATTTTGACATTCAACTGAAAGCTTAACCGTGTCAAGTTACCAACCAATGCAATCCCGATTTGTTCCCGAGATCGGCGATGACAACCATTTGTTTTGCGGACAAAAAGTTTGCATAACAGTATTCTATACTTATGTATATAAAGAAAAGGAACATTCATATTGAATAAGTATTCATATGTTGTTCGTAACTTGACACAAGCGATTCAAATGTACGTAACAAATTGACAAATTCCATTTTCCTTACCGAATTCCATATTTTCTACGGCTTTCTCCGCCATGTTGCCATTAACCAGTCGTCTATGCTGTAAATGAGTTGTGTGGTGTCGTTAAATTTTCGATCACTTTCGCCGGCGTAAAAAGAGATGGAAATCGCGCGAACGTAAAATTGACAGACAATCAACACTTTTCGCAATGACTGCAGTTTAAAACATTTGAAAAGTCTAGCTGATAAACATTTTCCCTTTTCCGAGATGAAATAAGAGTGGTTACATTTTACGACATTATTTAAGTACGTCACACGAAAGCGCTCTGTCTCATCGTGTCATTAGCGTACGTAACAAAGTTGACAGACATAGTAACGATTTTTTTCTGTATTTTTGGGTGACGATATCTCAACAAATAGTCATATCGATGCTCTTGTTGTGCTGTATTTGAAAAATTGAAAGTTAAATCTTTGCAACTGCACCTCGGATAGATGATTTAAACACATAATAAAAAGTTGGGATCAAATCAAAGTTCAGGGGAGTGAAAATGTCACACTTTTGGTGCATGTCAAACTGCAGAAAATGCATTTGACACATCCTTTTTTCAAGTGAATTTTTTTTATTTCACAAAATGACATTTTAATATTATCTTTACATCAGACCCCCAAGATAATTATCAACAATTCATTTATTGAATTCTATTTCTTGAGTATTTTATCATCACATTAATTATCCTTGGTAACAAAGTGTCAACTTCATGGAATGACCCATATGTTAACCCATATACTGCGATGCTGTGTAAGAAAACATGGGTTTATAGATGGTTGTCAGAATTATATAGTAAATTGGTAATCGTCCGATTGGGAACATGGCTGATTGGGACCTGGCTGATTCGGACCACATACATGGCTGATTGGGACCAGATTCTTGGCTGATTTGGACCAGATTTTTGTCTGATTCGGACCACGATAAGGCTGATTCGGACCATTATTTAAATGACGAGAGTATTTAAAATATGTTTGCATATAGTTGCATATGTTTGATAATAAGACAAAAATGACAATAAATAGTGTAATTTCTTCAATACCCATGTGCTAAATCACAGAGAAGATGCTTCACATTCTTGGCTGATTGGGACCAGATTGTTCTTTGTATAATATTTTAACCAAGTTTCAAGGAGCAATGATGTGAGCACATTTTCCGTCATATTTATATATTCTGATAAATGTAATCTAACCAACAGGCTGAGACAGAGACCTTCCTGATCTAGAAAGGTGTTGAATGCAATACACTATGGTTGAGAAATATGTAAAATTTTCTTCGCAAAATACACATGAAACAAAGTTAAAGTCAGGGCCCAAATTTTAGTTATTTGATTGGATAATATTAGATTTATTTTAGTGCTTAGCCAATCAAAACTGAAACGTCTACTGAAATTTGTATTTTATCTTTAGTTCAGATTTCGTGAATCAGGACCCAGGTAGCAATATACAAGAAAAGAACCTAATTAATTACACCATTTATTGTTAATTAATGACAAGCCCAGTAAACCAATAAATTATAACACAAATTCCCTATTGTGGCTGTCAGTAAAAAGTAAAATCTGATTAAGTTTCATGTAGTAATATAGTACATTTTCCATGATGCTACCTTCCTGTTTACATGTGTTAGAATTGAGTATAAATGTATTATGTTTATTTTCTGAACAAGGTAGGAACATGAACATTTTGACTGCTTATATATACATTATATTCGAAATAACCGATTTCTGTTATGCTACTTACTGTACTGTATTTCACATTTGTTTTAACATAAACTGGTATAGATTTTAAAATAACATATAATTACACACAAATAATGGATTCAGATTTCCGTTATGCCACTATATTGCTAGTATTTGTTTGACTTATTGAAATTAACATAAATTGGTTTAAACAGTATTTCTACAACATATAATTAAACACAATATATATATATAATGGATTCTGAAACAAGCTGTGGAGTTTATAAAATAAAAATGGCATGGTTGAATTGCAGAAAACGTATAATAATTTACATTAGATTAATGAGATAAATCTGTGTTAATACAGTCGCCGTGACATAACAAAATGCAATATAAAACATAAATTGACGTACATAAAAGCACATATTATAGTCAGGCTATAGTCTAGATAAAATCCCTTTAAACTACATTCAATATCAAAATTTCAGTTTCTAGTATTTTTTTTTATTGTGTGGTCCGAATCAGCCTAGTGGTGGTCCGAATAAGCCTGGATTGTGGTCCCAATCAGCCATGGTCCCAATCAGCTTGGTTTCAGTAAATTCTGGCGCCAACAGACAACCAACAGAGTTACACAAGTTGATTGGGCCTAGCTGAAATTGGCAGCACAGAATTGGGAGAATATTTACAATTTGAAGCTGTATTCAACATTTGTATGATGAATCTGATCATGGAGATAGTATTTAATTCTTGTTTTAGGTACACAGACTGAAGTTGAGAAAGCATTGTCTTTAATACGTCAGAAATTTCCACGTTCTCAATTCTCTCAGCTTGACATGAGTCCTATCAATCAACCAGCACCACCGAAACCAGCTCCACATGTTCTTATGCCAAATATCATGCAGGTGAGATAATGGGTAAAATCATTGAATCTTCTACTACAGAAATTGGGTAAAATCAATTTACGGATTGCTCTAAATAGTAAACCAATCCTGTTGTGAGTGTTGTGAAGATAAAACACTTTTCGAGGGAATATGCCAAAGTAACTGCAGTTTGCATTGTAAAGAGAGTAAACATAATGAAAAGTGCTTGGTTGATTGATCCAATATGTTATTTAAGACTCAATATTTATCTGAAATTCGGGGTGGGGTTGGTTGGTGGATAGCCGAATGGTTAGCGTGCTTGCTATATCATACGGCCTGCCATTGAGTCAACTGGCGTTTCGAATCCCCTGTTGTATGTGGCAAGGAGAAGGGTCGCCTTTCCATCCTCGTGGGTTTTCTCCGGTTTCCTCCCACTGCTAAAGACTTCGTACGCGCAAGCGAATTATTGAAATAGAATTAAACTATGTGTTGGTCCCGAAATGACCTAGTTCGTGACGAGTAGATGTTAAACCCATTTCTCTCTCGCTCTCTTATCTGAAAGTCTGTATTTAGTCTGAAATATTGTGTTATAAAGAAATAAATTCATGAATTGTAACAATATTTAATTGTAGTTAAGTTTACCAGAAGGTGTATCTGTTGATGTAGTCGTGTCCAGTATTGTTGATGCTGGTCATGTTTTTGTTCAACAACCAACTCATCCTTCATTTCCCTCCCTAGAGAGGCTGGATCAGTTTATGACTGTATGTTATAGCCAAAACAAGATGGTTCCTCCTCTTCCACGACCCATAGAAGGTAAATATATACAGGCTTTATGAATGAAATGTGGTTTAATATCCCACTCTTCTGCTCCATCTGGGCTAATGAAGACGGGCATATGCCGTACAGTGTGCTATGAGGGAAATTTTGCCCAGGCAGCGACTACGGCCAATACTTATATCTGGTTGGATGACCAAATGGTTAGGGGAAGCGCTTTATCATTATGTCAGTCATTTAGTAAACTGACGTGGTTTCGATTCCCTGGGAAATGCATGACAAGGAACAGGGTCACCTGTCCAACCTTATGGGTTTCCTCCCACTGCTAAAGACCCCTACACGCAAGCTAATTATTGAAATAAAATTGAACTATACGTTAGTCCCAAAATGACCTGGTTTGTGTCTCTTCTTTAAAAGTAAATGTAAAGCTTTTTACCTCCTAAATAAGTTTTACTATATTATATATGATAAATGAACGTATGATACATATTGTTTATATTTATAGTGGGTGTTATTTGTGTGGCGCCAATGATGGATTGTTGGTATAGAGCACAGATAGTACAGGTTTATGAAGATACAAATGAATGTGATATAAAGTTTGTTGATTATGGGGGTTATGAACGTCTTTCTATGCCTCTCCTTAAACAAATCAGGCAAGTATTTTACACATTTATTTTTTACAAAAATAATTTAGCGTGTAAGTATATATTGTTGAAATAGTCACAACAGTTCAATGGGAAATTATAGTATTTTTATTCAGAGCTATGTTTCCACAAATTCTTTTGTCATTGTTGAGGCGTTTGGTTTAATAATAATAAATAATAATGATATTTGTATCGCGCAACTATTCAATCCACTAGGGAATGCACTAGGTGCTAGAAAATGTTCTCAATTTGGAGTGTTAATGATAATGACTAAATAACTAAGTTTTCACTTTGGATTTAAAAATTGACACAGATTCACATTGTCGGATATTTTCTGGAAGTGTATTCCAAACAATTGTGCTTTTGTCATGGAGTCAACTGGCGAGGTTTCGATTCCCAGTTGTACGTGACAAGGAGTAGGGCCGCCTCTCTAACCCCATGGGTTTTCTCCCAGTCCACTAATTTCCTTCCACTGCTAAAGACACTTATGCCCAAGCGAATTATTGAAATGAAATGACCTGGTTTCTTTTGAGTGGAGATTAAACCCTCTCTCTCTCTCTCTCTTGTCATTTTCAGGTAAAATCCAGAGATA
The DNA here is from genome assembly GCA_963678685.1 of Patella ulyssiponensis. NCBI lineage: Eukaryota > Metazoa > Mollusca > Gastropoda > Patellidae > Patella > Patella ulyssiponensis. Next base: position 62,873,795 of record OY783231.1, on the reverse strand, counting down.
ATCAGCAAGAACAAAATAAATACATATATTATCTACATTTATCTATGTATATTGGTGACATACTCATCAATAAAATCATTTAATTAATCATTTAGATTTAATCATTTAGATTTAATCATTTAGATTTAATCAAGAGATGACAGCTAGGTAGGACTCTTCAGCTGGTCCAATACTCAAAATCATGCATGGATATTGGTGCTGACCTTGAAAGCTTGAATCTGCTGGAGGGAATATATTGATTCAATGTAAATGCTCTACTTTTATTTTATTTTTTAAAAAATATCTGTTTTTTCCTCCAATTTAACAGAAGTGACTTCATGACGTTACCTTTCCAAGCTGTAGAATGCTATGTTGCTAATATTACTCCTCTTCAAGGTAAGGTTATTATACTGTCGGTCATTTCGCAGCACATCCTGGCTGATATCAGACAGACTATCAATACATTATTAAAGTCTTACTTTGTGTGGGGGTTGTAGTGGCTAACCAGGAGGTCTTGTATTTGCCGGGGGGGGGGGAGAGTTGGATGGGTGAATGGTTAGCCTGTGTGCCTTGTATCGTAAGGTCGGCCATTAAGTCAACTTGCATGGTTTCTATTCCCCGGTTGTAAGTGACAAGGAGTAGTGTCGTCTGTCCAACCTCTGGTTTCCTCCCACTGCCAAAAACCCCTATGTGCAAGCGAATTATTGAAGTAGAATTAAACCATATGTTAGTCCCTAAATAACCTTGTTTGTGTCGAGTGGACCTAAACTCAATTCTCGGTCTCCTTCCCCAAATTTATCTTGTCATATTAATTAAAGGGGGGTTGTATGGCCATGTGTGCTGCATCATAAAGCCGGTCATTGAGTCAACTGGCGTGGTTTTGAATCCTTGGTTGTTCGTGACAAGGAGTAGGGTCGGCTGTCCAACTTCGTCTGTTTTCCCCGGGTCTTCTGGTTTCCTTCCACTGCTGAAGACCCCTATGCGCAGGTGGATAATTGAAATAAAATTAAACCATATGTTAGTCCCTAAATGACCTTGTTTGTGTCAAATGGACTTTAAACTCCATTTTCTCTATATATATATTAATTAAATCACACTTTCGTCTGCTTTGGTTATTGTCAAAGAAAGGTTTAGAAATGTGGTATTATTTTTATTTTTAGGTGAGGATTTTTTCAGTGATAAAGCTGGGTCTGTGTTGGAAGAATTAACTCAAGGGAAATTATTACAGGCTCAGGTGATAAATAGAGCAGAAGATGGAATACCATACATACATATTTATCAAATCAGTGGAGATAGGGTAAGTAATTAATACTCAAATGATAACAGGTACTCGCAGTGACTCAGTAGGTAAGACAGGCTTAATAACCAAGAGGTCTTAGGTTCACTCCCAGTGTTGCATGATAAAGTTCCACAGAATTTTCTGCATGGCTTACGCGGTCAGTGGTGCAAGACAGACGGCCTGACAAGGACAGTTTCTGGTCGTTTGGATGGGACAAAAAAACGAGTGTTCGGATTGTACAAAAAAGGGATGTACCAGGAGTTCATGTGAAAGAACCATCGACAGTTTGAATTTGACAAAGAGTAGTCTTTAACATTGCTGTCCGGTCAAAATTTCCCTTATAGCACATTGCCTTGTTAGTGCAACATAGTCCTGTTAAACCTCAGTTGTATTTCGTTATACTCTCCTGTATCTATATAAATGATATTCAAGTTGTCTGTATGTATGTTATCCCATCACACTTCGTCGCTTCAATCCAACCTCATATATGTTGTATCAAATTAAACCGCATGACCCCGTGAATGTTTTAGGCCACCGAATTTGGCTCCTGTCGAATCTGGGCCCTGAGTATCCTGGTAGTATTATATAATAAATGTGTTTTATGTTTTTCAGGTGTTATTTGTAAATAGAGAACTTGTAAATAGAAAAGTAACTAGAGGAATAGAGATCATACAATAACCTCAACTATCTATTCAACACAACAAATACAAACACAGCTATTGTAATATCTAAGTCAGTCCTTGGACCCTCTTCCTTCAACAATCTCAAAAAAAAGCTTTCAGTTATGAACAAAAAAACCCGCATGAGATATTTTCCTTTATAAAAGATTTAAAATGATGATAAAAACAAGGGTGTGTTGGATGGCCTAATGGTTAGCACATGCACTTTGTATCATTAGGTCTGTCATTGAGTCAACTGGTATGGTTTCGTTTTGCCAGTTGTATGTGACAAGGACTAGGGTTTTCTCCATGTTCTCCGGTTTCCTCCCACGGGCAGTTGAATTTTTGAAATGCAATTGATTCGTACGTTAGTCCCGAAATGACCAGGTTTGTGTTTAGTGGATGTTGAAACCCCATTTTTCTCTCTCTCTTGTAATGCAGGGACTACGTCACTGTCGGTTAATAACATTTGACTACCCCTTAGAGTCATCCTAGTATTTGCACTAACAATGGGAAAATTCTATCATTAATTACATTTTCTGTATGATATGTATGTCGAAGTCAGAACATGACTGTAGCTTGAGGGTTTTTCTAGGAAGAGGCTTCAGACTTTTTGTTGATCTCTATATTATTGATATTTAAAGTAAAAATGTTACCAAATTCCTGAAACATTCTTATAGGAAGCAATGTTTTTCATAAAAGTTGTTCAACTGCTTAATCAAGATCTTTATATATCAAAATTGTCATTGTAAAGATGACATCCTTAAAATGAGAATCTTAGACAGATGTTGCATTTGCAAATATGGAAAAAATGAAAAAATGATCTTTTCTGCATCAATTTTGAATACATTGTGGAAATTGTAATGTTAATTTTTCTGATCTATGTGAAGTTTGTAAAAATTGAAATCCTTTAGTATTATTTATTTGATCTTCTTATTCATCATGCCCACAATTTGTAGCATAATTCTGCCGTTTTTATTATAAAACTTAGGTGCTAACGTAATACCAGCATTTATATTGGACAAATCATTCGCAACATTTTACATACATTTCTACAATTTATTGATATTAGTTTTAATTACATTCTCAAAAATGGATTTTTGTAAGACAAAAGATAGCAGCATTTGTTAACCTGCACTTAAATGTATTAGTAATTTGCGACATGCCAAAACGAATAGCTTGATAGGACATGACCAGTGGATTTAGAGTAGAAAAAATGGAATTGGTTTGTTTGTTTATATGACGAATGTCATGCGATGGATATTGGTTTATGTGGTAGATAATTCCGCTTCAGATTAGTTGTGTAAGCACAATTGGCATTTTAAACAAGTTATTGAATCTGTCAGTGCCATAGTTCTGAAAGGTTGTAAGTGCCACTTATGAGCTAAATCCCTGGTTCTACGTGACAAGTAGTAAGGTCGCCTGTCCAACCTCGTGGGTTTTCTCCGGGTCCTCCATATGTTTGTCCCAAAATGACCTAGTTTGTGTCGAGTGGACGTTTAACCCTATTCCTCTTTCTCTCTTGCATAGGATCACCCATCACATTGAGGGGCTTCTTTATGCAAAATATCAGAACTGTAAGGTCATAACTTCCACTGCTTTTGAAAATGTTGATATGCTAATTACGTTATTAAGATTGGAATATGTTTTCTCTCATAACTCAAAAGCTAAATCTGACATATTTTGAGATTTACCATCTTTCAGAACTATGAAATTGCTGTATTGAAGGTACATTTTCAGTGCTGCAAATCGCACATTCTGAAACTTCAATCAGGTGTCATATATAAATGGCTACTATAATCTCCAATCACTGGTTATACTAGTATGACACGGTCTTTCAGTGGAATCCATCTTTAAATTGCACAGATCTCATTGCAACAGATTTTCATATAAACAATATATGAGCTGCTCCCAAAAAAACCAGGCTCTTATTCATTTTTATAAAAAATAGAACTGGCATCATATTTGAATAGTCAGCAGCCTAAGCTTTCCAAAAATTCATTTATTTTTAAATTTGTCTTATCATCTGGAGTTGAGTTCGGCTCATTCAGAGAAACAAGAAAGAATTCTTTATGCTTTTTGCCCATATTACAAAATAAAGTTGTGCGACAAGCGCCTGGTTTCGTGGGAGCGGGTCACATATACATTCAATTAACAACCTAATTAATGTACGGTATTGTATTTTTTCTGTTTTTTTGTTTGCTTATTTTTAAAATGAGTGTATAATATTATCCTTGTTTTAGTATTGTTTTGTTGTTTTTTGATTGATTGAATAGTATAAGAACTTTCTTTTTTTGTTTTATTAAAGTTGTTTTGTAGTTAAAGCTGAATATTTTAGTGTTTGGATTGCTAAAATTGGTACCAATTGATTGATCCTCTCAGATCTTCGGATTCGGAATCCCCCATACGATGCCGCCATATTCGCCAGAATCTCATGATCTGATTTGCTTGAAGATTCTTGCAGACCTAGATTCTTGAAAAGCCCAGAAAATATTTGACAAATTTCTTGGGCCAACTGCACCCGGCTACAAATTAAAATTATCTGCTCCAATTATTTCATTGCATGAAATAATGTTTTTGCTCAGTTCTCCAAAAAACATTCTTGAAGTTTGCACCAAAGAGAATTCCTACAAAGTTTGGCTTTTTTTAGGCCTGAATTTTGTTTAATGGTAGTTTGGAAGGTTTGCAGAAACCTGCAGAGATTATCTGTGCTTACCATGTTTTCTAGGTCAGAATTTTTTACATAGTAGAAATTTGTCGTGGAATGATCTATTTAATCACCTGTTAGCTCTCAAGGTTAGTGTTGGTATACTGGAGACATGCTTCAGGTCTTCAGTTAAATTTGCTGGAAAGATGGGAGACCAAAGAGACTTCATCTGCAAATCTAAATTTACAGCAAAAATAGCTATTTTAAATTCTGTCATGGCATTTAGTAAATGAACTGGATAGATACACAGGGCATAATTTGATTAAAAGAGACGTAGAGAATCCTAGTCCAGAGTTCACAAACCGACTTAAATTAAGAATTTACTCAACTTTTAATCACAGCTACTATTATTGAAATGACCGGGAAAAGAAACAAAACGTAAATCCAGTTAATCTTTGTTCTCAATATAATTTCAGTGTTGTGTTACTCAAATGTTAGCAATCTGCATTCCCTTTCCTATTCTTTGCGTTATTTATGCTCAGCAAAATCATAATGGCACAAAATATAGCAATATTAGTACAATTGTTGTACACTGTATAAATTTCATTGAAATCTTAATCACAGCATTATTTGAATCTTACAACAATTTTTTTTATAAAGACCCATTAAATGTTAGCAATGTATTTATTTTTATTTTATACAATTTTCATCTTTTGTTGAATTTGTTAATTTGATATGTCTAAATGATGGCAATTGCCACAATCGAAAAATAAATTTATTCCAAGTTTAATGAATTAGGAGAAAGTGAATGGCATGTTACAGATTAGTTTCAAAATGACCATTTTGAAATGAAATTAGGGTTATTGTCATACTTCGCTGCACCGACTCGGCTAATAAAGAGGAGCAAATGAGAGAAATTTTGCCCAGACGACTGAACTGCAGCCTTCTCTTATTTCAGTTTCAAATTTTTACGTGTATGAAAGTGTATACATTGGTTTGGCCTATCTGAAAGTAACATCCCAGTTATCCAGCTAACATTTACTCATTGAGACACCGCTGCTACCCCAACATTAGAACAAACCAAAAATAGGGTAATGAGTGTCTGTGAGAAGGAACGTTAAACCCCATTTCATTTCATTGTCTGTGAAAAAGAACGGAATTATAGTTTTGTGTAAGATATATTTGTTCAAACAATGGAACTCTCCGAATTATTAATTGCGTAGCACTTAGTTCAAACACAAAAGCTTGACCACGCTCTCTCTATATGGCTTTTGAAAGCGCCATTAAAGAACCACCTTACCATTGGGCATGCCGCATTGCTGATCAATTTATGATTCACCGAAAATATATTGTGTGAACATTCTCATAATTTCATATATAAATTTTAGATAATAAAATATATTTGCACAAATGATGAACTGCTTGCATGAATTTCCTTCCTGAATGTGAGTGATTAATTGATGTCGTGACAAGGCCTATTTATGCCATAGTGGACTAAAAATGTGTAATGAAAGTATTTAACCAAACATATCTATATATAACTTGATTGTATATTTATTCTCTCAAATGTCACTGTTTATAAATTTTAAACTTGCAAACAACAGATGGTTATCCTCCATAAACATGTGAAATCGATTTCAATTCTTATATATTCTTCAATAATTTGTAGAATTATCACTCTGTTATATGGATATACAATCAGATAAAAACACAGATCCTATTTCATTTTGTCTTTTATAGTTCAAAATTTCGTTTCACTTGTCTTTACTACACTAGGATCTGGAAGAGTTGTTATATAACCCGTGTTCTGACTGATGTGAGGGATTAGCCAATGAAACGGCGAATTCTTGGCGTACAGTGAACGAAACTCTGGGAATCGCATTAGAAACATCATTCCTGATTTGTTAATCAAATGTCTGATGTTATAAAAGTCAATGGCTGCTCATGTCTGATCTTCATGTAGTGTGAGCCATCAAAAGTTTCAAAAAACCAAAATGAAATATAGATCTGTATTTTAATCAGATTGATGCACATATCTTTGAAATTAGTTGGTTAATGATCGACATGTTTTGTATAGTTGTAAAACAATAGATTAACGCAAGCAAGAAATTAAATTTCATACGCTACATATCCCCAGTTATATTATATGCTTGCCTATGACATCAACCTTGGTGGAAGTGGAGGTTAAACTGAAGGAATGAATGAAACAAGTTAGCATCTGCAGGGTTGACGATCAAAGTCATTGAGATGAGAAAAAAAGATGGATTCCACCTTTGTACATGTATCCATAGGCATAATAGTACTCTTGAAATTTGGAATTTGAGTAGGTAAAAATGCCGAGCAAGAAGACACCAAGGCAAGCATTTTACATTAATGTCATTACAAGTAAATCTACGACAACCCTTCTTGGTTGCATTAATCTTTTGTCTTACAGTAGTATCCATACAGCTAAATCTACTGGTGTTTAATATTTTACAAAAGAACCTATTGAATAGATGTATTATATATAATATACAAGAGTTAATATATTTATGCTTAGATATTGTATTAATATTGGAAATTATTAGCAGAAACAGTGCTTAATGTCTGTTAGTATGTGCGTAAACCTGATAAACTTGTTAAAATAATGTTCAATACTGAAGACGTTGAATAGCAAATGTTTAAGAGATTTTGTTTCAGATTATCAATTAGTAGGAGATGAAATTATACAAAGATATTGTAAATGATAGTTTGTGATATTCAATGCAATAATTCAAAGGCAACTGGGACCACACCTAGCCTAAATTGGAGAGCTGTAACATTGTTGCTAAGAGTTATCTGTGAATATAGACCAAAAATAATATTGACCGAAAATTTCTGATTACTTCACATATATTTTTTATCTCCAGAAGGCCTAGTGGTCTAGAGTGTCATGCTTCGGCCTCTGGCTTGCGGTTGTGTTGTTGATCCTCCCCTGGCTTGGAGATGGGTGCCTTCTCAAACTCGTAGGTTTCCTCCCTCAGAAAAGACACGTGGGCGCATGCTAAGATAATAAAAATAAAGATAAGACAATTTGTCTGTGAGATCACCTTTTGGTTGACACCAAGAATAACAACATATCTCTAGATACATTTGTGGGGACAATTGCTCCTCCTTTAACCCCGAAGATTAATATGCCTATGCATCAACATAAAAGAACTCACCTGCCGATTTTATTTTGTATGAAACAAACACAAAGTTCTTTGAAAAATATTTTCTTTGCTAATCAACAACCGCTGATGATATCATGCCATATCTGACAAATGTGTTTTTTCGTTGATTCAGATAAGACAACAGTAGGTATATCAGGTTTAAGCACAGACCAACAGACATCTTTTTCTATCTTGTAGCTCAGTTATGTAAATAGTTCCCCTCAGTTTTCATTATAAATTTTTAATAACAGATCCAAATGTTTTTGAAATCAAATATGTAATGGTATCTATATTTTTAAGAGAATTTTTCACATTTCTGTTGTTTTATAATAACATGACTTTTTATATCAGAAATTATTATTATTCAAATCGTGTAAACTAGAAAAATACTGTCATTAAATGTAAGTAATTATCTTTGTACAGTTGTTAACTAGGGTCCCATTTCATAAATTACTTACACCTGAAAATTGAAATTACATTTATATAACTTTACATATGCTTCATGAAACCAACTTCAGGCTTTAAAATTTATGTCGATTTTGGTATCCTGTGGTTTCTTTTTCTCCATTTTAACAGATCTGGAATAGAATATGGAATTTACAAGTTAACATGTTTTTTATGTAATGTACTGTAGCAAGAACAATGTGAGGTATTTTATACGCTGCTTTCTTTTTTAGGAGGAATTTTTCCATTGCTTCGAAGGATCAAAATAAGAGCTTGCAAAAACTATAGAAAATGGTGTGGTTTTGATTCCCGGTTGTACATGACGAGGATTAGGGTCGCCTGACAAACCACAGGGGTTTTCCCTGGGGCCACCAGTTTCCTCCTACAATTTGATACAATAATACAAACAATCAGAAGGGTTATAAGGTGTTCCGGAAAGGGGACTGTCAGCATACCCTGTCTATACAAGATACCTGTCTCAATTTATAGTTAATTTTACATTATTAAATGAAAATTTTGCGTATTTTGTTAAGAATAAGAACAGGTGGTTATATAGAGGAATCAGTGTTGTTGATTTAATGTGTATTAGATATATTTTGTTTGAATATAGAAGAATTGTTATAATATATATATACATTAAATATAATATGTATATTCAGCTTTTAGAGATGTTTGCAAGAGTGATTAAATCAAGTTTGAATTCAAGTTATCTTGTTTATTATTGTGGTGATCTGGTGAGATATTTGTCCCCTCCTTTCTGGAGGAAATTACGGACTATCAAAATGAGCTGTCTGTCACACTTTTTAGAACAAAATTACTTTGAGATGGCCGAATGGTTAGCGTGTGCACATTGTATCATAAGGTTTGACATTGAGTCAACTGGCATGGTTTCGATTCCCCGGTTGTATGTGACAAGTCGTAGGGTAGGGTTGCCTGTCTTGGGTTTTCTACGAGTCCTCTGGTTTCCTCCCAAAGCTTAAGACCCCTATGATACTGCCTATGCACATGCCAATTATTGAATTAAAGTTGGACCATGATAGTCCCAAAAATGACCTAGTTTGTGTTAAGTGGACATTAAAGCCCATTTCTCGGTCTCTCGAATGACAAAAATTATAATCTGATCTGTATGGAATTGTCTTGTAATGTCCACAATAGAATAAATATGTGTCGACCTGTATCAGACGATTAAATGTTGTGGACATATGTTTCATTGCCGGGCAACCTGTCTTATTTCAGAAACTCATTTCTTAGAAATGGCAGAATTGCCTGGAGAAAACCCCACAAGGTTTTATGGTTGAGAGCGAGACATGAAGTAATATATTGTAACAACATGAGGGCCATAGACCCGTATGTTTTTTGTCCTCCGCCTTTCGAAGAAAGTTGGGGGACTATTAAAATGGCTTCGTCTGTCTGTCTGTCCATCCATCTGTCCGTCGCAATTTTTGGGACACAATAACTCTCTTCCTAATTGAGCTAGAATGTTCAAACTTAGTGTATGTGTTGATTAGGTCAATGCCTTGATGGAGTTCGAAGATGAGCATTTTCCGCTTAAGGTAAGCAGAGATAAGCAATTTGATTGGTTGATGCTTTGAGACACGATAACTTTAGTTCTAATTAAGTGAGAGTGATGAAACTTGGTGTGTAGTTTCATTACAGTAATACCTTGACTAAGTTCGATAATGAGCATTTTCTGCTCAGGGTAAGCAGAGCGATACGCAATTTGATTGGTCGAGACTTTGGAACACAATAACTCTTCTCCTAATTGAGTTAAAATGTTCGAACTTGGTGTATATGCTTATTAGGTCAATGCCTTGATGGAGTTCGAAGATGAGCATTTTCCGCTTAGGGTAAGCAGAGATAAGCAATTTGATTGGTTGATGCTTTGGGACACGATAACTTTAGTTCTAATTAAGTGAGAGTGATGAAACTTGGTGTATAGTTTCATTACAGTAATGCCTTGACTAAGATCGATAATGAGCATTTTCTGCTCAGGGTAAGCAGAGCGATAAGCAATTTGATTTGCCGAGACTTTGGAACACATTAACTCTCCTTCTAATTGAGTTAAAATGTTCAAAATTGGTGTGTATGCTTATTAAGTCAATGCTCTAATTGAGTTAAAATGTTCAAAATTGGTGTGTATGCTTATTAGGTCAATGCCTTGATGGAGTTCGAAGATGAGCATTTTCTGCTTAGGGTAGGCAGAGATAAGCAATTTGGTTGGTTGATACTTTGGGACAAGATAACTTAGGTTCATCTTGATCGATGATATTTATGCCAATACAATGACTGCTGTCTCATTCAGTAATGGATACGACAATAACAGTGTATAGAAACGATTGACTCGGACACGAGGGCCCTTTCCCTTGGCCAGAGGGGCCCTTTTGTCAAGCGTGGGGGCCCTTTTGTCTGCCTTTAGGGTCCCCCTAACTAGGGTACATTTTCATTTTTCTCGTTGGTTTTAGCATTTTTATACGCCCACATTTTCATGTGGACGTATATTGTCGTCGCCCCTGTTCGTCCGGACGTCCGTCCACAATTGTTTGTGAACAGTCTACAGGTCACAATTTTTTTCCAATTTCAATGAAACTTAAAATATAGAATTATCACCCAAAGATCTCGGTTCCTTTCGATATTGGCATGTATCGGACTGTAACTTCATGGGTTATGACCCCTGATTGTACGAAAAATCACGTTTTTTAGCTTGTGAACAGTGTAGAGGTCACAATTTTGAACTGATTTGGATAAAACTTGAAATGCATGATTATAACCCACAGATCTTGGTTCCTTTCGATATTTGCGCCTATCGGATCGTAACTTCCTGAATTATGGCCCCTGATTGTCCGAAAAATCACCCTTTTTACCTTGTGGTCCCTCTGGAGGTCAAAATTGTTATCCGATTTAAAAAACCGTTTGATTATATCACCGTTACATGGTTATGGAGGTTGAGTTCAAATTTCGTGAAAATCGGACCATAATTGACGGACAAAATGGCCGCCGTTTGTACGTGAATAGTGTGAAAATATGTTATATCAAAGTTGTGGACCTTATAGAGGTCACAATTTTGAACCGATTTTGATGAAACTTGACATGTATGTTTATAACCCAAAGATCTTGGTTCCTTTCGATATTTGCCTGGCAACCTATTTTTCTTTATAAAACACTTTTGGATGACACTTCGTGTACAGTTTGATTGCTCGATACGTTTGAAAAAAATAAATGTGCGATTAATTAATATGTGTCATCTATTTATTTTGGGATTTCGGCGGGGACATCAGCCTCACTGTTGGCTTGTACAATATAGTATGCAATGTCGTAAGCTCGAGAGCATTAAACATCTTAAAATACTGACACTCCGCACGAGCTTTTGCAGTGAAATACGTCACACTAGTCCAATATTTTCATTGGTATGAATAAAGTACTATTGGCAAGTTGCCCGTACGATTACTTGAAATAACCATCCTCACAATTTTGAACCATAATGTCTTGAAACATGGACAGCATTAATTAATCTGTCTGAAAGCAGGTTGTTAATGACCTGTAGAGTTAACTTCTCACACCAATCTTAATTTTCTTACCTGGATGCAGATCAGAGGACAGGTTCTACCCTCTTCAACACATTCATAATGCATTGCCTCTTTCTTGTAAATGGGGTGGGGTGGAGTGGATGGCCAAATGGTTAGCACGCACGGCGCATGTTGTATCATAAAGCCTGTCATTCATTCCACTGGCGTGGTTTCGAATCCCCGGTTGTACATGACAAGGAGTAGGGTCACCTGTCCAACCTTGTGGGTTTTCTCCAGGTCCTCAGGTTACCTTCCACAGCTAAAGACCCCATACGCGCAAGCGAATTATTGAAATAAAATTGAACCATGTTAGTTCCGGATTGACCTGGTTTATGTTGAGTGGATGTTAAACCCCATTTCTCTCTCTCTAGGTTCAAGCAGGGAAACATTGAAAATAAGAATGTTTTGATATTTTTATTGCATCTAAAATTCATTTGATTCAATAACAACAAATAATAATAATAATAACATATCATGTACATGTTATATATTCATATCCTTGTAGCACGGAACATGTTATACCACTTTTACAATTTATTACACAATAACTTAACATTGAAACACAACATCTGTTATTTGGGTTTTCATTCACAAAAATTTAAATCTTTTAAAATTGATTGCTAACTTGTTATATTATCAAGAATGCTTTACTTATGGTTTTTGAGAATGTTCTTTTAGTATAGTTTAAAGGTGCTAACTTACTATGGTTATAAAGAGTGCTATGTTTACTATGTTGTTAACATTTATATCTTATTGTAGATTAAAGAATGCTATGTTAAAGAATGGTATATTTACTATGGCTTAAAGAATGCTATATTTACTATGGCTTAAAGAAGGCTACACTTACTATGATTAGAAGAGTGCTACTTTACTATGGTTCTAAGAGTGCTATGTTTAATTTGGTTTTGAAAATGCATGTTTACTATGACTTAAAGAATGCTATACTTACTATGGTTTTACGAATGCTATACTTACTATGGTTTTAAGAGTGCTATGGTTACTATGGTTATGAGAGTGCTACGGTTACTTTGGTTTTGAGAGTGTCTGCTATGATCTTATAAGTGCTATGGTTACTATGGTTTTAAGAATACTAATTTACTATGATTACAACTTATTTTGATTTTAAGAAAGCTTATTATAGTTTTAAGAGTATAGTTTTAAGAATACTTACTTACAATCAATTATAGAAGATTTAAAAATTTGTGAAATATGACTCCAGTAGAGTAATAAGCTGGTTTAGCGAGACTAGATGAATTAAGGTTTTAATATGGGAATAGATAAATTAAGGGTTTTAATGTGGGAATAGATGTATTAAAGGTTTTAATATGGGAACAGAACACCTTTAAACAATCATGGACCTACTTCCATGTGTTTTTATAAGGTAATAAAATATAAATTTAACACTGTACAAAATCCTACAGCGTTTGTACAAGCTGAAATTAGGAGAAAAATCAGACTAGGCAGCACCAAAAAAACTCAGCACTATACGAAAGTACACTAAACATTTGTTATGCTAGGTTTCCACTGTCGTGCGATGCGTTACGTTACGATTGAATTGTCCCTATTTGAGTCCACGCTTTGATACGTGCAGTTACGTTTCGACACAATCAACAAGATTGTTATGACTGACCAAAATATATGAGAAGACCTGATACGATTACTCAATGATTAAAACTACGATTTCAATTGTAGCGCAAATCGGGATAGTGGAAACCTAGCATTAACTATTTGAACTTAAAAATGAGAAACATACCCGGTTTGATGTATAATAACAGGCACAGCATCATTAAAACACACAGTAAGTTCATGGGTTATCGCAAAACTAATTTCACTAGTTCTCTTGTTGAAGCTATCAAAATATCACTCAATTACATAAGCTACTTTTATGTCACAAACAACTATCTATAAACAACAATGGCTGGTCTATATTCTAGCCTTTCAGACCTGATTAATCCCACATCAATACCGTATTTAAATTTATCAGTCTATGAATATACAAAGATATTGATATATTTTTATTTTGTATTTCTGTTTGAGGCCCATTGCTTGATGCACAGTACAGTTGCATCCATGTAAGTTCAATTTCAGTTCACAGGCAAGTAAGTTTTATTATGCCAAGAGTATCGTGTACCCTCAATACAAAACTTACATTTACAGGCATATAAGTTTTATACAGGCTTTGTGCAGGGTTCAATGTATCATCCAATATACGGAACTTACATATACATGTTTTAAAATAAATAAATCATGTCTTAAATAATTAATTTATGAACAATAATAAACAAACAAACATATATATGATTATATTGTATATTAATATATCACTCAACACAAATATAAGTTATAATAACAGCACAAGATATATAGTAAATAATGAATGCCCTTCTATTAATCTTAATACAATCATACCTGATACAAACATAATAGGTTACATATCAACTTAATTCTACCTCTAGCCTTAAAGATAACGTTGTTTATGTTCAATGGTACTTTACTTCGCCTAATTACTGTGTCAAGATCACTGCTTGGCACTAATTAGTGTCAAGATCATTGCTCAGCACTAATTACTGTGTTGTCAAGATCATTGCTTAACATTAATTACTGTGCAGAAATCACTGCCCAATACTATTTAAAGCCTAGCTTATGTCGCCCCATGACGCGATAAAACTGACGGCAACTAGAAATCGGCAACTGGTTTGCGATCAAGTGGAACTGATCAGTTGTGACTACTTGGGCAACCTGAGTGCTCTTACGACTGGTGTGAATCGGACGGCAACCAGTCGACCTCCAGTTGTCTCCGGTTTCTCTGAGTCGCACATCTTCTACTCCTACGACTGGAGACAACTAGTTGTCTTTAGTCGCAAGCGACATGAGCACACTTACGACTGGCTCAAGTCGGCGCCTCGCTGACGTTGTAAATAGGATTTTGTTATTTAGTCACGTGGTACCAGCTGCCATTTTGAAGGTCATCACGTGTCAGTCATGTGATCAGTTGTGGCTCCGATTTTTTCAACTCACGCCGGGCAACATGAGCGCGCTTACGACTATGATCAACTGGTCGCTCGCGATTGCGTCCATCGTGGAAAAATTCAGTCATAGCGACATAAGCTGTCAGTTGCCATTAGTCGCCGTCAGTTTTGTCGCTTCGTAGGGCGACATAAGCTAGGCTTAATATGCGGCTGTAACTGTTCTGCAACAGAGCTTCTCCTTTGGATGAAATTAACCTGGGGCACTTCCCTTCCCTGAAAAAGCTGGATCAATCCTATTTTTGTGGCTTCCTCTGCTTAGTTTCTAAGGAAACACTTGTTGACGATATCATCCTTGGGGCATATTAATCAAAGAAGCAATAAAATTTTAAACACCGAATATAGATTTACCAAAAGTCAACCAAGCTTATTTTGCTCAACTTTTGGTTCTCCTCTCTGATATCTATATAGGTCGTCTATATTCTATTTCAATCGTACAGGTATAAATTAATCAAATTAAAAGAATTACCTTTAATTATGAAAGAAAACTACAAAACTAAAACAATACTGATAGGTTAATAAATATTGACAATGTGCATACTGCATACTACATTTAATACCATACTGAGTCATTAAGTCTATATTCTATTTCAATCGTACAGGTATAAATTAATCAAATTAAAAGAATTACCTTTAATTATGAAAGAAAACTACAAAACTAAAACAATACTGATAGGTTAATAAATATTGACAATGTGCATACTGCATACTACATTTAATACCATACTGAGTCATTAATAAATGTTTTATTATGTTTATGGTAACTATGAAAAAACTTGAGTTTAATGCCTGCTTCCAGATGGGGGGTGGTGATGAATGGCCGAATGGTTACCATGTGTGGTTCGGATTCCCTGGAGTAGGGTTGCCTGTCCAACCTTGCGGATTTTGTCTGGGTCCTCCCACTGCTAGAGATCCCGAAATATTGAAATAAGATTGAACCATATGTTAGTTCGGAAATTACCTAGTTTGTGTTAAGTGGATGCTAATCCCCACTTCTCTCCATCTCTCCATACTGGGTGATATCTTAGACGACATAGCCTACGTGAATCTCTCTTTTATTTCGTCTACTTCAACCTTCTTGCAAATAAGCTGGTAAAATTAGAAATCATCATAATAAATGTCCTTTATAAACTTTTAAGATAAGGAGGAATTAATAAATAGATTGGGAGCTGCCTTGGTTCAATGTCTTAGACGCTGGCTCACTAACCAGGAAGTCTGTTGTTGGCATGAAAGTTACTCAGGAATTTCCAGCATGACTTCACACTGTCAGCGTGGCTGGACAGAGGGTCTTGTCAGGACTTTGTCTAGTTGTTCGGACGGGACAAAAAGCTGAAGTCCAGTGTAAATGTATGCAAGAGCCTTGACTTCTCTTCATTATCCCAGTTGATACAGAAAAGTAGGACGTTAAACCCTATTTTATTTTATACATAGCTGAAATCTTTATCTCTATTGCCTTATCATTACACAGATCTGACAGCCAACAATGAAATCCCACATTTTGTTCATGTATGAGGCATATTCTGATAGTTTAATTTTGATTTATGAGATATACATTAAGCAACATTCATTCACAACATTTTAACAGAGCCGAAATTTCCCTTAAACATTTCAGTATGCTGCCTGTCTGAATTGATAATGTACATAGCAAAGACAACTAGGCAGTTTACAGTCTGTATTTACGAAAAAAAAGGGGACCATTTTCATTTTTAATTTAATTTAATTTTCATTTTTAATTTCACTCCAAATTATATAAATATATTTCTCTAGAACAGACTGGGTGTTTGTAAGACATCAACTTACAACTGTGAGAGGATGTTTTTGTTTAAGTGTGCCTGGAAATAATAATTTTGTTGTACAACTTTTAATATTACAGGACATAGTAATTTTGTGCCGGACACATGTTTAAAATATTGATAAAAACACCGAAAACAGACCTCAGTGTTAAGTGACAGGCACAGAGGAAATCCTCCCGGCAAAGCTTGAATTTGGGTCTGACACCGTCTGTTATATGTGTCTTATTTCAATATGTCTGACAAGCATCATGTTTCGTAAATGTAGAATTTTTTTTAAAACCAGGCTTTACAAAGTTGCAGTACAAAAAATAACGGCAAACATACATTATTCTACAATTTGTTAAGATGTCTGACAAGTGACATATTTCACAAATTTAGGACTTTTTAAAACCAGGCTTAACAAAGTTGCAGTACAAATAATAATGATCCACAGACATTATTCTACAATTTGTCAATAAATAGTTACAAATAAACAAATAAATAATAACAAACACACTACTATAAATTATCTAACGAATTTAAACCACAGACGTCATTGGGCAGATCAAACGAACCTTGGCTACCCATATGTTGTAATTTACCTCGTGTTCTAAAATTTACTTCACCACGTAAAAACTGTTCTAATTTATCGACACACGCGTCTTGGTAATCATGAATCCACCTGAAACAAATAAAGTCGATTGGTTAAAACATGTAACAGAATTAAGAATTAGGTTCCATCATGGTTCTTTTAGCTTTAAGAAGGAAACTGGAGAACCCTGAGATTAGGTAGGGTACTTGTTTTTGACAGCCCCACATTGAAATTCGATTGTACTTTGTCTTCACTCTTGTCCATCCTTTGTGCACAATTGCTTTTGGAAATGAAATGAATAAAATGGGGTGTATCGTCCTACTGTTCTGCTCCTAAACTGGGCTAATGAATACGGGCAACCGCCATACAGTGTTCTATGAGGCAAATTTTGCCTGGTTAACGGTGCTACGGCCTACTCTTATATCGAATTCCAACTGCCAAGCGATCTTTCAAGAGCACACCAATGTGTAGGCCTACATGGGACCTCAGTTTTTGATCCCATCAGAACGACTAGACAGCTGTCCTTGTCAGGCCCTTCGTCCTGCATCAATGACAAGGGGAAACTACGCGGATGAACTGTTTGGCCAATGCAGGGATCGAACACCCAACCTCCAGGCTAGCGAGCCAGCGTCTTACCCACTTAGTCACGTAAAGCAGCTCTAGAGAAGTATAATTAGTGAACACCCGATTAAAAATCTACACAGTGTTTAATTTTTCTAATAATCATCAACAATTGGATTACAACATGATGACAGTTGGCAACGAACACCCAGGTAGTGATCACAAATAAAGACTGAGTGTGTGCTGGCAACTGTCACCTCAGATGATTAGCTTGCTGGTTTCATTCTAATAATGTGAATAAAATGATCACTATATCAGAAGTCATTAATAGCTGTTTATTCAATATGATTTTTTATGAAATTTGTTAAATATTGAGACGTTTGTTTGTGATTTCTGCGTATTGTGTCTTGTGCGTAGGTTTGTTTTGTTCAATTGTGTGTGGAGCAGTCCACCTGCACTGACTATATAAGTAACGGACTTTAAGGTAGGAAGATCATTTCCTGTATCTTACCAGCTGAACCGTTTTCCTAACAAATTTTAAGAATGTCAAAAAGATGATCTTAAAATATGAGTAAGTGAATGGATTACATTTAATTCTCATGTGGCAATTACTATTCATAACAAAATTCTTACCTAATTCCATTAAAAAACACAATATTTTTCATGTCTGCTGGTAATTTATCTGCTGGTGGCCAATCAAAATTATCCATTAATGGGATGATATTACAACCCCCTTCTATAGCTGCTGCTATTTCCTATAATATAAATAATCAAACTAACAACAGAGTTATTTCCCCTTTGATGTGCTTTCTTGACAGTTTAATCTGAGAGAGAGAAATGAAATGAAAGGATTTAACATCCTACTATTCTGCACCTAATCTGGGCTAAAGGAAGCGGGCATACGCCATACAGTGTGCTTTGTGGGAAATTTTGCCCAGGTAGCGGCGCTATGGCCTACGCTTATTTCGAATTCCAACTGCCAAGGGATCTTTAACATGCACACCAGTGTATACATGGGACCTCAGGTTTTTCGTTTCATCCAAATGACTAGACTGTCCTTTCCAAACACTCCATCCAGCACCACTGACAAGAGGAAACCATGTCAGAAAATCCTGATGAACTTTCTCGGCCAATGTAGGGATCGAACCAGGGCTCACACTGTCGGTCGCCAAAGTCGCAATTTGCGATAAAAATATGAAAGTGGCGATTAAAATTTGATTTTGGCGATAATTTTTGCGATAAAGTTTTACGGTACTGGCGATTCTTTTTGAGAACTGCCGGAAAAAAAATCTTAAAATTCTAATCGTATTTATCCTGTACATTATTGAGTGTCAATCACGTGGCTAAACACAATAATAAATTAATCAACTGGCTGATAATCCGGATCGCGTCGACGAGTAATACTAATTAGTTGTCTCGGATTAATGATCAGTTGATTGATAATTGCCAATGATGTATATTAAACCTATCTCAAGTCACTATTTAATCTTCATGATTAAATTAAGCGGTGATTATTTGATGTTTCGTTTCGTCTTAAAACCAAAAATGGTAATACATGTAACCAAAATGGCCGACAGTTCTATCGAAAAAAAGTAAATATTGTGATAGTTCAATTCCGTTTACTGTGACATCATATACGGCATGTAAAACATACAAGTATGCCCATTGGATATCATTATTTAAAATTATCTTATCACCACTGGTCGAAAACATACGAACTACTTGAATATCGGCGATTCTTGAGCGAGAAAACGATTCGCCATTTGTATCATATTTATCGTCGCTAAAATGTTCTAAAGGTGAACGACGGGTATAATTGTAAGCATCTCCTACAAATATAATTGAAGTACATATCATTCTATCAGAGATTCAGATACCGTTACGGTACCAGAAAATAACAATAGGTCTATTGTACACGCAATCCTTGGACAAGATTTGACGTGTAAATACTGAATATATAGTGCAATACGACGATGTTCAAATAGCCTAAAGTTACCAAAAATAAAATCCGATCTTAGTAAACCAAAACTGTGCTAAATGTATTATGCAAAGACAGATTTGTTAAAAGTTGTTGTATTATATCGGTAATCATTTTATAATAATCCTAGTTGAATTGTTAGATATTGTATAATTTTTATCACATATTTTTGGCGGATAAAATATTCAAGTTGGCGGAAAAAATATATGAAGATTTCTTTACATAAAAATTATCATCCATTTTGGCGGAAAAAAATTGAAAGCCAGTGTGAGCCCTGGATCGAACACATGACCTCAAGGCTAGCGAGCCAGCAGTCTTACTCAACTAGCCAATGTGGCTCCTATTTGCAATACAAAAATGAAAGTAGACATACATACCTTATGTACCCAATCTTTACTCTCCTGATCATCAATACATCGATCAAGAGCATTAGGTGTTAATACAAGTAGAAAGTTTTTAGCGAGTTTAATACTCTTTAATAAATTCTCATCAAATTTACCAGCTGATAATCTCTCTATATCAATAAACACAGAAAAACCTCGTAACTGTAGATGAACTTTTAATAAACTGAAAGTAGACAAATTACTAATCGATATGAAACAGAAAGTAGATGAATTACTAAATGTTAGTAACTGATATGAAACTGAAAGTAAACAAATTACTATACACAAGTAATCAATATGAAACTGAAAGTAAACAAATTACTATACACAAGTAATCAATATGAAACTGAAAGTAGATAAATCACTGCACATGAGTAATTGATATGAAATTGAAAGTAGACAAATTACTGCACAAATGTAATCGATGTGAAACTGAATGTGGACAAATTACTAAATATTAGTAATTGATACGAAACTGAAAGTAACCAAATTACTTAATGTTGGTCTTCCTTGAAGGCACTGTGTCATGCACCACTGACAAAGGGAAAACCACGCTAGAAAATCCCCCAGACCTTCTAGCTAGTGATCCAGGAGCACTATAGAAGAGATCAGGGTTCTTACTTCATTTTGAAATGAACCGGCCACGGGTCGCCCTAAAAGATAGTCGTCTTTATGCATATTCTATTCACGACCATAATTGCATATCGACCATAATTGCATATCGTATTAAGAATAATATTACCTTAAACCCTGAATATAAACCCTTAATAAACAAAACCTTTGTTTTAATAGCATACATGTATTCATAAGTCGATATATTCACACTTTTACAGTCAAATTTCAGTACTTTGCAAAATGCATATTCCTAGTTCTACTTTTGCTTTCATTGTTTCGTCCAGCCAAACGGAAGTTATAATTTAATAATAAAAAAAAATACGAGTAAATACAAATATGTTTTTTAAAACTATTTTTATTCTTAATCACTGGTAAATATATAAAAACAACAAAATATATAAGCACATATCAATAGTATAACAAGTTAACAACGTAGCACAAATTTATTTCCGTGTATAGTCGGAAAGATGCCGATCACGTGACCAATTGTCTGATTCAGATTAATTTATTTTTAGTGTCACCTGCATACAGTCGCCGGGATCTAATGCCTTTCCACTTTAGAAAACAATTATGTGGATCGAAGGAAGATAGAGGGGGGCCTTCTAAACTTATCCGCATCAAGTTATCTAAAGTTTCTACGTTTAGACGGCACCTAAGCTTAGTTTTGATGACGTTCTGCTTAGAAAATCCCCTCTCACACTCGACACTACCAACTGGTAGCGTCCTCCCTATTTTCTGTGAATTTTTGTCAAACGAAAGCCATTTGAAAGTAGTTAACCATTCGGATTTAAAATATCTTCCTGACTTCGACTTTGGTTGACCTATATTGGAACGTGGGGGGATCTGCAGCTTTTGGAATTTCCAATGACGACGTGCATGCTTGAAGTTCAAGGTCAGCGCCGCCATCACTATCTTCGGCTATATCTCGTTTACGTTTTCTATTGTCATTCTGCGAGGTGTTCAAGTACTTCAACATTGTGTTAGATATAAATGATAGAACCGACATTGGATTATATACATTCTTTTACTTGGCATGATTAACTCAACTAAATTGTTTATTTAGGAAACAAGCCGATAAGGATTGAAGCTGAAGGTAATCAGATTGTATTGACGGACTCTGTGATGGGTTTCTTAATCGACGAGTAATAATTAACTCTTTGTAATCGGCCGTGATGGGTTTCTTAATCGACGAGTAATAATTAACTCTTTGTAATCGGCCGAAAGTTGATTGATTAATGATACCATAGTGGCCGATTCATGATAATTAACTCTTTGTAAATCGGCCGACGTAGATTGATATATGATACCATAGTGGCCGATTCATTGTTTTATCAATCGGCTAGATTAAAGATCAATCGGCTAAAGCCGACAAAAAACAGCCAAATAAGATCCCTGGAAGAGATATACCATACCTAGCTAATTGAGAACCGTTTGATCTTCTATAACTAATAAAACAATCAATTGTCTTCATGACCGATTCTAATCCATCAGTCATATCTCCAGCTATTTCTGTCATACCATCACACTTTATTTTAAGTTCTGTAAAAAAATCAACCAAAAACACAATAGTACTACAATTAATATACAAAAGTACAAGGGTCATAACTCCAGAAGTAATTAACACAAATTGTTGAAAACTCACCAATGTAAACAGCATATATAAATTTCAAACTGATCGGATGGTAAAGGCAGTCTGTAGAGAGAAATGGGGTTTAACATCTACTCGACACAAACCAGGTCATTTTGGGACTAACATGTGGTTCAATTTTATTTCAATAATTTGCTAGGGGTTTTTAATCTGTAGAGTTAACAATAAATTGTGGACGATGGACGTGACAACAATATAAGACATCATTTCTTTGTTGGCGTATAATAAATACAGCTTACTCTTTCTAGAATACCATTTCTAAATTGAGGAGCATTGACAAGTTTTCATGTAAATAATTCCAAAATTCCCAAACTTACTTCTAACTTTTTCTAGAAGTTTCATCCTATGAACACCATTATAAATACCACAGTCGTATTTTAGATGATCATCTGTTAAGAACTGCAACGATTGACGATCTACACCACAGCTTAACATACTGTATGTATGCTGGGAAAACTCAGGTGATATTTCTTCCAACCACTCAGCTAGCTTATACGGATCACATGACGTGTAATCAGCAGTAATTTTTAATTCTTTCAACTCTCTTAAAAATCTGAAAAAATTTCATTCAAATCATTGTATTATTTATGTGATATGAATATCCACCAAACCATATACATGTATATGCAACAGCATGGATATATGGTAGCAAGATTTTAATTAAGGCAGGACACTACCTTATAAAATACTCTGTATAGATTGATGTGTCAAAATTTGATATCAGCTAAAATTGCCCAATAAAGTCAAAATTTCCTTCAAACAGCCCTATAGTCCTACCATGGTGATTTCATATTGCTTTATACTATACTCCTGTAGTGGAGATTTCATACTGCCCTATAGTCCTAAATGTACAATGGACTTCTCATATCACCCTACGAACACAGAGGTAATTTCATGCAGGCTTATACTACTACAGTGGTAATATCATAATGCCCTATGCTCCTACAGTAGAAATTTCGTACTGTCCTACTTTAACAGGGGATATTTCATATTGCCTTATACTCCCTCCCACATTGAGGATATCATACTGCCCTTTTGCCTACACCTACAGTGAAAATTTCATACTGCCCTGTAGGCTACTCCTGCAGTGGAGTTTTCATATTGCCCTATGTTCGCCACATTAGGGATTTCATACTGCTCTATACTCCTAAAGTGAAAATTTCATATTGCCCTACATGTATGCTACCAAACCAGGAATTTCATATTGCCCAAAACTCCAACAGTAGAGATTCTATACTGTCCTATACTCATAAAGTAGGGATCCATACTGTCCTATACTTATAAAGCAGGGATTCCATACTGTCCTATACTCCTACAGTAGGGATTTCATACTGTCCTATACTCCTGAAGTAGGGATTCCATACTGTCCTATACTTATAAAGCAGGGATTCCATACTGTCCTATACTCCTACAGTAGGGATTTCATACTGTCCTATACTCCTAAAGTAGGGATCCATACTGTCCTATACTTATAAAGCAGGGATTCCATACTGTCCTATACTCCTACAGTAGGGATTTCATACTGTTCTATACTCCTAAAGTAAGGATCCATACTATCCTATACTTATAAAGCAGGGGTTCCATACTGTCCTATACTCCTACAGTAGGGATTTCATACTGTCCTATACTCCTAAAGTAGGGATTCCATACTGTCCTATACTCATACAGTAGGTGATTTCAAATAACCTACCTTTTTTGTGCTATTCTACAAGTCATATCTAAACTTTCTGCTAATTCTAGATCCGTTAGTTGTAATAAAATATCACCATCAACATGGCAATCTTCGAACCTTTCACAATATTCACCATAACCAACCTGAAATTACACACAAAACAATTAATATATGAAAGAACTCTAGACAGGAGTTGGAAACAAACTCAACCATATGTTAGTCTCAAAATAACTTTCCCTTACATGTATGTATGACTAAAAGTAGGTTGCTGGAAATCAGAAGGCAATACATTCAATAAAGTAGGTAAGTCTATTTCTAGTGTAATTGGATACATGAAAATGATTTGAACTGCTTAAATTGCTGCTCAGATGATTGGTAAATCGCTACATAACAAATTACCAAGATCTATTTTTGTTGAAGTCTGATTATATTAAAGGGAATGGAAGCTTATAATTAACCCATTTCCTACCAGGACCTCATTAAACCTTGTTTCAAGATAGATTAAGAACCCTAGATTTGATCCTTTGTAAAAGACAGTTTGCCAGGCAATGAAACGTACACCCACAGTAACTATTAACTAATTAAGAAGTCATCTGTGCAGTCCACAAACGTCGCATATTTATTCTTTTGTAGGTAAATGGGAGCATCAGGTTGAACATCAACAGTGTCTTATTTCAGTCAAATTGATCCACACCGAACTGAGATTTCATTGATTGAATTTTCAGTGTAGCCTCGAGCATAATTACTCAAGACAGTACGATAGTCTTGATTATCCATTTTTGGATTTAATCATCAATGAGCGCTGAACAGCAGATTGTATTCCAATCCAGTGAAAATCCTACACATAAGATGTCATCAAGAATTGATTATGGTTTGGATAAATTGATTAATGTATAATTAATAATTTAGATAACATTTCAGACCTACAGAAAGACCTGCAGAATGTATGTTTAAATGTCCATAAGCAATTGTGGATGATGGAGGAGGATTACCAGAAAATACTACCACATTTTAATGTGGGTGTATAATAGAGAGAGAGAGAAATTGGGTTTAACGCCCACTCGACACAAACTAGGTCATTTCGGGACAAACATAAGGTTTTCAATTTTTTATTTCAACAATTCGCTTGCGCATAGGGGTCTTTAGCACTGGGAGGAAACTGGAGTATCCAGAGAAAATCAATGAGGCTGGACACGCAACCCTACTCCTTGCCACGTATAACCAGGGATTTGAAACCACACTAGTTGACTCAATGGCAGACCGTATGATACAGCGTCCGCACACGCTAACTAGTAATCATTCGGTCATCCAATTCTCCTGGGTGTATAATAAGTGAGTCTGAAACCTATTTATTATCCAACTTAGTTAAAGCATCATATACCTGGATAACATGATTTAATATTCTACTATAATCAGAACCAGAGTTATTGTTTTCCAGAAGGTGTGACGGACAGAGAAAGCAACGGATGGAGGAAACAATATAAATAGACCCCTGCTTTCTCTGAACGGCATAGGACAACAATATATGACAAAAATCAATTAATATGTTTAATTATATTATAACAACCATGTCTATCACTGTCAGTATGTTTATATATACAGGAAAGTCACATGTCAATCAATGTCAACTTATTTAAAACACTCTATTGGTTGTTCAATAACAGATCAAGGTTATATGACAAGGGGAGATAATTCAATTATTGGCAGATATTTACTTTGCCTCAGGGGGTAGACAGGTACATGAGAATGATATACAGGCAGACATTGATTGTTTTTATTTGACTTTTAGTTAGAGTGTAATCTGAGGACATCTATTTTCAGTAACAACATATAACAGAGAGAAACAAAACATTACTTCAGGTCTGGTGCCAACTGTGTGCTAAGTTAGTTAAACCAAACAACTGGAATAGGGTTAACTTGTTCTACAGTCTGCACAATGTAGCTGTCATTATTTCCTCAAAAATTGCATATATATATATATTTCCTTGGTTGAACTGACACCCTGCGTACACATTGGCATCGAAAGAACTCTTGACAGTTGAACATACGATATAACACTTTGTAGACTAGTGGGACGTAAAACCCCATTTTAATTCATTGATTCATGAACATTCTTGTCAAATGCAACCATTTCTACTCAAATGCATCAAAAGACATTCTCTGAAATTTGGCTTGGAATAATTTCACAGGAAAACAATTTCATCTTGCTGGTAACTCAAGGAATAATTTTTGACTAGTTACATTGCCACTGGTGTTGAAATTAAATTGTATACGTATATTGTGGTTAAATGGTTTTAATCTACTAATTATTACTGACTGTTGATGACAGTTAAGACTAGATAGGCCTTATCAGACTGCATGTTGCCACAACGTGGGTTGTGTGTACAACTATAATAGCCTTAAGTGGTTTCCATGAATTCAGTGAGAATGCTCATTTAAAATGCTTTGTTTAAACCAGGCATTTTGGGACTAACATATGGTTTAATTTAATTTCAATAATTAGCTTGCGCGTAAGTGTCTTTAGCAGTGGGAGGAAATCAGAGGACCCGTAGAAAACCCATGAGGTTGGAGAGGCGACTCTACTCCTTGTCACGTACAACTGGGGAATCGAAACCATGCTGGTTGACTCATGACAGAACTTATGATACAAAGAGCATGCTCTAACTTTACGGCCATCCCAACCCCCGTGTTATTTTGAATATGATTTTATATTTATCATGTTTGTCTGTAGGGGGGTGGGGAGGATGGCCGAATGGATAGCGTGCGCGCTGTATCATACGGCCTGCTATTGAGTCAACTGGCGTGGTTTCAAATCCTCGGTTGTACGTGACAAGGAGTAGGGTCGCCTGTCCAGCCCCGTGGGTTTACTGCGGGTACTCCAGTTTCCTGCCACTGCTAAAGACCCCTGCGCGCAAGCAAATTATTGAAATAAAATTAAACCATATGTTAGTCCCGAAATAACGTAGTTTGTGTCGAGTGGACGTTAAACCCCATTTCTCTCTCTCTCTATGTTTGTCTGTATATCTGTACAGGGTAAATGTACCTAGACTAGGGCTACCATGAGGTTGATATTTGGGGTACAAGGGCAGCCCAAGCCAGGTAGTGACATAGGCTTGATAGCACAGTGCTACCACTTCTGGGTTCATAGTTATAACACTTGCAGTTTCCGCTCGTCTAACGCTAGTTAACCTGCTAGTAATATATATTCTTTTGCTGAAAGTGACAATGTCTTTTTAACATGTAAATTACCTGTGCAACCCAGTGGGAGACATCTTCAACTGACCACAATGGAACTTGTTTAGAAAGTTTTTTTGGAACTTCTTCGCCCATTATTTTAAGAGCTTGTGCTGCTAGTCTGGAAGCTGTACAATTAGGAGAACTGGCAAGTTGTTTTAAAGGCTCTATTACACCAATATCATACAAAACCTGAAGAAAACACAGAAGTCAAATATAAGGAGACTACAGACTATTACTGTTAGAATATATGTGACCCATTCCAACGAAAACAGGTGCTTGTCACACAACTTCCTTTTACTATGGGCACAAAAGCATAAACTGTATACTTTCTTGTTGCCGGGAATGAGCCGAACTCAATTCCAGATGATACGACAAATTCAGAAAGAATTGTATTTTTGGAAAGCTTAGGCTGTGGACTATTAAAATATGCTGCCAGCTCTAATTTTATAAAAATCACTAAGAGCCTGGTTTTGCGGGAGCGGGTCACATATATGGCTAGTGTCAGGGTGAGGGTGAAAAACCTGTGCGGACAAAATGTCTGAGATTCCTCAAATCTGACATCAGATTCATTCATAATGCTTAAAAGCTTTCACAAGATGACAATACAGGTGGGCTTAGATATATGCAAATGGCTGATTTACCTTGTCTGAATGCTTCAGCTCAAAAACTTGAGCCGTTGGGAATTAACTAATGAGCCATTATGTAACAGTGCTTTTACGGTTATTTGACAAGTATGTAACAATAAATGCTAATGCAACTGGTTTAGTTAGTGGATGCCCCATTTTGAGGCTACATTTACATCTATTTGTTAAGGCCAGCTCAATTTTCGTCAAGGTCACTGAGATGTAAATAAGGCTAGGGCATGTGATTGTTGTTGAGATTGTAGGTTAGGGTTAGAGTAAGCATTACGGATAGGTTCAGAGTTGGGATTAGCACTAGTCCTCTTTACATCTGGTGACCTTTGACCAAATTTGGAGTCAGCCTTATCAATTAGATCTAAGCCCATTTGTACGTGAGAAGTTTGGGGTTCAAATTGTAGCACATCAAATAACCTTAGGTCTACTTACATCTCTTCTTTCTTGCTCTGCTTTGATTCCTGCCTCCATTGCAAAATGGAAGGCAGCCAATGTCTGGGCTTCCTCTCGTTTACTGGATAAAACTGGCACTAGTCTTTTTAACCAGCCCGTTGATCGACCATGACGATGTGTTATATCCATTTGTGCAAATTCGTCTGGACTATGACTCTCTATAAATGGAAGAACTAGTTCCAATGTCCCAGAATTTAACACCGACATTTCTATTTCTTTATTCGCCACAAGCACGGCTAAAGCTAAACATGCGTAATATCGCACACTGTCATCGTCACTGAAAGCAAGGGGAAATAACCACTCTGGTACTTTTCGCTTTGTCATTTCCTGTTGATTTTCAGAGCCTCCATACAAGGCAAGATTAGATAATGCTATTGCACAATGTCGTAGAATCATTATATCACTACAACGACACCAATGAATGATCACGTCCAAACCGCCTAAATAAATAACACGTGAGCACGTTTCTTCTGAGGTTTTGAATAAACTTTCCAAAATGCCGGTTGTAGTCTCTGCTATTCCATTGTCAGATTTTGTATCGACTGTCATTTTCACCACCGTTTCTAATCCTGTATCTGCAACTTGAATACGATTCCCTGTTGTCAAAGTCTGCTCCAAAAGCAAAGCAGACGCTTGTAATAATTCCCTGTTTGTCGAGGCACAGTTGTTCACAATAATTTCAAAAGCGTGTTCCTCACGTAAAATATCGCACAGACCGTATGCTACTTCACGACCATATATAGGCATGGACCACGCCTGTTCCATTAACGTGTTCATCTCCTGCATAGCTATAATCTGTTCCGGCACAGATCCCATTTGTAGCTGTCGGATTTTCTGTTTCAAGGAATGTGCATAAATCTGAAAACTAGATTTAACGGATGCTTTTGATTTCGACATTTCTTGTACTTTCGTCGTCTTTGTGACTTTTATTGACGATGATGATGTGCTGACCTCCTTAGTGGTCGTCACCCCCTTATAATTATAACCAATATCATTAACGTCACCACTCCCGTTACTGGACGTGCTGTCGTTAGATATGGAACGCTGACTAGCATAGATGTGAGATAAATCTCCAGTCTGAAGTTCTTCGTCTTGTGGAATCGGTTCCAGAGTTCTGCCAGAGTAAACCTGCTTCATGCTTGTTGTACTTTCACAATGTTGAACCTTTTCGTATGGTTCAGCTCTTGACAAATCGAAATACACTTTCGTACATTCAGATACATTGTGACCGCTGTTAGCAGCTTCAAAATCACGAAGACTAGTAGGGAAATCGAAGGCGCCATCACATTCTGAATTCCAGGGCAGAGTTGCCTCAGACTGAGAACGTTCTAAAGCTTTATAAGGATCATTTTTACTACTATTATTGTCTTTTTCTTCCTCATAGAACGAAACCTCTGAGTTTATTCGTCTGACAGTGGCGCCCTCTCCACGAATGTCGGCTTCCTTCCTCGGTAATTCCACTTCTGCCATGTCTGGATTTTCTTTGCTCACTTTTTCATAAACAACATTTTCTTTCTTGTTGCCAAATCTATTCTGACCTGAAATGACAAAGAAAATCAAATTTATTTAATGTCTCAACACAGTCATCTTATGATCTGCAGAATACCACATATCTTACTTGCAGGGTTCTTAATCCATTTCGAAATGAACTGGCCAGAATCGGGTCAAATGAGATCCTGGTAGGAAATGAGTTAATTTTAAGCTTCCATTCCCTTTAGGGGGTTGGATGGCCGAATGGTTAGCACGTGAGTGCTGTTTCATAAAACCTGTCATTGTGTCAACTGTCTTGGTTTCAAATCCCTGGTTGCACAAGACAAGGAGTAGGGTTGTCTGTCCTACCTCATGGGTTTTTTCCGGGTCCTCCGGTTTACTCCCACTGCTAAAGACCCCTACGCACAAGCAAATTATTGAAATAAAATCAAACCATATGTTAGTCCCAAAATGACCTAGTTTGTGTCGAGTGGACTTTAAACCCCATTTCTTTCTCTCTCTCTCTCTCCATTCCCTTTAATATAACCAGACTTCCACAAAAAAAAATCTTGATAATTCTTTAGGGAGAATGTGGTATCTCGGACAATTGGCAGATCAAGATCTAATCTGAATGACAAAGATTAAAATCTTGACCATTTTCTTTTCATTTTCATTAAAATCATCAAATTAATAAAATACAAGTAAAACAAGAGTCACATTAACTGATTTCAAATCAAGATATTAGGATTTATTAAAGACTTAAGTAAAAGGGAAACATGCCCAAGACACAGAAAGAGAAATTGGATCTAGCCTCCACTTGACATAATGTAGGTCATTTTGGGACTAACATTTGGTTCAATCTCATTTCAATAATTAGTTTGCATGTAGGGGTCTTCACCAGTAGGAGGACCCAGAGAAAACCCATGAGGTTGGACAGGCTTGTCATGTACAACCAGGGAATCAAAGCCACACCTTTGACTCAATGATTGATTTGAGAGCACTCTTAAAATGTCACAGCTTGTGAATTGTGCAGTGCAGATATTATGTTCAAATTAAAACATAATGTTTGTTATTGTGTTATGAAATCTTTAAATCAATACTGAACCCAACTAGTGCATATACATCGATTGTTAATTATCCAAATAATGATGTAGTAATGATGCAAGAATATGTACCAACTGGTAATAACGGGTGTCATGCTTGAACCATATGGCTGCATATTAGATTGAAAATTCCAATGTGCTATCGTCTAATTTCTAAATTTATTGATGTAATTTCTAAATTAAGACAATGTATAACCAATCATATTAATAAGATGAAATACATTTATAAATAAAGAAATAGGGTTATACATTGTCTTACTATAGAAATTTCATGAACAGAAGTTAGAATTAGACAAAGGCACGTTAGAAATTTGAATCTACTACACTGTCTTAGAACCAGGACATGCTCACATTTTTATGAAAATTTAATTTCATTTAATCAACAGTTCTTGCACCTGCTGTCACAATGTCAGGCATAAATTCAGGCTTTGTCAGACTCAAAACCTCTGGTGCCTATAATATGGTCCGGCATTGATTTGTCTTTTTTGTTGATATTATTAATACTTGTCCAGCACTGAGTTAGTGCCTGACAT
Source organism: Patella ulyssiponensis (assembly GCA_963678685.1). Classification (NCBI taxonomy): domain Eukaryota; kingdom Metazoa; phylum Mollusca; class Gastropoda; family Patellidae; genus Patella; species Patella ulyssiponensis. The sequence continues at coordinate 62,842,376 of OY783231.1, read as the reverse complement.
TTTGTCATGTACATCTACCGGTAAAACCGTTACTTCCAGGCCTGGCCTTCCCACATACTTTACAAATAAATATGTACCAAAATATACCACACTTTAATTGGAAATAACTACCCTTTAAATGTGTCCATGTTAAATGTGAATACATTATTCATATTATTCAAAGTAGCTAATCTCTAACTCAGTATCATCAAAAATCTTCAACATTGAAAACACCAATTATTTGTCAATTTAAATCAACATTGATGCTGTGATCTTACCGGAAAAAGATGGGCTTCTGATATCCAATATTTAAGACAAAAAAAAATAATTTTTTATCATTGGTACACGAATCGCGTACCATAATGCGTTTCAGCCCCAGTTTTAACAAGAGACTCGAGGGACGAGGCTAAACACATCGCACCAAATCAAACAGCGTATGTAGACTGGAATAACCAGACGTTATAAATTTGCGCTTGATTTAGACTGCTGGCTTATTTTTCCGAACATAACCGATTTGAAATTAGAGTAAAAACGGAAACCATTGAATGTAAATCAGTTTATATACATTCATATTACAGTATTATGCTTTACGACCCACTTGTGTCAATTTCTAGGTCCAAAATGTTAGCGATTAAGCTCCTTTAAGAAAGATGCCAATGATTGATATTTTATGAGTAAATCTAAAACATACAAACAATTAAAGTATTTTGTTTTTACTTCGATATGCATATTCGTCTCACTAATGTAAACAACCTATCATGTGTTTATCAACAATGCCATATTGTATATAGTATATATGGATGGGTGAATGGTTAGCGTGCACACGTTTTATCGTAATGTCTGTCACTGAATCAGCTGGTGTGGTTTCGATTTCCCTGTTGTACGTGAGAGGGAGTCAGGTCGCCTGTCTAACCTCGTGTGTTTTCTCCAGTTTCCTCCCACTGCTAGCGAATTATTAATTTGACCATATTTTGGTCCAGAAATGACCTAGTTTGTGTCAAGTGGATGTTAAACTTCATTTGCCACTCTGTGTCTCTCTCCATTAATTTTTCATCATGCCGACAGTATTCATGCATGTATAAACTGATTGTATATGTCAGCCTGTGTCTTACAGTATGATATATGTTTATTTCACTCAGTTTTTCTTCTGCTTTGTAGAAATCTGCTGCCAAGAACTAGTTTATGTCTACATGCATGCCAAATATTGGTGGTTACATCGAATGTTGATTTTACTATTAGAATATATGAAGTAATTATTCAAATTCTATTGTATATCTGAAGTAATTATTCAAATTTTATTTGAATATTTCAAGTCATTATTCAAATTCTATTTTAAGATTTCAAGTCATTATTCAATTTCTATTTGAAGATTTCAAGTCATTATTCAAATATCTCAAGTAATTATTCAAATTCTATTCCAATATATCCAGTCATTACTCAAATGCTATTAAAATATTTCAAGTTCTATTAAAATATCTGAAGTCATTATTTAAATCCTATTCAAATAAAACTTTGGTCAATATTTGATGTATTTTTTAATGTGTAAATGTGTCAAATCAAGATATTTATTTTTCTGTTTATTTCCTAACATTAGCTGACTTCGTGGAATCAATATTAGTAAATATTTCATAGGAGACAAAAAACAGATCAAATTCCGTTTTAACTGACATGGAATAACGAATAATAAACAGCTTTTAAAAAAAAAATTTCAAATGATAATATTTATATATTTGAGCGAGCATAATCAAATACAGTATATATAAAACGTTCATATGTTTAATGGAATTGGGTTTAGTGTCTGATCAACACAATACTTCCATTATTTTGAGCCTAACGAGGGCTCAACTTCCCCTACAGCACCTGAGATACCCACATGGTTAGACAGATGTTTATTCTCAAAGATGACAGATCATCAAGCCACCAAACTTCCAGTCAAGTATAAAGAATATGATAATATTAAGAATAAGAAGATGATATTCTATGGTTATATTGATCTTATATTGATCAGAGTTTATCATAATCTCGATGGCGATCAGTAAAATTAATTTCTACTTGATGAATTTATAAACAGTTTGTCTTTCATCTAGTTTCTTCATCTTCTACAATAATCAATATGTCTTTTATCTTGGATAAAAACTCTTGTCAATATAACATTCCATACATTATATAGTTCACAATATGGACAGAATTTTATTGTTATTGATTAAAGATTTTGGATCATTTCCTAGTTCATTAAACAGTTAATAACAAGAATACCGAAAACAATATTTGTTTGCAACTTAATAACAGGGAAATTGTTTAAATGGTAATAATGAAGAGGTTTTGACTGATTGGGTGGTTGGAGGGCCGAATGGTTAGCATGTACGTGCTGCATCATAAGGTCTGTCATTGAGTCAACTGGCATGGTTAAGATTCCCTGGTTGTACATGACAAGGAATAAGGTCGCCTGTTCGGCCTTGTGGATTTTCTCCAGGTCCTCTGGTTCCCCCCCCCCCCTATGCACAGGAAAATTATTCAAGTAAAATAGAACCATGTTAGTCCCGAAATGACCTTGTCTGTGTCCAGTGCAGTTCAGTGCAGATAGAAAATGTCAAAAGACAAAACAATAAGGTGAATGAAGAGTAATAATATGGATGGTATAGTTCCGAAGAATTTCATAGCAATTGTTAAATCCCCCATATTACTCTACACATCTACATGACTTCCTCAATGTGATTTAATATGTCTGAAATCCACCACCATAGAAATGACAATATTTTCTGTCTCAAGATATACTATTTTGGAGATATCAACTAGTTCACCAGAAACAAATGTGTTGGCAGGGTAATCACCCCTTCTCAAAATCAAACACAGAATCAAGGTATCTTCCCGCCCCAAAAGCCAAATGCAGTGTCAAGGTGATCACCCCTTTCAAAAATCAAATGCAGAATCAATGTGAATACACCTCCACAAACTCAAATGCAGAGGCAGGGTCATCACTCCCCCCCCCCCCCAGGCTTTTGTCTGGTTAGTTATGTCAATTTTGTCTTTTCATAGTGCAACCGCTATATATTTTGGTGTGTGAACAAACCTTTTCTAAATTCCGGTACCATTACCCCCGGTATTATATTGTTAAGAATAAAGAATAAGTCAAACAGAAAATTGAAATCTTTTACTGAGAGTCTGCCATCTTCCAATCCAAAGTTGGCAAGCCGTTAAAAGACAGACTAGACAGGGTAATTTAATTAGCATTCAGTAACATTGACAAGTTATATATACAACATTTTGATCAATATCGTACACGACTATAGCAGAAGTAAGTATGAATAAAACCGACAACGTGCATTAAAAAATCTATAAAGTTAAATAAATGTACCTACAGATGGTTAAAAATAGGTATAAAATCGACGTGGTTGCCGTCAATATAAATGTTGCCACAATGACTTGATCTTCAAGAATTGTCACGAAAAGCTCTGCCAGGAATGCCAACATTCTTGACTGCCGTCATGAATAGAAGTACGGGCTGTCTGTATATAAAATATCAGCCTGTAACACAGTCAGCTGACACTATTTCCGTCAATATTTCACAGAGAAAAATCCAACACGCAGAGGTTCACACACACAACATAGCACACAGTTCTGGTAGAATGGCATTGAATAGAAACTCCAGGTAAAAAAAAACCCTTGAGAAGCTCACACCTATTGTTACGGCCGTGCGTAATCCGATCGAACTTGATCTCTTTGATTCTCCTGGCAAGCAGACAGCTTATAGTCAGTTTAAAGTGTTGAGTGTATCAAGAATAGTGTGAGTTGAGTCGAGGTAATCTATAGTAGGATGTAGGATAATATTAAATATATGTATATGTATGTATGTAAGTATGTAAGTAATTATGTAAACAGCAGTTACAGTATTAATATGTACTATGTTATATATACAGTCTATTACATGTATACTGTATTAACAATATAGGTTAAAGATAGGTTACAATATTCAAGGAAAACATGTGTCATATATTAAGGATTTTTGATAATATAAATGTAAAGATAGGTTGCCAGGCAACAAAACATACACCCACAGCAACTAAATCGTCTGAGCGCAATACATTTGTATGTTGCTGCTTCATCAAAATATCAGGAGATTTTATCAGTCTATATAAATGACATTCAGTTGAGTCCCTACTGATAAATTCAAATTAAAATACGTCAACTCTCCACCATCATTTGTGTCCTACATGTATAAACATAAAAAAATACTTTGCATTACCAGATACATGTTTAAACTAGTTATCGATAATTTAATAATCAATTTTTAATGTCTCCCCCCTACACCATCATGTTACCATGGTAACAGTTGTGTCCTCTGCCAAATGATCTAATAAAGATAAAGTATCAACCATCAGGTGCAGCAGATAAACAGATTATAAACAATCATGAGATAAGCCTTGTCTCTGTGTTATTCCTACTCACATGTATTTCTTTCATCTTCCTAATGAACTACCACCATATCAATCAATGTAATTTATACCTATCATAATTATTCCATAGGTTGGGATTCACTGCAAATACAGAAATAAACATCGTCTGGGATTGCAAAATTTTCATGCAGTTTTCGTTTAGTTTTAAAAAAATCTAACTTTTGAATGCTGTTACCATACTCTTGTATCCTAGGTTGCCAGGCAACAAAATTAAGCTAAATAATTCAACAGACCATATAGGCCTGGTGGTTGTTATATTACAAATAAAGAATCTTTATAATGTAAAACATGAAAGATGTATTGACAAGATTCTATAACCTATATCAGGCGCGGATCCAGGGGGCTGGGGGCCAGGGGGCCGTGCCGCCCCCCCCCCTCCTCAGCCCCATTGAGACTGGTCATCACAGTTCAGACCAGCAACTGCAGCCAGCAATGGCATTCCCAGATTTTAGTTTCAGTTTAGGGTCGCTATGTATGCCCCCACCCCACCCCCGGACAAGATCCTGAATCCGGGCCTGTATAAATGTTAAGGCATTCATAAGATTCTATAAGGTAAGAAGGAGACACAACTCTAGACTAAATTATCAAAAATTGCTCACATTCAATCAGCTGACTTGCTGCATTAAACTGAATAATGGACATAATTGAATTACAAGCAGATTGGATTCTCACTAATCTCAAATGAATGTTCACAAAACTGAACAAGAGCAATAACTCAAGAGTTACTAGAATTAACAATGCATATAAATTTTAAGCAGATTCAATAATCACTTTTCGTCATACAGCCAGCCGATTATATAATACATTTAATTTACCACCTTTAAATATTCAGTTGATGTATTAAACAATAAAAGAGAGAGAGAGAGAGAGAGATAGAGAGAGGGTTTAACTTGGAATTGAGAAAAACTAGGTCATTTTGGGACCAACACATAGATCAATTTTATTCCATTTAGCAGTGGGAGAAAAAATGAGAATGGACTGGCAATCCTACTCTTTGTCAGAGAGAGTATAACCTTCACTCAACAAAAACTTGGTCATTTTGGGACTAACATATGGTTCAATGTTATTTCAATAATTTGCCTGCGCGTAGGGGTCTTTAGCAGTGGGAGGAAACAGAAGGTCCGGAAAAAACCATGAGGATTGACAGGAATCAAAGCCACGCCAGTTGAATCAATGAGACACGCACTTGCTAACCATTCCGCCATCCAACCCTTCCTGTGACATTAAAACACCAATCCTTAGTTATCTTTCCTCATAATGTATAAGATAGGTTGCCAGGCAACGAAACATACGCCCACAGCAGCTAAATCGTCCGGGCAGTCAACAAGGGTTGTCGCATATTTTTACTTTTTTGGTAATGAAACATTTGTAATACACTAAAATCTGATTAAGAGTAACAACTCATTATGTAATTATCTGAAAATCATTAGAATTTGTTTGCTTTTTATAAAGTTTTGCCCCACGCTAACAATTAGTATAGGAAACATTTAACATCATGGATTTAGCTGTTCAGTTATCCAAATTCATCAAAAATCAAAATATTTTTTCGTTTCAACACCTTAAACTCTGTGTATCAATCTGAAGTCAATCGGATGATAAGTTTGGCATCTATAGCGTCACAAGGTTTTTTGAAGTGATCAAGGGAGATAACTCTGGAAGTAATTATTTGAAATCGCTGAAAATCAGTAGGCTTCTTCGTCTTATGACTTTAAACACTGTGTATAAATTTAAAGTCAATCAGATATCAACTTTGGCATCCACAAAATTTTTTGAAGAGATCAAGGGCCACAACTCTGGCATTAATTATCAGAAATCGCTGAAAATCAATAGGCTTCTTCGTCTCATGACCTTAAACACTGTGTATAAATTTGAAGTCAATCGGATATCAAGTTTGGCCTCTAGAGCATCCACAAGATTTTTTGAAGTGATCAAGGGCCATAACTCTGGCACTAATTATCGGAAATCGCTGAAAATCAATAGGCTTCTTCGTCTTATGACCTTAAACACTGTGTATGAATTTAAAGTCAATCGGATATTAACTTTGGCTTTTAGAGCGTCCACAAGATTTTTTGAAGTGATCAAGGGCCATAACTCTGGCACTAATTATCGGAAATCACTGAAAATCAATAGGCTTCTCCGTCTTATGACTTTAAACACTGTGTATAAATTTAAAGTCAATCGGATATTAACTTTGGCTTTTAGAGCATCCACAAGATTTTTTGAAGTGATCAAGGGTCATAACTCAGGCACTAATTATCGGAAATCGCTGAAAATCAATAGGCTTCTTTGTCTTATGACCTTAAACACTGTGTATAAATTTAAAGTCAATCGGATATTAACTTTGGCTTTTAGAGCGTCCACAAGATTTTTTGAAGTGATCAAGGGTCATAACTCAGGCACTAATTATCGGAAATCGCTGAAAATCAATAGGCTTCTTTGTCTTATGACCTTAAACACTGTGTATAAATTTAAAGTCAATCGGATATTAACTTTGGCTTTTAGAGCGTCCACAAGATTTTTTGAAGTGATCAAGGGCCATAACTCTGGCACTAATTATCGGAAATCGCTGAAAATCAATAGGCTTCTACGTCTTATGACCTTAAACACTGTGTATAAATTTAAAGTCAATCGGATATTAACTTTGGCTTTTACATCGTCTACAAGATTTTTTAAAGTGATCAAGGGCCATAACTCTGGCACTAATTATCGGAAATCGCTGAAAATCAATAGGCTTCTTCGTCTTATGACCTTAAACACTGTGTATAAATTTAAAGCCAATCGGATATTAACTTTGGCATCTAGAGCGTCCACAAGATTTTTTGAAGTGATCAAGGGCCATAACTCTGGTAGTTATTATCGGAAATCGCTGAAAAACAATAGGCTTCTTCGTCTCATGACCTTAAACACTGTGTATAAATTTAAAGTCAATCGGATATTAACTTTAGCCTCTAGAGCGTCCACAAGCAATTGTGGACGCCGGACCGACGGACGGACGGACGGACGGACGGACGGACGGACCGACGGACGGACGGACGGACGGACGGACGGACGGACGGACGGACGGGGGCGACGACAATATACGACCACATTTCAATGTGGGCGTATAAAAACGGATTACACAGTACACTTGAATTGTACATTAATGATAAATGTCAGATAGAACATTAGTCAGCCTTAATTCAATTCTCTTTTAATTTCAGATGATAATCAACCTGTCGGATATTGTTATAGCTTCAATATGTGACGTGTGTTCAGACTACCATAGTGCCTACAGCCCAGATTTAGTCGATCTACGAGATATCATTAAATTACGAAATCCTCTTGCTTATAATCTCGTCTTCAGGCTGTAGCTACCGTTTGCATTTCATGATTGTATCTCGATCGTACGAAAATGACCATTAAATTACAAAATCATTTTCGTGCCACTAATCTGGTCTTCAGGCTGTAGCTATGGTTTGAAGGATGTAGATTCGATCATAGCAGAAACTACATTAATTTATATCTGTACATGTTTTTAGGAGATTTTTCTATCAGTATCTATTGTCTCCATGGGATTAATTAATATCAATTTGTAAGAAATCTAAATCTCGAGAGCTTGTGGCTGTTTCAACAAAACTGTCGATACTCTCCCTCGGGATTCAGAGGCCTCAACTCGTATGCCAAATTAAGGATATTAATTCCATTCATATAAATAATTCAATGAATCTAAATGGTGTTTAAAGAGCTGTCAAACATTAAAACTTTCCTTTGGTCGATTTGAAACAAATATTGAAACATTCGGCTCGGACAAATACTTAAATACTCAAAGTAGAATAGCTGTTGACAGCTGTTCAAACTGATCTTTTGATATTTGTTTTTAATATATGGTGTCATCTAATTAAAGTCAATCTTTTAAATTTCAAAAATACCTGAACTGAACTGTTAGTAGAAATCTATCTGCCTCTAAAATTTTCGCTTTGCAGATAGAGCAATCCTACTCCTGCCTAATTTTTTGAAACAACAAAGATTTGATTATAAGTAGGTTATTGTACAACAACAACAGCAGATGAACCTAATTTAGTCATATGGAGGTTACTGTATAATAACACATTATATTAACCTAATTCAATACTTTAGTTTGACTTTAATCAAATAGATTTCGATTCTTTACAACAAATGGAGTTTAATCCACCTCACATATTAATTTTGATCAGTTTTTTAACATTTTCACTCTGGAAAGCACGTAAAAATACTCCATTACCCTCTCCGTTCCGTTCCTATTTATGTGATAACTCTTATAGCCTTTGCTTCAGTAATATCAACTAAAGGTTACGTACTGCGAAACTTGGCACATTATTTTGAGAGTAGCTTATAGTTAGTTTGTCTCTTTATGAGAACCCATCTCATAAAAGTAATGGAAATGTTGAGCTCATGGCGATGACATAAGGCGGGCCCCGACAAGTATGTAGAAAAACAGTCCACAACACGTCTGTTCGTCACATTAATCTCCTATTAAGGTACCTATTTTATAATCACGTTACACAGGATCCTTTTCATAATCAGATTACGGGGATCCTTACGCATCAAAAATTAATACCATTATTAGAAAGTGTCATTAAAGCCTATTATTGATGTCATAAATTCTTATCTTTACACCTGCAGCTAACCACCAGTAGTTTATCCACAAGCCAACAATCATTAGTGGAGAATTGGATGATTTCCACAAATTGAAAATAAAGGGTTTGCTTTTTGTCCTAAGGCTGTACTTCGCATTCATTTAACCTAGAATATATTTCTGTTTCTACTGATATTTCTCAATCTGATTAAAATACAGATCTATATTTCGTTTCGTAATTTATACCGAAGATATGTCTGGTTGCAATGGAAGGTAGCATTAGAGGTCATATAAGCGGCTTTTGACCCTATGACATCAGACATTTGAAAAACCAATCAGTGTTGACTTTTCTAGTTCCGTACAACTTGCGCCAAAAACTCGCCATAACAGACCTTTTCATTGGCTAATCCTTCATATCATCCAGAACGTGGGTTCTATAATACTTTTGGTGACTTACGACAAGGATTGTTCCTGTTTAGTACTACATGTACCAAAACATGTCCGTACAGTCTTGACTCATGAGAGTCTAGTTGTTTTAAATGTTGGCTGTTTAGTTAGCATATAATATACTGTTTTGGGTATATACTTTATTGTGTTGTATTGGAGAGGAATTTAATATTCATCAAAAATTCTTTACACTTGTCTGAATGATTGTAGACACTTGAAAAAATTAAATAACTATTTCCAATTTCAAAAATAAAATCAACTGTCCCTTTGAAAGTTTTGTTGGTTTATAGTTTTTTGGTATATTCTTTATTTTGTTGTATTGAGGAGGAATTTAATATTCATCAAAAATTATTTACAATATCAAAAATAAAATCAATTGTCCCTTTAAAAGTTTTATTCGTTTATACTTTATAGTTTTGTTTCTTCTTGTTTCTGAGCAAAAACAATTAAAGATGAAACAAATCATTGCGTCTTGTCATTTATTTTGATGGAATACATTCTAACGCCTGAAAACTTGGCACCATTTTTCATCTGAAGAAAAAAGATGATTGATGATATATGTGGCACTAAATCTGTCACAGAATGGATTCAAGAATAAGTTGTTTAGAAATCATTAACAACATTAACCAGGGTAAAATGAAATGAAATGAAAAAGGGTTTTGTGGCTTACTTTTGTGAAACAACTGGGCTAATGAATACACATGACACAATGGATACATATGACACAAGACTAGAGAAGCCTATTTGAAATGTCCATTAGCAATAAATGAATTTAAATTGGATTTAACGTCCTACTTTCTGTACAGAGCAGGCTAGAGATAGCTACAGAGAAACAGCTTTAATGTCCCATTGAGAATCTGGAGAAAACCCACAAGGTTGGACAGGCGACCCTACTCCTTGTCACATACAACCATTCAGCCATCCACCCCACCCCCCACCCTAAGAATAGAGAAGCCTGTTTGAAATAACAATTTTAGATGTACCTGACATAATGTCAGGCACTAATGAAATAGTACCTGACATTTTCAACATCACGCCCGACATGTATTAATAATATCAATAAAAGAGACAGATCTATAAAAATACCAAACGAATGTAGATCTGGGTCATGTTGAGACTAACATCTCAATCTTATTTCAATAATTCGCTTGCACGTAGGTTCTTTAGTATTGAGAGGAAACCAGGGGCCCCGGAGAAAACCCATGAGGAAGAACAGGTGACCATACTCCTTGTCACATACAATCCGGGAATCTAAACCACGCCAGTTGACTCAGTGACAGACTTTATGATACTAACCATTCGGCCATCCAACCACCCTTCTTTATAGCCCCACAACTTTACAAGTACAGCGTTGGAATCAGACCAGTCGGCCACCCAACCTCCCTCATGGTGTTTGTGAAAAAGACAAATTAAAATAAATTGTTAGTTAACATTTCAATATCATTTATGAAGTTTGTAGTTCAGGAGGAAACAAGTTAAGCTAGTTTTCGCACAACTATTTTTCACAGTGTAATCTAGGGTAAAATGTACTCATTTTTACCTTAATATGCACAATAGATGACCTCCAAGAATGCACTCATTATTCAGGTTTGTTTTGCCAAGATGTGGATCGTTCTAGAATATTAAAATATCAATAGATCATAGATACATATTAATGCTGACCTATATAATAACAGATTATTTGTTCAACTGCTGATTTTTAAAAATGTTTTCGATGATAAAAGTAAATATTTACTTATAAAATGAAATGAAATGGTGTTTAAAATCCTACTATTCTGCTCCAGCTTGGCTGATGAAGACAGATTTACCTTCAAGCAGCAACCTACTACATAAAAATGTATACTAATAATATTCCAAGGCTAAAATTTACAAATAGAATACATTTCAATTTTTTGCAAATTTCAGAAGCTTAACTCTTTGAAAATTTATGTTAACAAGTGTTGGGATTAACCAAATACTCCTAAACTTCTATCCAAAACTATGAACAATCAGATGTCCAAATACAACCCACTCTCTACTTAACCCTCATAATAAGAAAGCTTTTCGGGATAAAATGTTTCAGGTCTTCTTTTATCTGTTTGATATTGTGATTAACATGGTACTCCACATACATGTAACTCTTATCGAAACTATGGACAACCAGATGCCCGAATACAACTCACTCTACTTAGTCTTTCGTTATAATAATGTTTCAGAAATTCTTGTATCTCTATAATATTGACATAGATCAATTGTAATTCAATGATGTAGTTCTCTCTTCATTTTATTTATTGATGATTTATTCAAAATAAACAAACCTGAAAATGAATCACTATTCATCATCACTAACGAGCAAACATTTTCACTTGTTCATCTTCTCATCGTTAAAACATTTTTTGGTAAAACACATATAGGATCATCGTATTGAATAAATATGTGGGTCTGTACTGATGGTCATTTTTGTATCAAAAACATCCTAGAAATTTAAAGAAGCTGTCCCGTAATCTGGAAAAACCTAGCAAGTCAAATTTTTGTTGAAAATTGAGTTAGACCCATATAATAATAGTTTTTTTTCTCCTTCACTGAAAAGGCTTCTAATTATCTTCATCTAAAAAGACAAAATAAAATTGGTTTTTATTCAGTAGCTTAATTCTGAAACAAAACAGTTAAATTCCTTTGTTTTCTCGAATCTACATTCAACAGTGTTACTAGGTTTTTCCAGATTACGTGAGAGCTGGAATACTATTTTGTATTGTGACAGTCTGAAGAGAGAGTGAGAGAAATGGGGTTAACATCCACTTGACATAGCGTAGTGAGAAGAAACCAGAGAAAACTCATAAGCTTGAACAGGCGACCCTGATCCTTGTCCTTGCGGAATCGAAACCATACCATTTGACTCAATGACAGAGAGAGAGAAATGGGATTTAACATCCGCTCGACACAAACTAGGTCATTTAGGGACTAACATGTGGTTCAATTTTATTTCAATAATTCGCTTGCACGTTGGGCAACACGCGCTAACCATTCGCCATCCCCTCGCATCCCCCCCCCAACAAAATAGCAGTGTCACTTTAAAATAAATTTGATGAATTCTAAAATAAACAATAGCTTATTGTCAGACATCCAACTGACAACTTCATTGTTAACCCAAATAAAATTCCTACTGAAATTAGTGAAGTGTGCTTGACTGGATCTCGGAATATTGACACATGTCCTTGAGTAAGTTGACGGCTAGATCAAGATCGTGGAGGACATGACAAGCTGTTCTGATACACATTATCTAACAAAATAATTCAATTAGAGAGAAAAAGTCGAGGAAAGTACCCTAGATAATAATAAATATGTTTCCTTTCTCTATCTGTAAAATAACGCAGGTCGATAATAATAAATATGTTTGCTTTAAACCAACAGCCACTCTCTCTATAGAAGTAGGGGGGTGAAGGGGAGGGGGGGGGCGAATGGTTACAATCGCGCATCAGATCAGAAGGTCTATCACTGAGTAGTCAATTGACGTGGTTTTGATTCCTCGCTTGTTGTACGTGAAAAGGAGTACTGTCATTTGCCACTCTTGCAGGATTCTTCCTGGTTTCCTCCAACTACTACAAGAGAATTATTGAAATAAAACTTAACCATACATTAGTCCTGAAATGACCTAGTTTGTGTTAAGTGGATGTTAAACCTCGATTCCTCCCTCTCTATAGAAGTACACGTAGAACAATATTATGATTCATCTTGGAATTTGACAAATAGCTGAGAGTCGCAATTCTTTTAAAACTGCAAAAAATCTAGAAATACATAAAGAAGAAAATGTTCAGCAGAGAAGGCTTTACATCCATCTGCTGCCTGGGCAAAATTTACCTCATAGCACACTGTTTGTGGTATGCCCGTCTTCATTAGCCAAGTCAGAGCAGAACTGTAGAACATTAAATCCCATTTTATTTCATTTTATCAAAACACAGTTCATAATTTGATAGCTCTAATAATACAGTATGGAATTGAATTATTTGGCCTATTCTTACAATTCTACACAATAACTCATTGATTTCTTTTACGTGTGATTTAATTAAGAAATTTTATTAGGAATTTATAGAATTCTATTTCAATGATTAGAGAGGGTTAGTGACGGAGCCTGTATCTTAAAATGTAGTGATGTACAAACCTAATGGCTCTCTGCTCTATCATTTCTACAATTTTATTATGACTAAAATAGAACTCCATATTGATCGGTAGACCGGGGTTACATACTTTTTTCATCACCCAGTTCTCTGATAATGTTCTGTCAGGAAGTGATTAAACCGATAAAAAATCTCCATCAAATTACTGCACTGTTGTGCTACCACGTAGACATAGAAATATTCGTGCCTTATCAGTGTGGCATCAGGAACCAAATTACAAATTTTAACTTCCAGACTAATAAAGAAATCTTAAAGGATATTACTTACACAATCAACTCACCGTCTGCATTGAAAGTGCTTGACTAATCCAATGATTCAATCTTATATCAATAATTGGCTTGCGCTTTGGGGTCTTTAAAAGTGGGAGGAATCCAGAAGACCCGGAGAAAAAGTATGAGTTTGGACAGGCGACCCTGCTCCTTGTCACGTACAACCGGGGAATCGAAACCACGCCAGTTGACTAAATTACAGACCTTATGATACAACATGGAGGCACTAACCATTAGGCAATCCAAACTCCCTTCCTCATCATAGCCCCCTTGTATGTTCATACTTTGGTAATCGAAGACAGTGGTGTGTTTAATAGTGTAGTATTTCCCCCACTTGACTATGTGAAGATGTTTATAGGCAGACAATTATCAAAGTAGCAAATCACAACAAGAAACAACAAACAATATATACCACAGAATCATAACATTGACATGAGTAACACTGTTTAAACATATCCAGTGTTTTTTTTCAAAGAAAATTCAAAGGTTGAATAGCAGAAACTTAAGGATAGCAAAGTACTTAACCAATCAGACCAGCTGGTTTAGATAACAGTAAGAGCCACTTACAACCCATTCGAATGTTTAGATAAGAATTATACTGTCACAAATTACTACCATTATCCATCCAGTAGAATTTTTGATACAGACAGGCCCCAGATGAACGGTTAATACACCTACTTATACTAATTAGACTGGTCGATGGTTCTATTGACCGGCTGTGTCCCTATTGGCTTGTTGGTCAGTGATTATTGATCTCCCTAGCGATCACCCAAGAGAATAAGTAGCCACTAGTTCAGGTCTGATTCCACCATGAATACCAACTGCTGTCAACTACACCACTAAAGATTAAAGAAACACCATTGTTCAGATTTCTTGTCAAATTGTGCTGATTGCTTTTTAACGACTTTAGCCCTTATTTACTGAATGTCAATAACAATTTACAAATCTATTCAAACTATTTCCATTTCTGTGCTTGACTCAACCACAGTGAATTCTTTCATTCTAACAGTTTCACAGAAAGAATTTATAACTGTTTTTCCCAATAAAACTTCAACTTGCAGGCAATGTGCCTCTCTGCCATGGCAAAAAAATGTTCCGGTTTTTAGTTATTGCCGACTTCAAAAGGGCTATTATCTTGAAATAATATAAATTTACATTATGTAATATTTAGATAAAAAGTTAGTCATTCTTGCTATTATGGTTCAAAAATAGATACCAAATGAATATATTGAAAATTTTATTCGAATTCTCTTTGTGAGTGAACATATTAGCCTGAACTATTCTGATCAACTTGATATTAAAGATATATGATGGAGTCGAGAGTTGATTATGGTTTTGTCATGTTAATAATAAATATCTAATGAATAGTTTATACATGTATAACATTTCAGGTCTAAAGAAAGACCTGCAATAGGCAGATTTATCTCTTGTATAATGTATGTTTAAGTTTACATTTGTAAAAATATCTTGTGCATATTCCAAACAACTAAAAATTTAAATGCCTGGCCTAATATTTTCCAAGTTTTGGTCAATTAGCAGTCAGTTAAACATTATCAAACCTTCACTGATAAAACCCTGTAATATATTACAAGTTTTTCCCCAAAACCATTTAATTTTAGCAAGTTTTAGATTTTACTGATCATACCTTAGAAACAGTTCTGATGCAAACAGCTGCTAGTTCCAATAAATTTAAATTCTTTTTACCTGGTTTCAATTTCAGTTCCTCCTCACTCCTAGTGTACAAATAACATCTAAAAACACATTCACTGGTATTTCATTCACTTTGTTTGAAATAAACTGACATGTTAGTTTTAAATTCCTGTGATGCTCAGTTAGTCCTAAACTTTGACACATACCATCAGGTTGTCAAATTGTCAAAATTGTTGACTTTAAATTAATAGTATAGGTCACAAAGGTTAAAGTTCATAGATGAGTACAGTACTCCATATAAGGGTAATCAGAAACAATGGTCAGTATAAACAAAGAGAGAGAGGGTGCAAGAGCGAGAGAGAGATTGGGCTTAAGCTCCACTCGACACAAACTTGGTCATTTCGGGACTAACATTTGGTTTAATTTTATTTCAATAATTCGCTTGTGCATAGTGGTCTTTAGAAGTGGAAAGAAACTGGAGGACCCGGAGAAAATCCATGAGGTTGGACAGATGACCTTACTCCTTGTCACGTACAACTGGGGATTCAAAACCACAGGGATCCAAAACCACACCAGTTGACTCAATGACAGGCTTAATGATACAGCCTCATGCACGTGCTAACCATTCAGCCTTCCAACCCCCCTATTAACAAAGACCAGTCATGTCAGGTCAATACTAATTGATGTAAATTACAATGATGATTGACAGATAAGATTGAGATCATGTTCTATTTACTTATTCCTAAAGACTTAATAAAAGCTCAGTTCCCTAGCAGAAACGTTATGTACATGTAACACAGCTGACAAAATCTTGAATTGAAGTAAAAGTGAGCATAATGGACAATTTTTCATATTTATAAGGAAACATGCAGGGAGTTTTTAAGACCAAAGACCATTCTAAATACTATTGATCAGTGAAATAGATTCCTTCAGAGTTTCCAAATCGAGGAGGGGTGGGGTGAGAGCAAGTCGAAATGTCCAAGTTACTTCAATGTACAAGTAGGTCCACGGGCCACACATGCAAAGGTGGAAGTCGACATGAAAAATCATAATTCTGTACATTTAATATACATGTGAAGTCAGTAGAAGTCTCCTTATCAAACATTCCCCCATGTGGGTTGCTCATGGTGCACTGTACCTGCCCATACGACACACCTGTGCTTGCCTACTCCATGATCAAACACGATAGCAGATGGCTTCCATCTTGTTTACTGACGGTACTACTTATTTTAAGACAGACTCGGCTTTCCAATTTATAATATCTACGTCATTGGGGATTTCCAATTTATACTCACTGGTTGCTATGACCCGCTATGGCGTTGTCTAGAAACGCGCGTGCTCGCGTTAGTTTAAAATTTTTGCTATACGTTTAACATGGACTATTTGATGTAATTTGCCTGATTTGATTTGGCCCCATTTCCA
This sequence comes from Patella ulyssiponensis, assembly GCA_963678685.1. Classification (NCBI taxonomy): domain Eukaryota; kingdom Metazoa; phylum Mollusca; class Gastropoda; family Patellidae; genus Patella; species Patella ulyssiponensis. The sequence continues at coordinate 62,825,407 of OY783231.1, read as the reverse complement.
TAAATTTAGGTTGTTTTTTAGAAATTTTTAGCAAATGTTAATCTTAGGTGTTTTTTAATTCTAGCCGAAGTAAAATTTTTTACAATTTATAGCGAGTTAAGTTATCGTCTCTAAGAGGCGGGCGTAGTATTTTAAATGGCGGCCATTTGCCATCATGTGTATTCTTGAAGTAGGTACACATGATGTAATCGTATGTGTACCTGCCTTGACCTGGTCATAATCACATGGTTTCCAAAAGCAACCCCTGGTATTGTATTTAGAAGTATTTAGTTACAGAAATTAGATATTTATTTACCTATACATATCACTAATTCACTCTATCACATTATGAAATATAGGTTGTCAGACAACGAAACATACACCCACAGCCGCTAATTCGTCCAGACGGTCAAAAAGAGTTGTTGCATATTTTTACTTTTGTCGGTAATGAAACATTTATAATAAAAGAGAGAGAGAAATGGGGATTAGGTCATTTCAGGACTAACATATAGTTTTTTAATTTTATTTCAATAATTCGCTTGCGCGTAGTGGTCTTTAGCAGTGGGAGAAAACTGGAGTACCCGGAGCAAAACCCACGAGGCTGGACAGACGACCCTACTCCTTGCCACGTACAACCAGGGATTCGAAACCACGCCAGTTGACTCAATGGCAGGCTGTATGATACAGCGAGCGCATGCTAACCATTCGGCCATCCAACCCCCTTTTATAATACAATAAAATCTGATTAAGAGTAACAACTGATTAAACCTTTAGAGTGTCCACAAGAAATTGAGGATGCCAGGATATCAGACGTCATGATGGGAGCGACAAAATTATAGGACCACATTTCAATGGTGGCATATAAGATAGGTTGCCAGGCAACGAAACATACATCCACAGCAGCTAAATCGTCCAGGCAGTCAACAAGGGTTATCGCATATTTTTACTTTTTTTGGTAATGAAACATTTGTAATACACTAAAATCTGATTAAGAGTAACAACTCATTATGTAATTATCAGAAAATCATTAGAATTTGTTTGCTTTTTATAAAGTTTTGGCCCACACTAACAATTAGTATATGAAACATTTAATATCATGGATTTAGCTGTTCAGTCATTAAAATTCATTACAAATCAATACACTTGTTTGTTTTAACACCTTAAACTTTGAGTATCAATCTGAAGTCAATCAGAATTTAAGTTTGGCCTCTATGGTGTCACAAGATTTTTTGAAGTGATCAAGGGAAATAACTCTGGCAGTAATTATTTGAAATCACTGAAAATCAATAGGCTTCTTCATCTCATGACCTTATACACCGTGTGTAAATTTAAAGTCAATCGGATATTAACTTTGGCCTCTAGAGCGTCCACAAGATTTTCTGGAAGTGATCAAGAGCCATAACTCTGGCACTAATTATCGGAAATTGCAGAAAATCAATAGGCTTCTTCGTCTTATGACCTTAAACACTGTGTATAAATTTAAAGTCAATCGGATATTAACTTTGGCCTGTAGAGGGTCCACAAGATTTTTTGAAGTGATCAAGGGCCATAACTCTGGCTCTAATAATTGGAAATCGCTGAAAATCAATAGGCTTCTTCGTCTTATGACGGGGGCGACAACAATATACAACCACATTTCAATGTGGGCGTATAAAAACAGAGTGAAGTAAATTGAGTCGTTTGCAGATATTAGTGTGGTTCGTAAGGAAAGACAACTCTGTATATAGGCATGCCTTTAAAAAAAAACAAATATGATAGTATGATTGACCAGGAGCACGGTATCATCACAGCCAAATTGTAACTTATCCAGAAAATGATAGACTACCATACAGAAATGTTACCACTATCCTGTCTGTCACCTTTAACAATGAGTTTTGGCAAGTTCTTGTAACTAGCTACCATTGTACTAGATTTATTGGCTTTTAGTTCAACAGTAAAACGAATGCCATCAAGCTAACAGACCAATCAGACATAAACTAGACATTAAGGGAAACTGCCACCAATAAATAACTAATCTTCCATCTAGATTCCTTATTAGTGCTATTCATTCGAAAACTACTTTGTATTTAAGTACCTCTTAATATCCTATTGTCTCTAAAATTAATTTAGACCAGACCTTGACAAGACAAGCCCTAGAAACAACGAGACCTTGATAAGACAAGCTCTACAAACCAGGAATTACTGTTTTCATGCACATGTCTATCTTCTTCTTCTTGTTCAGTTAACTCTTTATAAAAGTCGAAGGTTCCTGCAAGTCAAGTATGATTGGCATGAAACCTGTCATCACCTTGCTCTTGCGTATGAATGGGTCTTTGATGTCAAAATTCCAAAATAGCATACAGAACAACGCAAAAAACTCAATAACCTAGAAATAATAATAAAATCAATCTGTACCAGTCTGAACTAAAATCATTCTACTCCAATGACAACAAAAAACTTCACCAAATTAATTCTGCTTCCAGGCAAATTTGTTTCTACGTTATTTTTTGTTTTTTTTTGTTTTTCTAGGCATCAAGTTAATCAAGCTTAGGGCCAATAATGAAAAGGTCAAAACAGACTTCCTCAATCAAACTTTTCTGCAGGCCTAATTTATTCCATAAAGCTTCTATTCAAAAAATGTCGGACTCCATCTAGAATAACACTGTGATTTCTAGTGAGCTTCCTCAAGATGAGATGACCGATGGTTCATTTCGGTCATGAACAAACTACCCACAAGAGAAGACGGAAAAAATTGGAAATGGGTCTGCTGTAGAGATGTGACATTATAGTTCTTTGTTGCAACATCTTCGGAATCAAAACTTGCCACATCAGTAACAGATCTTATGATCTAAAGGGCATGTGTTAACCCAATCAGCCAAAAAAATTTGGTGTATATGTATGTAGAAATCAGATTTCTCTAGGAACTATTTTCACTTTGGAGATGTGACATTATACCCAGTGACCGCCCTAGACATTCGCCAATTCGCCAATGACGACAAATATTTTTATTGGCAAATAAAGCGATGATTCTGGCGAAAATTTTGGCGAATGAATTATTTTGTAAATCTGTTAATATTAAAGTTGAAATCGTTTCGTTAAACGCTTCTTTCGATCATTCAATGGAGTGTCTATTTTTAGTACATTAATTACTCTAGTCTCAATCGTACAAGTCGCAAATCAGTCAATGTCACGCATTCAAACGACTGAAAGATCGAGTCTAGAGACTATACAACACAGTTACGCCCCTTTTGTGTGGCACTGCACTGTTTACATATGCTCGCCACTTGCCGAGTGTACATTCGCTTCACTACAAGTAGCGATGTTCCGATATGACACCTATCGGTTTTACCGATATCAGATATTGACAGCAAAGTATATCGGAATATCGGCCGATACAAATAAATTACCGATAGTGGTGGATATAAAACCATTACACATTAATATGTCTCGAATGGCATGATGATCTATGTTAAAATGTTTTTATGTAGATATTTGTCTTTATTTTAGTCGGGAAACGCATGGTACTTTTACTATTTTACTGCGGGAATCAACATAAACCCTGTGTTGTTGAAGTAATAATTGGGCCACGCTTCTTACGCAATCAAAAATATACACCATCCATTATGAATTCAATTATTTGCTGTATCATTAGTGGTCGAGATTATCATGTTTTAATTGTTAATTACTATATAATCCCTTACGGTAATCAGCACGGCATCTGTACATGTATATCTATACGTGTGCATTAGTTCATGCGGTAATGAAATGATACATCAAAGCGATACCTTCATGACCTGTTTGTCAACAGTGGCTATCATCACGTGACATTCTCCCGCCATTTCTAGAACTATTGTTAAAATAAAATATCTAATGGGAACCTATTTGTTGATAATATTATTAATTAATAAAGTACGATCTTTATTATGAGTTTTTATTTGTCGACACCATTATCAAGCATAACAATATAAATCACTAAATTATTTCTAAATTTATATCGGCATCTAGAAGCCGGAATGTATTAGACAGTGATTACGTGACATCAAAGGAATATCCCCCCTCGCATCCTTTATTCCCCCACGCGCAAACCACGTGATATTTCCCACCTTTTCCAAAACTTCTACTCATATATTGACAGACAATATAGTGAACTAGATAAAACAAAGTAAAAAAAAAAAAAAAAAAAATACGTAGCAATTTAGATAAAGGATACTCATAAGGATTTTGTACAGTTTATTATTTCCTTTCTACGGCTGCTATGAGTCTTGTATTACCGGTACGTTTAAAAAGCAACCATTTGAATAAACATATGAATAAAAATGATATAAAATATTTGGCTAAAACTTTCTGAATTGGCTAATAAAATTTTGATTTGGCTAAAAATTTGGCTAATGGTTTTAAGGGTCTAGGGTGGTCACTGTATACCCATTGTAATACAAATCATGCCACTTGAATCTGATAGACCTTATGATCTAAAGTGCATGTGTTACACCATTTCGTCAATAACTTTGATGTGCATGTATTTATAAGTAGATATCATGTTTCTCTTGGAATTGAGATACATTTATCTATGACAATATATAAGTTATTCAATCACAGTATATGGACATGTTTGTTATCTGCCCTGGATTGATTTACAACACTAAGAGGGATCTTGAGAATTCGGCTTCCACAACAACCATCAATACAGTAAAGCCAGCCAACAATAAATAAGTTTAAAAGTAAAGGTTTAAAGTTCATCCTATGAGAATAGAGTCAGACACATTTACTAAAGATTTAATCAGCTGACAGCTTGACTTCAAGTAGATTCCTGTTGTCCCCATGATATATCTATATAGTACTTAACCCTTGACCTTTGGAGAACCTTAACAAGAGTAAAGATCAAATCAACAATGTGCATAGTTCAATTTATGTCACTTTTTGGGGGGGATACATTTAACCAATTATCTATACTTTTTGTCCAAAAACTTCTTTTTTTTCAGATCAAAAAATATATTGGGAAACATAAAGAAATGGGGTTTAATGTCCAGCATACACAAATCAGATTATTTTGGAACTAACAAAGGAAAGGCCAAAAATAAGGTTGAATTCTGGCAGCAAAGATTCTGTGTCTGTGAGCGCCAGCGGTGCAAAGTGAGTCGGCAGGGGTTATGAGATGGCCCTCTGCCTGAAAAATGTAATATAAATATATTTTACATTAAATTCTAATCACTGAATCCGCTATGTTCGGTGAAATAAGCAAAGAGCTAAATTGAATTACACTCTTTGGCATCTAGTCATTTCAGTCAAAACTTGTAGTATTCTCCGTTCATCGAGTTGCTTCATTACAAATGGCACTCAAAAGCATTGTGACATGATTCTTGCGCCAATTTTAAAATTTTCATTTTGTCTTTAATATCAGCAGTTTATCTTTTCAAGGAAAGAAAACAACATCAATGTTGATTTAAATTGACCAATAAGTCGTGTTTTCAATGTCAAAGACTGTGGATGATATTGAGTAAGCGACTTGCTTCGTTTAAGTGTAAATCATACACATCATCCAGGTCACTAACAGTCATCTATAGAAGTGAATCCAGAAATGTTCAAGATGTTTCATAGTATTAATAAAATATAAATCACTGAGTGGAGAAGACTTATAAAATAAACCTCAAAAACTAATTCATTTTCTCCTAGAGCAGTGAATCTCCTTGGGTTACTATATATATACAACAAGTGTCCACATGGTTTATGGGTTTGATCAGATGATTAATTTCTGTTACTGTGGAGACATTTTCTCAAATTACAAGTTTTATCCCTTGCAGGCTAAATTACTGGTTGCCAGCTGAAACATATTTCAGCTGTATTTAGTAGTTTAATACTGGGAGATACAAATAAAAAACAGTAGCATCACTTACATTTATATCCCTTTTACATTTTAATTTTGTTTCTTTTTTACATGCTTTTGGCAATTTCTACTTGTATTTACGATACCCATTTACAAGAGGAACAGTTTATACTTGTACCTTATCTTCAATTATATATATATATATATAGATTGGAGATTTTTACCTGCATTGGCCAAAAAAGATCATCAGGATTTTTCGACGTGGTTTACCCTTGTCAGTGGCACAGGCCCTCCATTGCTGTGCATGTAAAAAGTTGAATTTGATATAAGTGTAGGCCATAGTGTCGCTGCCGGGCATAATTTCCTTCATAACAAACTGCTGCAAGGTTTCATTTATCTCCCACACGTGAGATAAACGTCCTTTGAAAGATTTTCATTTTGCTACCTTGTTTTGAAATATTGACTACTATCAATAAATGAATATCATCATTACCTTTCTGGTATATTCGTTTTTCAATCGTTACTCCATAGCTTGTTTTATTCTTTCGTCCCATCTTCAAGTCTAATCAATAACTCTAAACATCAATGAATCAATTATATGACCTTTCTGATATTTGGTTTAGTATTTTAGTATGTTGTAATTTTCAAGTCTAATTCATAACTCATAACATCAATGAATCAATTATATGACCTTTCTGATATATTTGGTTTAGTATTTTAGTATGTTGCAATCTTCAAGTCTAATCCATCACATTAAACATCCATGAATCAATTTACATTTCTGGTCAAATTTGATTTTCAATATTAGTATCTTGGCATCCTTGACATCTTCTACTAGTCTATTCCTTAACTCATAACAATATGTCTATTCCACCATTGTACTAGCAGTTATATCAAGTTGGAATGGTACCAATATGCAGCCCTGTGACACACCTTTATGATATGTTTGTTTATTTAATTTTAGTAGATGCCATCTTCTAGTCTATTCCATAACTCAAAACAAAGTGTTTATTCCACTATTGTACTAGTAGTTATATATATATAAAGTTGGGATGGTACCAATATACACCCATGTGACACACTGTTATTTATGATCTTTCCTGCAAGTTATTATGGCAGATCAACTATTTGTCAATATGGTGAACATCTTATCTGTGTAAATATCTATTTGTTCTGGTTTCTATTGGTTTCAGACAGAAGCAAATAAACTTGGTCATTTTATATGGAATACACAGAAACTCTATATCTACACCAATAAATGTTGGTGATTCCATAATACTGAATCATACAATAAACTCTTCCATTTTTCCTTTTCAGGAACTTGCAAAGTCTGTTGTAGTATTCAAGCACAGGTTTAAGATTTGATGGGACGGAGGGTCCTTTTCAGGAACTTGCAGGAGCTGCAGCAGTAATTAAGCACAGATCTAGGATTTTTCGGGATGGAGAGAAATGAAGTCGGGTTTAACATCCTACTTTTCTACACCGACTTGGCTGTTAAGAGAGCGAAATGGCTTTTAAGGTCCACTCAACACAAACTAGGTCATTTCAGATGGGCTATTAAAGACAGCCAATGCCATACAGTCTGCTAAACTAGAAATTTGGCCTGGACAGTGGCACTCTGGTTTATTGTTATTTCAAACTCCATCAAAGGTTCTTTTACATGCACGCCAGTGTAAACATTGGACCTCAGCCTTTTTCATGACATCCGAAGGACTAGACACTATTCCTTGTCAGACTCTCCATCTTGCACCACTGACAAGGGGAAACCATGGCTGTAAATCCTGAGGAACTTTCACGGCCATCACAGAGAGCAAAACCGAGACCTGGTTATCGGCCAACACAGGGAGCACCAATCGAGACATTCTGGCCTGGCTAGCAAGCCTGTTGAATTCTGGTTTTAATCAAGTAAAGTTAAAGTAAAATTCCACTTACACACTGGTTTTTTTTTTTTTCAGTTTGTCAACAGTTGAAAAGTAAATCCAATTAAATCTCAGAGTCGGTTTCAATCAATGCCAATGGGACTAAATCTTTTAATTTGATATTCAACTGCACTCCATGAAATGAAATGAGGTTTTACCTCCTTCTGTTCTGCTCTGATTGGGCTAATGACGAGATAGCCATACAGTCTGCTATGTGGGAAATTTGGACTACTCTTATATCGAATTCCAACTGCCAAAGGATCTTTTACGTGTATACACAGGACCTCAGTTTTCCGTCCCATCAGAATAACTAGACGGCTGTCCTTGTGAGGCCCTAAGTACTGCACCACAGATAAGGGGAAACCACATCAGAAAGATTATTCAACTAAACTATTTTCCACTATATACTAAAAGAGGTAGTGTTTAGAAGACAAAAATACACACAAGACAATGATTTATCCTACTAAACCTTAATGGTACAAAACTGAGAGGAGGTGAGATGAAAAATGGTTCTTTTATTAGGCATAAATCTCAATGAGTTATTTGGTTGTGTGGACTTATTTGACAATGTCATTTATTTTTTGGGACATTTTCTTCCTTTATCTTCTTGAACAGTAAAAATAATGCCATTAAACAATAACCATCTATACCATTTTGACATTTTTTATTTATTTTTATTGGATGGTTGAAGCCACAGGCAATATGGAGAATAGCTGGACAAATTTCTACAAATTACAGTATTTGTCAAGTCAGAGTTTGTTCCTACTCAATGATATGATTTAATGCCGAAACCAACCAAACGTAGGAATTGCCTCTGTCCTCTGTAAGAAAACCAATAATATGACCGATCTTGAGACGATATTTTAAAATGTCAGGAGACAGAAATAGAAACATTTTTCATCTGGATAACTCAATTACTGAAAAAATCTTTATCTCGTAAATCAACCTCTCTCGATAAGAGCGATAAGTACATGTACGCCTGACTTACTTTGCAAAAATATGTCAAATCTTCTGATTGCTTCACTGACTACACTAGTCCACTTCTAACTAATATAGAGACGTATTTCACATAGGAGAGCTACAGTGACTCAGTAAGTAAGAAGTTGGGGAGCTAACATGGAGGTTGTGTTCTACCCTTGGTGTGGGCCGAGAAATTTCATCTGAATTTTCCCACATAGTCCCCCTTGTCAGTGATGCAGGACAACTTATAGTCTTTCTGATGGGACAAAAAAACAGATTCCTGTGAACAAATTGGTATGCATGTAAAATAACCCTAGCCTGTTGTAATTCGGACAACATTTCCATTATAGCATACTGTATGGCGTTTATGCGTCTTTATTAGCCCAGTCACAGCATCAAGTCACCCATCTGCTTTCCTACATTGTAGGTGCCTATTACCATTTTTAAATTAAATGAAATGGGATTTCATGTCCAGCTGCTCTGCTCCGACTGGGCATATGAAGACGGGCACATCTCATACAGTGTGCTATGAGGGAAATTTTGACTGTGCAGTGGCACTATGACCTACTCTTATATCGAATTCAAACTACCAAGGGATCTTTTACGTGCATGCCAATGTGTACAGGACATCGGGGATCTTGTGCGTGCATGCCAATGTGTACACAGGGCCTCCGTCCTGCACCACTGGCAAGGGGAAAGCATGTCCAAAAATACTGATGAACATGCTATCTCCAGGTTGGAGAGCCAGCATCTTATCCACTTGTTATTATTTGCACCCCACTCCCTCTTACTTTTAAAAATTCCTACTGTGACTGCCAATTTTCATAAATATATAAACAAATGTTCGAGTGATTTTGCTTCATATGGCTGAAGTCCTTACACATCAAGTCATCCATCTGCTTTCTCAGGTGCCTATTTTTACCGTTTTTAAAAATTGGCAATTTCCATAAATATTTAAATAAATGTCTGAGTGATTCTGCATTTCATAAATATTCAACAAAGTCTGTATGGTATCAATAATACGGATGATAAAATTTGTGGAATGTTAAATGTTTGGAATCTACGATGACTAGAACAATAAATAGAATATATTATTTTGTATATAATTATACCTCGGATCACCTTACTGTGTAGATCTAAAACAGATACTAACAAAGATGATTTGACGCCCAAAACTGATTGGCGATCTTCTGGGATCGATTTCATGAATAGATAAATTATTATATTTATTGACACAAGGTCAGAAAATAAATAATCTGTCAGTGTATAAACCACATAGAAATGATATAAATATGTAGAAGTTAGAATCATAAATCAGGCAATTAAATGTTCTTCAGATTGACATGGCTGATTAGAATTCTTACAAACATCTATTGTAGGTGGATTGATATACTGATAGAAGAAACATACAGTTAATATTTCAAACCTATATATCTTGACCACAGGAGAGACAGAGAGAGAGAGAGATAGAGAGAGAGGGGGTGGGGCTTAATGTCCATTCAACACAAACTAGCTCATTGCAGGTTCTTCAGCAGTGTGACTAGGTCCTTTCGGCACTAACATATGTTTCACTTTCATTGCATAATTCAACTGCATGTAGAGGTCTTTAGCAGTGGGAGGAAACAGAAGGATCCCTGAGAAAATCCACGGGGTTGGATATGCAACCCTACTCCTTGTCACGTACAACTGGGGAATGTAAACCATGCCAGTTGACTCAATGACAGACCTTATGATACAGCTAAAACGAACATATACTTTATGTAAAATACTTGTCTTTGACTTACAGCTAAAAAACATAGAAATCACAAAAAATAATCTAGTTTATAATGACTAGCTATTAAATTTGGGATCAAATAAAATGATTGATTTCACTGAATTTTACATTTAGATATGTTTTACAGGATGATGAACCGCCTTTGTTAAACAGTTTAACATGTGTTACTGTAAAAACTTGTCCTGTGAGATTCGTTGATTATAGAGCTAGCATTGAAGACTTTGCTGCTAGTCGGTTATTAACAGTATGTCTGCTGAACAAGCCATCCTTTATGTTTTTAATTCAATTCCATCCCATTAAATTAAGATGTTTATTTTCATTCCCTATTTTCAACAGTTCTTCGATAACATATAATGTAGTGTAGTCGAAATGTAAACAACATAAATCACAAAAAATAAACAAGAAAATAATAAAACAACATTAATATTTATCAGTCTCATCTCATCATTGAAACATTGAATACACATGGATATATACCAGTAGTTAAAATCATATTTGTTAAATTTAGATTAAACCTTCACCAATTTCTCTTAAATCAGCTGACACTAAATCTACTGTTAACATGAATTCAAACCTCTTAAGATTAAATATACAGGGACCTGTTTCACAAAATTTTAACTAAGGTAAAATCCAAATTTTAGTAATTTGATTAGATAATATTAGATTGATTTTAGTGCTTATACAGTCAATCAAAATTGAAGTTTCTAATAAAATTTGGATTTAATCTTTAGTTATGATTTCGAGAAACAGGGCCTGGAATATGTAATTCTAATTAGCTAAAATTCAAACCTATTAAGATTAGATTTGAACTTGCCTCATTTCTGGTAGCCTATACAATTAGCGTAGTGTAATGAATATTTGTAAACATAAGATGCAAGAGTAACAGTCTAATTAATAATTAGCCTAAAATCTTTCTGTCTCGTATCACTTTTAAAACTTTAATAACTTACTGCCGGTACTTAGAACTAATTAAATAAAAGTGATGAAAAGACTACACTATCACTAACAGGAAGATGTAAAGTATATTGCCAAACGTGTTTAAGAGCATGTTTTCCCGTCTGCTTCCGAGTGCATCCATGTTATAATATAAATAACCTGTAGACAACATGTGTGTAAGTTGTATATCAACATATATACATATACCATTAGTTTTACACCTGTAGTAATGTTTATTGATATTCACGTCTCGACCACAAGTTAGTCTGACAAATACACGTTAAATTTCCTGCTTTCTAAAGTATATCTGGTGCACTCACTTTAATGCCAACAAATACGACACATCCTCTGAAATTATTTTGACTTGTTTGTTTTCACTGCTTGTAACTTATTACAGAGAGGGAGAGAGAAATGGGGTTTAACGTCCACTCGACACAAACTAGGTCATTTCGGGACAAACATATGGTTTAATTTCATTTCAATAATTTGCTTGGGCATAGGGGTCTTTAGCAGTGGGAGGAAACCAGAGTGCCTGGAGGAAGTAACTTATTACATACAATGACTTATCAGAAACTCTGTTTCCTCAGTTTGATGTAACATGGCATTATGGATGTTTAAAACAGAATCATTTTACTCATTCAAGAATCATTAGATGACCAATGACACTGTACAAATTTTGTCCAGACTATAACAGTTTGGACGGTATAGGCTGAAATGATTGCAACTAGAGTATAGCTATATTTTTCAATAATGCTTCTTATTGAATTATCAAAATCTGAGTGTTGAATACAACCAGACACCTTTCACTGGCACGCTAACATGGGGTCGGTTCAGGGGTTGGGTGAGAAAGTTCCTTTGGATGGATGTTCCTCTGTTACAAGATGGAGGGCTTGACCAGGAAAAGCGTTGATTTGTTTGCATGGGATTATGTTCTATTTGAAATGAAATGAGGTTTAACATACCATTGTTCTGCTCCTGCTATAAGGAAAATTTTGCCTAGGCAGCGGCAGTATGGCCTACTTTTATATAGTATTCTATTGTGCACGCTAATATATACACAGGACCTCGGTTTTCCGTTCCATCCGAAATACCAGATGAACTTTCTCGGGCAATGCAGGAATCGAACACACGACATCCACTCTAGGGAGCCAGCGTCTTACCCACTTAGTCACTGTGACTCCCACGTTTTTATGACAATTGGCATTCACGAAAACAATTCATTGCCCTTAAAGTACAGGTAGAGGTACTTACCGATAATTGAATGGAGATTTCTAATCATTGACCAATTAAATGTAGACATATTAACTTGAACATGTTGTTTATGAGTAACATGTATTATGACTGTCCGATGTAGTTATAAAATTAATGTTAATCCTCTGATAAATCAAACAATCATGTTTACACATGAACGGGAAAACTGATAAAATATTTAATCCTCTTTAAACCTCAACATCATATCAAATTATATCAAAGATCGATTTCACAGTACAAGAGTACAATAGATATTTTTAATGATGTTAACAACTCAAATGCACAAGAAGAGAGAAAGAAAAATGGCGTTTAATATCTACTCAACAAAAACTAGGTCATTTCGGCATTTACATGGTTTAATTTTATTTCAATAATCCTCTTAAGTAGGAGTCTTCAGCAGTAAGAGGAAACCGGATGATCCGTAGACAACCCATAATGTTGGACCTGTCAAACTTCGGATCCTACAGTTCCCACCCACTACTAAAGACACCCATGCGCAAGCTTATTATTTAAATACAATTGAACCATGTTAGTCCTAAAATGACATAGTTTTTGTCATGTGAATATTAAACCCCATTCATCTTTCTTTTTATTCTAACTGAATCCAAACCACAAGAATTTCTACTTTTTTCATATTTGTATCTTTTTCAATTAATTTAGATAATCAGTCTGAGTATATTTTAGCATGGATTAAAGGACAATATTGGTGTCAGTCATTACTACATATGCGATAGAACTGGTTAAACACTCTCCAAATATAATTTTAACACAGAGATCATTGCTACGATAGATGAGTAATAAAGGTTTCAACAATCGGAAGTGACGAATGCAAAAGGAAAACACAAGTTATCCCTCTACTAGTAAGTGCAGGAGGACCGCACTACACACAAAACAAAAATCTACAAGATAAACCTGCGGACAAGACAGAAAATAGACACAGCAAAAAATAAACAAATATCAAATCAAGTGACTGACTGGGGTGACGAATGATAATGACTGACACCAATATTGTCCTTTAAACTGTGAAAAATTAGGTAATTTCTGCAAAAATGATGACCATTCGCTTTAAATGAATTTGTTGCTTTCAATATCACATGTCATGAAAAATCACTTCTTGAGAGAAACTACATGTAGGAGATAATAAAATCTTATTTTCCAATAAAGTCTTATTCCATTTACTGCCCCCTCCAGGCAGAAACCATTTTTTTCATTAAATGAATGTGTTTGCATCACTTGTAACAAGATAAGAATGGCACAAGTCCAAGTTATATCAACACAGATTTCATATATCTTATAAAAAAATATATTCAAAGCTGAAAGAGAGTAGATGAATGAATGAATGAATGAATGAAGAAAATAGTTATTGTAATAATGAATCAGTAAAAATACCTTTCGTTCTGATTCAGACATCTCAAGTGAGGGAGAGAGAAATATATTAGTAGTAAGGGGGCTTGTACAGCCATGCACGTGCGCGCATGCGCATTGCATGCATGTGTGTGCATGTGCGTGCACGTGACCTTGCACTGGATGACCCCTGGCACGTGCGTGACCCCCTGCGTGACCTTGCACGTGCGTGACCTTGCACGTGAGATTGCACGTACGAAGAGAGGGGCGCACGCGCGGAAAGAGAGAGAGAGAGAGAGAGAGAGAGAGAGAGAGAGAGAGAGAGAGAAGAAGAAGAAGAAGAAGAAGAGAAAGAGAGAGAGAGAGAAGACGAAGAAGAAGAAGAAGAAGAAGAAGGGGAAACAACTCTTTTACATTGATTAAGTTGGCCCTGAAAAGGGCCGTTGGTCCTCTCAATGAGAGGGTTAGCAGGAACATCTTGGATGCTCTGCCGAGTACCGTGGTACAGGTTGCTTCTCACACTTGACAGCATGCTTCGACCGCCTATGGTAGGTGTTGTACACATCTACCCCACACCAGAAGCAGACTAGGTAATCTGCTTCTGGCCGGTTCCCCTTAGACAAAGGGTAATACCCCCCACAAGTCGTACAAAACCTTTTGTCTTTTCGATCCATTTTGTTTGTGACTTCTTTTGGCTTTGACACTCCTATTTATAGCTCGGGACGGGACGAGTCTAAGGTGTTGGGGCGATACCATTTTCCACCAATCAGAATAGCATGACGTCACATGACGTCACAAAAAAACAGACACGTGATATGTTGTCGACATTTTATTGAACTTGAACACATTTACAAAGCATATTATTCAACACAAAATTGAACACAAAATTGAACTTGAACACATTGAACACAAAAAACATATTTACAGAGCAAAAAAGCACCGACATCGTTGTCCCTTCTTCTGGTCTTTTTGCAAGTCGGGAAAATGATCCCTAGCCCATTGTTCGACGAGTATATCGTTCACACGATACACGTGCCCGAACACAGAAAGGGCGTGCGGGGAGGGAACGTGAAAACGATGACACAAATAATACAAACAATAATGGCCGCAGACGACACTCTCGAGTCCCTGAATCCATCGGGGTTGGTAGTGGAGTTGTAGATCTTGGACGAAACGTCGAAAGGCTTCTCCGTAGACATCAGGGGGACACCCGTAGGAATCGAAGAAGGTAATGTGATCTGGTCCTTCGCACACAAACACGGTCCAGTGTCTACCGGGTTGGTCTTCGTCGTCCGTGTTGATGACATAGGCTTTGGGGTACGAGGTCGGGCGCAGTATATCCAGATGATTACGAGCCCACACGCCCCCGAATACGTTAGCGGGGAGATGTTTCTCTAAAGCCCGTGTCAGTTGTCCATTGGAGAGAGCCTCACCAATCTGTGATGACTTGTCGGTTGGCGTCGATTTCCAAGACATTGTCGTATTCGGCAAACAGAACAAGACTGAGGTGATTGGTCGGGGCCGCACCGAACTTGAGTTCCAAAGACAGGTTACCCGCCGCTTTGGGATGAAAGTAGTTACCGTCAGCTCCGTGGTCGTTGGTCAAATCGAAACAATACAAAGTGTACCCATTGATATAGTCGTGGAAAGGGAGGTCCAGGTCTTCTCGGGTGTTTAAGACGGCCACCC
Organism: Patella ulyssiponensis; assembly: GCA_963678685.1. Taxonomy (NCBI): domain Eukaryota; kingdom Metazoa; phylum Mollusca; class Gastropoda; family Patellidae; genus Patella; species Patella ulyssiponensis. Next base: position 62,809,755 of record OY783231.1, on the reverse strand, counting down.
GTTTCATCAAATCCAAGTAAGGTGCGATGGCTTGTCGCTGGGGAAAGTTGACGTCGTATTCGTCCACAATTTCCCCGTTCTTGGTCAATTTGATGTTTTCCAATTGATTGTGTTGGAATTCGAAGGGATTTCTGTTTTTTCTTCCATCGTAGGCCGTGTTACGTACCATACCCACGATTAATCTATTGGGCAGGCTTTCGTTGACAAACAGATTGTCTAGGACGTGACTGGTGCGATTGTCGGGAATGACCATGTCGCGGACCACCACGCGCTTCAGGGGATACTTGGCGTTGGACGATTGAAGTTGCGCGGCTACCCGTGTGTAGGTACTGGGAGCCAGAGTGACGAACGGGATATCCAGGTAGGCTTTGGTGAACTCGACTTTGTAATCTTCTGCATCGTTGCCTTCGCCGTACATCAGAAAAAATTTCGGGGATTGCTTTTCCAATTTCAATCGCAGGTCCACACCGTCCAACAGATACCGATCTTGTAAACACATGTCCAAGTGTAGACGCGACTGCAATTCAAAGGTGCGACTTTCAGCGATGGTTTTCTGACGTTGTTCCAATCCTTTGTTATTCGGAGCCTGTCGTCCACCATCCCCGGCGGTGGCGACGGATTTCGTGGAATTGAACTGACTGGCGGTGTCTTTTTCCCACAAGACTTGTTTCGACAGGTGATCGTTCTTGGCTCCCTTACCGAAACTCAACAAATTCTCCAAGTAAGCCCGGTAGGGATAGGTGGGCAGAGAGGTGGTGACCAAGGTTTCGGCATCCTTTCCCAGGCGTAATTTGACGTCTTTAAACAACGAATGAAACAGGTTGTTAATGGGTGCGACTTGACTATCCGCATCCAGGTCATCCCCGTTGTTCTTGGTCACCTTTAGGGCCAAGTGCAGTGTCATATTGGCCAGATCGATGAAATCGGTGGTGGCATTGGAAATATAAAATTCGATGGGTCCGTCGTGGTTCAAGTCGGGCGTCAGTGGATACTTTCGGATTTTGGTCACCTTGTTTATGGCCGTCTGCGTGTCGGGTACACTGAACAAATCCTGCAATTCGTCTCGCGCGCAGGGACAGGAATCATTGCGCATTACCTGCGTAGCCATGGTCGAAGATATCTAGTTTACGTCGTTTGTGAGAGGTGACCTGTGTCTTCTTCTTCCTCTTCGGACGATGTGAAGTGGACGGGGTTCGTGAGGGGTCTTTTATAGGTTCCAGGTGGGCGACCACGTTCTTGAGTGTGTCGGACATCGTGTTTGACAACGCGGGGCGAAGCGTGTCCTGGGCGACTTTCTTCCAGTTCCATTTTTCACGACCACTGACGGCGTCGAGCACGCTTTGCCCCACTTTGGGTAACACTTGGGCCACATTCTTTTTCACGGCCGCTTTACCGGCCGACCACAAGGTCTTCCCGACCGATTTGACGGCATTCAATAACCCCGACCATCGACCGGCACCCTGTTGTCTCAGAATTCCCCCCTTGTACACCACCAGACCATTGCCAGCCCCTCGCTGTCTGAGCACTCCACCTTTGTACACTCGAATCATCATCGGCGGCGAAAATGAAGTTGGACCACCACCTTACCGTCGAGAAATGGCACGGCTTTCCCCATTCCGTTCCTTATATAGAGACCAATGGAGTTTAGTCGACTGTACTTCAGAGGTAAGTAGTGAATCCTGGCGGGACGGTGATACAATCGTCGACTGGGAATCACGTCTAGCAAAGTAGCCTTCACGTCGCCCACGATCTGGGGTTCGATAATGTCCGTGTAGATGTAAAACAGATCGTACTGGATTTGAAGATTTGGGGTGTGGTGGGCGTAGAAATACCGTAGACTTTGGCCATCTTCGCCGGTCATATCGATTGACTGCAGGGCAACCAAGAGTTCGTTTCCAGGCCATCCCAACATGGCCACGATGGGTCCACACAGACGAAGTTCGATTTTCGGCAACACGTCAAACCAGAAAAGCGCCTGCACGTTATTGATCTTCAGATACACTCTATCGTTGGTGTTGTCTCTCTTGAAAGACACGAAGGAACCTCTTTGTACGGCCCCTTGGCGCATCACCTCTCGAGTTTCGTACTCGTTCTGCTCTTTCTTCTCGTGGTCGGTCATTTCCTTGTTATTGGGATCCAAGCGAACGGGTTTATGGGCCAAATGATTGTAGATGGGAGACAGGTTCCACAAATCATCCAGTTTAGTGTTCAGGACATCCAGGATGTGTCTCAGCGACTCGTAGTCGTCACTCTTGATGTGCGTTTCCATTTCGACCGATCCCTTGATCTCACCACCCTTTACACCTTTGAAACAATTCGACGGGTCGATCCTGTGGCGGTCCCGGCATATCTTGACTCCGGGTTCGTCGCTCGAGGGCGGCGACCAAGGATGAATGCGTAAGCCGAGCGTGTTGTCTCGTTGATCGATGTTTTGCCATTGGTCGGGTAACGTGATCATGGACAGACCCACTTCCCATTCCCGATGATCGACGAGAAGTGGCGGTTCCAGATGTGTATGATACGTGGAGACTTTGTTGTCGGGATACCACGACATGGAACTGTCACTAGGGAGCGTGAGGTAAAAGGGCCGGTCGTTGTTCATTATGTTTGGTTTTCAAAGTTGGAGAAGGTAACAGGTAACCCAAGCTACTGGAGAGCAAGGCCGTCCACAACGTGGTCTGCGATCCGTCGGGTTTGAAAGCCAGTTGGGACAAAGAAACTCCCGCCACGACGTACACTAAAATCACTTGACAGAAAAAGACAATTTCCGCTTGTGGCACACGTTTTCCCAAGAGCGACCAATTGTGGGCACTAGCGGACGTAGACGTGGTTTCGTCTTGCATGTTGACTGATGTTGGCGTCTCTCGCTCCTATTTATACGTTTTGGAGACTGGTCCTGTCGATCCACGAATTAAAACTCGCCGGATAGCCCAACCATTTCACCAATACTTTGTCTTTTTTTCTTTCGAGTACTCTTTCGATGGGAAAGATCTCATCGTCGTTGACTTGGACCGCTTGCAATTCTTCGGGATAGAAGGTGCCCTGTATGGGTTCACCTCTTTCGTCCAACAGTTTGTAACCGGGACCGACGTTGGGTGCGACGTTGAACGTTTCCAGAGTCCAGTTGGGCCAGTAACCTTTGTCGAAGGCACCATGTTTCGGTAAAGCCAAACGTACGGTCGTACCAATGTCCATTGATTTTTTCTTTTTCGGGGAACGTGGAGGCAGTGTTGTCAACATCCATTCGTGTTCGGGGCGAACATCTTTGGGCGCCATGCCGATGGTCCGATGTCGTCTAGCATTGTAAGCCCGAACCAGGTCGTCTAGCACGTCGATGTACCGTTGTGTTTGTCGATGAGTAAAGTATCGCCACATGCGCTCTTTCAGTGTCCTTTGAAATCTTTCGACCACACTGGCTTTGGTTTCGACGTTGTGTGTCACGAAAAAATGTATTTTTTTCTTCTTCAGGTACGCTTGCATTTTTCGATTGAGGAATTCGGTACCTTTGTCCGTTTGAAGTCGCAGGGGTTGTCGACTTTGAAAGATTTGACGAAAGGCATCCACCAAACTGTCCCCCGTCTTGTTTTTGAGGGGCAACACCCAAGCATACTTGGAAAACACGTCGATGACGCACAGCAAATACCGGTATCCTTCATTCTGTTTGGCCAAGGCCGACATGTCGCTCAAGTCGGCTTGCCACTGATGATCTATGCCGGCCACCACCGTGGGAGACCGCGAGAATTTCTTTTTCAATGGTTTGTGCAAGGTGTACGCCCTTTGTTGTTTCAACCATGCCTTGACTTTGTCCAAGGACACACCGGTAGCTTTGTGAAGGCCCAGGACTCCACCGAAAGCGGCCGGGTGATTCGGGTCGTAATACACTTTCTTCAGCTTTCGTTCCATGTTTCAGCAGGTGTCCCTATGAACAGGCTATTTATAGTTTTTGCAAGGAGAGCCATCTTCTGGTAGATGTACTAGGGGTATCCGTGCTGGAGATTTTCTTCTTTCTCGGGCGTCGCGGCGGAGTCCGTGTCGGTGGTGTGGACAACACGTTCCATCGTTCTTGATTACCAATGGCTTCGCGCGGTACGTTCGTGGCCTTCAAACTTTGCATCACGCCAAACCATCCCACGGGAGCCTGGGTATTCTTTCGCCGACGAACCAAATCGTTCACAATGTCAATGGCATTGGTGTTGGGTACGCGTGAGCCATTCCGAACCAATTCCAAGTTCTCGTTCCACGACCAAGGTGTCTTTTCTTTCATGTGTTTCAACAAAAGGCGAGCTCGATGTTGATAGGGTCGGGGGACCGACTCCGGGATGGGTGCCTCCGAAATTTCTTCTTTTGGCTCGGGTATGTTTTCGTCCAACAAGGGAATGACCAGTTTTCTTTTCTTTTGCATCGTTTGATAACGATGTAACAACTGTCCGTAACGCTGCATTTTATTTTCGTCGGTTAGGGTGGGATCGTTTAACACGTGTTGCATGTCTTGGTGGACATTCTCGACGGCCTGCTGCAGTGGATCTCGATCGTACACGGGTTCGACTTGCATGACTTTGACGGGTTTGACGTCGGTGGGTCCGTCGAAGGGTACCAGTTTCATTTTCTTGGCGAATTTCATCTTTGGGAAAGGACCTAAACAATCGGGTGAAGAATCCTCCTTTCTGTTGCTTCAGAAGTCGCCGACGGGTCTTCCAAGGTGTTTTAGACGTGCCCAAACGTCGTAACAAGGGGGCGTCCTTTTTCAAGCGCTTGACTTCTTTGTCGGTCACAGGAACGTTGCCGCGAATCAGGTTTCCAATACACTCACACACACCGTCGACGATGGGTTGGGTCTCGAGTAAAAGAGGACGGTCTTTCGGTGCAGTGTTCAATAGATACCGCAGTGTCTCCATGACTGAGCTCGGGGCCGTTCTCCGGTTCCCTTTTTATACCTTTCTGTCCACGGGGTTATCCACCAAATAGTTTAGATAGCTCGGCAGCCATAGCGTTCGCTCTATCGTGCCTTCTAAGGAAGGGATGTTTACCACCCTTTTGTCCACCCAATAGATTAGATACCAAGGGGGCCAAAGCCGGGAGGGCCATGGCCAGCAATGCCCCGATGGCACCACCCTGTTGATCGACAAGTCGTCGTTTGACGTTGGGGGATGTTCGTGGATTACTCAGTTTGCGAAGCAACGCTCGATGCTGGTTCAATTCTTCGGTACTCAGACCCCTTCCGCGCTGAGCGGCCCGTCGAACGAATTGATTTCGTTTCTTGTTTCTTTCCTCTTGCAGTCTTTCCTTCCATCGCAGCAAGATACGAATCAGCACACCCCCAAAAAACCCACGTCCCCCGGGTTTCATGATCAGGGAGAGTTTTTCGGTCGTCGGCATGTTTCTCTCCGTCAGTTGGGTCAACACTTGTCGATTTCGTTCCACCCATTTCTTGTGCTGGGCATGTAGTGGTTGAATGTTACCCTTCAGCAAATGGTTGGCCGCCAACTTGAACCACTGCAACAATCCAATACGTGCCCGGCCCGTATTCTTGACCAACTGTCCATAAGCCATATCGGGAGTCAGATGTTGTAATTTGCGAATGAAGGACTTGAGTCCTTTCATAGAATTCTTCTTTTCTCTTCGTGGTCTGCGAAAGATCGGAGAGGGAGACCGAGAAGGGGAGGGTGGTGACGTGGGACGTGGAGGTGTGACCGGTAAGGTGAGGCGTGGAGGTGTAACCGGTAAGGTACGGCGTGGTGGTGTGGCCGGTAAGGGAGACATGGGACTCGTGGGTGGTGTCAACGACGGGGGTAACCATTGTCTTCTGGGTGCCCTCATTCTCGGGCGAATCTGACTTCGTACCGTGGGATCACGAAGGTCCGGTGCCAGGGTCGGGAACGTCGCCCTGGGAAGGGTGGGAGGTGGGTGTTTCCTCTGCGTATTCTTCGTGCGAGCCATCGTGACAAACAAGAGTCATTTCGAGGTACAGGTCCCCCTTTTATACTTTTTGGACGTAGACGATGGGTGGTTCCTCTTGGGGTAAAATGTTGGATCTCAGTCGCAATGTTTCGGGAGTGTCGGGCTTCAAATCAACGAGTAAGTAACTGCGAGGGGTACTCGTCGCATCTTCATAAGCTTCTTGCATATACTTGGAGCGGGAAGGGTACATCTGACGGGCCAACACACCAATTTGCGAGGCGTCTCGGGGATTTTTGAACAAGACCAGGTAATGGGCATTCAGACTGATGGTACGCTGTTGCTTGTCAAACAAATTTTGCACAATGTAAATGACGCTCGTGTCGTGGTGATGACTCTTTTTCGTGAACCACTTTTGCAATATCTCCGTGTCTTCTCCCATCAAATCATCCACGACTAAGACTTGTGGACCTTTGACTTGACCCATCACGTCGTCAATATCCGTCAAGCCTTTGACATAAGTGTAGGGAAAGCGATCATAACTCTCTTGCCATTCGCCATAAGCCCACACGATACGTTGGGGAGGGACGTCGAACAGGGACGCTTGAAGAAATTTCTGCACAAAGACCGTCTTTCCAACACCCGTTGGACCACTGACTAACATGGTAAAGGGATGTTTGAACGTCACATCCATCTTGCACTGTTTCCCCCATTCCCTTTTCCCCTGCCTTTTATACCTTCGCGACAGAACAACAGACATGGAATGAAATTAGAACACAATTTATTTTACAAAAAATACAAAAAGAACATTCAATACAACAATTCAAAAAACATATCATACAAAGGAAAAGAAAAAACTGTTAGTTATCGCGTTCTCTCTTCAGGATCTCTTGTCTCACCCAGGGTACATTTCTCAGGACGCGAGGAATCCAATACACATGTCCCAAAAGCTTCTGCATCGTGTCGTGTGGGTGCCAGTCTTCCACTTCAGCAAACGTGACGACGACGGGTATCCATTCACTCATATCGAAACAAGGGGGATACGACAAGACTTCGGTCATATCTCTCGGACCCGCATATTGGATGAGTGCTCGGGAAAAACTTTCTGCTTCCTTCTCTGCCAACAAGAGGACAGCCGGGGTTTCACCATTTTCACTGGTAGTTGGGAGAATAGGAGATGGGATGGAAAGCTTCGTCGGCTGTTTTCTTTTTCTCTTTGTATCGTCTGTAGAGCTCGAACGCTTCTCCGCACCAGTACCAGTATCGCTGACTGCGGGTGTTGTCTCTGGGCATGTCGATGTTGTTGTCGAACATGCGACCGGCAACGGCTTCAAAGTTGTTTTCTGTTTGGATTTCTTCTTGGCACTCGAGCAGGCCGTGTCCGAGCTGTCCACAGTTGAGGCACTTGTGATTTTCGTCGGTGGGTCTCTTGATTCCGTAACACTTTCTTTTGACAGTTTCTTTTCTTTCTTCATCACTCTTCGCTTTTTGGGCTTCGGCTCGTTTTCCACACTGGGGTGCCCAGTGTCCTGGTTCTCCACAGAGGTAACAATTTCCATAGGAACCATAGGCTGGTCTGTCTTGTCTTGGTTTTCGTTGCTGTTGTTGTTGGGAACGAGCAGGGCAGTCTCTATACCAGTGTCCGACATTGTTACAGGAGAAACAAGCTTGACTAGCCATCGAGAGCAGAATGAAATTGCAGTGTGACACTTCGCTTCTTATAGTCCTGGTCGTGACGTCACTCGCTTTTGATTGGTTCTTTCTTTTCCTTCGTTTTGATTGGTTCGTTGTTTAGTCTATGATTTCCAGGCTTTCCACGTACTTTTTCACTTCGTCCCAATCGACCAAGGCTTCACTCACGTGACAGGCTTCCAAAAACGTCATCAGGTCGGCTCGATTACCGTGTTTTTGTCGCCAATGGTTGAACACGGTGAAAATTTGCATGCGTGCGTTGTTAGGATGACTCATCTTGGCTTGACTGATTCGCGCTTCTCTGATCCCCAGTTGTCTGCCAATACATTCCCAGCCTTCTCCCAGTTTACCGGACATGACATTGATATCCATTTGATCCAGAGACCATCGTTTCTTTTTCTTCGGCAAGTCGTCCATCCAATGACGTATGGGGTCTTCTTTCTGTTCGACGAACTCGTCTTTGCGTTTGATCAACGCGGTCTTAAAGCCCGGTACCACCGTCCAGAACTTTTTCAAGGCTTTCTCGACGTCTTCTCGCCATCGTTGTTCGTCCTCCCACGTCTTGACTTGATCCCGTGGATCGTCCATCATACTGCCTAGCACGCTATCGATGTCTTGAAGTTTCGGCTCGTCCACCCAGAGGTAGTGATTGTAATCGTCCACGGGGTGTGAGGGTTGACCCGTTATGGAAGAAACGCCTAGTCCCAGACACGAGTGGTATCTCTGACTGGGATGTTCGTACTTGCAACCGATACACTCTTCGTGTTGCCTTTCTTCTATAATGGGTAGGAAACATTTCAACACTCGAAAGTTGAGCCATCGTCGTCTAAGTTTCTCGATCATCTCCGTATTTTCTGCCGGTTCGTCATCTTCTTTGTTTGATCGCCATCGTCCTGAGACCCGAAAGTCAGTATCCATAGGGGTAAGTGTTGCTCGGTTGGCCATCGTCATTGAATTGAACAAACCGCTTGTCATACACGATTTTATATTTCTTGTTCTCGGGGCGTGTCCAAAGACGGCGGTCACGTGATCTGGTAATCTTGAACGGATTGGCTATGACCAGAGGTTCGTTTTGATTGACGTGCCGTACATTCTCCTTCATGATGGCGTAATTCAGCTGTTGGGAGGCACGATAATTCAAGGTGAATCCCCGGACTTTACATACAGTTTTACCATCGCTCTGGCGGTACGCGTAATTCTTTGGTCCTCCGCTAACAAATTCTCGAATGGTGACATCTTCGGGCAACTCGTTCTTCCACTGGCCCAAACTCGAACCTTCCGGGGGATTCCATGATGTGGGGTGGTATTGATAGATGACGCTATCGGTGTCAAAATAGCATACCCGTTCTCCCAACTTTTCCAAGACGGAATAGAGTTTTAAACGGGCCTGGGCCGTGACAAAGGCGGCGATAACCACGTTGGTGATGGGACAGGGTGCGACGTGTTCTTCTTTTTTCAGCGTTTCCATCAAGACCATGTTGTCGTTGACTAACTGCACATCTCGTACGGTCTGGGTCACGTCCAACATTTTTTCAAAATAGACGCTGGGCTCCGTGATGTATTCTGTTTTGGGAAAGTTGTCTCTCTGTCCGAATTTACCCCATGCTGTGTTCAATTGTAACTTGCTAAACGCCCGCATTCCTTTGTTGGGTTTTATCGACGCGGGATCCAGACGAATACCTTCCGTGTCGTACACGTCGTTAACGAAGCGGGCCTTGTCTTCTTCGGTGTGGCAGGTGTCGGGATAACCGCTGCTTTCCATCTTCTTCTTGAGGTAGTGGTTAATGTACCCCGTAAACAGACCGCCCGTTTTGGCCTCGGGATCGTAAGTGCTGAATTCTTTCCAGTGCCAGACTTCGTAGACTTTCAGTACTTTGTATCCTAGGGCCACCGCTTTCTTGAGTTCCAGGGTGACAAACGTACCCACCCAGGCTCGCTGTTCGTCAGTGTGATCACACGGTTGGTATTCGGCAATCTCTCCTTGTTGCATGTGTTCGTCGACGCAGCTTCGACACAGGGCAAACACCAATTTCTGTTTGCGTCGAAACGGGAGCACCGGGTGGAACAGGCCACGGGGTGGCAAGACGGAACACTGGATCAACCCTTCGTACTGTTGCCACTGGTCTTGATCGGGCTGTGTGACGATCGTGGGTTCCTTGATGGGAAAGGTACCGTACTTGCAGATGTAGGGGTACAGGGACACCACGTCGATGTAGCGCATGTCTTCCACCGACTCGTTCACCAACAGTTGGATGGCATTGGTTCTTCCGCCGAAGAAAGCGTTGCGGGGCATCAGAGGTTCGGGAGCGGGCCATTGCTGATCTTCCAAGCCTTGTAAAAATTCGTTCATCTCGGGATCGTGGCGTCGTTCTTCCTCCATCTCACATTCCCACATGACGCGGATGGTCTGCATACCATACTGCTCCTGGAGTCGACGCTGACGTTCTTGTGTCTTCTGGTACAAGTCCCTCATACTGCGAGATGGATCGTAGGGATGTTTATGCTGAAGGTCTTGGACGGGGCCCGGATAACATTTGGGACAACCGTGAAAGGCACACCCGTGAAACTCGTACACCGTACCCGTGGTCGTGTCCATACCATCTAAACTGTAAGGGCCAACTCGGCATTCATTACCGTTGCGGGCGTGTCGAATGTTGGGTAGTGGGGTCTGGTTTCGGAATGCAGCCATGGTCTGTCGGTGTTGTTCCCATTCCAACCATCGAAGGGCTTTGTTGGACTGTTGTCGAGGCTGGAAGCGGTGCCAGTCCTTACCAGGTTTTGGCTGTTGCATCAAAGCTCGAGGAATGACGACGAGGGTGTCTTTTGTGAGGTAGTGCGTGCGTAACACGCGACTGCAGGCAGAGGCCAGGGTCAAACTCTTTTCAAAGGGATCGATTCCCGTGTCCATGAGGAATATCTCGCGAAACACACCACAGCATCGGCGGAGGACATCGACGTCACTCTTACAGTAGGCGAGAATTTCCTGGCGAAAATCAAAGACGTCGTGACAGTGTTGCTCATACCACTCGTGAAATTTTTCTCGTTCAGTCACACTCATGCCATCCGGATCGTAATCGGTGTCGGGAGGATAGGCGCCCACGTAATCTTCATTCTCCGGTTTGTTGAAGTGGTGAGGGAAGTAACCTTTCTTGAGTTCTTGCAGGCCAAATGTCTTGGGCATGTCCCGTAAAGCCATCGGTAGAAAGTTGAGGGAATCGATGAATTTTACCGTACCGACTGTGATCGTCATCGCTTTACCACCATTCATAATCACTTCGGGTTGCGCCACGGAATGTTTGTGCAGCGTCTGTAAAATCAGTAGGCCGTCGTAACCTTTAAAGTTGTGAGCCACGGCAATCACGGGACTCGATTCGTGACTGTCATGTTTCCGACCATTTACCACCGTACCGTGAGCAGCGAGTTGTAGAAACCATTTTCCCACATCGTCCAGCGTGTCTGGGCCTTTAAACACAATTTCCCGTTGGTGATTCCAGTACGTGTCACAGTGCTCGCAGGGATCTTGATTGTCGATACAAAAGTGACAGCAGGTTTGCAGGACACATAGGTTGGGAATGTGTTCACCGGTATCTTGCTGGCATTCAAAGTCAAAGAAGACGAAGCGGGTTAATGTTGTCTGCTGTAGTTTGTCGATTTGGGTCTTTCGGTCTTTGTTCATGTTGATGGGTGATTTCAGTGGTTGGATGTAGCAAAACTGTTTCTCGGCCGTGTGCCACTCTCGGCAGATGGAACATTCGTATTCTCCGCATCGATGTTGTTCTAAATTTCGCTTGGCCTTGATGACGTCCCACTCTTTTTGACATTTCTCGCATTTCTTCCATCGATGACATACACTGCACTTGGCTCTGGAACGGGTGGCGAGATGATTGTCGAAACACTGGCGGCTCATAAACACACGATGACATCGGTAACACGTCTTTGTGTTGGGATCGGGTGGACAGGGTGGACCCATTGTCTTACATCCTTGGCACATGACGTGACACGAGTGTTTCTCTGCAGCATTGTATCCTACTTGACAGGTGTCACAAAAATACGACCTTTCTACAAAGGCGGGCATGGAGGTAATGACGTCGTAATGCCTGTCGTGTAAATACAGGTTGAGATGTTTTGGTGTGCCTGTGACGTGTTTTGTTCCCCGATAGATCGCCTTCCCAAAGATGGCCCGAGAGAAAACGTTGAGCTGATAACCTTGCTGTCCTAAATACTTGGCGTACAGTTCCCAGGTTTCCATCCCCGTGCAGGCTTGCCTGGCTCCACCGACGGCATCGATGAGGGCTTCGGTTTTCTTCGTCTGCCACGAATGGGGTCCTGTATTGTTGATTAATCTCTTCCGTTCTCTTTCCCATTCAGGCGTGTCTTTTTTGTTGGCATAATGACGGGCGACGACAATAGCTCGCTGAAAACATAAGTCGTCGGCATTCTTTATGGTGACGAGGCATCGCTTTTTCTTTAAATAATCGTCGAAATTTGCGCAGTGTCTCTTCTTCACGTTTGTTCCACCGCTACCTCTACCATCGGGAGGGGACACGTGACAAATACTCATGGACATTCTTTGATCTAGTCTAAATTCTTCGTTACTCTGTAACACGGCTGCCACTTTCTGCAAAACGTCTTCGGCTTTTAACAAACGAAGCTCACGGAAAGGTAACCAGATCGGTGTTTTGAGTCCTGGGTGACTAATGGCGATTCTAACATAATCACTTTCTCTGGCGTCCAAGGTTCGCCGAATTTCTTCGATGATGGCCTCAAAAGTGTCGTGTAGTTGTTGTGGTACATCGTTGGCTGGAACGTGGGACCAATCTTCCAAAAAATCTATCTCCACACACAGTGATTCGGTTCTAAACAATCGGCTGTATCGTCTATCCACGGGTCGTAAAGAATAACTCATCTTGCTTCGCTCGCTGATCGCTTGAAAATGACTGAAGCTGTCGCCTCCCTTCTTTTTATTCCTGTCACCATGAATGGACTCGTCCATGACGTCATACCCTTCAAATGGATTCGTCCGTGACGTCACCCATGAATGGACTCGTCCGTGACGTCATATCAAATTGACTCGTCCTTACGGTCTTAAAACGACACAACATCTGTCTCTCTATCAGTATCAGAATGGATGCTCCGGTGTTACGCATCGAAGACAACCACAGCACGGATACTCTCATGTATCTCAGGGGTCACACGCTTGCCGTGATTACCCCTGACGATATCTTTGTCTTACCTGACGAGGTGTTTTTCAGGGCCAACTTAATCAATGTAAAAGAGTTGTTCCCCCTCCCTGCTTCTCCTCTTCCCCCTTCTTCTTCTTCGTCCTCTCTCTCTCTCTCTCTCTCTCTCTCTCTCTCTCTCTCTCTCTCTCTCTCTCTCTCTTCCGCGCGCGCGCCCCTCTCTTCGTACGTGCAATCTCACGTGCAAGGTCACGCACGTGCAAGGTCACGCACGTGCAAGGTCACGCAGGGGGTCACGCACGTGCCAGGGGTCATCCAGTGCAAGGTCACGTGCACGCACATGCACACACATGCATGCAATGCGCATGCGCGCACGTGCATGGCTGTACAAGCCCCCTTACTACTATATTCAAAGCTGACTGGTGAAAGAGAGTAGATGAATGAATGAATGAATGAATGAATGAAGAAAATAGTTATTGTAATAATGAATCAGTAAAAATACCTTTCGTTCTGATTCAGACATCTCGAGTGAGGGAGAGAGAAATGAGGTTTAGCGTCCACTCGACACAAACTAGTTCATTGCGGAACTAATATATGGTTTCGACAGACGGACCCCATAAGTGCACAAACTTTTAAAAAAAAAGATTCTGGGGGGGAAAAGCATCAAAAGAGACAATAGAATAAAATGTAACAAAGAGAGATCCACATCATGTCAGCTTGGTAAGAATATATCACAAACAAACAACAAACATAATATTAATTTATAACCCTGAGCAGCAGCAGCCGCCAGATTTCTGACTGTGATGCTCACAATACCAGCAGCTGGAAGTGATGAGACAAGTCGGACTGGACCAATGTGTCTTTTCATCAATTTCCTTATGTCTAGTATAATAGTCTAGTTTGGAATTTATTCTTTAGTTTTAAACTCTATTTTTGCATGAATATATTCTTTAGTCCTAAACCATATTTTTGAATATATTCTTAGTAATGTCTTGTCTTAAACTCTATATCTGAATATAGTCTGACTTATGTCTATAGTCTTAAACTCTATATCAGAATATATTTGTATCTATGTCTTACTTATGTCTTGTCTTAAACACTATTAATGAATGTAAAGTCAAGAAAACTAACAGAATTTGAAAATCATTGGCTTATTGCCGATGCTGTTCAACAAATAAAGAGTTGTTTAAGAAAAATGTTGCTGGGACAAAACCAATATTTATTATATACAAACATTACAATGTGTTAGAAGACGCAAAGTGGTAAATATTTTCTCGATTAACACATGTTTTTATTTTCTATTTAATCCAGGTTCATTAACTCTTGTTGAAAGAACTGACCTCCTAGCCTGCTACACACATCATTTTCATTAAATAATTGTTGCTTTTGGCATTAATTAAATCCATACCTATACAACTGTTCTGAATAGATGCAGTGTGGTATAAGGGCAATTTTGTTGTTTATTGCCTGCAATGTCATGTTCAGTTCGTTTGCTTTGTCCGCGGGTTTGTGTAATGGGTTGTGTTTGTGGGTTGTGCAGTCCTCTTGCACTTACTATTAGTAAAGATTTTGTTCTTCCATTCAATATGGCAGTATTTTCTGAAATTAATAGATGTACTGAAATGGTTAGATTCGGTTAGATCCATTTCACTTTGCCACATGCAGATTTTGATATAGGTCAAGAGATCTAGCTATAAGCCTTACCCTAACCCTAACCCACAAACCTCGTGACCTTGGGGAAAACTGCAGGTGGTCATTTGAATTAGATCTAACCGTACTGCAATACCTCAACTCCATCTCGGGATCTGCTCTTTACAGCAAGAATCTCTTCTAGTTCTAGACAGCGGAAACAATCTAAATACGACTGGCTCTGATGACCTTTAAGAGTTGTTCCAAATTTTGATTAATCGTGATCAATGTGTTTATCATGCGTGTTAATGTATCTCAGGTATGTCACACCTATGACATTAATAAAGTAAAAGTAGAGTGAATACAGGTTAAGGAAGATGTTGTCAGAATATCAAGGTAATGCTATATTACATGTGGGGAAAAGGTGAGGTTAGCTGCCAACATCAACAAAAACATCAACAAGTGAAGGTAAGTGATACAAACTGGGTGAACAGACGTTTTACCCATATTCAATTTATGTACAGTGTATCCTTACGTGTATGAGAGAGAGAGAGAGGTTTAACATCTGCACCACACAAAATAGGTCATTTAACATATGATTAAAGTTTATTTCAATGATAGGGGTCTTTAGCAGTGGTTGGAAAACAGAGCATAAGGAGAAAACCCACCAGGGGTCTTTCACAGTGCGTGGAAACCAGAGCATAAGGAGAAAACCCACGAAGTCGGACAGGCGATCCTACTCATTGTCATGCACAACCTTGGAATCGAAAGAACACCAGTTGATTAAGTTACAGACCTTATGATACAGCACACATGCTTACCATCTGGCCATCCAACCCTTCGTATAGTATAAGATACGAAAAAAACAGAATTTTTTACTGTAGTAATATCTTGATTAAAATACACATCTATATTTCATTTCGTCTTTTTATATAGGCCGCATTCTATGGGCACAAATTCTTGCTGCAAAAACATTTTCGTTCCCCTTAATGTGGTCTAGAAGATATTTTATCGGTGTATAGTTAATATAGTAATTAGCGTTTTCTGAAATGTTCCACAAAATATTTAATAGTTCTTTGATGGTATTCGTCTTTGAAATCCGGACTATTTTTTGATAGTAAAATTCATAGTGCGCAAGGTTACTGGACAGAGTTCAAAGTTGTTCGCCGCGTCACGTGTTTATTTTTACCACAATCGACCAATCGTGTCATTGTCTTCATTCGCGTAACTCGGTTGTTGATAAACACGAAATGGCGACCCCCTTGCAGCGATAGAATATATGTATACGGCCTGCTGATACTACATGAAATGACGACAAAATTATCCTGTATTGTTCACCTTGAGGGTGTTAAGAAGGATGGCGCTGAACCGTTCACAAAAACAAGGTGAGACAAATGCCGTGAGGTTGCTAGAGAATGGTTAGAGTTGGATGGAAATGAACAATCCATCGCAGCATTTTTAATACGAATGGGTTGATCACGAAAGATATTGAAGATACAGTCGATTGTGGTTATTTCACCCAACATGTTATAGACGTTTTACGGACAAAACAAGGCTAATAAAAGCAGTGAAAAGATGTCAGAAAAAAGCCCAAATAGAGAGTAAGAAGGCAGCCTCTACTGTCTGCCCAACTGCAACTACTACTTATACTTGTAGGCCTTATAGTACTACTAACTAGTTGTACTTCATCTTCACCATCTTTAAAAACTAAGAGTAAGGGTGTTTCTCATTCACCACCAACCCCACCATTAATATCACCAAAGAAATTAAGGTCACATCATGGCACAGTACTACCTACTACTTTATCATCAGAGCTGAGGAAGTCAGTCTTACCAGATATTTGCATCAGTTGCAAGAAAAAATCAAAGTATTCTAAAGTTAAGGGCACACAAAAGAGGGAAAATTTGGTCCAGTGCAAGACAAAAGCAGCAGGTTAGACATTATGTATGATTTTATTTATTGTAATAACACTTTTGCTGTTTTGATCTGTCTGATGAAAAAAATAGCCTTAATCTAACTATAAAATAATAAATGTGTCACGGTAGTGTCTTATTTCAGATAAATCCTCCATTAAATTCTATTTTATATTTAGCCTGGGTAGTAAAAGAATTATTCAAGTCAAAGTCACAGCTCGAAAAGCCTAACTTTTGACTTCTGCAATCTGCTGGAGCCAGTATTTGTGGAGGGGCTAACATGTAATAGGTGTCAGATTTCATCAAGTTCATCAACTACATGTACATGTGTGTAGTACCCATTTGGATTGTTTCAAGAAATCTATTTATCGATGATTACACATACATTTGTAAGTGCGCCCCATATTGACGAGAGTCACTATCTGGTTCTTTCGCATTTGACTGCTTTTAATGGCAGTAAAGTGCTATTTGAATTCATATATCTATTGTTAGCTTGTGTATTTTACAGGTTCATTGCTTGAAGCAGCAAAGCAAAAGAAAGATGAAAGTATTCTGATTCACATTACAGAACAGGATTGTGTAGCTATTGAAGTAAAGTATCATCGAATATGCTATAAAAATTATTGTAGATTTCTATTTCAGAAATCTCTTAATAATTTTTTTCTACATGTATCTTCTTATCTTCTTTTCATTTTTGGAAGAATTTTTTTTCTTACACACCATATGGATAGTGACAAAGAAAGTGAAAATGGTAATGTGCATAGTGCTTGACCAATTACTGTGTTTCTTATATGATGGCAGAGAAAGTTCATCCAGATTTTCCAGCGTGGTTTCCGCTTGTCAGTGATGCAGGACGGAGGGCGTGACAACCCTTAGCAAAAAGTCCTATAGAATACCTGTGTAGTTTTCTAAAGAATTCTATAGAAAATCTATAGAGAGTTTTGTGGGGGTGTGTCCCATTTTCTGAATGTTGGGGGCCTATACGAGATAATGGCCCCAAATATTCTACAGTTTCTGCAGCGCAAATCCTATAGTTTTTCCTACAGATTTATGGGAGAATTTTTATAGGAAAATATTGTAGTATTCTATAGTTTTTTATTGCACTTTCTGTAGGAAATTCTACAGTTATGTATAGGAATGAATACTGTAGTATTTTGTAGTTTGGAAATTTGGTCACTACAGTTTTCTGTAGGAATAGATACTATAGAATTCTACAGATTTTTTTATTAATTCTTATTTTGGGAAAAGATATAGTTGACCAATGATTTCATCTCCAAACATAATGGCTGGACTGTACATAATAATGAATTAGATATTGTATGGATGACTAAGACCCTGTACCCAAATCCTTACTTGATGTTGTTCACTGTAACTGTAAAATAGGATGCAACAGTGGACGCTGTGTTTGTTTAAAGGGTAAAGTTTCATGTACTGATTTGTGTAAATGTTTCACATGTAAAAATGTACTCAGTGTTGAAACTGATGGAATTGATATTCATATAGAGTTAGATGATGAAAGTGATGATGAATATATTTTATTATGATTTTTTTTTATTGTATCAATCTTATTTCATTTCACTTTGATACTCCTTCTTGTTGGGTGAAAAATCGTTGTTTGTGTGTAAATTGAATGGTTTTAATACAATTTCACGTGTAGAAACAGATGCCTTGTTGTTATCCTTCTAATCTCCCTTTAAAATCCTTATTGAGTGTCGTAAAAACCTGACTGACTGTCACATTATGTATCAATATGATCAAAATATCTTTTGGGACTCTCTTACACCATTTCCCTACAAGATAGGGCGTCTATTTGACTCATTGAATCTCTGTTAGTCTCGACTTCGAGCAATTTTCAAGGTAAGTCGTGCTCATGGCTTTGTTTACAAATCTTATGACCTGGCATTTGACCCATAACTTCTGACCGCGACCCCTCAAGTGCGACCCGTGATTGGTCAGAATTTGAAATAGCTGCGCAGCATCCGACTCACAAATACGCAAATATCGCTACGCACTATAAAGAAATAAGTCATCGATCCCTGGCCTATTTTGAGCTTAAACTATAAAATTAACAAATTATAATGGAGAACTTTGTTGATATGTTGATTGCACGATTATTGATAGTCCGATTTGTAGACCTATTTTGCGGGAGCGAAGGTGACAGGTTTTTCGACCCGAGAATGCGGCCTAATACTTTTGATGGCCTCTACTGCATGAAGATCTGACCAGTTGTAGTGGGAGGTCACATCAGCAGTCATACGAGTGGCTTTTGACCCTATGACGTCAGACATATGATTAATCAATCAGTGTTGATGTTTCCAGTGAGATACCCATACATGTAGATTTGTGTATCACACATAGACCCTTTCATTGGCTAATCCCTGACATCATCCAGAATGCGGGTTATATAATAACTCTTCCAGATCCTAGATTTTGAACTATAAATAATTAAACGAAATAGGATATGTGTTTTACTTTTAATCAGATTGATGCGAACATTGATGAATTGCCTTTGACTATACAAACTATACAATTTACTCATGATTTATCTCAGTCAAAGAAATATAGCCAATATAGGCGAACAAAAATAACTTACACACTGACAGAAAATACCATCCATATTTAACCTGAAGTAGTGAAGATGGATAAATGGCATAAAAATCTACGACAATCCAAATATAGTACAATCCTAAGATTTGTCATGTTGTCCATGTGTTTTATTTGTAGGTTTCTAACTATTTATTGCTGAGAGAGATAGAAAGGGTTTAAAGCCCACTCGACACAAACTAGGTCATTTCTGGGCTAACATATGGTTCATTTTTATTTCAATAATTTGCTTGTGCTTTCGGGTCTTTAGCAGTGAGAGAAAAGTGGAGGAACCTGAGATAACCCATGATGTTGGAATTATTGTTGTGTGTTGTGTGTGGTGCTGTCCTACTGTATCCACTCTAATTATATGAACTTCTCATATTACCAAATCAGTGGGAGCAGCATCAGTGGTTCTAGAAAGAATAAGCATACTCTTTTTGATGCACGGTACTCATTCATCACAAATTAATTCTTTATCAGCTATATTTTTGGAAGTGACATCAGAGGCATGGGGAGTGGCATAAGTGGCATGGCAAGTGACATCAGTGATTGTAGAAACTGTAAGTATACCCTTTTTGGTGCATGGCACTCATCACTAATTAAAGCTACTCTGTCTGTATGTGAAAAGGAGTAGGATCGCCTGCCCAACCTCATGGGTTTACTTTGGGTCCTACGGTTTCCACCCACAGCTAAAGAGCCCCACATGCATGCAAATTATTGAAATAAATTTAATCACATTATGTTAGTTACAAAATGACTAAGTGTGTGTCGAGTGGACATTAAATCACATTTCTCTCTGTTTATCAGCTATAACATTGCACCAAATCCAACGACATGTGTAGATTGGAATAACCAGACGCTAGAAATTTGCATTCTATTGAGACTGCTTGCTTATTTCGATGAACATAACTGATTTGAAATTATAGTAAAAACGGAAACCATCGAATGTAAATCAGTTTATTTACATTCATATCACAATATTATATGCGTTGCGACCCACTTGTGTCAATTTCTAGGTCCCAAATGTTAACGATTTAGCTCCTTTAAAAACAAAACGATGACTACAACCATTATGACCAATTTCCTCCCATGGAGCAGTTGTGACCTTTATAAACTATTAGTCTAAACGAGAACCAATCCATCGGTAATAAACTGGTAAAAATCAAACAACCTGCTGGGATCTGAATGTCAGCATCGACAGTTTCCTATTGATCATATTATCAACAAAACCCATGGCCAGGCGAGGAATGTCACGTCACTAACAAATTTTTTGTCTTACAGTCAACAACTCTTCGCCAATTCACATAACAATTTCATTCAATGAATCAAAGGTTAACCACATCTTGCGACATCAATATCAAATACATAAAAAATTCAGCCATTTTCAAATACAGTGAACATAAACCTGCAGTTTGTCCATTAAAAAAAATTATAATAAATAAAGTCATTTTTTTTTCTGTTTGTGACGCAAAAAATAAATCATTCAAAATCAAGAAAAGATCTGCCACCGTTTTCCATGTGTGTCTGCAGTCTGCACTCATAATCAAATGCTCAATGTTGTATTATGTATATTTTTATTTTTCCGTTTCAAAAGAGATATTTTCAGACATAAAACTAGGATCTGTTTCCTCCCTCTAGCTATTTTTGTGTTTTGCTTTTCTGCTTTTAGTTTCTTTTTGTTCTACTAAATTTAATGAATTATAAAGATATAGTACAGCTTCCTAATATAAATCAATGTTTTGTATGATTATTGTTTTTTTAAATTTTTAAAGAGATTCGAAGAGGTGATGTTACACACTGTGCATGAGCGAGAGAGAAAGAAAAATGAGGTTTAACTTCACTCGACTCAAACTACATGAAGGTCATTTTGAGACTAACATATGGTTCAATTTTATTTCAATAATTCGCTTGCTTGTAGGGGTCTTTTCAGTGTAGGAAACCGGAGGACCCGGAGAAAACCCACGAGGTTAGACAGGCCACCCTACTCCTTGTCACCTACAACTGGGGAATCTAAACCACACCAGTTCACTCAATGACAGACCTTATGATAAAGTGCGAACATGCTAACTATTCGGCCATCTCCTACACTGTGAATGCAATGTGAACTAGGAACTATGCCGTTTTTATTGATTTTCAATTTACGTCTTTGTATAAAAATAAAAAGGCAAAAGTATGATTCTCAGGAAATTTCTGTCAATAGACTTTTATTTAAAACGAAATTGTTGCACTTGAAGCCCTGAAATTACCTCAGACATGTACGCACTTACCATCTTATTAATTAATACATGAATCGATCAACGAATGTGTGGTGGTAGTACAATAATCATTTTATCTGTGCTGTGTGCATAATGGTGAGCTGATGTACTAATGATAAGATTCTTTTGCTTTTTATCAGCGGGGTGAACAGTTGTATAAATTATTTACAATGCATGGGTTATAAATATATTTATAATCATAGAATTATTCTTTTTGCACATATAATACAAACACCATATGCTCAGTAATAACTGGTGCAAATATATAATACAAACATCCATGTGATACATTCTGTAATAATGGGTGCAAATATATTTTGCTTTGTTTAGAATTAAAGATACTGTAATACATGCATGTTACTTCCTTTATAAATGTATGTATTTGTCTCACTATAACTGTTTTATGGAAATCTAAACAATTAAATTATTAAGTTATATCTTTCAGTTCTATATACATAATTAAATTGTGACAAATAATGCAAAGATATCTTATAATTGTTTTGTTTCTTTTCAGGTTTTTTGGGGTTTGTTTTTATCAAGAAATATAAATTGGCTTGTAGATGAAATGGGCATAAATATTTTGGGTACATTCTAATAGTAAGTGCAGGAGGACCGCACTACACGAAAAACAAAAACCTACAAGATTAACCTGCGGAAAATATCAAATCAAGTGAATGGATCCGGGGGCCAGCCGTAAGCGTCCACTGCGCTGTACAGTCCCGGGCCTATTATGGTACAGGCTTCACTAAAAATGATTTGAAAAAAAAAAGAGGTAACAGAAATAATGCGACCGATCTTGACAATGGTCGTCTCTCAATGGCGATAGACTGCCAGTTGACGTCAGATGTTAGAACGTCAAACAATTTCAACAATAAGGGCGATAATCCGGATAGAATCTCGGAAAACGCAAAAATAATAAGTGTAGTGAGCAAACAGGAGCAAAACCCGACAACGAGAACATTGAATTTACTAGAAGTTATGTGATATTAATTAATGCACACCTTTAAACCTTGTATATTATAAAACATGGGTTATTTGTGTATATTCACTGATATATTTACTGATTCACTTGTATTCCACAGACAGTAGGATGATGTTAATTCACTTTTCATAAAGACACACAGTGTAGTAGAGACAATGTACCTAGGTCTACTATTCTTTTCATTGATATTTTCAATGAACGCTATGAAATATTGTATGCATCTAGTAATAGAATAGTATTATATATAATATAGTTTATTGAATTATTAATACGTAATGCATAGTGGAATATTCATGGATAGTGAGTGCACCTTATTAATATTATCTTTTTTTCACCTCTGCAAAAAAACATTATTTAAATGAAATTCACAAACTAGTACTTTTTGTATGGTAGTCAAGACAATTGACTTTCAATTAAAATAGGCTACACACAATTAAAATAGGCCTACACAGAGTGACAGACCGGATAAAAATGTATGATGGCAAAACTCTTATTTATTCTACTGTTCATCAGTTCATCACCATTAACACATTAGTTATAAGTGCCAATTACACAACAGGGGGTAGTTAACGTTCTAAAAACGTCAAGCTATTAACAGGTTAAACTCCTGGAAAACCACTAATAAAAATGTATCTGTCATAAACAGGACAGTTATTTTGCATCTTTATTTCAGCTGTTGCTTGACAGATTAGTTTCGAGTATTGCATATATTCATCTAATTTAATCATCATCATTGATTGGTGTGAAGTCAAATTGAAAAAAATTTCTTTCCCAAACCATGATGCCTCAAAAAATGTTTTATATGTTAGTTGTTGTTCTATGTTTGTTTGTTTTTTTGTTGTATCGGTTTTAATTTCTGATTCTATAAATTATTTTTAACCATACATGTGTACAAGTTGTCCATCACGATTATTCTGGAAAATAAATGCACGGGCTAATTTAAGACATCAAAGATCACCGATTTAAGTCACACCAATATCAGGGTTTATAATGACATGTAGTATGGAATCGAATAACAGACCTGAGTCAGACAAAATAAAATTATTCCATGGCATTTTATTGATTACTTCTTACAAAAGCAAAATGGCTAATTATCCTTTTTCCTTTACTATGCATAGCATGTTACCGATAGTCCTAGCTTAATAGACCTAATAAAATTTATTAGCACTTACCTTTAAAAAAGAAGAATAGATTTTCAACACATCGTGGTATATGGATATGTCTTAGAACCGCAATAGGCGTGTTGAAGCAATTCATAGCCTGCGCCTCATAGCCATTGGTCTGTTTATGTTTATGGTCTATGCCTATTTCCGTATAGGGGTAAAGGATACTGGCGCGACATTTTAGAACTGATTTATTGAAATGGATTTTCGTCTTTAACAACAGATATGAAATAAATTATATCTTTCAGACATAATTAGAAAAGAGATTGAACAAGATTAATATATTTCCATGAATAATTTCTATGGCGGTAAAATTACCCCCTATGAATAATGGTATCACCTGACATCCGTATTAAATCGTTCTTTGATCGAAGCATGGCGCAAGGGAAACTAAAGGCAAAAGTTCAGAAGCCCGGAAAGGGAAAACAGAAGTCACTGAGACCAACAAAGAATCACCTCTTACGAAAAGGTCTATGATTATTCTAATTAGACAATATATTGTTAATTATTATCAAAAGAAGTAATTGACAACGATTTAATCAAATGGTTTGACTTTTCTCTCAATTTCTGTATTAGAATGGTAAACACATGGGATTTCGTGAACATTTTTACGGATCGTTTGTGGATTACAGATCGACTTTGTTATAACAAAACGAACTTTTGTTTACTGTTATGATGCTAAATGGCACTGATTACTTAATTGTCCACCATACTTTGCGATCAAATATTACCTGCTTGCAAAAATGTGTATCGTTTTTGAAAAAAAGATTCAGGTTTATTTGATCGCTGCTAATAAATGAAATATATATGCCATACAGTAGGTACGTTACAAAATGAGATTATCACTAGCTGGGTTTTTCCATAATTTTTTGCAACCGATTTGACAAACGTGCACTGAGCGGCTCCACGAAAAAGCCGACTATTTCCTTATTTTTTGGTCTTTTTTGATATTTTTTTTTTTAAAAGAGAGGTTGGTTTCCGTTCTAGAATATATTGTTATTTAGTCAAACTTACACTCTGCGAAGCAATACGTAAGTACCTGTTTTCTTTTTATGACAAGTTTGGAACGTTGCTCAGCGTTGAAATCTTTATAGGATCTCATGAAACTTTTCAGGATGCAAATGTAATCATTATTCTTCCTTTTTGTGAAATTTGGGTATGATTCATGGTTGCTGAGTGTTATTATTTGATGCGCAAAATGACACGGCCATGCTGGTCGATTTAGACCCCCCGCGAACATCGGGAAGTAACCCGGATGTAGGAAATCGCAAGTGACAGTTGCAAAATCCCGTTATTCATTGTTGTTTGTACTTCGATCTTATTAGCTGCAAAAAACATTTAAAAAAGTATAAAATCGACTTAAGAGATATAAGATTGGGTATTGGTCACTAGAAGAAGATATAAATAATGCCGTGGATTATGACCTCAGCAAATATGAACTGGCATCAGACATGCTTGAAGATAATGTAGTGCTGGCGGATTAGTATTGGAAATTATTCATTAACTAAATTAAAATGATTAGGCTAATAAAGATTGCATCAACGATTGTTATCTTGCTGGTATATAATTAGGAAATTAATTAATTAATTAATTATTAATTAAGTAATTAAAATTATAGTTCCAAAAAAGCATTAGATTGAAGCCATGGCCAAACATCTTTTCACACTCAAAATTTGATGAAGATATCTTGGATAATAAGGAAGTTATGACCATTTTAGAAAAAAGGTCACAATTTTCGTTGAAATTTATATGGAAAATTTCGGACCCATTGTCTTTATTAGTTTTTGTCATAACTTCCTTATTTTTTAAGCTATTTTAATTTTTTTGGTATCGAAATGTTTGTTTTGTTCTGCTCTTTCAGGAAATAAACAAAGAATAGTGGAATATTCAAATCTCAATTTTTTGTAACGTACCTACATACAGTGTGCTATGAGGGACATTTTTCCCGGGCAGAGGCGCTATGGCCTACTCTTATATTGAATTTCAACTGTCAAGAGATCTTTTACGTGCATGCCAATGTGTACACAGGACCTCGGTTTTTCGTATCATCTGAACGACAAGACAGCTGTCCCTGTCAGGCCCTCCGTCCTGCATCACTGACAAAGGGAAACCACACCTGAAAATCTGGATGAACTTTCTGGCCAATGGGGAGGGGGGGTCAAACACTAGATCTCCAGACTAGCGGGTCAGCGTCTTACTCTTGTGATTAACCTGGCTGTTACAGATACAAATACCAATAGTGGTGGATATAAAACTATTACATATTAAAATGTCTCGAATGGCTCGATAATCAATGTAGATATGTCACTGTTAGTAGGGAAACGCATGGTACTATTTTACCTAAATAAACGGATGGATATGTTGTTAGTTGCAACCATTTAAACATCAAAAAACAAATTAGACTGAAAAGGTAAACGATGAGCAATCATTATATCTGGGTAGGGGTGTAACGATACATCGAACAATCGATGGATCGCGATAGTTCGACTGTCGATAGTATGTATCGATAGTAAAAAGAAACTATCGATAAAAATTGCGATAGTCAAGCAAACTATCGATAGTTTCGATAGTTTGTTATAGCGAAAGTAAAATGGCTCAAATTCACTCGTATTTGTTGAATAATTACTCTGGATTTTTAACAAAGAACTCTGTTATCACTAAAATAGCGTTACACGATCTCAATGTCACACGGAAATCTTCGTCTACCATATTAGGCATGGCTTACTAAGAAATGTGTAAAATGGTTGATTTTGGCGCGAAAAATCTGAAAATGGTCACGTACGCCAATAACAGACATGCTGAAAGCATGCCGCATATGACCGGAAAATTGGCTATGCTTTTTTTACAAGTTACTAAATGACCAATGTACCGGTAATATTAATAATATACCATTTTATATAATATAAAGAAAAAAACCCAATGTACTTAATTATTTAATTCACAATCAGAATGCGACGTTACCGTGTACCTGAGATACCAGCTAGGAGGCTCTTCTATTCGTCCTTGACTTGGACATCAATATAATTAATAACAAATTTAATGTCGGTATATTCGATAAAACGGACAAATTTGGTTTTGAAGTAGTAAAATACCCGTCAGCTCATAGTAACATACCAGATACGACACTATACAATGTTTTCTATTCACAGGCATTACGATTTTTAAAAATATGCAACAATAAAGAACTATTTCTTTCCCGAATAAAAACTCTTAATTTTAAGTGCACGGCCAAAGGTGGTACACAATTACGCATTTTGAAAGAAATTTCAAAACTTCCATTTCTTCAACATAATAAGTTTTACATTTCTTATAACGATATTATTATTACTGACTACATATTGGATAATGATTCTATATAAATTGCTTCTAAATGTCTTGTCCTATCTGGATTATCGCCCTTATTTTTAGGCCTTTATGAATACACTAATAACTTACTATTTCTTTAGCATTCCTGTTTTGCATTTCTTACGTGGGACATTATATAATAATTATACTATGGTTTGTACAATTGCATGGTCTTTAAAACTAACAGTTTTTTATATTTTAACGTTATTTTGTCTGGATTATCGCCCTTTTATCGGGAAATTGCACCTTCTAAACCACGACGTCATAACAACTATTACGGCAGATTCACGTCACACCACTCAGTCAGCAGACGGCTGTCTCCCTAGATAGTCTATTCCTTTGCTTCTTTGTATTCAGATTTGTTTTTGTTTCTGTGACGGTTGCAATGTATGCCCTAAATGCATTTAATATACTTCAATCCTTTTATTGATTTAGTTTTGAACTAGGCCTACTTCTGATACATTTAACTATGTGGTTACTTGTGTAGCGGAATTTATACAACAATATGCTTGCATTCGTAATTCTTGCAACATATAATAGATCATGACTTATGCTGACACTATATAATTATTTCTTTGGGTTGCATTCCCAGTTGTTTTCAAATATGAGTGAAGTCTGTGTCACCACAGGCCCGGGACTGTACAGCGCAGTGGACGCTTACGGCTAGCCCCCGGATCCATTCACTCTCTTTGATTTGTTTATGTTTGTGGTCTTTGAGTATGATGTCTTGTCCATATATTTGTTTTTGTGTAGAATTGTGTGTGGTGCAGCCCTCCTGCACTTACTATTAGAAGACACATGTTTTTGTTTTTATCTGTACCGTCTTGTGTCGCTTTTTTGTCGGCTATGATTACCAATATCTGTGTTAAAATATTACATAAGGGGCTACTGATTTACGGGCGGGAGATGTTGAACTAGTGAATTGCAATCTATTGCCAGCACTGGATTTATAATTAGCAGTTAAAGCAGTAGGGGGTAAGTCAGAATGTGGGAATGTCTGACACAGCCCAACCGATACGATTTTTTGGCAAGTCGATTATCCGATTCAAGAATTTTGTAATTGTGACAACACTAAAAATCAGTATGGTTATTTTCTGGGAAAAGTATTTGGTTCCGGTCACCGATAATATAATCAGTAATATCATTATTTTGTTCTGCTTATTCAAGAGTCCGTTATAAAAATGGACTCTTACATTGATTTGTCGATTAGGGACCAATGAAAATCGCCTGTTATAAACGATTGTCCGTTATAGAGTGTCCGTTATAAAAAGACTTTGAAAACAAGAAATTTTTACTACATAAATCGGGACCAAACTGTTGTGTCCGTATAAGCGATTGTCCGTTGTATGCGCATCCGTTATATCATGGACCGTATACGGTCCATGGTTATATTATTCGAAGTCTACTTGTATTATATTATCTAACATTACCTGGAACTTTCTAGTGTTTCAAATTTTTTAGTTTGATTAAATGTTATAATAAATGTATACCTGACAGTGTGTTTTAAACCTAAACTAATAAACAGATTAAACTATCGCAATAGTATCCCCAATAGTAATAGTATTGCAATAGCTGTTTACCCTATAGCAATACTATCGCAATAGTGAAAATTACCAACAATTGTCACCCCTACATCTGGGCATTTTTAGTGCAAAATAGGTTACATGCCCTTGGTTTGAAATTAAACCTGCTAAACCAGTCTACTGATAGTTCTGCTGCTAATTGATAGGCCTGGATAATTAAGACTATTGTCTACGAAACATTACAGAAAGCCAGATGAAGAAATCAAATTTAGTAACACAAAAGTTAGGCAACTCAATGAGTGTTTTAAGAACATTGTAAAATAAAGCTTAAGGAAGATATTACTAGTATTCTTTTCTTGCCTAATGAAGGAGAATTGGAGGAATTTATTGTTCTAACCCAAATTAGTGAGTTGGTGGAGAAAAGAGAGAGAGAAATGGGGTTTAACGTCCACTTGACATAAACTAGGTTATTTTGGGATTAACATACGGTTTGATTTTATTTCAATAATTTGCTTGTGCGTAGGGGTCTTTAGCAGTGGGAGGAAACCAGAGGACCTGTAGAAAACCATTGAGGTTGGACAGGCGACCCTACTCCTTGTCACGTACAACCGGGGATTCGAAACCATGCCGGTTGACTCAATGACAGGCTTTATGATACAGCACACACGTGCTAACCATTCGGCCATCCACCCCCCTGGTGGAGAAAAATAGAATGTTAAATTGCATTTCATCTCATACCTCCTCTACACTACCTGGAGAGATTGAGTAAGCCGAACATTGTTGGAGCAATGTTCTTGCTTTCATACATTAAATCAAGAAAAATTTTGTCCACTCAAAGAGATTCTGTAATCTCTGTGTTTGTATCAACTTGGCATCCAGCTATTTTAATAAAACAGATGCATTCATATGAAATGTTAATGATACACAAGACATCTTGTGATACACAAGACAAGTTCTTACACAAATGTTATTGAAATAGATGTATAGTTACAAAAGGTCTCTTTCTGTATGAGTACATGATTTGAAAGAATTATTGTATACTTTTATTAAGAATGAGCTGAAGTTATTCATCACATGTCTTTCAGTTCAAATGTTATTGTCATTTGGTTTGGGTCGTGGGGTAATGTTCAATACCTGCACATTTGACAAAAGAATTTCACAATCATTATGAAATGATATTGAGTCAGCATATTTAGAATATTCTGTATGTTGTAGTCATTATTCACTTTTGATGTGCTAAACACGATTTACTTGGGTGAGATTCATCTCATAGTGTTAAATCTTGGAGCTCAAGTGGCATTACGTTGACTGAGACAAGTTATACCAACTTATTTTTTGGAAAAATGAACATCATTTGTTTGTTTTATTTACAGGACATTTCACAATTAAACCAAAGAAGGGAAAAGAACTTGAAACATTCAAATTGAGAAAGGTAAGTGGAAATTATATTTTAAGAAAATGACCTCTTCATCTGTTTTACCTACATGTATCAAGTCTGCTGTTCATAATTTTGAATTTTAGACTGAGTTGAGTCTATTAATGCAAGATGTAGTTTGTTCACAGAATTCATGTTGGCAGAGAAGTGCATTCTTGCGAGGAAATTGTGTTATGGAGGTCAGATCTGCAGTACAAATTGATGTGCTCATAAAAAATACCTTGTTTGTTGGAATTTAATGTCCAACTTACACACCCTTGCTTATATAGATGCTCTATATTCTGATACAGTTGCTGCCTTTACTAAAAGAGGGAGAGAAATGGGGTTTAATGTCCATTCGACACAAGCAAGGTCATTACTGGATTAAAATACTGTTCAATTTTATCTCAATAATTCGCTGCAGTGGAAGGAAACCAAGGAACCCGGAGAAAACCCACGAGGCTGGACAGCCGACCCTACTCCTTGTCATACAATCAGAGAATCGTAACCACCACTGTTCACTCAATGACAGACCTTGTGATACAGACCTTATGATACAGTGCGCACGCGCTAACCATTCGGTCAATAGGCCATCCTACCCCCCTCATTCTTACCGGTACATTGATTCTCTAGTTACTCCTTTTACTAAAAAAGACCTGTTGGTAGAAATGAAATGAAATGGGGTTTAACATCCCACTGTTCTGCAACGGCTGGGCTAATGAAGACGGGCATATCCTACATAACTGACAAGGGGAAACCGTGCTGTGAAATCCTGATGAACTTTCTCGGCCAACAAAGGGAGTGAACTCACGACCTCCCTGCTAACTTAGCCACCTTGGCTCCTCCTAAAAGCAGACACATTATTGAAATAATGAAATATATACTAATAGTAATCTTAAAAACAGAATGCTTGTATTTATGACTCCCTTCTTTTGTTTCCAGAATCTAGAGCGAGCTATTAATACAAACATTGAACATGATGTGTCTATGAAGGCCTCATCAATACAACCTCAAAGTTTCAAACTTATCAAGAAAGGTGAAAGCAGTAGCTCTAAAAAATAAAAAAAAATATATGATCAAATAAGGTTGGCTTTATGTTATTTTTTTCTAAACCCGAAAGTTAGAATTTGACGAAATACCTATGCTAAGTTTACAAAAAAAGAGATCTCTGGCATTGGATTGATTAATACTTCCAAATTGTGTTGCCTTATTTGGTCATTGGATAGACCTTATCTATATATCGCTAAAAGAAAGTTCAAAATAAGCTTTTGAAAAATACATGTATGCATTCTGTGAAAAGCTGCATTTTTGCTAGAACATTCAGTCAACTTAAAACACGAGGAAACCATCTTCTTCCAGTAACTCTCACTACTTCCTGCACAAGTAAGGGATTTGGAATTTTATTAGGATAAGAATGGGTTTAAGTTCGTTTTACCCTTAACCTCCCGCACAACCCCAAATTACTTCTCCCTGTAGCATCTTTAATTAGTTTGTCCTGCTGGAGTCACACATCCATTTTTTGTTAGTTGGGAATTGGGTAATGCATTGAAGATCTGAAGTCTGTTACCACCCACAAGGCCCTGGAACCAATGAAATAGTACCTGACATTTTCAACTTGGTGACAGGGACAAATGTATAATGATATCAATAAAAAAGACAAACCAATGCCGGACAAAATGACAGGCACCAGAGGTTTTGTGCCTGACAAAGCCTGAATCTGTGCCTGACATGGTCTGTGACAGGTGCCTTATTTCCAGGCTTGGTTACCATAGTTATTGAAGTAGGGGGGACAAATATACAATTTACATGTTTCTGCCAGGGTGTAGTGGAATGGAATGAGACAACTGGGTATACCGAGCAGCCCCATTACGTGTCACAGACAACAAAGTTTAAAGATGCATTATGTAAGAGCTAAATCAATCTGATTAAAATACATATCTATAGTTCGTTTTTTTTTTTTACTCATGATGGCCTACACTGCATGAAAATCTGACGGGTTGTGGTGAAAGGTCACGTCAGAGATCTTATGAGAAGCTTTTGAGTCTACGATGTCAGTCATTGGATTAACCGGTCAGCGTTGATGTTTCTTATGGGTTACCTACAGTTCCATAGACCTTGCAGATCCTAGTGTAGTAAAGACAAGTACACAAAATTTTGAACTATAAAAAAACGAAATAGGATCTGTGTTTTAATCAGATTGTGTTAACATTTATCCGCATGACAAGCTGATCATCTAGCAGAAATTCAGATAGATTAGGATGCCCGCAACATTTAAGAAATAGATTTCACGATAAACCGGATAAACAAGGCTACCATAATCTACCCCACATCTTCCACCACTCGTAACTTAACTCAGGATAAAGTAAATTGAATATACATTTTCAATGTATTCATATTTCATTATCTATTTTTGAACTTTTAACAAAATTCGACCAACTCTTTACCTAAATATTACATAATGCATCTTTAACAGTTAGGAGAATTTGGTGGACCGATTCTGAAATCACTCCCCCAAAATTGTTTTGTTTACAGATTTAACAATGCCTAGCCATAAATCACAGCCTAAAATATCCTGTCTGTATGGACCAACCAATACTTACATGATATCCACTCCCGTTGGAGAATTACAATTAGTCAGTTGTCCGAAAGGTCTTCATTCACTCGGACAACATTCAGATTTAAATGATGAAAACTTCAGACCAGACTACAGGTTGGTTTAACTTATATTCTACCAGTAATAGCAATTTGCTGTAAATCAGGATAAGATTGTATTACTACAGAAAAAGCCAGAGGTATTGGTGAAAGGTGTCTTATTGCATGCTTTTAAGATCATACAGTCTGTCATTAATTCAAGTGACGTTATTTGTGACCAGGAGTAGGGACGCCTGCGTGAAGTTGTGGGTTTTAACAGGTTTTCCAGGTTTCCTCCCACTGGTAAAACCCCTACGCACAAGCATGTTATTGATAAAAAGGTACAAGATATTAGTCTTAAAATGACCTGGTTTGTTTTTAGTAGACTTTAAAGGTTAAACCCCATATTTCGCTCTCTCTTTCTCTCCCTGTCTCTATGTTTTGGAGTAATTGATTTATCAACCATAGATGCTAGATGTCGGTTGATCCTATTATCAGGTAGGAAGGTCACTTGCATAACCATGTGGGTTTTTAGCTAAAACAACACCCCACTTTGAGTTTGTGTATAGGGCTTGTACATTCAGATATCCATCCAGTACGTGGGGTTTGGATCATATGTTTTGTCATTGAGTCAGCTGGTGTGGGTGTCGTTGCGATTCGCCGGTTGTATGTGTCAGGAGTAGGGTCTTCTGTCCAACCTCATCTTGTTTTTTTCTGGGTCACCCATTTTCCTCCCACTGCTAAAGTACAGAGATAAAAAACAAAAACAACCTAATCAGATATCAGAATGTAGAAACAAGGGAAGTAACTTGTTCAATACACAAGAATAATAATGTATTTTTGTTTACTTATTGTAGTGTACCAGTAGAAGTATTATCACAGTTATATCAGGATAATGGTTACGTTTATAAACCAGCCATGCAGTGTGTTGATTGGTTAAAAGATTATTTTAATAAATCCTCGGAACCTGGTACAGTTCCTCTTCCACCATCATGTTTATCAATTTCTAAAAAAGGTAAAACCAAAATAATTTCAAATTCTGCTGATAATTTTCTGGTAATAATGACTTCAGCATTTACTATTGTTCTAATTTGAAATCATGGATATTTGGAAGCGTAGATTTGTAGTTTTTCTTGTACAAATTCACATATCTTTGAAAGTATGCACCAGACATATGACAAGAAAATGTCTGTAAACTAATATATGTCACAATTTGCAATCAAAGTGATGGACCCATTTCGTCCTTTTTCGTCCTTATACCAGAGAGTAGTAGAGGTTATTCATTTCCTATTGAGATTTACGACTGGATAATCATTGTGTGCTTAAAATAAGTAGAGGGTATTCATTTCCCATTGAGATTTCTGACTAAATAATCGTTGTGTGCTTAAAATAAATTAGATATTGGCTATCTCAATAACCACATCATTATGTATGGGCTAATTCATTTTTATAGTCCAATAATTTGGGTAATTCTGAGGAGAGGACTGGCCTTTAAGAGTAAAGTTTTAATGAAATGATCTATCAATTTTCTTTCCAGGTTCATTCACATCTAAAGTATGGCAGACACTTCCTAAACTTGTTCCGTTTGGTCAGTCAATTTCTTATGGCAGATTGGCTGAGTTATGTGATAATCCCAAAGCTTGTCGTGCCGTTGGACACGCCATGTCAGAAAATCCTCTTATGTTGGTCATGCCTTGTCATAGAGTAATTCAAACTGGAGGAAATTTTGGAAACTACCATAAAGGAACTCGGAACTCCATCAAAGTTTGGCTTCTTAAACATGAAGGCAACATACATTAGAATCATTGCCATATAATCACCATGGATCTGATTAGCAAAGTTGTTATTTCATATTCTGTAAATAAATGAATAGTATCTTTAGTAGGCAATCAAGTTCCTAATGAATAGAAGGCTCACATCTTTGTTAAATTACGCTTGTTAATGGTATAGAGCAGCCTTCTTAATCAGCTGTTTTTTGTCGGCTTTAGCCGATTTGTGTTTAATTTAACCAGTTGCTACAACAATGAACCTGAATCAGCCACTATGGTATCATAAATCAAATTACCAAGATTTATTTTTGTTGAAGTCTGATTATATTAAAGAGAATGGAAGCTTATTATTAACCGATCTCCCACCAGGACCGCATTTGATCCAATTCTGGCCAGAAGCCTGATATAGAGAGAGTGCAAATTAGTTTGATTTTATGTTAACTGTGACAGTTAAATCAGTCGATAATCATATACAAACAAAAATGTCGAAATAGGCTAAAAATAGAAAACAAATTTAATTAGCTTTATTTTTCAAATATTAACATTAACCTTTTGTGTCATATCATTAAAAATAGATTATTATCTGGCAACTCCTGACTCTGTTTGCGATCACTGGTCATATATTACGAAGACTAAATAGGCTGCTTATTGTTGTTTAAATTAAAACACATTCCATGAGAACGTGTATCAGTTGTATGTACATAATCTGTTTTAAAATGGGGCCTTATCAAATGAATATGCGTTTTAACTGCTTTGTAGTATATTTGTGATTCTGCTGTTTTGACATATTCCCTGCTTAGAGAAGGTAAACCTCTAACACAGTATTATCCATATTCATTAAAATCACAAATTAAAATTTATTATTGGTCTATTTCAATGAATACACTGATGTCGTCGGTAAAATGAATAATTTAGAATCAGTGATCAACGCTATTTTATCTATATTCTAAAGTGCCATTTGTAATAAGGAGCCTTGATGAATAAGTTAAAACATATGCGGCATATGTGAAGTGAAAAGTCAAGCTGGTGAGAATTTAGACTTAAGTTTATGTGCTTTCATTTGCATTAATATTTGCTTTTTAACTTGTCATCAATATTTAGGTTCCAAAGGATATAAGTCTAGCTAGCTCCTTTAAATCCTTAAAGAACTACACAACTTTTCAACTGGTATAACTCAATACTACTTATATTGCATAATATAGGTTTTTTTATGCACATAAAAGATTTATCTTTGCTTTACTGAAACATACATTTCAGCATTTGTTAAAGTTAATTTGTGTTTAATGCCTTGTGATCCAGATCAATAAAAAACATGTATGCTGTCCATCTTTAGATTTATTGCTTAATAATATGTAATAATGTTTTTCTCATAATTAATGAGTAATTTACATAAATCATTTATGTTATGAATAAATTTATTGTACAATTTTTCATGGTTTTGGTTTAATAATGTTGAAATACATTAAAAAAAAAGAAAAAACTTTCATTTGAATGTTGAATGCCATTTAGTTTATTAAAATGTTTAATAAATAAAGAATCAGCATTGAGATTGTTACATTATATGAATAATTTCATATTTATATATGAGAAATTAGATTTAAGATGCATTATGTAAGATTTAAACAAGCTGAATAGTTCAAAAAGTGATAACGAAAAATTAATATATTGAAATTTCATTGAAATGATTTTATGTAGAACAAAGTTATGAATGTTTGTAGTTTTGGCAAGAATAGTCTTGATTTTCCATTTTGGCATTAACCTATTGAATTGCGCATGTGTTCTAATCCAATTAATATTGCATGGCCAAGAGAGTTGATTATGGGCTTGTCAAGTTAATAAACATTTAAATAATAGTTTATATAACATTTGAAGCCCCAAAAAGACCTGCAATAGGAAAAGTTAGCTCAATCATAATGCATCTGTAACTATATTCAAGTACATAAATTTAGAAAATGAGTAGTGCTTGTTTGCTGATCTGTATTGTTAATTAGTATTTTGTTCATTCCTTGTTATTGAATATTACTTAAAAAAGCACAGGTGATTACAAATAAAGCTTTTATAGTTGCAATAATAAATACATTTTATTTTGTTCTCTATGGGTTTTCTTTTTCAAGTGATTTTATTTGTGTGCCAGATATTTACTCCATTTTAAAGATCAAGTTTGGATCTTGTCATTTCTGAAGGAACTGACAATAAAGCTGCTCTGCAACCCTTGAAAAATTACCCCGTATTTTGCACATGCGAACATAAGGGTGTCAGACAATGAAAATAAAGGATGTGGCTCAGTTTAAGAGGCAATTGCATGTACACCCATCTAAAAATCTTTTAAGTAACATGAATGATAATTTGCGTGAATTGATTCATGACAGAAATTGAAGAGGGTTCCTCTATATTACTGGGAGTAGGGTCGCCTGTCCAAACTTGTGGGTTTTCTCTGGGTCCCAAGATTTTCGAAAACTGACCTGTTGTAGGTTTGATTAAAAGAATTGTGAACAAATGGGAATAAAATGTTCACATTTTCATCTTCTAATTTTAGGTTCGGTTGAGCATTCAGTAACATATAAATATGGAACTGTATCAGAGTCAAATCTAACAAGGATGTAATTGTTGATTTTACTGTTAGCAAAGATGTAATAGTCGTCAAAGCAGAACACTCCCAATATCCTTGGTTTCATTGTCAGTAAATAAGACATGATTGCTCATGAACTTGGCATTGAAAATTGAACTTCTCACAATCTGCATTATTCTTCAATTATTTTTAATACTTTGTAACATTTATATTTACATTATATCCATTTGAATGAGACACAGATCAAGATTTTATATTGTCATAATGTCTTTAGCTGCTATTCTGGTAACTAAGGCATCTAGAGGTGACCAGGAAAATTCTGCATCGGTTAATTTATAAATCTGCGAAAAAAAAAAAAAAAAAAAAAAAAAAATCTTCAACTACTTGTATTAAATAAATCTAAAATCGTTGACCTGTAGAAAATATATATGGTTTCAGTAACGGACAGAAATTCTACGAAAAGAAATAATTATGTGAATCTATATTCTAACAGTGATCCTACTTCTTTGGGCCAACGGAAAAATCCCAGCAAGATTAGTAGAGGCTTTACAAGATTTTGGCAACAAGATCAGTAACACTAAAATTGTTGTGGGACTCAATTGAATCAAGGACAGGGGAAGTTGGGGGTTTCCTTAGAACTTGCTGAACAATCCTAACAAATTTGCTGAACCATTGAGTTTTTACAGGGTTTCATTGACTCTATGAAAAATAATTGCATGGTTTTAATAGTGTCCTTTCTCTCTACATGCTGAACAACTCAAGTTTGGAACAAAATATCAAAATCCTTTAAAAATATCACCAGCTGAACAAATCAAACAAGTTTGGAATGAAAATCGTAATAAGTCGTAGAACATGGGGCTTTAACATGAGCGCATGTGAATACAGATTTTGTATTTCCATCTGACCAACCATATGTTTCATCTACACAGTATACTTACATTCAAAAGAATTATACCAAGAGAAATTTGTTTACACCAAATCATAATTTGTGAAGTCTGATAAAATGGTGATTTTAGATTTTAATCTAAAGCCTTAATTTAACCAATGTAGGGAGGTTGGATAGATGAATGATTAGCACATACACGCTGTATCATAAGGTCTGACATTGAGTCAACGGGTGTGGTTTTGATTCAGGGATTGTATGTGGGAAGGAGTAGGGTCACCTGTCCAATCTTGTGGGGTTTCTCCATAGCCTCTGGGTTTCCTCTCATTGCTTAAAGACCCCTACTCACAAACAAAATATTGAAATAAAATTGAACCATATATTAGTCCTGAAATGACTTAGTTTGTGTCAAGTGGATGTTAAACCCTGTTTCTCTCTTTCAACCTATGTATCTGATGAACTAAGTTTGAATTTAAATATCTTTTCAATGTGGTTTTTAGTAGGCTTACAGTTTCTTCTGGACATCAGTATATTTGGACATACCTTTTTTATGTTATTTAAATCTGACAGTTGCTTTACTTCATCTACATCAACCTGTTGACCTTTGACCGTGTTTTGTATAGCCTGTAATGTTTGACCTGTTTTATCATCTATAACAGCTATAAACACACTCTGATCTGTGTCACCTGCACCAAATTTACGAAAGGAATCTGAAATCTGAACATAAAAATTCAAAATATAATCAAAGATCTCAGTTTTGGAAGGTATATACATCATGTTAATAAGATCAAAACTTGGTGATGTTGCCTACCTAGATATGTTAGAAATTTATTGGGAAATAATCAAATAATATTGCTTGCATGCTATGCAGAGTGTTGACAAATTTTCAATTCATTATACATGTATATCTTTGTAAATATTGAACAGAATTTAACTATTTATGGAATGATGGAATTCCTTTGAGAGATTCAAGTGGCAGAAAGTTAAATGCCATTCTATTTGATACCGTATTTCATTCATAAAAATTTCATTTTTGAAGCCTTTGTCAATTTGTTGGGTGTAATCTGTGGGCTCAGAATGGGAACTACATGTCATAATTTTAAACAGGAAGTTGATGTTCATATGAGAGTTTCAGTCTAGGAAGATCAGACATTGACTGCATCAATGACAGAAAATAATATCAGGGAAGAAAAAATCATTTTGTATTAACAGTCTAAAAGAAACCTACATTTTTTGATGGTGATAAATTGAACAAGATTTCAGAGTGTACATTTTTAGTCATCATTTTACCAACTTTATTTTGATGCACAGCCTTATTAGCAGCTACTATAACTTGAAATGGGTCAACTATCTGAAATGGACAATATCATATGTTCATTTGGATGTCAGCTGTTTCGTAACCTGGCTGTTTCGTACTTAGTTCATTCGTACCTCACGCGAGCTGTTTCGTACCTTCGGAAATTTCAAGTTTTACACGTACTTAGACTTAAGCTTCCTCACATGAGCTGTTTCGTACCTTCGTTAATTTAAACTTTTACAATGCGCTTAAGCTTAACCCTCCTCCTTTTGCACCCGGGCTTGGGACCGCCATTGGTGGAGTTTCTTCTATTCTAGCGACATTATCGTGCTAAGTTAAAGTTTAAATTATTTTCTTCTTTTGTGTTGTGCTTATATTCTATTGTGCAACAGGAGCGGCAGTTGGGCCGTAAACAAACGCACATCTTCTTAACAGTGAGCTGGCTGATATCTGGTTCTGTGCGTATTCCCCCCACAGACTAAAAATACGATCCTGGTCTAGAGTGTGAATACGTTGATACCTTTGTAACTTCCCCTCAGAGCAGGTAAAATGGACGATTGGCAATAACTGCTTGCGCCGCCTAATCAACACCAGATTAAATATTTTTCAATCTCTTTTTAACCGTTTTAACAATCGCCAATCAATTATCGTCAAGAATAAGAATCACTACTCACTCGCTTAATGAGTTCATTAATCAACACCAGATTGTAAACAACAAAGGCAGATCGCGGTGTTTGTTGGTTTTTTTTGCCAACTTATATTTTTAAATTTCTTTCAACATATTTAAAAAAAGTACAAAGCTATTTGGGGTTCTAATTCTCGTTCAGCAGCAATTTTTATAAAATTCGCGCAACAAGCAGCCATCTTTGTTTTATAATGTTCGCGTTGCAGCCATTTTTAT
The DNA here is from genome assembly GCA_963678685.1 of Patella ulyssiponensis. NCBI lineage: Eukaryota > Metazoa > Mollusca > Gastropoda > Patellidae > Patella > Patella ulyssiponensis. Next base: position 62,770,128 of record OY783231.1, on the reverse strand, counting down.
AAAATTTTTGTAGTGGTTGGATATTATTAAGTCGTCGTGTTTCAACATTATTTCAACAACACGTAGGAAAAGATATGAATCAATCTGAGGTACGAATCATGTTCAAACTTTATTTCAACAACACGTAAAAAAAGGTACGAATCATGTTTCAACTTTATTTCAACAACACGTAGGAAAAGGTAGGAATCAATCTGAGGTATGAAACGAGGTACGAAAGAACTAAGTACGAAACAGCCAGGTTACGAAACAGCCTGCACCCTGTTCATTTAGTACAAATGCTGAATGAATAATAAATAATTGTTTATTTGTTGATTGAAATTAACATCTTCAAACTTTGTTCGAAATATAATATTGTTTTGTAAACTTTACTTAATCTAAATGCACTGGCACTAGTACTAGTAAATATTAACATTTGAAAATTTATGGACCATGGACACAACGACACCGTAGTCAATCCGTAATTTTACTTTTGTAAACAATGTTTCACCACGATCATGCAAATTTATTGATCTTTCCGATCCAGTAAACAGAACTAAGGCTAACCATAGATGTTTTTAATATTGCTGCTTCAAATGTCCCATTCATTACACACTGTCTAATCTCTTTTACATTTTCTACATTTCTAAATAAAGCTAAAGTTATTGTTGAATCAGGGAAAAGTTCATTCGCAATCACTTTGGCCGCCATGTTCGTGGGAGCAGTTATTGCCTTTCTTGCAAAACAACACAAAATATATATAGAAGAATTGTGTATTTCTATTATTAGGCATATCAGTATAATCAGCTTACATTACGAAAAAGAATAACGTATCAGAATGTAATTTGGGTGATACAGTTGTAAACATTTTGATGATTTACAATGGGTAAAATAACTGGCCCCGATCTCCTGTCAGCGAAGTTATTTTTGGTTTTGCGGGGTGAAAACATGAGTTGGAAAAGAAACCCTTATCGTTTACTCCAACACGTGAGGAAATACGGTGTTGGTATAGCAGCCAGCACAGTGGCTGTTGTAGGAATTTGTATATATGTCAACAAAAAGAATGATTTTAAAGTATTTGCCTCGTGGACCAATTTGTCAGAACAATTAGAGTACCCAAAAATAAAATGGGATAACAATTGGGACAGGTAGTGGTACCGCCTACCGGTAGTTATTTATTACAATAGCGAAACGATTTTTTTTTCTTCAACGATTTTTGTTTTTAAGAATAAAGCTTAGTTGGACAAAAGACCTTCTAGATTGTGTCATAAAATGCTTTTGCTTTCTTAGTTAACAGTAAACAATTTCCCTGGCCTGGGAATTCATTAATTATTAATAGCCAGATTCAGTAATGATTTCTGGGCCATTTATGACTAAAGTTTGTCCATTTTGACTAAACCTGTTTTTGGCAATTATGGCATATGACCGTTATGACTACATCCCATTAAGTTCAATAAGTAAATACTTTAAAAAAAGAAGAAGAAAAACAAAAGTTCTTTACCCATACATGTGATTGGCCACAAGTAAAATGTCAGGAGATTTTTATGAAAAAGTCAGGAGAATTAAGGTCAAAAGAGGGAGACTTTATCATGTGCGTAAAAAATTAACAGTCCACCATGAATAAAAGACAAATTAATTCATATATTTTACTATCATTTGATTGTTATAATTACACAAACTTAACAAAACACATGAAAACACACTGTGTTCTCATTTAGAAATATTTGTTCCACTTCTCTAAATCGCTATATTTTAATATTTCTTTTATCAATCGGTTCCAAAAATAACTAAATGGATTTTCGTTTTTATAACATATTTGACATTCAAAAACCAGGAATGGTAGCTACCACATTGTTTTCAGTCATTGAAGATACCGCATACATCTTTCATAAATACTACTGCTATATATACTAGACTTGTCATTTGTAATCTTTTTTTCCAAGCACGTAACATGAGATAGCCTCAATCATAGGTAGCGACCGGTTGACAAAATTAATAATATTTATTAACCACGGCACTCTACAAACAAAAGCACAATCAAAAGTAAACATAATAAGTTATCAGTTTAATGTGATGAAAAAAGTATTAAAAAAGACAGGACAGTAAAATCGTTTACATCAGCAGTCAAGTGTCTAAGTGATGCCAGGGGCCGGTTGGGGGTCAAAGTTGACGAATACATACGGGTCATTGGTTTTCTGTGGTACTACCGCACAGCATGGCTACAGTGAAAAGAACACGTGTAGTAAATTCTTTGGAAATATAGCTGACATGTTCAAATATTTATGACATAACTAATCATTTAAAGAATTAGGACGGGGGTATTTTTTAAATCATTTAACCTGCTTGCAACTGGACAATACGTGATGTTAAACTGATGTCAAAAATATGTGATCTGTCAAACTGAAAGTAGTTAGTACTAGTAGGCCTACCGGTAAGACTGATGGAGAAATAAAATACCAAGAATGAATGAATTGAGTTGTGCTGTATAATACAAATACTAATAATTTAGACCTGTGTTGTTTTATTTCGATGCTATTTGATTACAATTTTGACTACCAAAAAAATAAAATTACAAGAATTGAAAAAGCGGGAGTATTTGTCGCCCGATCGGGAGCTCGGGAGGTCAGGGGTGAAATCGGGAGACTCCCGCGAATTGCGGGAGGTATCACATGCCGGCCCGTATCTAGACACCATTAAGCGGGGGGCATTACCTTTCGGTAGGGGGGCGAACATTTTGAGGAAATTTTCGGAAAGGTCATTCTAACAGACTGTTGTTATCATCATGCTATGTAGTTACCTAGACGTCTAATAAGCATTTTAAAATAAGTGTTCAAACAAAAATAATTAGCTTTTTTAGGTTAATATAAGGAACTGTGTATACTTTAATGATTGTTAGCAATTTCTGTATGCTTTACCTATAGAATTAGTTTCTGAATTTTATATTTCAGGAGAGATCCAAAATTACTTGTAAAACCTGTGAAAGATGAGAATAATAATAATAATGTGAACGATGAGGATATAAAGAAACAGACACCAACAGCAACAAGACATATAATATTAATACGACATGGACAGTATAATCTTAATGGGGAAACTGATGAAGAAAAATATCTTTCCGACCTAGGTGATAATAATAATAAGTAATCTATTTATAAATCACTGAATATCCAACAAACTGGTTGCTCAAGAGCACTATCTACATAAGATGTCATTAAAAGATATGACAAACATTTAAACACATTGAAGGAATGAACAGAAGAAATGTCTGAACTAGTAAAATTAACATAAACAAAATGGTTATTAAGACAAAGGGTAAACAGATTTAAAGTCTTAAGAAATTCTTAAAAGATGTCATTGTTTTTTTTAAGAGTCTTTAGTCTTTTTTGAGAGCCTATTCCATAAATGTTGTGCCACATTTAAGTTTTCACTGGAGGGAGTGTAGGGTGTAATAATTTCTTGTAGATATTTAGGAGAGTCAATATTAGTATAAGCAATAACGTTTATCTTAAATATTATCCTTTCTCTAACCGGGAGGTGATAACTGTTGTAACCTAAGAATTTCAGTAATTGTCTCCTGCTTATCAAAGAAAGCAGGGCTTAGTAACATTGGTTTGTCTGTTGGTCTGTCCGTCACAACTTTTGGAACACACTTAACTCTTCTTCAGATAAAGGTAGAATTGTTGAGAATTTTGGACACAATACGAAATGAAATGGGGTTTAACGTCCTACTGTTCTGCTGAGAACAAGGCTAATGAAGACAGGCATATGCCATACAGTGTGCTATGATGGGAATTTTGCCCGGGTAGCAGCACTACAGCCTACTCTGGTATCAAATTCAACTTCCAAAAGAACTTTTACGTTCACGCCCATGTGTACACTGGACCTTAGGTTTTTGTCCCATCTGAAAAACCAGACAGCTGTCCTTGTCAGGTCCTCCGTTCTGCATCACTGACAAGGGAAAACCACACCGGAAAATCGGGATGAAATTTCTCGGCCAGTGAGGGATCAAACACCCAACTTCCAGGCTTGCGAGCCAGTGTCTCACTTTCTTTGCCACCGTGGGCCCCTTGGAAACAACAACTTTGAACCTAATTGACTAAAAAGGTAAAATGTTGAATCTTGGTCCCCCTCATTCTCCCTATCCAAAAATTACTGGATTCACACTTGAATCAGTTTGTGATCTTTTCCCAATTGCATACATGTAGTAGCTATTTTAATATTGTTAATGTTGTTTTTATCTGTATTTTGTTTAGGTCGAAAACAAGCCGATTTAACTGGAGCTAGATTAAAAGATTTAAACTTCCCCTACACTAGACTTGTATCCTCAACGATGACCCGAGCCATAGAAACCTGTGATTTGATCCATAAGTTTTTACCTGATTTAACTGTTGAAAGGAACGATTTATTAAGAGAAGGAGCCCCTATTCCTCCTGAACCACCAGTCGGCCATTGGAGACCGGAAGTCTATGTAAGATTAATAGAATATATGTCTTATTCAAGTACATTAGGACCATTCTATAGTGCAGGTTTCATTAGCATGGATTCCAAAAGTGTTATTTTTGGTAGGGAGGGAGCTAGGTGGCCGTGATTGAGTTAAGTGGTGTGGTTTTGATACCTCACTTGTGCATGACTGGGAGTAGGTCGCCTGCCCAACCATGGGTTTTCCCTGGATTCTCCGATTTTCTTCCACTGCAAAAGACACCTACGTGTAAGCAAATTGTTGAAATAAAATTTGATTTGGAAATGACCTAGTTTGTGTTTCATGCTTATCAGTGATTATAGCGGCCAAGCGAATATTCACTGCAGGATCAGTTTATATTTATGGTTGTCAGATTTTGTTGCAAAAGAAGCAATTTGCAACATGAAGTTACTATTGAAAGAAAGAATTTGAAGAAAAAAAGTATCTTTTTGTGGAAGGCAACTTTACTGAAGTTACTACTGAAAGAAAGAATACCTTACATGTACATGTACTTTTACGAAAATCAATGGCCCTAGTATGAAAAATAACCATTGAAATTGCAATTAAGTGGTGGACAGGGCTATTCCAAAATCCCAAATATATTAATGTTATTATAATTTGGAACAAATACGTATGCTTTCATTATATCAAATTGAGAAGGTGCCATTTCTAATTTATATTTAGCAGTTTCATCGGGATGGTCAAAGAATCGAAGCAGCCTTCAGACAATTTATTCACCGTGCTACACCAGAACAAAAAACAGATAGTTATGAGATTATAGTCTGTCATGCTAATGTTATTAGATATTTTGTATGCAGGTTTGTATTTGATATATTCTATATGGATTGCCTACATACAGCTACATAGATTCGGAAAGGAAAAAGTGAATTTGTAGACATATTTTCATAAATTGTCTCCCCTTTAATGTGTCAGGGGACATAATTCTGTTAGTCCTCCAATCTCTTACTTTGTTCCCAAACCAAACAATACACACAACAAACCAGTTACAATTCATTGAATGAATCTTTTATTGTTTACTTTTCAGAGCTTTACAATTCCCTCCAGATGGTTGGCTACGGTTATCTTTAGCTCATGCCAGTTTAACATGGATAACTGTACGGCCTAGCGGTCGTGTCAGTTTACGTTGCTATGGCGATTCTGGGTTTATGGAACCAAACAAAGTAACCTATTCTTGATGATTGTAGTATTATAATGTATTTTTTGTACTGATGAATTTACTGATACTAAATTTATACCAGTTATCAACTTATATTAACTTATTATTCCAACAAATACTGAAGATACATACTTTCCAAAACAGAAATTAGTAGAAAATGCAAGAAATTGAATTGTAAATAGATGTATAAAAGATAGGCTGGCACTGCCAGGCAGGATACGCCCACATTTTCGAGAGATGGATAGAGAACAAGCAATACCGAAAGTGATTTTTCCTACATCATTAAGTTAGAATATGATATGTGCAAATATCGAAATGAATTAAGGTCTTTGGGTTATAAAGGTGCATTTCAGTAGGCTTCAAATTCGACTGGGAATCATGTTGCTAAGTGGGTAAGATGCTGGCTCGGCAGCCTTGAGGTTGGGTGTTTGATCCCTGCATTGGGTGACAAAGTTCATCTAGATTTTCTGGCATGGTTTCCCCTTGTTAGTGATGAAGGATGGATATCCTGACAAGACAGCTGTCAATTTTGGTTCAATTTTCACAAAATTTGAACTCAATCTGCATTACCATGTAACGGTGATATAATCAAACGTTTTTTTAAATCGGATAATAATTTTGACCTCCGAGGGACCACAAGCTAAAAAGGGTGATTTTTCGTACAATCAGGGGCCATAATTCAGGAAGTTACGAACCAATGGGTGCAAATATCGAAAGGAACCAAGATCTTCGGGTTATAAACATGCATGTCAAGTTTCATCAAAATCAGTTCAAAATTGTGACCTCTATAGGGTCCACAACCTTGATATAACATATTTTCACACTGATCGCGTACAAACAGGGGCCATTTTGTCTGTCCATTTGGGTTCGATTTTCACAAAATTTGAACTCAACCTTCATTACCATGTAACGGTGATATAATCAAACGTTTTTTTAAATCGGATGATAATTTTGACCTCCAGAGCCACCACAAGCTAAAAAGGGCAATTTTTCGGACAATCAGGGGCCATAATTCAGGAAGTTACGATCCGATGGCCGCAAATATAGAAAGGAACCAAGATCTTTGCTTATAAACATACATGTCAAGTTTCATCACAATCGGTTCAAAATTGTGACCTCTATAGGGTCCACAACCTTGAAATAACATATTTTCACACTATTCGCGTATAAACGGCAGCCATTTTGTATGTCAATTTGGGTCCGATTTTCACGAAATTCGAACTCAACCTTCATTACCATGTAACGGTGATATAATCGAACGGTTTTTTAAATTGGATAATAATTTTGACCTCCAGAGGGACCTCAAGCTAAAAAGGGCGATTTTTCGGACAATCAGGGGCCATAATTCAGGAAGTTATGATCCGATGGGCGCAAATATCAAAAGGAACCAAGATCTTGGGCTTATAAACATGCATGTCAAGTTTCATCAAAATCGGTTCAAAATTGTGACCTCTATAGGGTCCACAACCTTGAAATAACATATTTTCACACTATTCGCGTACAAACGGCGGCCATTTTGTATATCAATTTTGGTCCGATTTTCACGAAATTCGAACTCAACCTTCATTACCATGTAACGGTGATATAATCGAACGTTTTTTTAAATCGGATAATAATTTTGACCTCCAGACGGACCACAAGCTAAAAAGGGCGATTTTTCGGACAATCAGGGGCCATAATTCAGGAAGTTACGATCCGATGGGCGCAAATATCGAAAGGAACCAAGATCTTGGGGTTATAAACATGCATGTCAAGTTTCATCAAAATCGGTTCAAAATTGTGACCTCTATAGGGTCCACAAGCTAAAAACATGATATTTCGTACAATCAGGGGCCATAATCCATGAAGTTTCCATCCGATACATGCCAATATCGAAAGCAGCCGAGATCTTATGGGGATAAACCTATATTTCAAGTTTCGTCAAAATCGGATAAGAATTGTGACCTGTAGAGAGTCCACAAACAAATTGTGGACGGACGGACGGACGTCCGGACGGACAGGGGCGACGACATAATACGTCCACATGAAAATGTGGGCGTATAAAAATGACAATATCAAAATTTAAATTCAAATTCAAATAAGTAGAAAATGCAAGGAATTGAATGACAATATCAGAAGTCAAATATCTGATTTCACAGAAACAAAAATGCTTATGGAAATTGTGTATTAAAGGCATAATAAACTTGATCGTTTGCATATATACTATTCAAAAAAAGTAGGGGATATTTGATTTCGAGGTCATAATACTAAAATATGCAAATGACTACGAAAAACGTCACTATAGAACCTAACAGAAGAAACATTTCCAGTTACATGTGACGCCCAAACGCACCAATAGCTACCGCATGGAATGCAGGTGATGCTTGGGATCATCATGGGGGTCCAACTCAAGATTTGCACGACTCTGACTTTGAATGTTACAGTCATTGTGGCATTGAATTCCAGGGTGGAAACATTAGTTTAATTGTTTTAGTGACCAGAAAACAAATTTTGATATGCGTCGGCTTACCCAAAATGAAAGGTTACGTGCCCTTGGCATGCTACAGATCGGCACAACACAGGCGGCTGTGGCGCGGACGATGAATGTTTCTCGGTCTGTCATAAGCAGGCTATGGTCCAGATGCCGTGATACACAACCTGTACAGGACAGACCACGCTCAGGTCGACCAAGGGCGACAACTCAAGCCCAGGATCGATTTATCCGTACCTTGGCCTTGAGAAATCGTGTCATCACAGCAAATCAGATCAGCGCTCGTCTTCAAACAGTCACTGGTGTGAGAGTGAGTGGCCAGACGATTCGGAATCGACTGCATAGGGGTCACCTTCGCGCCCGATGTCCTCGCGTGATCCCTTGTTTGAGAGATCATCACATTCAGGCAAGACGTCGTTGGTGTAGGGATCGTCAACACTGGGATAATCGACGCTGGAGCAATGTGATGTTTTCAGATGAGTCAAAGTTCACTGTTGATTTTTTGGACAGACGTAGGAGGGTGTGGCGTCGTCGAAACGAGCGCTTCCAAGACGTTAACGTCATCAGACATGATCGATTTGGGGGTGGTTCTGTTATGGTGTGGGGAGGCATCACTGTTGCTGGAAGAACGACTTAACATGCTGTTGCAGGGTGTGTTACAGGCCAGTACTACCGGGACAACATCTTGGCAGTCCATGTTGTGCCGTTCGCACGACGTCATGGCCGCCGTTTCATCTTCCAGGATGACAACGCAAGATGTCACAGGGCCAGGATCGTTACAGGTTACCTCCAACAACAGAACATCACCACATTACCTTGGCCAGCACTGAGTCCCGACCTCTCCCCCATCGAGCACGTCTGGGACATGCTTGGACAGAGGTTACGTCAACGTCAACAACGTCCTGCCAATGTCCAAGAACTTGCTGCTGCGTTGCAACAGGAATGGGACAATCTGGACCAAAATGACCTTAGACGTCTCATTAGGAGTATGCCACGTCGGATCAATGCTTGTTTGGCAAACAGAGGAGGATTTACCCGTTATTGACTTTGTTGTGATGCTGTGGTAACTTTGCTGTTTGACCCCGGGTATCATTTTACCCTTATAATGGTCAGTCTGTGCCTTACTTAGTCTAACGATCATTTGGAATAAATCGATGAATGTGAACTTCATTTCATTTTGTCATTTGTTTCTTCGTCAGTTTCATAAGGTGACTTTAATAACACTTAAAAATCAAATATCCCCTACTTTTTTTGAATAGTATATTTCAAAAGTGTCTGAAAGTAAGAATGATACTATATAATTCCATCTGTTGTTCTTCAAAACATTGATTGATTATTGTTATTAATTTGTTCCATTTTGCCACGGCCATCAGGCATCAACAATTAAGTATATAACCATGACAGACATGGGGACAAATCGTCTCTTATATCAAACAGGTTACGCTGTAACTAGCCCGAAATTTTTATTTAACATCAAAACCTCACAGAGGCATAACTAACTGTGCCATTCGAAAAAAAAAACTTCTCCATATGTTAAAAGAGGTGTGTACAAGTATGTGCTGTTAATGCATGGTAAGCATGAGTGAACTTCAATGGTGGATTAATTAAGTCCGTGAAACATCCACTTAATCAATTTTAACTGATAATTTTTCCATTTGTTTCGCTACATGGGGCTAGGTATGTTCAATTAGTAATAATTTCTTATTTTAAAGAAGAGAAGTTATATGGGCATCAATAAACAGAATGAGTTTTCATGGTGAAACTACTGGGTTTCAATTGTAATCAACAATTAGGTATCAACAATTAGTGCATGAAGATGCATTTTGCCTTTTTTTCCAAAAATAAAGAGCGACAAAACCTGAAGTTTTTCGGTTTATATATTTGGGGGGAGGGGGGGGGGGGGGTTACAGTGGGTAAAGCGCTAGCCTGGAGGTTCGGTGTTTGATTCCTGCATTTGCCGAGTAAGTTCTTCTATATATTGTGGCGTGGTTCAGCCTTGTCCATGATGCATGACGGAGGGTGTGACAAGGACAGCTGTATAGTCGTTGGAATGAAAAACCGAGGTCCTGTGTACACATTGGTGTGCACGTAAAAGTTCCCTTGACTGTAGGAAAACAAGTGCTGCTGTCGGAACAGCCCAGTTCGGAGGGGAATTGATATATTCAGAAAATTTCTATATTTAATTATTTGTACAGATAAAAAGGAAAATTTCTGAATTTGTCTATCTGTATAATATACAAAGCTGACAATTCAGAAAATTTCTGAATTTGGCGATCTGTATAATTATATACGAAGCTCAAAATTCAGAAATTTTCTGATTTTGGCGAACTGTATTAATAGTATTATATACGAAGCTTACAATTCAGAAATTTTCTGAATTGTGAGCTTCGTATATAATACAGATCGACAAATTCAGAAATTTTCTGAATTGTGAGCTTCGTATATAATACAGGTCGCCAAAATCAGAAAATGTCTGAATTGTAAGCTTCGTATATTATACAGATCGACAAATTCAGAAAATTTCTGAATTGTAAGCTTCGTATATTATACAGATCGACAAATTCAGAAATTTTCTGAATTGTGAGCTTCGTATATAATAGCCTACAGGTTGCTAAAATCAGAAAATTTCTGAATTGTAAGCTTCGTATATTATACAGATCGACAAATTCAGAAATTTTCTGAATTGTGAGCTTCGTATATAATACAGATCGACAAATTCAGAAATTTTCTGAATTGTCAGCTTCGTATATAGGCTAATATAGGTCGCCAAAATCAGAAAATGTCTGAATTGTAAGCTTCGTATATTATACAGATCGACAAATTCAGAAAATTTCTGAATTGTAAGCTTCGTATATTATACAGATCGACAAATTCAGAAATTTTCAGAATTGTGAGCTTCGTATATAATACAGGTTGCTAAATTCAGAAATTTTCTGAATTGTCAGCTTCGTATATACCATTAATACAGGTAGCCAAAATCAGAAAATTTCTGAATTGTAAGCTTCGTATATCATACAGATCGACAAATTCAGAAATTTTCTGAAGTTATAATTGCCCAGTTCGGAGCAGATTCATAAGCCTATGTGGTATGCATTAAAAATCTTATTAATAATCTTGCATGGAAAACAAATACCGGAACGGCAATTCATTTTTCAAGAAGGAATGTCAAAGCATGTAGTTTTTTGTCATATTTTTCCTTAAAAATCTCCAATGGCTTCAGCTGTAGAAATTGTCGGTTATGTGGTGTGTTTAATACACCAGCCCAGTCAATCACAGTAGTTTACAGTTACATCACTGCCTACCCTTTGAACCTGCCGCTATGTTCGCGGGAGCAGTTATTGCATGTTTACTTCCATGGTCAACCCATAGAAATATCTGGGTCAAAAATGTTTTTGTTGACAATAGTTAGGTAAGCCAACCATGACGTCTATTACTAAAATATATTACAAAAACAAAAAAGCATCAATAAATGTAACTTGGGCGATTGTTGTTTATATTTTGGTGTGTTTGTACTTTAGGAAACTCGTAAAAGAACTGCTCCCGAGCATCCTTCCTGGCCTAGTTAGTTTTTAGCGTGAAAACATGAGTTGGAAAAGAAACCCTTACCGTTTATACCAGCACGTGAGAAAATACGGCGTTGGTGTAGCAGCCAGCACAGTGGCTGTTGTAGGAATTTGTATATATGTAAAGAAGAATGATTTTAAAGTATTTGCCTCTTGGACCAATTCGTCAGAACAATTTGAGAACCGGTATCCCAAAATAAAATGGGATAACAATTGGGACAGGTAATTATTTATCAATGACAGCCTGACTGTCAGTCATTGTGCAAGATTAGAATAATGAAGTGATTTGAGAGAGATAGATCAACTCCACGCAAACCAAATCATTTCCGGATGATCGCATGGTTATATTTTATTTCAATACATTAATCAATTGGTCTTTAGTGCAGTGGGAGGAAACCGGAAGACCCGGGGAAAACCCACGAGGTCAGACAGGTGACCTTTAAACTCCTTGTCACACTCAAGCAGTAAATTGAAACCACACCACTGACCACTCGCCTCAGTGACAGACCTTATGAGCCATTTGACCACCCATGTCACCCAATTTGAAGGAAACAAGCACTAAAAGGAAAGATAGAGAACATCTTTGGTCTGAAAGGATTAAATTTGAAAATCCCTGAATATATAGGTACATATATATATGTGGTCTGTGTGGAGTCAAAACAAAAGTGGTATATTTCACTGTTAATTTTATATCGGGGGACCACGTGGCTTAGTTGGTAAGGCGCTGGCTCTCAAGCCTGGAGGTCGGGTGTTCGATTCCTGCATTGGCCGAGAAAGTTCATCTCGATTTTCCAGCGTGGTTTTTCCCTTGTCAGTGATGCAGAACTGAGGGCCTGACAAGGACAGACGAAAAACCAAGGTCCCGTGTACACATTTGTGTGCACGTAGAAGATCCTTTGACAATTGGAATTTGATATAAGAGTAGGCTGTAGTGCTGCTGCCAAGTCAAAATTTCCCTTATAGCACACTGTATGGCGAATGCCCGTCTTCCATTAGCCCAGGTTAGGTGCAGAAGAGTAGCACGTTAAATCCCATTTCATTTCTGTTAATGGGAGATAAGATAAATTATAAAAGAGTTGGCAGTTCTCACTACATTAGTTAAAAACTCGATAGTGTAAAGGTAATTTGCTGAAAGCCGATGAAATTTTCGACTAGCCTCGGACATCATTACTAGAATCACTAATATAAACAGCATAGTCTTGATTATCCAAGTTTTAAATTTAATTATCAATCGCCGTTAAGCAGCATATAGGAATCTAATCCAGCCAACATCGAAGGCTAGCCTAGACATCGAGTGTTTATTATGGTCTGGATAAGTTAATTAATGTTTAATTGATAATTTAGATAACATTTCAGGCCTAAAGAGAGACTTGTAATTGGCAGATTTAGCTCTTGCATAATGCATGTTTAATGTTATAAGACATTCTTTTTTTAATCTGAATTTGAAACTTGTAAATGCTCAAGAAAAAAAAATTCTTCAAATCTTTACTTATAAGCTTATTATAATCTTGAAAGTGATTTACCGAATACTGCCAAATAGCATCATACTTCCAGAATTAGCAAAAATTGTATGGTAAACTTAAAACCCAAAACCAGAAATATACATTGAATTAATACATTTCATATTTCAGGAGGAATTTAAAATTACCTTGAAAAACCTGGATTAATTATATTTTAGGAGAGATCCGAAGTTACTTGTAAAACCTGTGAAAGATGAGAATAATAATGTGAACGATGAGGATATAAAGAAACAGACACCAACAGCAACAAGACATATAATATTAATACGACATGGACAGTATAATCTTAAAGGGAAAACTCAGAAAGAAAAATATCTTTCCGACCTAGGTGATTAACTTGGTTTAAATGTCCAATTAAACACAAATAAGTAATTTCGAAACTGATTTTGTATTTCAATAAATCAAAGGGGATTTTAGCAGAAACTGGAAGACCAAGAAAAAGGTGCAGTTGTTCTGCACCGACTTGGCTGATGAAGATGCACATACGCCATACAAGTGGGTTGTGACCCTATTTCTCAAACAGGGCAGATAACTGAACTGTGAGGTGTGATTTGATAACAAACCTTATGATCTAAAGTGTATTAGTAGGAAAAAGCCTTTCTTGTATGGAATTTCTTGCATGGTGTCCCCTTGGTGATGGACAGTTGGTCAGAGAATACAAAAAAACCCCAAGCCCATGTGTAGACATTTCATGGCATACACATAAAAAATATTTAACAGTTGGAGTTCAGAATAAATGTAGACCCCTCATACCACACTAACGGAGAAATTCCCCCTGACTCAAATGAATATGTATGTACTATGTTTTACAATTAATTGACATAATTCATAACTTAAATAAATTAAATCAAAAAGATTTATTCATAATTTGTTTTTATCTGTATTTTGTTTAGGTCGAAAACAAGCTGATTTAATTGGAGCTAGATTAAAAGATTTAAACTTCCCCTACACCAGACTTGTTTCATCTATGAAGACCAGAGCCATAGAAACCTGCGATTTGATTCATAAGTTTTTACCTGATTTAACTGTTGAAAGAAGTGATTTATTAAACGAAGGTTTTCCTATACCTCCAGAACCACCTGGCGATTGGAGACCAAAAGATTATGTAAGATAATAGATTTGATTTAATCCCCCTTAATCCCACCTTGCTTGTTTTAAGTGACAAGGAGTAGGGTCTCCTGTCCGACCTAATGCATTTTCTCTGGGTCCTCCAGTTCCTCCCACTGTTCCTCCCCTACGTGCAGGGGAATTATTGAAATAAAATTGAACCATGTGTTAGTCCCAAAATGACCTAATTTGAGTCATACCCTGGTTGTATGTGACAAGGAGTAGGGTTGCCTGTCCCTGCTTCGGGTCATCCGGTTTCCTCCCACTGCTAAAGACCCCTTTGCGGGAAATAAAATTGAACCATATTTTAGTCCGGAAATGACCTAGTTTGGGTAGAGTGGGCCTTATACATTATACCCCATTTCCCTCTCTCGCTCTGCCTTATTATTTAGTGTTACTTTGTATTATGTATCTGAGCTTTCTTTAAATTTATTCAGAATGTACCTTTTTTATTTATATTCAGTTGTTTTATCAAGATGGTCCAAGAATTGAAGCAGCCTTTCGACAGTTTATTCACCGTGCTACACCAGAACAAAAAACAGATAGTTATGAGATTATAGTCTGCCATGGTATGGTAATTGGTTATTTTGTTTGCAGGTTTGTATTTGATTGATTCTCCCTGTTAACATGATCTGTTACAGTTTCAGCCTGGTAACTTCTCTCTCATCGACATCTCTGTTAAATCCTTGTCATTTGTTGCTGTAAATACTGGTATGGAAATAAGGTGAACTAATTATCTGTCTTAGTTCTATCTATGAAAGGGGTGTGGGATGGCTGAATGGTTAGCGCATGTGCGTTGTAACATAAGGTCTGTGATTGAGTCAACTGGTGTGGTTTCAATTACCTTATACAGGTCCTCCTGTTTCCTCCAATCGCTAAAGACCCCTATGCGCAAGCGAATTATTGAAATAAAATTGAACCATATATTAGTCCCGAAGTGACCTAGATTGTGTTGAGTAGACCTTAAACCCCATTTCTCCCGCTCTCTCTTTGACATTTGTTTTACTCCGAAAAGGTTATAATGATGCATATACCAGTTATAAAAAAAACCCTACATTAAATATTTTAGTTTAAATCAGCTATGTAATAATTATATTGTGATTTATTTTTCAGAGCTTTACAATTTCCTCCAGATGGTTGGGTACGTTTTACATCATCTTTAGCTCATGGGAGTTTAACATGGCTAACAGTGCCACCTAGTGGCCGTGTTAGTTTACGTTGCTATGGTGATACTGGGTTTATGGAACCAAATCAAATAACCTACTAATGATAATTGTGGGATTTTTACATTATTTTGTTTAATTGTGAAATTTACTGAACATTTAAAGGAGTCGTTTCGGACTTTGATTTAGGTATAAAACCATATATCATTAATACCTCAAATAGTAAGTGCAGGGGGGCTGCACCACAAATAATAACACAAAACCAAACTATGGACAAGATAAAATACGCAGAAATCACAAATAAACCTACAAATCAGATTAAGTGAATGGATCCACGGGTTTTGGGGTGGGGGCTAGCCGTATTTGTCCACTGCCCTGTACATTCTCGGGCCCGCAGTGGTTTTAATCTGCCACCGTTAATTTCAAATATACACACTTTAAAACAAATCAACACACCAAATAACTATATCAATAATTTCTTTGGTTACTCTAAAGATGTTCATTAAGTTTTTGACAAATAATATCCATACTTGGTATTAACATTTCAATTGTTAATAAACAAAGTCACGATTGTCAGTCCATTTATTGCCTATATATTGTTTAATGTGGGCTATTCTAGTCTATTATTAATGTTTTTTATATATAATTATGTACCAAGTTTTATAAAGATTTATATGTTTTGTACAGGATATTGGTTTTACAACTATTGTATAATAATAATTACTTGTGGCAGCATTAAAGTCTATGTTATGATTCTAATGAAAGATGGTATTATATTGGATCAGCGTCCCGAATTTCATTGCAAAGCGTCTGTATTTTAAGTTCTTGAATGTCCCTCATGTTGTTTCAATGTATTACATATAATTGTGTTAGATCTGTTCTGTCTCGCTCTCGACCATTAAACCAAGCTTAATTTCCATAATGAAGTAGTAGAATTCAATTATTCATGGAGTTAAGGATTTCTACCACTGACTATTTCTACCACTTCCTATTTCTACCGTTGACGTCAATTTTTTCATTTCAAATGAAAGAAAGATTGAGCTTTTCAATGACTCTAGGAATTGGCGCTAAACGGATTCTTAAAGCATCACCAACTCTATCTGTAAGAAGACGAAAAGATATCTCACGGAAAATTTGGAAATTTCCGAGTGACTTCAACCATTGCAGAATTATAAAAATAGACCATCCACCTTTGGGAAAGAGATAATATTGTGGTATGCTGCAAAAAGGAAATGCTGAACAGACGCTCTTCACATAGGGAGAGGAGTTTTACATAGGCTAAGCCCCTTTTCCAATCACATTCAGATAAAAATATTGTATAAAACAAAAATAAAACATTCACACCATTGGTGATGAAAAGAATCGGTTTACGTTAATATTAACATGTGTCAGCGATTGGAGCAAATAACCACCCTGTGTCATTGTTAAATGGAGAACTACCAAAGAACATGAAATTGGGAAAAGTTTTTCCTATTGGGTACGGGGCATACTCCTCGCAGTGTTCCGTTTGATTAGAGGTAATCCCACTACTCACTGCTGTAATGAGAGGATATTGTTGTTTTAAATTTTGATTGGTCAGTAGTCCGACTAACAACCAATGACTTTACAAAAACTTTACATTTAAAATGAGTGCCAATATTAGACCAAATATCTTTACATAACGTTACGTCGTGGATCACGATTTTATTATGCCCAATTAACCCGTGCAAAGCAGAATACTGCAGTAAACCTAATTGCGTGACAAACGAGGCCATCAAGTCGAATGAAATGTAAACAATACAGTTTGGAAACGAACATACTTTCACCGTTTTTAATACCTTAAATCACTGTCCAAAGTTTTAGGGAAGACCCAGATTAAACGTAGGACTGTCATGTTGATTGAACGGGAAGAATAGAAATACTCCCTAAAAGTTCAAGGATCAGAAGTCAATCCAGCAATGGGCAGAGAGGGATTTCTCTGGCCATTGCTTCAGGAATATGGGTAAAGGGTGGATGGACGAAAACTGGCAGAAAGCGGGATGACTGGTAGAAAGCCGGTTAACTGACGGGTCCAGGTGGTTTATTAAAACTTTGGATTGTCTTCAAAGGTGTTTTATAGCTGAGGCGCTGGAGGCGCCAGCCTCCTCGCGAAAAACCCCCAAAGAAGTTTAACAAATAAAACGGGAAAAAAAGTGCTAAAACCGATGAGAAAAATGAAAATGTACTCTAGTTAGGGAGGGCCCTAAAGGCAGACAAAAGGGCCCCCCGTCTGACAAAAGGGCCCCTCTGGTCAAGGGAAAGGGCCTCCGAGTCAGAGTCAATCGCTTTCTTTACACTGTTAATATATCGAATCCACTACTGAATGAGAATGCAGTCATTACACTGGTATGAAAATCATCAATCAAGACACCCCTCCCCCGGACCACCGCGAAAGAGGGCCCTCAAAATAGTATAGCCTCCGCCATGATAAACCTTAAAACGCCCCTGATTGTCTTGGACGTTACAACAGAGGGCCATATTAGATTTTTGTACCAAATCACCCTTTGTGGAATTGGGAGTAAAACTCCGGAAACGATCACCAGGTAAAGAGCGTGTTAAGTCAAAGAATTGAGACCTTGCTAATATTCTCAACAAATTGATCTCCGATAAAGAACATACTAGCACCGAAGACGGATATCAGACGAAGCCAAAATAAGCTGTAGTTACAGGATGGACACTAAAACCGTGGAAGATATGGAAAGAAGTGTTCAATTTATCTCTAACGCGATGGATGGTTCAAAGAACGAAATTTTAATGTAGAAATTTGCGCCTCGTCTAACCAACCTTTCGAGTTTATTATCCCAGATAATTATGCCCACCACCGTGTAGAAATGGGTCACATTTTATATGACGATAACAGTATACAAATTGATGTAAAGAAGATATTCCAGGGACGCCGTAGAGGAGCTGGAGGCTTTTATTACAGCAGCTCTTGACTAAATTATTTCATACTTAGGCCTGTTTTCTATTGTTTCACAATACACTACATAGTCCGAAGGGTAAGTAAAATTTAAAGATGTTGAGTACTAGAAATCAATGTTTTAGTAATTTATAAGATAATCATTACTTATAAGATAATCATTACAAATTTTCCAGCACCTCAAGGCATTGGCCGCCCCCATCTTCTCTTCAAACCAAAACAGTTGTCCAATGGGCACCAATATTATATTTATTTAGAGATATAACTAATTTATGAAATGATTATTTAATAGCAGCAATATCAATAAAATTCCCCAGCAATGTACCCCCCCCCCCCTCCCAAAAAACCCCGAATACATCCCCCGCCTCCCACACCATCAAAGCAAAACAATTATAAAGGGACATCCTATACGCTCATTTAGAGATGTGCAGTGTTATGCATTCAGAAATTAATATTTACTTATCTACCAAATGATCATCATTTATATCAACATAATCGGAAAAACTCCCTCAAACCTGTGTTCACCCAGAATCGGCGTCTACGCAAAAAAAAACAACAAAAACAAAACAAAATAGCAACTGGACTAGAAATTCTGCTTTCGGGTGGTGATACCCTCCTTTGAGCCGCCACCGAACTAGTAAAATTAAAATCAGTTAGTGTTGCCACGTTTGTTGTTCAGACTTTATATAATATACGTACAAATTCATACAGCTTTAAAATCTCTGAGTTAATCATTTTTGTAAGTTGGTGAGTTTTGTGGGGTTTTTTTATAATACCCCCCCCACACACACACACACCAAATATTAGTAAAACATCGCTTTCAATTGGTTAAAAGAATGCATCTGTGTTGCGGGGTGTAGGGCAGGACACGGAAGCGTTTCTAGTCGTTCAGATGGGATGAAAAACCATGGCCCCATATATACATTGGTATGCACGTAAAAGATCCTTGGCAGTTGCAATTTTATGTAAGTGTAGGCTAAAGTGCCTCTGTCCGGGCAAAATTGCCCTCATAGCACACTGTATGGCGTAGCCCAGTCGGAGCAGAACAATAGGACGTTAAACCCCATTTCATTTCATTTATACAGAATGCAACTCTTTAATGCCCCTGCCCGGGCAAAGTTGCCCTCATGGCACACTGTATGGCGTATTCCCGTCTTCATTAGCCCAATCGGAACAGAATAGTAGGACGTTAAAACTCGTTTCATTCACAGAATGCAACACTTTAATGTCAAAGGTCAAACATTTCAATAATTTGAAGGAGATTAGCATTTTCACTTAGAAGAATGTCAAAACTTTTTTTCATGTGTATGACGCTGTGTTATAATGAAAGTTCTTTGCTGTATTACGTGTATAAAGTGTCTGTGAATGTCAGCCATGTAACCAATGTTTCAGACTGATCAATATTTGTTTGTTCTCAGATTAAACTTCTCAAAGTATTCGATTGTAAACAAACTTGTCTTTGACGACCATCGGATTCCTTCAGAATATGGAAGAGGATTTTATTTTTACCCACGTGTAGACGAGAGGTTATTACCAAATTAGGCGGTAAATCAATATCAATTCCCTATCACCGTTGTCCTGCTTTTGCATGACAAATATTTGTTGTTGAGGGGGGGGGGGGGTTCTATAATGGAAGAAAGGTGTATAAGGGAAAATAATGTGCTGGGGCGATATAATGGAAGAAAAGTGTATTAGGTAAAACAATGTGCTGGGGCGAGACCTTCCCCCCTCCTTCTCCTTTCCAACACTTTTGTCTAAATGAGTCACCACAGCATCATAGATTGTGATAAAGCGAAAATTTTTGCACATACTTATAAAAGCTTCAATAAAAAATCATGTATAATTGTCCAATTCTATTTAGAACTTGGATACTCATGGGCCCATTAGATTCTTATTGGCCCTTGGGTGGCGCACCGACTGCACCCCCATCTCGAGAGGCCTGCGTGATTGTCACAGTCATGTTGAGTTCTTTATGGTTATGAAGATGTCTTGAACTAAAAATTTTGCAGCATTCGGCATCCCCAGCAGACTCCTTTTAATTCGTTTGAATCCAAGCCGGCAGCTTGGGGTTGATTATATATTGTTTTCTACTTAACAATGATTACTTTAAGTTTATTTTAGCTTGGATTAAGTCGATAAAGAAATAGACATTTTCCAAAGAGTGTGGTTTTAATGAAATATTATAGTCCGAGAAATGGAATAAACAAGAATTTTCGGTCTGAACCCTGCTGTATTCGCAGATTGTCTCCCTTGAAAAGTAGCAATACTGCACGACATTGTTCGTTAAACTAATCAATAAATTGACTAAGGAGGTAAACAAAGGTGACAACAATTCAACACATTAACTGAATGGCTTTCATTTGTTTTAATCATTATATCACGCTCTAATCACCACTGACAAGCTACAACGGTGTTAATTTCACATTTATTTACCGACACGCGCGCTTAGCTGCTAAATTTACCTGTCCTCAGGTAACAGTCCCTTTGATCTAAATGTGTTAACTATGCTAGTTTAGGGCCCCCATGACGCTTGGTATGCACAAATAAGGTCAAGCTCAACAACAAACCTGGATCACGGTATTATGTAGCAGACGTTCAGGATCTTTTACGACGATGATATAACAAAGCTATTGTCATATATCTTCTAACCGTTATGTGAAATACACCGGAGTAAAAAAAACGTAGTATTTTATCAACAAGGACTGTTAATAAAAATGTCGGACGCGTCACCTGACGATTCTAAAATTCAAATTGTGGAAAGTGAGGGGGAAAACAAATCGTACAAATATCAGTTCACTTACGAACGTGCTACTTTATACGAATATAAATTTGAACGACAGGCTGTTCCCGACGCCAAGGATCCGTGCTTCAGATGCAACAAGAGAGTTCATAGGAAAGAACAGGTCGGAGTTGAGGAGTTGCTGTTTCATAAGCAGTGTTTTAGATGTCGTATTTGTGGATTACCGTTGTCGTTACAAACGTATCATCGTAATCCAGTGAACGGATCGAACGATAATGAAGTTTATTGTAAAACGCATGTGGGTAAGACAATAGGAGAAATAAAAGGGCAGCAACAATTACATATCACTCATAATGATTCACCTAATAACAATAATGATAAATACGAAATACAGGTGAGTTATCGTTATTTATGATTATTTATTTATGTCGCGCTGTGAATCATTATCATATCGTTTCTTATATGAGGAGACGCGGCCCCCGAGTTCAAGAAGCATTCTCAAACTTAAATTATGGATTTTCTCAACTTTCAATCACTGTTTATAAGAAATATCTTTGATTCAGAAACACAAAAATTGTAATAGGTTCTTATTGGTGTATTTGATACATTAAAACAATAAAAGTCTAATAAAGGGATATATTGGAATTAGAATAAAGCGCATACTTTCGATTAACTTCTTAATTAAAGTCTGAGAATGCCGTGTGAACTCGGGCCTTATTCTACAATTGTTTAATAATTCTGAATGTCGGTATCGCAAGAGTCCTATTAAAAGTTAACAGCCGAATTTACTGTCATTAATATTTTATGATGTGAAAGTGAATCATTATTATGACCTTTTAATATGAGACCCCCCCCCCCCCACTAACAATTGTTTATAGACTTCCGTACCTTAGTATTCTAAAAATTCTGTCATAAAGAAACTTTGAAATTAACTGTTTATTAATGTCGTTAACAGTGATTTTTGAAAGTAATGTATAATAATAAATCGTTTTAAAAATTTTTTAATATAAGTGCATAAAGGCAATGTTTTTTTTTTGGGGGGGGGGGCATTACGATGACGTTGGAAAGTATGGTCTTTTAAGCATACTAATGTCGTTAATATTGATTTTTGAAATTAATGTATAATATTAAAACGTTTGAAAAAATATTTAATATGATAAATTCGTAAAGGTAATGTTTGGGGGGCATTACGATGACGTTGGAAAGTATGGTCTTTTAATCATACTAATGTGAGAATTTAGCCCTGGCAGTGGCATCTTCCATACTCTTCAAATTTCATCTACCAAGTGACTTTTTAAAGATGTACAACCAAATTTATCCAATCACACATTGAAATGTCAACGAAACATTTTCTTGTTAGTCCAAACATATTGTCGAGTGGGGGAATGGTTTGTATCGGTTCCGTTCGTTCGTTCCTGGAGTTTAACGTCCACTTCCACCAACGGTTATATCGTAGACACATTTTTTTGTATCGGTGAATGAAGAAGACTCTTATAGGCAACAGATAATCTTCTGTCACGTGTCGACACAAATCTGTATTTTATAGCGAACATGAATAACTATTAGTAATGATATAAATATGATAAAATCTACAAGGATTTATATGTAATGAAATAGCAATGTATCAGTTTTCACAACAATCATATTTGGCAGTTATTTTACGAGTTTAATATCAGAAATCTAGGTGAACATACAATATGATAAACAGGTGTGACAAATTATGTATTATGATGATACATGTACATAAATAGTATATATAACGCATCACACACATACCGCAATTAAAGTGCATGTGACAATTAAAAGATGACATGCCTTTGCAGGGCCGTAACTACCCAGGCGCAGCAAGGGGGCGGGAAGTGTTCTCAGGGATGCTATAACATTGAAGGACAATGTAAAGTATATCAACTGTTTTTATTGTATCCCCCCTGCCCCCTCCCTCTAGTTACGGGCATGTGCGTTTGACTTATAACAGCGTTTTATTTTAACCATGACACCTGAACTTTATTCATTAACACGGGACATGTTGCTTATTTAACGCTAAAATGTCGTTTAGCTATAAATGGCTTATGCATCAATTCATTTCCGTTTAAACAATTATAGTTTCATACAGAGGTAAACGAACATTGAGTAAACAAACAAAAGGAAAAAACCCACAAGAAACCGTTACAATGTGTTGAAACAATTATACTAATGACTAGTAAAGTAAATGTCTATATAGATAAAAGTGATGATCCACCAGGGAAATGTTGCCTATACAGCGGCACAATGACCTACTCTTACACCGAATTCCAACTGTCAAGGGATCGTTTACGTGCAAGCCAATGTATCCACAAGACATTGGTTTTTCGTTCCATCCGACGACCGGGCCCTATCCAGCTCTTAAAATTTGCGGGGGGGGGGGTACAGAATTTTTTGGAGGGGCTGACGATGTGGCCGACTAAGAACACCCCTAAGAAATCATTATTGTTGGCGAAATATTGAGGGGGAGGGCTAATTGGATTTTTTTGGGGGCTATGCCCCCCCCCCACGTGGCTACGGGCCCGCCGACGACTAGACAACTGTCCTTGTCAGGCCCTCCGTCCTGCACAACTAATTAGTGCCCAATGTATGTTAAACCTCGTTCGGTTTATATACATATATATTTTATAGTAACACGTTGATATATTATATGTAGTCGGGTAACTATGGTCAAACTGATATACATAAGTAGATAAGAATAAGTAGATTTAGAACTATTTATGTTGATAGTGGGCGAGGCTCTTTCCTATTTATAGAATCCACTTTAAGCTGTTTATATATAGTTATTCCTAGTGACACGAAATGGTGAAAACAACCAGGACAACTCCTATTTTAATATTCGTAAATTCCTGGTTGTTACGTAAACATGGCGTATATTATCAGCTCGTCCAGATAATATTAAATTCAAACAACGATAACAAAAAATACCGTCTTATTAGTGACATTTGATACAAATCCCCATTTTGATGTCTAATAAACTGTTTCAATGGCATTTAGTAATTGAACTAGAGTATACAGGTCACAATTCTATGGAATATAATTACTGCTTATTACTGAGCGACGTTTGTCATGATTTGAACCTACATATCATTGTATATACTCCACAACAAATTACCTATTAATCAATTAGTCAGTTTGTTTTTATTTTCAGTTAAGTGGTATTATTGAATGGTGTAAATAGCATTTCAAAATTATAATCCTTAATTAAATTAGATTTCTTTTAGGTACGTGCAAATTAAGGGAGATCCCTGGTTTGTCAGCATTTAGAGTGTATTGTTATGTACATGTATATATTGACTTGTCTTATTTTTTAGATTTTATCATTGCTTGATAACGACTAGAGAAGCCTAGTCGAAACGTCGCTCAGTAATAAGCAGTAATTGTATTCCATAGAATTGTGACCTGTATAAATCCCCTTTTTTCAGTTTAAACAAATTAATAAACCCTTTAAATTTAATAAAATAAAAAAAACAAACCAAGCTGATTACATTTTATCTTTCGGATATTGTGAAGTCGCCATTTTTTTTAGTAAACAAACCTATTCTTATAGGCCTGTGTCTAAAACAAGTCTCTTCCCGGATTTTTCTTTCAAGTTGTGTCCAAAATGTAATCCGTTGGATAGTTTACCTTTAGATAAGAGGAATGTAACAAAATGTACGTGAGCTGTTGGCCGTGTTTGTAATTATTTATTTATACGGTAGAATTTAAGCTACATTTGTGACAGTTTTTGTGCCGTAACAAAGACAATGAAAAATACGTCGTGGAATTTGGATTGTCCGCCTTATCTTGGTTGTTGTTGGAATTCGGAATTCAATGTAAGAGTAGGTCGTTGCGCCGCTGTCCACGCAAAATTTCTCTTATAACACACTGTACGATGTATGTCCATCTTTATTAGTAGGACGCTAAACATCATTTCATTTCACAAATCTTGTTAAAACCTCAGTTATAAATAAGTAGAAAATTTCTAATTGGTTCCCAGGCTTGATCCGAGTTGCGTGTATCGGGAATGTTGAAGAATGCGGTTAGATAATTCTCTCGATTCTTCAAAGATTATAAATGTTTAGATTTATCAACTACCTAGTGAAAGCCTGTAAATACATTATGTGTTTAGGTCAGCTACTGTTTGCCGTCGCCATATTGGTTCATTTCGATTAGTTTATTTACAAGCTACTGTACTGAACTAAAGGGAATGAAATGGGGTCGACACAATACCCCGGTCATTTTGAGACAGGAATTACGACAGAAACAAGACAGAAAGTCTGCTAACATATTATGTTCAAATCTGTGTCGCAGTACGGAAGTCTTCTAATATTGAAGCGGCCTAGCGAATACTCACTTGCGAAAATGTACATGCCAACATCTTGAAATATAATCTCACCCAATCTGTTGCCAACTTTTCTAATTACTTTCTTTGACCTTTTTTATTTTCCTGATCGATTAGTGATTAGTAGGATTGACGGCCATATTGTAACAAGATTGATTGACAGCTTGACGTACACGGCGACGTTAAAACGTGTACATTACGTCACACCTGGAGAGTGAGAGAGAGAGAGAAATGGGGTTTAACGTCCACTCGACACAAACTAGGTCATTCTGGGACTAACACATGGTTTCAATTTTATTTCAATAATTCGCTTGCACGTAGGGAGGGGTCTTTAGCAGTGGGAGGAAAACCGTAGTGCCTGGAGGAAACCCACGAGTTTGAGAAGGCGCCCCTATCTCCATGCCACATACGCTCACACCAGGGATCGAAACCACAGCCGCAAGACACCCGGAAAAGGGTACAACATTCCTTAAATTAGATAAAAAAAAAAAATGTCAAAGTGTTTATATAATTAAATTTGTTTTGATATCTGTTAATATCTAATATTTTACGTTCACAGCAAAGACAAGTATTGAAGTACCAGCGAGTCGGTGTTCATCAATCGACAGTTTCAGTAAGAAATTAAACTAGAATTAGCTAGAATTAGTAAGAAATTAACCTAGAAATTACACTAGAATTATTTAGAAATTACACTAGAATTAGTAAGAAATTAAACTAGAATTAGTAAGAAATTAAAATTAACTACTAGAATCGGTAAGAAATCAAGTTAGATTGAAGAAATTAAACAGGAATTATTAAGAAATTACACTAGAATTAGTAAGAAATAACACTAGAAATAGTAAGAAACCAGAAATTACACTAGAATGAAGACATTAAACTAGAATTACTAAGATATTAAACTGGAATGACGAAATTAAACTAGAATTAGTAAGATATTAAACTGGAATTAGTAAGAAATTTAACTAGAGTTAGTAAGAAATTACACTAGAGTTAGTAAGAAATTAAACTAGGATGAAGAAATTTAACTAGAGTTAGTAAGAAATTAAACTAGAATTGGTAAAAAAATTAAACATCGGTAGATAGAAACATTAATACAGCATAGTAACAAAAATCCAATTTACTAAGTGGATTCCAGTTCCCTTTTCTTGTAAACATTAACGTCAACAAGACTTTACATTGTCTTCCTGAAATCCCGGTAACTGAACTGATCTGTACACGAGCTCAATATGTGGTTTGATATGGCCCGGGGCATGTGTGATCAGATCTTAAGATTTTGCAGTTGTACTCTCGTGTTTTTAGGTTCAATTTGTCAATCTGAACAATGCGATGATCAAGAGATGAGCTTGGAGTATGTTTCAACAACATGTAGTGCTTGAGGGTATCTCAGTATTCAATATGATTTTCAGACTGACAAATTATTTGATTAGATCCAACACGTGTACAATTGTACTCTTTTGTAAGAAATCTTTGAATAGAATCTTTGCAAGAGGAATTTAAGATTATGATAACCCCAACTCTTTCGTTGCACATTCCAGCAGACTTCCAAATTGGAGCACCGTTTGATTTGACTCTACAGTGGCACCGACCATGTTCAAAATATGATGTAAATATGTCCAGCCACCACTTAAAACACACATTTGTTAAAATGTTTTAGTGCAAAATGAACAGCCTTTAAATTAGCTCATTGTAAGTAGGTCAATACATGAATTTTAGATACTTACTTAAAGGGACATTATGAGAGATTAGATAAAGAGTTGACACTAGATAACGTAAAGAGAATACGCTGAACATTTTAGTCCAATTGCTCCACTCTGAACCGAGATATTAGCTTTTGAATTTTAGGCCAAGTCTCGATCATCATCACTAAAGTCTTTACGATAAAAACCAAAGTCTCGAGTATCCATATTTACGTTTAATCATCCTTCACTCTGAACCGAGATATTAACTTTTGACTTTAAGGCCAAGTCTCGATCAGCATTACTAAAGTCTTTAGGATAAAAACCAAAGTTTCGATTATCCATATTTACGTTTATTCATCCTTCACAGTTCCAATTGTTTAAACCTTGAAATTTTGAACAAAACACATTTCACGTGATTTAAGTGACTATTTATTATCAAGACACCGGGAAATTGGAATGATGTGGCCTCACTAAGAAATTATATTCTTCTTAATTCTAAAAACGGATAAACCTTGATTAAAAAACAGTCTACATGTTTAATAGCATTCGGCAATCTTCGATAAATTTCGGCCATCTCCGGTGCATTTGAATTTTTATGTTTTTTTGAAAATTGCATACAGTGGCTATTATAAATACTTTTAATTTCATTTTGACTACAAATAAGTTATTTTAATAGCCTGACAAAATTCAAAGACACGTTTTATTTGTCTAATTGTCACTATTGTCATACATACTGTCGATAACAAACTTCCATAACAGTCTGGACAATTAGAATACATTATTTAATTAAAGTCGTTAATAATTAATTACACCCACTCTGAAATATGGTTTATTTATTCGTATCGTCGCTTCACTCTTAAATATCTACCTTAAGACACAGATCTTATATTAATATCATTGCTTCAGTCTTTTAAAATATTCTGCTATAAGTTAACGAGAAAAATGCTGTATGATCAGGAACATTTCTAAAAATTCAATTTTCAACTTTTACTGTAAGTTTTTTTTATATATACATTTCCTTTGTATATCAACCTTCTCGCTTTCTGGACCGAGAGCCAGTCGATGTTACAAATGGTTGTAACTGTCGGTTCAACACTAATTGTGAACATTGAGAACGTTTATCAACCATAACCAAAGCGGGACCCTTGGCCTGTCTAGAATCGCGGGCCCCTAACGCAACGAAAAGATTATTTTATGTCCTTTTGAATGGCACGCATGCGTAAAACACAATTAAACGGTCTGTAATACAAAAATAATTACAGAATCTCTGATCGCGTACGAAATCTATTCATTTCCGAATGGCATACAAGTCTAGAACCCTTGACCGATCGCAGCCTGTAACTTCACAGATAAGGTTGGGGATAGCTCAGTCTCCGCTAGATCGATTACCGTGAAACTTTCATCTGGAATTCGAATTTAGTTTGTCGTTTTGCCATTAACTGCGAGCCCCCTAAACCGCCCTCTCCTAAAAGCCACGGGGCCCTGGGCCTGGGCCTTGGCCCCTCAGGCCCATGCCTAAGCTGGGCTTTGACCATGAATGCTCTGTCCACATTTTCAAAAGCAAAATGTTATAGACATCGCTACGTCTTGAAAAGCGACTGAAAATGTTCTTCATTCTGCTCGGGTACAAGCGACAACTTTGCGGTATGCACCTAATAGAAAGTGAAGCTGGAAACATCTGGGAAAATCTTTCTAACATGTCAACACCAATTAGTTGAATCACTAAACGAAAGTCAGTGAACTAATTTACGTTGACATTGTTAAAAAAAAAACCCCTGTATAGTTTGTTTTCAATGCATTCCATAAAAAGCCTTAGAATACATGTAAGATAAAGTGAAGCTGGAAACAACTGGGCAAACTTTTGTAACATGCTACTGTTCACGGAAAATAGTCAAGTCACAAAACTAAAGTCGGTGAACTAATTTACGTTGAATATCCCGTATAGTTTGTTTTCAATGCAATTCTTAAAAAAACCTTGTAGTAAATGTTATTAAACGAGGACATATTTAACAAAATGATTCATGTCTGTGGTATTTGACAAGGATCCATTCATTAACTGTATATCTTATATCACGTAAATAATGAATAAACCAACATTAGTATTCATACGTTGATATATCGTCACATCTAAAGATAACCCACGCACTAAAATGAAGTGGGGTTTAACTCCCTACTGTTCTAATGAAGACGGGCATACGACATAACAGTGTGCTGTAAGGAAAATTATGCCCAAGCAGGGGCACTATGACCTACTCTTATGTTGAATTCCAACTGCCAAGGGATTTTTTACGTGCACCACGGCAATATAGCACGGGACCTCGATTTTTCGTACCACCCGAACGACTAGACAAGGGGAATGGAAGGATAGGGAAAACACTTAATAGATTTGATTTGTATCAAAATGAGTGTTTTAAAGACAGCCTATGGATAAAGTCGATAATGTGTGCCATTGTCAACACAAAGCCAAAAAATAAAATTAGCAAACAACCGACGTCAGCTCACTTTTTCGAAACAAAAACTTAATCCTGTAGAGTTTATTCCTTCAATAATCAAAATAACATATCACATGAACAGAATTCAATTATTTTTATTGACTTAAATCAAAGCGTCAGTTCTTGACCACAATAGCACCCGACATACCCTTACTGTCGAAACGTCGGTGACGTGAAAACGGTATAATATGGTGAGCTGTTTTTATGGACACGAGTTTTGATTGTCGACGACCTCGCCCTTGGTGAGTGCCCACCTTCGGAAGATTGTCAAGGTTGATCAACATAAGGAACTGCAAAGATCAATCCTTTAAACCAAGAATGTTTATGATGACAAATCGATCTATTTTTAAACAAATGACAAAATGTCATGTACGCATGATGACCTTTGAACCGAATACACTATTGATTTATTATAAGAAACCTGTGAAACTTGACCTATATTATATTTACATTTAGTGTGTAGTATTTATATGGCAAAGGTCAGATATATATTTAAAAGGATTGAAAGAATCTTGATTTTTCGTCTTAAAATGTAACTTGTAACGTAATGCAATGAATATAGGCTGATTGTAATTATGTATGGTGTTGAAGAGCTGGTTTCACACTATAACACTATCCTACAAAAACATAATTTAAAGAAAATAAGAAGAAAATTCATTGTCACGTCTAAATGTATAATACAAATATTAGTGTACGCCCTGAATTCTAAGTATAACGGACTGACCTCGTTTTGAAGATAACAGTTGTGAACAGCGATAACGTTGTCAGTTTCAAACTTAATCAATATAGAATTCAAATAATAAAAATAGTTTTACAGGTCCGCGATAAAATCGGGATTTTTCAATCTCGGCGCCAGAGGTGGCGACTATGACAATGAAGGTGCTTCTGGTCCTTCGTATGGTACTCGTGTACACATTGGCACGTTGATGAACCCTTAACAATGGACATTCGACGAAAAGGAGATGGAAATGCCGAAGTCCGGCATACCTATAGGGGCGTGTGCAAGAAAATGATCAGAAGGTATCTGGTCGTAGAGCCTCGAGGTGGGAATGGGGAGTTCGTGGAGTTCTCTCCCCAGAAAATTTTGAAAGTTTGAAGTCGATTTCCTTGCATCTGATACTATTCCTGAAGTTGTTCGTTCCTGGAATTTTACTTCCACGTTCACAAATGGTGATATCGTTGACAAATGTTTCCCAAGAAACTTGCCCGTGGAAACCATGAAATATAGGCTTGATCCGACTTTTTGGGGTAAGACTCTTTACATCTCTTGGGGTCTCCCCCTGGGTCTTTCTTTCGCATGCACAGGGTGTCCCAAACTCACTAGACAAGCGCCAATATAAGTAACCATAGAAATAAAAGTTACCAAAAGTTTTTCTCTAAATGACCGAATTATTGTGTTGACGAAACATTAAACCCCATTCAATTCTTTATGAGTCATAATATACATGTATTCAACACATTATGTGTTAGATTTCCCACACTCTCCGACAACAAGTCATTCTTTACGCTCGGACTACTTCTTTCAACTTTGTAATGTATGTATGAGTGAACTAGGATAAAGGTTGTATAAATAGGCAATTCAGCAACAAAACATCAATTTAGCTCAAATGTGAACATTAATTATATATACATGGACCTATATCTACGACGCAAAACGTTAAATTTGAACGTCGTTCACACACGTTATGAAGTAAAATGGGGTTTAACGTCCTACTGTAAGAACTGTTCTGCTCCGACTAGGCTTATGAAGACGAGCGTACGCCATACAGTGTGCTGTTAGGGACAATTTGACCGGGCACTATGGTCTGCTCAGGACTCAGATATCGAATTCCAACTGCCAAGTGATCTTTAGCGGGCACGTCAATGTATACACCGCTATTATTCTTCTGTGGGGTATATTTAGGCTCGCCAATCAAGTTGCTTCATTACAAATGGCGCTCGAAAGCATTTTGGCACGGTAAGATAACAACATCAATGTTGATTTAAATTGACCAATAAGTCGTGTTTGCAATGTCGAAGACTTTGGATGATTCTGGGTTAGAGACTTGCCTTCTTTAGTTCTTTAATAGTATTTAATACTAGACTCTCTGACATTTGTTATCCAATTGACGTTTCCAATCAACAATATTAACTTTTCGACTCTTTACTGAAGGATTTAGACCTGTATCAGACTAATTTTAGATTTTGTCATTTTTCTCGCAAGAGACTGGAGAAAACCCACGAGGTTGGACAGGCGATGTATGATTTGAATCTGTAGATGTCAAAGATATTCTATCAAGAGTCTGGACAAAAAACCAGAAGGTTAGGTTGGCGATGTATTTTTTGAACTTGTAGATGTCAAATATATTCCTTGTTAAAGACGACAGTGACTGGACAGGCGATGTATGATTTGAATCTGTAGATGTCAAGGATGTTAAAAAACAACAGATAATGTAACACTATTGTTATGTTCACACACACAAGTTACAATATATACCACAATATAAACACCACTTCACGCCTTGTAGTTGATTTAAAGTTAGAGAAACTATTGACAGAACACGAGTTCTCCTTGTTATACCAACAAAGATGTAACCGATACAGTAGATAGACATGAACTCTCATGCTACTTCAAGTGGGTAGAGACTCACATGTGTCATCTGTGACTTTTAAATAAATTTGGTACATTGTTTTTTTCTGTGATCTTGACCATGTTATGATCTATCACGCCCTTCTACGTGAAGGGATGTCGGATGCCCTGTGGTATGGGGTGTTTATTGTTGATACGGCCAACGGTGCTCCAACGCTTAGTCCGGAGAACATTGCTTGTATCCCGGAACCTAAGTCGGACAGGCGATGGCACCTGGGGAGGGGCTGACATTCAGACCCTAATTTTAACTACCTTTATGGCAAAGTGGGCCAATAGTACTACTACTACTACTCTGGAATAGACGATGAGCTCCGCAGTTAAATTGCGCATCTTTTATGTATAATACAATTATCATTAAATCTGGAGGGGATTTCTAAATAACTACTTGAGTGGCATTTATTATTAGACCATAATCACAAAATAGATAACCGGTTTAGGTGACAAGCTAATAATATTTATTATACATGTTCCGGGGCACCCAGTAATCAGTGAGGCATGTCGTCTGCAAGGACAGTAAATCCGGTATGCATACATGGCGTTACTGACCCCATTCCCAGGATAAAACTCATCAACATTGGGTAATTTTTTATGCTTGATCATTTTCGTAGAAAACAAGTTAGTTTGTTTCATTTCAAGCTGGAACACGCTCTGTTAAAATAATGTAAAGATTATAACATGGAATAATACACATTTTAGTTATTGATACTTTTGTAATGTTTATTATGAAGCATTACTCCAGTCATGCGTTATATAAATAGTGGGGTATTATGTAGACTACAGTGTCACTTACAGTGTCACTGTATCAAGATCTACATTAACTTCAACTTTAGCATTTCAACTTTAAGTTAGGTTAACATATTTTCAGCATCGCTATTTATAAAGTACTCGTTCATCATAAGGTTAAATGGAATTTCTTTAATCTAACCGCCCCATGACATGTAAAGGTAACTAAGGAAGCTATATATCATGAATAACTGGTTAGGTGATACCGGAAGTAACATGACACATCGACGCATAAAGTAGGCCGTTATAAACCTATTGTTGGTATGAGAGAGAGAGAGAAATTGGATTTAACATCCACTCGACTCAAACTAGGTCATTTCGGGACTAACATATGATTCAATTTTATTTCAAAAATTCGGTTGCGCGTAGGAGTGTTTAGCAAGGGAAGAAAACAAGAGGACCTTGTAGGTACAACTGAGTAATCGAAACCAACAATTGCAGACCTCATACAACGCGTAAGCGCTAACCATTCTGTCATTCGCCCCCGCCCCCCCCCCCCGGTGTGATTTGAATATGTAGACAACAGATAATATAAAACTATTGTTCTATGTTCGTACACACAAGTTACACGATCTAGATCAACTTCAACATTAGCATCTGAACTTTAAGTTGGGGTAAAATATTTTAATTTTTGCTACATCAAAATGTTAAATGCTATTTCTTTGATCTATCCGCCCTATGCCAGGTAAAGGTAACTAAGGAAGCTATGTATCATGGATAACTGGTTAGGTGATACGAAAGTAAAACGACACATCGATGCATTATAAACTTATTGTTGGTAAGAAAACCCGACCGGTAGATATAGTTGGTCGTTCGGATACAATAAAAATAGTATTTCAGGTAATTCAGCGTTTCCACGAATCTTTGTATTACTTCATGAAA
This sequence comes from Patella ulyssiponensis, assembly GCA_963678685.1. Lineage (NCBI taxonomy): Eukaryota > Metazoa > Mollusca > Gastropoda > Patellidae > Patella > Patella ulyssiponensis. The sequence goes on along the minus strand of OY783231.1, from coordinate 62,736,205 downwards.
TATAATTCTGGACGTTTCACTTATTGCCCCTCCCCCCATACAAAAGATAATTAAATATTAGTTATTATTGGCTACCCGTGACCTGTCATTACGTGGTCAATACCTAACAGACTTCGACATTCAAAGTATTTGTACCGACCTGGTATGGGCAATGTCATATCTCTGGTATATACTGTATTTGATGTCTGCAGTATTCGATATCTGCAGTTTTTGATATCTGAAGCTTTCAATATCTGCTATAACTGATATCTGCAGTATCTGATATTTGCAGCATTCGATATCTGCACTATTTAGTATCTGCAGTGTTTGTTATCTTGAGCATTCTATTCATGTAGCGCATGACATCAAACACTGCAGCTTTTGTTTTCTGCAGCTTTTGATATCTGTAGTATTTGATATGAGTAGCATTTGAAATCTGCAGCAGTTGGCCTCATTTCGTTTACGGTAACTCTTGTTTGACACAAACGTTGTCATGTATCACATAGATTTATTCATGATAGCACGCGGGACATTTAACAAGTTAGTGAGAACTGGACGATATGGTGATACTTAATGTATTATAAACATTCATGTGGATGACGATATATATGTCAGACATACAAGAGACACATTAATTTTGAGCATCCGATGGGTGAATCTGTTGGTGGCATTTAACCTCAATTTACTTTCCATCCATTTATCCATTTGTAAAGTCCCCTACATCTGAAATTCGGATCAAACCCATAGTCTTTCCTCGTCCTATCCCCCTAGCCCAGCCCAGCTTACACCATCCTTCCTTTTTAATTTTGAACATCCAATGGGTGAATCTGTTCGCCATCTTCCCTCAGCTTACATTTCATCCATCATGTAAATATCCCGACTTCTATAATTCAGATCAAACTCATTCCCCCCCCCCCATTTTAATTTTGAGCACCCAATAGCTGTTTTCGCTGCTGGCATTTTCCCAGAAATTACTTTCTTTGTACTAGCTGACCTACTGCAATGACATTAATGTAACAATTCATTTCAAAATATCCAAAATCCAACGAGATGTGTAAATTTGTATCAAGAAATTAGGCCAGGTCAAGGTTTACTGCCACCTTCCGTTTTCTGATCCCTGTCTTGAGAAATCCATTACTTGTAAAATTCAAACCAACCCCTTTATTATGGCATTGCTGACATAATGCTTAAATTTGTATCACAGAAAATGGGTCAATTAAACATTTAAATCTTACACTTGTCGTGAGAAGGGGAGTTGGATGACCGAGTATTTAGCATGTTCTGTCAATGAGTCAGCAGGCGTGGTTTCGATTCCCCGGTTGTAATTGACAAGGAGTTGGGTCGCCTGTCCAACCTCGTGGGTTTCTTGAGGTCTTCCGGTTTCCCCCACTGCCAAAGACCCTTACGTGGAGGCGAATTATTGAAATTACCAATAGTTTGTTTCGAGTGAACGTTACCCCCCCCCCTCTCTTTTTCCTCTCCTCCCACCCTCTCTCTCTGCCTTGACATGAGAAGGTGGTTGAACTCGTGGGAGGTATTGATGTTTGATAAAGCATGTTGACATGTTAGATGTTAAATGTTACCTTATTGCCCTCCTCTAAATATCAACACCACTCCTCCCCGTTCGTCTTACATCACGTAAACTGTCTCCAAACTCATTTATTAAACTGAAGGATACGGTAGAAACACGATGGTTGAAGGGAAGCGCTTATACGTCGTTATAGTATGTAGTCATTTATAGAAAAACATTTTCTCCAGACAATTGTACTCTGTGGAGCTTTCGATCTGTGTTTTAATTAGTGATTATTATTCGTTTTCAGTTGTACTGAATAATGCATTCCCTTCTAAAGGGAAGCAGGTTATTGAAATGAAATGAACTAAGGTTTAAAGCACAGATGCAGGCGGAGAGAGAAAGAGAGAAATGAAATGAAATAGGATTTAACGTCCTTAGTAGGTCTTAAGCAGAGGTAGGAAACCGGGGGACCCGCAGAAAACCCACCAGACTGGGCAGGCGACCCTACTCTATGTCAATCGAAATCACGCTAGCTCGCCCATTCGGCCATTTAACCTTCTGAAATTTTGGCCGGATCAGCTGTGTTTCCGTCTACTCTTCGCCGAATTCTTCATTTCACGCATTACCGATGGATCTTGGGTTTTCTTCCTTGCGAACAGATGTCGTTTCCATACCAGTCCCTCCGCTCGGGGTAATTTCTCGGCAAAAATCGTTATCGAACCTCGGACCTGCTAGTTTGTGAGCCAACATTAAATGCACTGGACAACTTTGTTCATATCTAGACACTGGTTATTTTGAAGCGATACAACATTATAACTAACAAAATGTCTTCGGGCACACCAAGTGCAGAGTGCGGGTATGGCTGATTACGTGACTTTTAATACTGTTAACAGGTAGTTGCTAAATTGTTAGGGTGCAAAAAATATGGACTGAGTTTATAATGAGTTTTTAACTCCTGTCCTTAATAGACCTTAATATAAAAACTTATTTTCTATTTACAGATTGAGGGGAAGTCACGACAAGGACCTGCAGCCATCAAACCAACACCATCACCCAGGAATTCCCCCAGGAACAGTCCTCACAATCAGAGCCTACAACATAGCCCGGCTTCTAGCTTGGCGAGTGTCACTCCCAGGAGTATGATGATGGAGACACCACCGAGTGCTTGGACTACCCACTCACCTCATGCTCTAGATTACAGTGCAGCTAATATAAGTTATGGCAGTATGAAGTCATTCGATCATCCAAAGCCGATTCTTCAAAGCTATAGCGTGAGTACAATTTATGATCTGTATACTCTCAAGAAATGGATTAGGAAAGGCTGATAAACAGTTTGGTTTCAGAGGTTACCTGAATATAGCTTTTCGCGGACACATAAATATACACCTTTGTTACTGTTGTTAGAGGGGGGGGGGCATCATTTTTTAATCTATCGGGAAACAGGCTTATGTCAACCCACATTCCGCTATCTCCTGCTGAACCACTTGTGGGGTTTCAAACGAATTTGGCAGGTTTTCTTTCTTCAGATGAAGTTGGTCATTTCTATAGGACCAGATCGGAAATGGATTGAAGCGGCACATTTTGGCATTGTTCTGCTAAATATCTTGAAGGGGATAACTTTGATGTTTTCTACCCTCTTCTCCTAGCCCAATTTCACAGACGTCGATTGGTTATTGATTATTTATATTCGTTCAAATGAAGAGGACACATTTAGACGTTTGGGTTCTTCTTGGCCTAAAATGCGTGGTGTATTTGGCTAGTCTGTTGCTTGAGTAGTTTTTATTGAGAATTACTTAAATATTGTTTTTTGGTCCCACAAGAGCGGGGCATGGGACACCCTAAAGGACCATTGGCAGGTATATTATTGTAGTGGTGATTATTTACCGGGATCTGTAAGCGTAAAATAATTTGTATAAAATGGGCGAATGTATACATTTTCTCATAAAAAGAAAGTACTAATATTGTGACCTATCGCTACCAAACCCACTGATTGTGGGTTCAGCCCACTTGTGCGGTTTTATAAACAGTCCACTTGCGCTGTTTTAAAAACAGTCCACTTTCGCTGCTTTATAAATAGGCCAATTGCGCTGTTTTAAGAATGTTTCTTTTTGAGGACGAAGATGAAAAGGTCTTTAAACCACACCATTTTATTTTAGGATTTTGAGAATATGGGAATATTTGAAGCACAGTCTTTCTTAGAACAAAGGCATAAAGAGGAAGAGGAGAGGCTACAGAGATTTTTATTGGAGGAGAGAGAGAAAGAGATGCGACGATTGGATGAATCGATAGACATAGAGAAAGATAGAGCAGCGTCTGATCTACTGGGTAGTTTAGATCAAATGACTATACAAAATAACTCAAGAAATCTGGTAAATATGAACTTTCTCTTTATTCGGCCGGTTATTCCACAGTTGATAATAGTCCAAATTTGACATAGGTCTAAATAATACCGGCTAATGATCATCTTACCCCTGAGTATTCAGTAGAAACTATTTTGCAGAACCAGACGTCGCTTGGATTTCAGATCAATCTGATTAAAACACAGATCTATATTTCGTTTCGTTTTTTATACTTTCGATGTCCTCTACTACATGAAGATCTGACCAGTTGTAGTGGAAGGTTACATCGGATCAGACATTAGATCAACCAATCAGCGTTGATGATTCTAGTAGGATACCCACAGTTCCGTGCATCGCACATCATGAACTCGCTGCAACAGACCGTTTCATTGGTTGTGATTGAATCAACTGGCGTTGTTTCGATTCCCCGGTTGTACGTTACAAGGAGTAGGGTCGCCTGTCCAACCTTGTGGGTTCTACGGTTCCCTACCACTGCTAAAGACCCTATGCGCAAAGCGAAATATTGAAATAAAATAGAACCATGTATTAGTTCCGAAATGACCTAGGTTGTGTCGAGTGGGCCTTAAACCCCATTTCTCTCTCTATAGAGAAACGGGTTACCCGCCAGACGAACTTAATAAACATGTTGATTTAATTTTTTCTGAATTGTTTATTTTAGATGTATGAGAAAGAAAGAATTGAAGAACATTTTAGACGTTTACGAGATGAAAGATTGAAGTCAGTAACTGATAAAACAGCATCAGAAGAAAAAGCGAGAAATACCAAAATGTTAGACAGACATTGTCATGAAATGATGGCGCTGATAGCAGAAAAGGTCAGATTTGTGAATAATCCGGTTCCACTTAATTGACTCTTCTTTTGGAGTATAAATCAAACGTAGAAAACCAGTTACCCTAAATTGTTTCAATGACATTAAGCTTTAATAACCTTTAATTAGGTAAGGTTCCCTTTAAGGTAATTAGACAGGATATCTCTGGTTGGTCAGCATTAACCAAGTTTTGTTGTGTAGACGTATATATTGTCTTGTTATATTTACATATTTTATCATTGCTTGATAAAGACTAGAGAAGCCTAGTCGAAACGTCCCTCATTGATAAACAGTAATTGTATTAAACAGCATTGTGACCTGTATATTTTAGTTACCCTAGAATAGAAATAAATAATTTAAAATGCCAGAAGCTGTTCTGATTAAGCATATACAAGATAGAAAGCACAGACTAGACGGAGAACCTCGGATAATTATGTCTGCATTTTGGCCCTTGTTTACCCGAAAGGGACAAATGGTGAAAAACATTGGAAACTAGTTCAATAAATAACAACTGAAATGTATTTGTATCATATTTTAATTCCTGTTTTTGTATTTGTTAGGAACGTGAATCTAATCGAGATGTTTTACACGATCATTCGATGAAACCACCCATTTTACCACCAGAAACAAAGAAATCGTCGCTGTATAGAACACCAGCTCATTTTGAAACATTAGATAAACGAGCGGTTGACGTAAGTAGCTTCTGTTAGATATTAGATTAGCGAGTTGTTGACGTAATAAGCAGCCCATGTTAAAACATCGTGGTTAACGTAATAAGTAGCCTATGCTAAAACATTGTAGTTGACTTTAAAACATCAGATTAATGAGTGGTTGACGCAATAAGCAACTTATGTTAAACATTAGATTAACCAGTGGTTGATGTAATAAACAATCTATGTTAAAACATTTAGATTAACCAATAAGCAGCCTATGTTAATACATTGGTTGACCTAAGATTATGTTAATACATTGCCTGACCTAAGAAGTATATAATCAATCTCAAGACAATAATTAATTAAAGGGTCAATGTCAGCCTGCCTACAATTTAAAAACATAATGTCAACGTAATTTAAGAATGTTTTTAACTACCGTACGGCGATGCTCGTCCCGAATTCATGGAATTTCAATCGAGTGACGCGGAATTCAATTCTGTCAGTCCCGTTCACGGAGATGGTGCTAGTAGAATCGTAACGTAATTAAACACAACGAATATGTTTCGGCTGCATGGTTGGTTGTGATATTTTCTTATTCAGTTGACACTCGATTGTCTCTATTTTTGTGATTGAGAGAATTCAGTTCTGAACGTTCAATCGGGTACACCCTATGTGATAATTCATACAATTACCGGGAGATAATCGAATATATCTTCCTCTATTATCCGTAGTGTAATTATGGAGAGAGAGAGAAACTAGGTCATTTCGGAATTAACATATGGTTTAATTTTATTTCAATAATTCACTTGCGCCTAGGGGTCTTTAGCAGTGGGAGGAAACCGGGGTACCCAGAGGAAATCCACGAGGTTGGACCATAGGGTTATGGATAAATGATCATGCCAGCTCAGTTTTTCGTGATAGGTCAGGAGATGTAAACAAGGTTAGCGTTAACCCTAACCCTGGACCTAGCCACAATGTTTACCCTAAACCTAACCTACAATCTCGCCAACAATCACGTGCCCTATGTATGAACATTCCAGCCACATTGACAAAAAATTCAGCTGGCCTTAACCATAGATTTAGCCCTATCCATAGGGTTATTTTAATCTTTATTATGTTGTATTTATTTGTAGCTATCACACCGAGATTATAATACACATACGGAATTGGTACGAGATTTAACCAGAGATTGTCATAATGAATTAGACAAGGTTCGGTAAGTAAAACATTGCAGCTCCAACTACTACTACTCCAATGTTACAGGATCCGACCATTTGTAAGAAAAAACACATTAGCCGATGTTATTTCAACACATACGCATTAGAAACATCTAATCCACCAGCAACGCACGAGGATATCAATTTTGAATTTTAAATACTTTTCGAAAGTTTAGATATTAGACTAACATTTGATGTAAACAATTTATTTCAAATAGGTTGAAATCACAAGGGAAACCCCCTTCTTGCTCGTATTATCTTTCTTGGTCAATCATTACCAGAACATGTGTGTGTGTTGCACTTTATAGTCCAAGGCGATGACAAGGGAAAAACTCTCATCGTTCTAATTGACCAAAAAAATCAAGGCCCACTCGTTAGCATTCGCGTAGAAGACAACCCGGGAAATTACAATTCAAAAACAGTAGGAAACGACGCTATCCGGCTAGTTACTTCCAAAAATGAAATGCTGTTGCCGTTGTTGGTGCCGAAGACTTAAAATACCAATATATTTTACTGTAAAGATCGTTGTGTCGGTTTTATATAGCTTGTGTGGGAGATGTCCATGCTGACAGTGTCATCACAAAATTCTATTAAACTATATTGTGATTTTTTATTTTTAGGGTTATATTTAGATGGGTTATTGCTAAAGATTTAAATAAGAATTCAGTAACAGAGATAGTTCATCCTAATGCTACAACAACTTTATTAAAAGGTGTTAAAAGTGGCAAGGAGACCTATCACCATCTCTTTAAGAAACTGTGTTGGTAAGTAAAACTTTATTCACAAAGAACAGTAAGATTTCTAAATACCTACATTGAAATATTTACAATACGTCGTGAAACATGTTAAGCAAGGTCTTTCTTTAGGCCTGAAATGTTATATAAACTGTTAATGAGACATTTAACATACATGTACATTTAAATCATTATGGAAGAGCTAAAAATCTGGAGGTCTTTGTTTATATTAGCAAAAACTGTTAGCTCTTAATCTAGTATCTCATAAAGCCACTTTAAGCAATTGTTTTTTCGGTGTTGTGTAAACATCTTAGATGTCTCCCACCATTTTCTCAAGGACTTGTAAAAATAAACAACGAATTAAGAGCGAAGTTGATCTCTATAGAATCCGAATCAGGTTTCTCTTCTCCCCGTGTAAGTTACTCACATTGAATAGATTCAGTAGAAAGAAGACAATTACCCGGATTTAAACATGTGCGGAGATAGAAACGACGTAGATCTACTACAACAATTAATGCAAGTCCCCTGATTATTTCATTGATCCCTTGGTTTAAATGAACTAATCGTTATTTTGCCCGTCGTTTCATATTTATTATGGACGACAGACAGACAGTAATGGGGTTTAACGTCCACTTGACTGAAACGAGGTCATTTCGGGACTAACATGGTTCAATTTTATGTTAATAATTCGCTTGCGCTTAGGGGTCTTTAGTAGTGGAAGAAACCGGAGGACCGTGAGAAAATCCGCCGGGAATCGCATCCACACCAGTTGACGCAATGACACACCTTATGACAAAACGCGCCCTAACCATTCGGCTAACCATTCCCTCGATTATTATGAATGAAACATTTATTTCTATCCATGTAAAACTTTTGTCGTTTTTAAAATTTCAGCTATGCTGGTATACACTGTGAAATCATTCTGGGCTATTCTAAGGGTGCTGGATATAAACCGGGTATGAGGATGGAGGGGGCAACATTTAGAAACTCCTGGACCGCCGTAAACATCGACGGTAGCTGGCGATTGGTTAACTGCACATGGGCAGCAAGACACGTAACAGGCCATCGTGATGATCTTCCCCAGCTATTCCACAAATACGACGAGTTTTATTTCCTCACCGACCCTGAGGATTACATTTACCAACACTATCCCGATGATCCGGCGTGGCAGCTTCTAGAAATTCCACTTCCTTTCTCCGAGTTCCTGAACTTACCAGTGGTGAAGTCTCCTTTCTTTAACTACGGCTTGCGGTTTTACTCCAATTACGGCGCTACTCTTAACACGAGTACCGGTATGGCGGAAATTCGATTGATTATGCCGAAGATTCTTGGATTTGGATCACTGCTGGAACCCTTGGACAAATCAGTCGGTGATGCGAGACAAATGGAAGGGAGGACTTTATTACGTTTGGTTAAAAATGACGCCATATTTACCGTGTCCCTGCCTAGGCCTGGGTATTATTATTTTTCCGTATACACGGGTGACTATTGGCATTCAGAGTGCTTAGAGAGTGCGTGTAGTTTTCTGATCAACTGCACCCAAATTTCCGGTACCGCCTCTCCATCGTACCCCCCCGTCCCTTTCTATGGCGCCACTCCGGTTATGGAAAAGCTAGGCCTTACCACAGAAGGTGGTGCGGATCCGTTAATTGTATGTAACAGTGATTATCTAGAAATCAAATTTAAAATGATCCAAGACGTTAAAGTGACACATACGTTTCAATATTATGACGTCAATGATGAATCCGTGGAAGACATTGACAGGTATGTGTTCTTACGCTCGCGGACTGATACAGCAGCGAACTATTTAGTGCGATGTCCTAAAGAAGGATTCTACATTTTTTCGTTATTTGCTGCTGGTGCCGACAGCAAAGGAGAAACAACAAACTTAGAATGTGCATTTCGTTATTTGGTGATTTGCCAGGAACCAAGTCCCAGCACTGCAGCTTTTCCAAAGACCTTTCATAAATGGCAGAAGTGTACTTTGCATGAGCCGATATCCGGTGATCTTATGACCAACAAACGTTATAATTTCAAACTTGATGTTCCGTCCGCAGTCGAAGTCTTTGTTGTTATAGGCGACTTCTGGAATCATCTGAAAAGAAAGGTCGGCTTCACGTGGGAGGGGAATATCATGACGTCAAAAGATGATGTAGCTAAAATTATTGCCAGATTTCAAGCTGGGCGAGATCAGTCGACGTTTCCACAGTTACTTGAATATCATTTGGTGCAAGATGTTGAAACGGAAATATAAAAATACAAATATTTATTTTTTCATCTTGGATTATAAACACTTCTTGATGTTTTTCCTCCATAGTCTCTCTACCAAATTAACATTCAATCAATTAAACACTGTTTGCACTATATTATACATAAATTATAAGTAATTATTAGGGAGCAGAAATTTGGCCGTGTATCTGTTATCACTCGTCACTTCAGTCAGTTATATAGAGGGATAACTCGTGTTTTCCTTTCGCGTTCGTCACTTCCGATTCATGAAACCTTAATTACGCATCTATCGTAGCATTGATCTCTCTGTTAAAAGTATATTTGGAATGTGTTTAACCAGTTCTATCATATATGTGATAAGGACTGGTACCAATATTGTCCTTTAAAACACAATTTATATGGAAACCAACCAAAGTTGTGTGAAATAAACTCATTGATTGTTTTCCATAAATTGTGTTTTATTATTATATATTCAATTCTAAGGATTTCAAGTATACATGTATATTATATGACATAAATATGTTATGATCCATAAGCATGTTTTGTGGATATGGCGGTTTACAAATTGATATATTATACAGACACCAATTATCAAAGACAAATCAATCTGATTTCTATCAATCAGATTAAAAACACAGATCCTATTACGTTTCGTCTTTTATAGTTTAAAATTGCGATTTACTTGTCTTTTGGCTGAATGAGGAATTAGCCAGCGAAACGGTCTTTTAGCTGAGTTCCTGGTGTGTCATTCACGGAACTGTGGTTAAACCACTAGAAACATCAACGCTGATTGGTTAATCAAACGACTGATGACGCAGGGTCAAAAGCCGATCGTATATCCACTGACGCGATCTTCCACTCCACCGGTTAGAGCCTCATGTAGTAGAGTCATCGAAACAATAAACAAACGAAATGAAATATAGATTGTATTTTAATCCGAATGGATTTCCTAGATATACCTACAGCGTAAACAAAACTCCATAGACCCCTGAAATAAATATCAATTTTCTTCATGGTGCTTTAATCACGTGTTTAGTTTCTATGCATTTCATAAGATTTTGGCAGGATGGATGCCAATGTCATTGATATTACTTAGCGTACAAGAACACCCCTCACATTAACATAAATGATCGGCCCCCAACACACGAGCACAACATCATAGGTAGTACTAAATAATAAATTTCCACAAATAGTCCGCACAGAAAAGTGGGACGATAAACCTCATGTCTATTCATATTGTTAACTATTACAAATCTGTTCAAAGTTCACCCTGTGTTTTGCCAAATATGTCGACCAAGCTCACCCCTCTCTGGTGCCACAAGTAGAATTATTAATTCCTATTTGAATGGTTTGCTGATTGATTAAATGTTAATTGTGGCAAACACGATTCCATAAAAAGTTCGACATAAATAAGACTTCGTTATCCCCAAAATTAAGTCAGCAGTTTTTAATCAAAGACTGCTAAATTTATTTTGTAGTTACTTTGTTTCCTTATATTCATTTCCCAATTAGGGTTTGTATAGATAAATTGCTTTGAATTCAAAACCTTTGTATAAAATGAGCTGCGGTGTTTACCTGTTTGGAGGAGTAGCTTTATTTAAATGATAATAAACTTCGAAACATCGTGCCATGCTAAAACGATCTAATTGATTTAATCAATTATTTTCAGACCTCCGACGTTTTTGCAATGGACTTTGTCATAATCCCGCAAAGTGTACAAATTGTAAAAAATTCTTGCCATTTTATACTCGTGCTTCAGTTCGTCATTATATATTAATGTGATTTCGTTCTTCAGATCGCCATTATATAATATTATCATTTTCGTACTTCTCATCACCGTTATAGAGTATTGCTATTTTCGTACTTTCATTTTGCCATTATACAATATTATTATTTTCGTACTTCATTTGGCCATTATATAATATTATTATTTTTGTACTTCAGTTCGCCCGTATATAATATTATCATTTTCGTACTACTGATCACGGTTATAGAGTATTGCTATTTTCGCACTTTCATTTCGCCATTATATAATATTATTATTTTCATACTTCATTGGCCATTATATAATATTATTTTCGTACTTCGGTTCGCGATTATATACTATTATTATTTTCGTACTTCAGTTCGCCATTATATAATATAATTATTTTCGCACTTCAGTTCGCTATTATATAATATTATTATTTTCGTACTTCAGTTCGCCATTATATAATATAATTATTTTCGTACTTAAGTTCGACACTATATAATATATTATTATATTCGTACTTCAGTTCGACAATATATAATATTATTATTTTCGTACTTCAGCTCGACATTATATAATAGTATCATGACACGTATGTAGAACTTTATTTATTTATGTATAAAATGGCTTTATATATATTTGATATCAATCTGATTAAAATACAAAACTAACCTTCGTTTCTTTTTTTTATACCTTCGACGACATTTGAACGTTTAAAAACGAAACGAATTAGGATCTGAGTTTTAATCAAATTAAATTGATTTGATATATATATATTATTAATATAATAATTTTATTCATCATAATATCTGGTTTTTAATTCAATGCTTGTATTTTATGTTATTTATTACGTGCGTGCAATAAAACATCTATTGCAAAAATGAATAATTCTTGTCTGTTATAGAGAGAGTAAGGATTTAAACCACTCGGCCCACCCAACCCTACTTCCTGTAATAGAGAGCAGAGAGAGAGAGAGAGAGAGAGTTACTTGGCCCAGGGTCATATCTGGGTGATAGTTGACCCTATAGAAGGTTGACATACCAAGGGCCATCACCATACTTAATCTCTAATGTCATTGCCAACCACCTTTTCCACGAGTGTTTTACAGTCACCCCGATGATTGTCAAAATCATTATTGATGTACAAAATAATATATTGTTGCAGAACTAGTTAGTCACTTGTCAACCTTCGTCGTGTTATGCATTAGATCGTTCTGCAACAAGAAGAACCTTGCTTACTTTCGTTGTTGACATACTAAGGACCATCACTGTAGAGATAACTTTGTAGAAATGGCGACCGTTTAAACTAAGATTCAGGGATGAACATTTTTTAGTGATCTATATATATATAAAGAACAAAAATACATATATATATATAGAGAGAAAATGGTTAACGTCCACTAGACACAACATAATGGTTCAACTTTATTTCAATAATTCGCTTGCGAGTAGGGATCTTTAGCAGCGAGAGGAAACCTGACGGAACTGGGTAATCAATTCTCGCTCAACGGCGGCCTCGCTTCGTAAGTTCTATCACGTGATAGAGCCTACGAAGCGAGGCCGCTGTTGAGCGAGACTTGATCACCCAGTTCCTATGCACATATCGAGTAATGATATCACGTGATAGAACTTACGAAGCGAGGCCGCTGTTGAGCGAGACTTGATCACCCAGTTCCTATGCACATATCGAGTAATGATAGGTTTATAAAGGGACTGGGTGACACAGACTTCTTTTGACCTTATTGGGTTACTTCCGGGCTCGGCAAGTTGAATATCGATAAGTGATAGCTTTTTAAGTTTGATTTGTTATTAATAACGCTGTAAAGGGACCAATTTAATTACATCTGAATGTGAATAATGATCAAATGAAATCTCGTTGGCAATTAAAACGATGGAAAGTCTTAGAACTAGTGAGTATTGTGAGATAATAACAGACGATATATCGTAAACCAGTCATAACAAATATGTCGTCTGTATTACCTTGTATCTATATATACATGTAGTCGAGCAGTAGTAAGAAGTTTTATTTTAATCCCTTCAAGTGCCTGTGACACACAACTATATTGAACTGAAGTGTTCTATCCAAAAACTTGAAAACATGATTATCCAAGGAATACTCTCCTAGTAAATTATCCAATTTTTTTAAACTACGTAATAACAAAGTTTTTGTTTATTCCATACACCGCTTTCAGATATCATATTTTGAGAAATCACGAGAAACATCACTTTCAATTCAGAGCAGAAATAGCCCAGTTGCAACCATAAGGGGCGCATAACTCGTCTCAAAACATATCAGTATCCGATGTTAAATATTTTTTTGGGTACTAAAGCTTTGTACAGAAAGACTATTTTAAATTACATTTTCTAAAAGCTTATAAGCATAGGCGTACGAGCCGTATAGGGTGGGGTGAGACGTTCCCCAAACTTTTGGTCAATCTCACTTTTTTCGCAGACGGGTAATGTGAAAACAAAACTTATCATTTCATTTAGTTTGCAAATTAAAGTTTCCAAAATCTTATAGCACACTAATTTTACCGTTCTTTTAAATGAATACCAGGAATTTGTACCGAATTGACTATGGGTCAAAGCATTTTGTCTGGATTCTGGAACCCCTCTACTTTGTGCGACATTTTGTGGTCAGCGGTTATTATTTGTGAATGCTCTGGGATTTCGGTTGCAAACCGACTTGAAAGGTTGAAGTTGCTTAATTCACGGGCTTTTCGGTGCGACGATTGATTGGTTGCTTGGGATTTTGGATTGAGGTCAATTCACGGACTGGAATAGCAGGAAAACGTGTTTGAAGCAAGAATCGAGATCATACGCCTATGTATCACAAATCCATTTTATGGAGAAATTTATCTGATATTTGTACATTTATCTTGTTAGACATCAGTGAAAGGTAAAGCACCCTCCACAAAAGGCGTTTGGTTATAAAAAATACCTTCCCGCGTACAAACAGGAAGATTTGATGATATGATTGTACTAAAAACAAATTCAAACTAATTAATCTGTCAAAATTTTGCTTTAAATCTTTAAGTGTTTATACTTTCATATACCAAAATTGCAATACTTTTATTGGAAATAACCACCCGATAAATACTTTTGTGAGGAACGTATCTTTAAAATCACGTCCTACTCCAAATGTATATTTATAGATTGATCTTGGCAAGATAACACCTTTCATAAAAGGCTTCTGGTTATAAAAGTATTAAAAGGGTACGTCATGCTCCAAATGTATAAAAAAATGAATTACACCAACCATATATTTATCGTTGATGTTATACATACTTATACATTTCCACGCATTTTCTTTATATTATATATTCAACTCAAATTTCTATTTTATTTTTATACGTCCACATTCATAATGTGAACGTATTATGCCGTCGCCCCTGTCTGTGTGTGTGTGTGTATGTGTGTGTGTGTGGGTGTGTGTGTGGGTGTGCGTGTGTGTGTGTCTGTGGGTCGCATACAGGGCGCAATTCTTCATGGATTTTCTTCAAACTTTGTATACTTATTCCTTATATCCCAAGGAAGATCCCTATTGTTTTTGGTGCATGCCCGACCCCAGGGACAAAGCCACGCCCATTTCTAGTATTTGTTTGTTTGTCGTCTACATTCCACATTTCTTAACTTATAACCTTGAAACTTTGCATACATATTCTTTGTACCCAAAGGAACATCCCTGTCGTTTGGGGTGCATGCCCAACCCCAAGGGGCAGAGCCACGCCCATTTTCTTTTCGCGTGTCTTTGTGTCGCCTACACGGCACAATTCTTACTGAATTTTCTTCAAACTTTGTATGTGTACTCTTTACACCCTAAGGATGATCCCTGTGGTTTGGGGTGCATGCCCAACTCCCAGGGGCAGAGCCACGCCCATTTTCTTTTTGTTTACCCGTGTGTTGCCTACAGGGGGCAATTCTCACTCGATTTTCTTAAAACTTTGTATACTTACTCTTTACACCCTATGGATGGTCTGTATTGTGTTTTGGTGCATGCCCGGCCCCCAGGGTTAGAGCCACTCCCATTCCCTGTATTTATTTGTTTGTCGTCTACAAGCCACATTTCTTAACGTATCATCTTAAAACTTTGTAAACGTATTCTTCGTACCATAAGGAACAAACCTATCATTTAGGGTGCATGCACAACCGCCAGGGGCAGAGCCACGCCCATTTTCTTTTTATGCGTTGCCTACAGGTCACAATTCTTAATCGATCAAATTGAAACTTAAAATACTTATTCCTTATACCCTAATGATGATCGCTTTCGTTTTGGGTGCATGCCCGACCCCCAGGGACAGCAACGCCCATTTCTTGTATTTGTTTGTCTGTCATCTACAGGCTGCATTTCTTAACGTATCATCTTGAAACTTTGCGTACTTATTCTTGGTACCTTAAGGAAGATCCCTATTGTTTTTGGTGCATGCCCGACCCCGAGGGACAGTGCCAAGCCCATTTTCTTTTTGTGCGTCTGTGTGTCACCTACATTCCACAATTCTTAATCGATCGTCTTACAAACTTTTTTTTACTTATAATAATAATAATAATAATAATTTATTTATAGAGCGCCTATAATCCAATATATTGATTGCTCTATGGCGCTATTACATTATGATAAAGATACAAAATATAAAACATCTCAAGAATAAGGTTTAAAAAGAAATAAAAGAAACACATATTTATATTGCACAATTAGAATAAAATATGGTATGTAATAATAAAAAAAAAAATAACCTCTGAAAGCGTTTAAGCATTTATCAATTAAAATGGGTTTTAAAAAGGTGGGTCTTTAGCTTTTTCTTAAAAACAGACAAGGAAGGGGAATCTTTAACTTCAGAAGGTAACTTATTCCATAGTTTAAAAGCAGCAAAACTAAAAGATCTTTCACCAAATGAGGATTTTGCATGATAGGGCATTAGCAAGTTTTTGTTTTGGGATCTAAGTGTTCTTGTAGGAATATATGGAGTGACTAGATGTTTGAGGTAGCCAGGTGAGTCTTCAATATTGATGATAGAGTACGTTAGAGAGAGTATTTTAAATTCAATTCTGCTAGTAACTGACTTCTCCAACTTAATGATTTGTTTACTTTCGTCGTCGGGTGTTAGAGCCACGTATAGTTGAGTGTCGTCGGCATATATATGATAGTCTAAATTGTGATCTCTAAGAAGTTTGCCAAGTGGGCATGTATAAGCCGTAAATAATAACGGACCGAGTACTGATCCTTGCGGGACTCCATATTTGATGTATACTGGTTTTGATGACTGCTTATTTATGACAACGGACTGCTTTCGTGAAGTGAGATATGATTCGAACCATTTCAGGGCATAGCCAGTAATTCCAAAGTAATTTTGTAAACGTTTAAGCAGATGTGCTTGGTCGATGGTGTCAAAAGCAGCACTCAGGTCAAGAAGAACAAGAAATACCACATTTTTACTATCCAGTTTAATTAAGACATCGTTGTGCACTCGGAGTAAAGCTGTTTCTGTACTATGGATTTTTTTGTACGCTGATTGAAAGGGTTCGTCTAAATGCTGAAATTTTAAGTGATCTTTAAATCTAACAGACACCACTTTTTCTACAAGTTTAGATAAAAATGATAGATTGGATACTGGCCGATAATTTTTGAAGACGTTATTGTCTAAAGTACTTTTTTTGATTAAGGGAAAAACTAGAGCTTCTTTCAGGGCATCAGGGAAGGTACCAGTTGACAATGATGTATTCACAATATGAGTAAGAACAGGACACAATTCGTCGATGCACAGTTTCAGAAGCGGTGATGGAAGCGGATCTAACTCGCATGTCGAAGATGACGATTTGGCCACAAGCTGCTTGATTTCTTTGTTAGATGTCGGGGAAAATTCAGACAGAACTTGCGAAGGTGGTGATATAACAGATAGGCATGTTGTCTCAGAGTTATTGTCTATTTCAAGTTCAGTTCTAATATTATCAATCTTGTCAGTAAAATATCTAGAAAACTCTTCAGCAAGATCAACATCCTGTGTATGATCTGGTAGCATTTGTTGATTATGCGGTTTCAGGATACTATTGACTATGTTTTGTACTACTTTTGGGTTATCCTTATTAACATTGATCTGTTCTAAAATATAGTCTTTTTTTACTCTCCTAATCAAATTATTAGTTGAGTTCCGCGCTTGCGTATATAATTGTTTATTAATCTCAAGATTAGAATTTCGCCAAAGCCTTTCCATCGATCGTCTATGGATTTTACTCTGTCGAATTTCGTCAGTAAACCATTTCCGATTTGGTCGAATAGTAAATTTGGCTTTTTTAATGGGAGCATGGTCATCCAAAATATTTCTTAGGGTGTCATTATAAACAATAATTTGTTGATCAATACTTGCCCTGTCAAGTTTCTCAGATATTTCAGAGTTAATAATATCAGATCGAAAATCTTCAATGTTAATGTTACGTATTTTTCTATATGCAATTGTCTGTTGTTTAGGAACGGGTTTATTAATCTTAAGCTTAGTAAAAATACTAAAATGGTCGGAAACCAGGTCATCACAAATGTTTACATCTTCCACAGTGTCATCTAAAACCCTAGTGATCACCACATCGAGTAAATGACCTTTTCTGTGTGTGCTGCCGGTGGTATGCTGTTTAAGATTAAATGAATTTAAAATATCATAAAATTTATTTGATATGCTACACTTGGCATCATCGAGATGTAGATTTAAATCCCCAACAAGTAGTAATCGCGAAGTTGAGTGAAAAGTCTCATACAGTAGATCAGTAAATTCACTGAGGAAAACATCAAGACTGGATGAAGGCGGACGGTATAAACAAACAATTCTCAGGACTTCATTAGAACATTTCAAATGTACGTCAAGAAGCTCAAACGATGTGAAAGGATCAATGGACTGATTTTTTGATGTCTCTAGTACCGATTTATGAATAACAGCTAACCCGCCTCCTCTGCGACCTATTCGATTTTCAGTAACTGCAGAATAGTTTGATGGCAATAGTTTGTGTAGAGTCACCGTGTCATTAGGTTTAAGCCATGTTTCAACAGCTACAAATATGTCCAAATCATTATCTAGTAAATATTCCCGAAGTTCATCAGTTTTATTCCTAATTGACTGACAATTTAAAACACAGAGATTAAATGAATTAAGTTCATTACCAGCTTTTTCATCATTTATTATGTCAATAGATCTGAGATTATTATGATTAACACCTCTGTTCTTTCTTGTTGGTCTAGGTTTATTAGTTACCCTTATTTGAGGTTTTATAACTTTAAACAAAGTACAGATATTTTCTTTGGTGTTCACTATAAGATCTGAAAACTGTTCAATGTTGTCTTTCATACTGTGATCTAAACACTGGAGGTTTTTATTCAAGCTGATTAGTTTTTCTCTACAATAGGTTATCATGATTATCACTCACTTCATGAACTCACCACACTTTTGTTATTTTAAAAGAAAGTTGCAAATTGTACAAAATCTAAAACACTTCCACTAGAAATTTTTGCATAAATATGATCCAAAGTAACTCCCTCAGTCACAAGTAAAAGATGACAGCTAATATCACAGTAAGACCATTAAAATTATAAGAAAAACCAGAGAGCAAGACACAGTGCAACCACTAGGCAGCCATCAGCCATGTTTATTCCTTATACCCTAAGGCTGACCACTATTATTTTTGGTGCATGCCGGACCCCCTGGGACTGAGCCACGCCCAATGTGTTTTTGTCTTGTGTTCGCCTACAGGATGCAATCTTAATAGATCCTTTTAAAACTTTGCATACC
This sequence comes from Patella ulyssiponensis, assembly GCA_963678685.1. Taxonomy (NCBI): domain Eukaryota; kingdom Metazoa; phylum Mollusca; class Gastropoda; family Patellidae; genus Patella; species Patella ulyssiponensis. The sequence goes on along the minus strand of OY783231.1, from coordinate 62,717,194 downwards.
TATTCCTTATACCCTAAGGATGACCCCTATTGTTTTTGGGTGATTTCCTATCCCCCAGGGGCAAAGCCATGTCCACTTTTACTTCGTGTTTGTGTGTGTTGTCTACAGGCCATGATTCTAAATGGATCGTCTTTAAATATGTATTCCTTATAGCCTAAGGACGACAACTGCATGTCCCGATTCCCAGCGGCAAGCCACGCCCAATTTTTGTGTTTGTGGTTTACAGACCGCAATTCTGAATGAATCAGCTTGGTACTTGGCATATGTATTACTTATAGCCTGAGGACGTCCACTATTGATTTTGGTGAATGTCCCAATCCCCAGGGGCAGAGCCAAGCCCACGTTTTGCCTTTAGCGTCTGAAAGCCACAATTCTGAATGAATTATCTTGATGCTGAGGCACGAACCTCAACGCTAAACAAACCAAACGCCTAGCCTTCTTGACAAAGTACCATATCAATCAAAGCAGGAATGTGGACGTATATTGTAGCGTTAGCGTTATGTTTTTACACATATTGATACTATGTCCTTAGCACTTCAAAATCATCCAAAGAAATTCTACTTGCGACCATGAAAGATAAAGTTACAGTGTATCTTTTTGTGTACTATTGGGACAATGTGAATATGGTACCCTAAATCAAGTCCACAAAAAAATTAGTATGGACTGATTTTTTTTTTTCAAATTGGTGCTGGGGTGGAAGTTGACAACCCGTTTTATCAGACAGGGTCAAAATTAGAAGGTTTTTATTGCACCATAGAATGCAGTCTGTGCTTTAAAAAAGGTGATAAATACAGATGTGAAAACCAAAATTTTACCCATAAAATGAGTATTTCCAGTACAGTCCTTTATAGCGACATTAGGTTGAAACCACTTCAGCATGTCACTTCTTGCCCCTAGGGGGTGCCATACCATAACTTTGATCAAAAACTTCCGACCCCCCCCCCATCTTAGCACTCTTTGCGATTTTTGCATGGTCTTCTCGCGGATACACTCTTAAAGCGGAAATGATCGCGCTAACAGAGCTTTAAATACCTGATCAAGGCACGTGCAAATGCAACAGACACGTCATAAACGGGCCAGTCCATTATGCCCATAGGGAAGCTGTATAAATCAAATTAAGGATATTGTTTTTCGACTTGCACAGCAGTCATGCTTTGGGTTTTTGGGGTTTTTTTTTCATTAAATTATTAATTTAATAAAAATAAAGGCATTATTTTGATGCCCCCCCCCCCCTGGATCCGACCCTGCTCCGCCATGATAAACCTTAAAACGCCCCTGGCGCAGTGGTGCAAGAACCAGTGTCCAGTCGTTCGGATGAAACAAACTATAGGCCTATCTTGTACCGAGGTCTTTGTCCATGCTAAACTGTGCCGAAGTGTGCGCTGTATCACAGGGTCTGTTATGGAATCACCTGGCGTGGTTTCGGTTCCCCGGTTGTACATGACAAGGTGTGGGATCGTCGTGGGTTTTCTCAGGACCCTCCGATTTCCACCCACTGCTAAAGACTCCGACGCGTAGGCGGGTTATTGAAATAAAATTGATCCATATGTTAGTCCCGAAATAACATAGTTTGTGTGTAGTGGACGTTAACACTACGAAAACACAATTTCAATTTTCTGGCGTGGATCCCCCTTCTCAGTGATGCAGGATAGCGGGCCCGGCAAGCTACAACGTAGTGTCGTTTGGATTAGACGACAACCTGATGTAAACATTGGCGTAAAAAAATACCTTGACAGTTGAGATTCGATAGAAGAGTCGGCCGTAGAGCCGCCAATTGCAAGAAATACGCCTGTCTTCACTAGCCCAGTTGGGGGGGGGGGTCCTAGTTGTCTAGAGTGCGGCCCCTCGACCTCTAGCTGGCGGGTCACCACATCTGGCTTGCGGTTGTGGTTTCGATCCCTGGTGTGAGCATATTTGGCATGGAGATAGGGACGCCTTCTCAACTTCGTGGGTTTCCTTCGGGCACTCCGGTTTCCTCCCACTGCTAAAGACCCCTACGCAAGCGAATTATTGAAATACAATTAAACCATATGTTAGTCCCGAAACGACCTAGTTTGTGTCTAGTTGACGTTTCCTCTCTCTCTCTCTCCCTCTCTCTCTCATTACTCGGGGGTTGGGATGGCCTACTGGTCTAGAGTGCCGCGCTTCGACCTCTAGCTGGCCGGTCACCTCTGGCTTGCGGCTGTGGTTTCGATGCCTGGTGTGAGCATATGTGGCATGGAGATAGGGGCGCCTTCTCAACTCGTGGGTTTCCTCCGGGCACTCCGGTTTCCTTCCACTGCTAAAGACCCCTACGCGCAAGCGAATTATTGAATAAAATTAAACCATATGTTAGTCCCAAAATGACCTAGTTGTGTCGAGGGGACGTTAAACCCCATTTCTCTCTCTCTCTCATTACTCAATTGACCAGTTGGCGCAGAACAATAGGGCGTTAAACCCCATTTCATTTCCAAAAAGAGTAGAATTGAGTACGCCCCGTAAACGTACACGAAATTGAAAATGTATTTAGTAAAAGAATATAAAACAACAAAATAAAGATGCTTGTGTTTTATTCGGATTATAATAATACAGCTGTTAAATGATACATCGTAATAGGATCCTTGTGTATCGCCGATTTCTAAAATAGATAATACAACAGATTCAAGATTTGTATTCATAATATATTTAATAAAAACATGGTGATGCACGACGGACTTATTCTATTTTTTTATTTTTCTTTCGTTTTCTCTTATCTGGGGACGGTCAATTATTTTTGTTTATAAATTGTCCGATATCCCCACACAGTCTCATATAATAGATTTTGGTCTTCGAAGGAATTCTTAGTGAGCAGAAATTTGCCAGTTTACCTGTTAATCAAACGTCACTTGTGTCAGTTATATATAAGGATAACACGTGTTTTTATTTTGCCTTCGTCACTACTTTTTGTTTTAAATTTCATAATATTTGTTAAAATTTAAATGAACGTTTCGAGTTGAGCAGTACTCAGATTGACAGTATAATTGTTTGAAAATAATTGGTTTACCTTTATTTCCTGGTCTTATCGTCTCCTATATAAAGTAAGATAAAGTAAATTAAACGAATTTGTCCTCCACTAACAACATTAAGATATATCATATGTTGCGGTCACCCCACTATGCCAGTTTATTATCGGATTATAATAATAACACCTTAATCAAGTGGACCAGTTTCATGCTGTAGCGATTAATCGTTCAGCAGTGGATGTAAAGGGGTCAGCAAGATGTATGGAATCCACGCACAACCAACAACGTTGAGCTGAGAATTCGAAAATAAACAAACTTGTAACCACCTACCCAAACACCCCTCGTTTCATCCATCTCACAAAGCAAGAACTAGATTTCTAAAAATGATAAAAATGTATAATAATGTCAAAAAAGTGAATGTGAAATAGAATAAAGTATTGAATTGAACTGTCTTTCGGTGAACTGTTTTAATCCTCTGGTAGACCCTTAATTAATTATATCTATCTAATCCCCATTGTTGCATCGTTAATTGTTGATTAATCCCGTCACAACGGAACTGGCATAGTGAGGTTAAATCCATATGTTTTACGGGGGTGTGGGTGGGGCTGCGGACAGGTATTGGATTATGGATACAAGTGGGGTGGTTTCGATCGCACGTGCTTTCTCCTCGGTCCTCCACGTTCCCAATCTGATTAAAACACAGATTCAATTTCGTTTCGTTTTTTATAGTTCAAAATTTCGTTTTTACTTGTCTTTACTACTCTTGGATCTGGAGGAATTGTTATTTAACTCGTGTTCTGCCTGAAATGAGGGGTCAGCCAATCAAATGGTCTGTCGAATCGACCGTTTGACTTTTTCATGCGTTGAACTGTGGGTAGATATTACCAGCCAATGACGTCTATACTAACACAAGCGGATAGAAATCAAAACAAAACAAAATTAGCTTTTGAAAAGCATGGCGGTCGCTAATTGGTTAATCGAATGACTGACGTTATCGGGTCAAATGTCCCGTGCTTGATACCTGACGTCATAGAACGTGAGCTCCCACTATAACTTGTTACATCTATCTACATGAGTGTAGGCCATCAAAAGTATAAAAAACGAAACGAAATATAAATCTATATTTTAATTAGATTGCCAGGTTCCTGCACACACACACACACACACACCCTCCCCCTCTCTCTCAAACTTAGAATTGCTTCCTTATTTTTTAACCTATTTTAATATATATTAGAGATACACTGGGTGTGGGGGTGGATGGCCGAATGGTTTGCACGTGGGCACTGTATCGTAAAGCCTGTCATTGAGTCAACTGGCGTGGTTTCGAATGCTCGGTTGTACGGAGTAGGGTCACCTGTCCAACCTCGTGGGTTTTCTCCAGATCCCCCAGATACATCCCACTGCTAAAAGACCCCTACGCGTAAGCGAATTATTGAAATAAAATTAAACAATATGTTAGTCTCGAAATGACCTAGTTTGTGTGGAGTGCACGTTAAACATCTCTCTCTCTCCCCTTCTCTCCCTCTCTCTCTCTCTTTACACTGGGTGTACTTACAGCAGGAAATGTTCACTTCTGCAATATTTTATGGCACATGTCTTGTCTCCATTAGTCCAGTGGGTGCGCAAAAGCAATAGATTAAACTCATTGACATATTTTATGTTCTAAAGTGCACATGTTAGATCATTACAACCCAACCCCACCCTGGGAGGTCATATTAGCCTAACTTCCCGGTAAATTTCGAAAACGTGAAGCCCGGAAATATCATTTCCAGTGATCTGAGACAAAAACTGTTATGGTACTTTTTCAGCCAAAAATCTAGATTGCGTTGGTGGGTACTAATCGACTCTAGCATATTTCACACAGCCCAATATTACTCGGCGGCACTCGGAGGGACTGCCACCTCACCAGACACCCCCCCCCCCTCCGTACACACATGTAAATATTTTGTTTTTTGTTGGGGGCCGGACGGGATCTTGTTCCTCTTGCAAAATCATGGATCACCATTGTTCCTGGGTCCGTCCCAACTCCGCTACAAATCGACTCCACAAATCCAATATTACTCGGCGGCACTGCCAGAATCTGCCACACCCCAGTCCGCCGTACACACATATAAATATTCTATTTTTTAGGGGTCCCTGGCGGGATCTTGTTCCTCATGCAAAATCATGTTTCACCACGCCCCTGGGTCCGACCGGACTCGATCGGCTAACTACAAGTATTGAGTCTGCCCCATAGATTTACTGGTCTATTAGTCAAATATCTTACCTCGATACAGATCTATTGGAATTTACTAGCGCTTACCCCAACCCTAACCCTGGACCTAGCGCTTTACCTTGATATAGGGGAATCTACAAGTTAAAGATCTTACCTCGATGCAGGTCAACTGGAATCAACTAGTAATGTGCACATAAAAGATCCCCTGGCAGCTGGAATTCGATATAAGAGTAGGCCGTAGCACCGCTGTCCGGGCAAAATGTCCATCATGTATGCCCGTCTTCATTAGCCCAGTCTAGGGGAAGAACAGTAGGACGTTAAACCCCATTTCATTTCCAAAAAAGAGTAGAAATGAGTACGCCCCATAAATGTACACGAAATTGAAAATGTATTAGTAAAAGAATATAAAACAACAAAATAAAGATGCTTGTGCTTTATTCAGGTTATAAAAATACAGCTGTTAAACGATACATCGTTGAAGGATCCTTGTGTATCTCCGATTTCTGGAAAAAAAATGGTAAAACAGATTCAAGATTATGGATATAAAATATAATAAACTTTAAGAAAACAGCTACTAATTCATTTGGGTGACGTTTCAAAGGGTGTTCTGTCTACGTCATCAACTATCCAGTATTAAGGAAGATTATTAAACGAACCAGGTAAACTTCAGTAGATAGATCGTCAGTACAATATAGAGTGCGTTTACATGCGTACAGAGGCGGATTCAGTAATTTTTGCAGGAGGGGGTTTGCCAGGTTCCTGTTAAGAAAATCTGACGGTGTACAATGCATGATGCCATCATCGTCTCTCAATTACATAGGCATACATACACACTTAACTCTTTAAATAGAGAAAACCAACACATCGTTTGATGTCAAGTTTTATAATGATGGTTGATCACATTGGGATTTAATATCATTGATACAGGGCAATAAAAAATAAATATTTAGCTGAGTAGGGTGGATCCAGCCCTGGCAAATGCGGAATTCATATACATTACAATATGTAATTATGTAGTTGTTATAAACGAAAATACCGTATATATAATAATAATTGTAGGCAAATGGTTTACCTTTATTTGTTGACGTTAATCAAAGAAAGCCTTGACTTCTTCTGGTGTTATTATATCATCTCCTATGAAAGTAACATAAAATAAATTAAATTTACCTTCTACTAACATCATTACGATAGGTCATATGTTTCACGGGGGGGGGGGGGAGGGGGAACTGATTTATAAGTTGATGGATTCAAGTGGCGTGATTTCGCTTGTATGATCTCCTGCAATTTCTCCTGGGCTTCCGGTGTTTTACTTTCCTGGTGTATTTCCTGCTGTATTTACTGCAGTGGGTTTTCGCTTCTGCACTATTTTAAATGTATTACGAATTAAATGGACGTACAGCAAGCAATTTGCCACCAAAATAAAAGTAGACTTACCGTTTGTATCTATAACACTTAATATGTCACGAAAGGGATCTGATTTAGGATCCAAGTCTAGAGATTTCGCCAGGGCATCAAGATCCACCACTTCAGCAGATCGTCCTGTAAGTACGCTTTTCACACCCGTTGCGATTAATGTGGGTTTAATTCTTCTCCAAAACCTCCTTAGTCTAATTCTGAATCTTAGTCTCCAGCTTTCAGCAGGAACCACAAGTCCTGCCACTACGACTAACAGTAACACCAAAGCGAACCTCATCTGATAAAAAACAACATCTACATGTATAAACTCTGTATAAGATCATAAACTCTGTATAAGATCAAGGATTCGCTCCCAGTGTTGGCCGAGAAAGTTCCTCGGATTTTCTCAGTCCTAGGGTGACTAATTCTAAACAGAGTATAGATTTAAGATCAATTAAAGGAATAACAGTCTGCCGGCAAAGTGGGAACACATCGAATAGCCAGGTGACCACGCTTCAAGTTTGATTTGTAATTAATAACGCTGTAAAATGACCAATTTAACTACATTGGGGGTGCATAATGATCAAATAAAGTCTCGTTGGCAATTAAAACGATGGAAAGTCTTAGAACTAGTGAGTATTGTGAGATGTTAGCAGACAGAATTTAGCCAACGAGTCATAACAAAGATGGCGTCTGAAATACGTTCTATTATACTATACTTATATAATCAATCAGTAGTAAGAAGTTTTATTTTAATCCCTTCTCAAGTGCCTATGTATTTGATGGATATTTGACAATGGTTAGGATTTTACCAAAATATCACTGTGTTTTTATATATAGTATATCACTCAAATTCATTAAGTACGTGTGATTTGACTCTATAGAAGAGAGGGAGAGAGAAATGGGGCTTAACGTCCAATCAACAAAAACTAGGTCATTTCGGGACTAACATATGGTTTAATTTATTTCAATAATTCGCATGCGCTTAGGGGTCTTTAACAGTGGGAGGAAATCGGAGGACCCGGAGAAAACCCACGAGGTTGGACAGGCGACCCTACTCCTTGTCACGTACGTAAACCGGGGAATCGAAACCACGCTAGTTCAATCTGATTAAAACACAGATCCAATTTCGTTTCGTTTTTTATAGTTCAAAATTTCGTTTTTACTTGTCTTCACTACTCTTGGATCTGGAGGACTTGTTATTTATCTCGTGTTCTGCCTGAAATGAGGGGTCAACCAATCAAATGGTCTGTCGAATCGACCGTTTGACCTTTTCGTGCGTGGAACTGTGGGTAGATATTACCAGCCAATGACGTCTATACTAACACCAGCGGATAGAAATCAAAACAAAACAAAAGTAGATTTTTAAAAGCATGACGGTCGCTAATTGGTTAATCGAATGACTGACGTTATCGGGTCAAATGTCCCGTACTTGATACCTGACGTCATAGAACGTGAGCTCCCACTATAGCTTGTTAGATCTACATGAGTGTAGGCCATCGAAAGTATAAAATACGAAACGAAATATAGATCTATATTTTAATTAGATTGACGCTAGTTGGACTCTATAGAAAGTGTGAACCAAATAATTAGTTAAAGATACAATGTCGCAAGGACCATAGTATACACTCTGAACAGTTGATCAATTAACTTTTCCAAATAAATCAACTTATTATTCCCACAGTTGTTACTTTCCCACATAAAAACTGCGACAAACGTGTGCCAAATATTTTCATTCACTCAAGAGCATACATGTAGTAAACTTGTAGTCCAGTAAATCAAGATTTTGACCTGTGATTAATTTTCTGAAAGCTGGATTCAACTGTAGCTAAGGTAATTGCTTATCAACATACAAGAGTCTTCCAAAGTCGGATATGCGGGTCTGGAAGAAAATCGATATTCAACCCAATTCAACGATCTTCAATGGCAGATGATGGATCGAAATGTCAAATATTCATTCCAAACACACTATATCAGATAATGGAAGACTTTCGGTATATTGATAAACAATTACCCTTGATACAAAAGCAGGGGCGGATTGAGCCATCGGACGATCCCCCGACGGGCCGGTCGGACAAAAAATGAAGAAAAATAATTTTGTCCAATTATTCGTCTAAAAAAACCTTTTTTCTGTCGAACATTATATGGGGGGAGTGGGGTATTGGACCGATGGAGCCATGATGATCATGTCGTATGTGGTCGGTGGCTTTAGCGGGCCGCCACGCCATCACTGGAGTCTGGAATGGGCTGGTATAATAGACTTTCTGGGTCGGGTGTGTTGGGTGTGGGCCAGAATTTTCCCGCAATGGTGATTTCGAATTTCACCGGATTCACTGGTTAATCAAATGGTCAAAATCTTCTCAACTAGTCCCATTTTTTAATAATATGACGATATGATAATTTCACAAGTTGATGGTTGTAAATTACTTGCAGGACGGGTTTTGGATTAAGTTAATCGAAATATATTATTTGACAGAGATCATAATCAGATAAGCCACCAATTCGCATATTCGGGATTCATATTTAAAAAATTTCCCCTCCCCAGCCCGCGTCTGGGCTCCGTGGTCAGTGAAAGGGGCCGCTCCGACACGGGAGCCCGGGCCGGTTTCCGGCCCCAATCCGCCCCTGTACAAAAGCATTTGAATCCAGCTCTCTGAAAATTTGTCCCAGGTCTGGATCTAGATTTAATGAACTCCAGGCTGCTAGATGTATTGGGTCTGTAACAAGGGCGGATCAATAAACCATGAGATGCGGTGCTGCACGCTCCGAACGGCGAAGGCGAAAACCTCATAGCCGGGTCCTCGTAGCCTCCGCCGGAATATTTCGAAAACTAGAACCCCGGAAATGCCATTTCAAGTGATGAGACAAGAATTAAAATAATGAGACTTTTTCAGTCAGAAATCATGCAGATGGACGTGTGGGGTCTGAACTTGTGTCCAAATGATTTACTGGTCTATTAGTTAAAGATCTTACATTGATACGGGTAAACTGGAATCAATTAGCGCTTACCCCAACCCTAACCCTGGACCTAGCCCTTTACCTTGATATAGGGGAAGCTACAAGTTAAAGATCTTACCTTGATACAGGTCAACTGGAATCAACTAGTAATTCTGTTTTGTAAGATATACAGGAGACAGGTAGTAGTAGCTGATGGTTTAACTTCTGCGTCCACCGTAATGATGTATAAGATAGGCAAAATATACAGCCTTATATACAACAAAACGTGTCGATTAATTATAGAATTCAAAATTGACTTTTAAATTTGTATTAACAACTATTTTTGCCTGTGAGCAAATGTAATGTGCCTATGAACATGGCAAAAAATTAATTGGGATGGGTTGGGCTTGGTGTGATAAAATGTGATATATTTACTTGACAGGAGTTTTCGCGGGGACATTGTCTAAAGTGATGATATTCGACAAGGCAGGCAAAGTCTGGCGTCGCCTTAGGGGAGCGGCGCAAATGTCCTTAGCACTCCACTTGTGTCAATGTAGTGAAATTACATCGGTTTTGTCGACTGGAAGTGTTATCTTGTGTAGCCTCTAGCGATTTATCGATACAATCCATTTTCAATCATCCCGAAACAAAAGAACCATATATTTAGCTCTATTTACCATAATCAAAAGTTGTCAGAAAAAAATTAATTTCATTTTTAGTGTTACTTTTACACCCACATGATTACGTGATGACTAATAGATTGATACCATATTTGGACAAGGCGGCGATTTTTCATGAAGTGAGCTGCAGCGAGAAGAAAATGTTTAGTGCCCCAATGGGCCATGACCATATTTTCGGCTATGGAACCATACTGGAATCGGTGTTTTATTCCTGATCCAGTGTCGAACTTTGCAACACAAAGCCTTTGAAATGAAATCCAATTGGGTTTAGTGTCATACTGTTCTATTCTGGCTGTCAAAGTACCGAAAGTTAGATTTTACACCAGGCTTGGCTCATGTCTGGCTTTGTCAAAAGTGGTCAGTAACAGTGTTTAAAATAAAGATGTGACGTCGTCCTTTGATGTTGGCGTACCATCATTTCAAATAATCGTACGGGCAATGTGCCAAGTGTAACTAGTTAAAATATTGAACCCGAGTGATGTATTTCATTGCAAAGCACGTGCAGGTGTCTGTATTTTTAAAAGTTGTTTAAGTGTCAAGCTTAAAGCGAGAATTTCATATTTTCTAAGGAAGTCAAAACATAATTATTTCTATGTATTTGCTCAATGGGTTGTCAATTCACTATTATACGATCACAGGTATCATTCTCACACTTAAAAACCATTCACACCGGAAATAAACACACAATTACCTCCCTTGTTTTTCTATTTCCCCCATCATGGTATAGCTATCTTTAAACGTTTGAATTTGAAGTTAAAAATGATATTTTTGACAATTTCTCAACTGACAATAGAGAATTATAGGATTAATAGGATTATTCTTTAACAAGGTAGGACTGTTTATAGATACCATCTACCAAGGTTTTTCAATACATTTTAAAAATATAAAGGATCATGTGACTAAGTGGGTAAGCCGCTGGCTGGCTAGCCTGGGGGTCGGGTGTTCGATCCCTACATTGGCCGAGAAAGTTCATCCAGGTCCCCCCTTGCCAGTGATGCAGGACGGAGGGCCAATGCAAGGCACATAAAAGATCCCTTGGCAGCTGGAATTCGATATATGAGTAGGCCGTAGCGCCGCTGTCCGGGCAAAATGTCCATCATGTATGCCCGCCTTCATAAGCCCAGTTTCCGTGCAGAACAGTAGGACGTTAAACCTTATTTCATTTCATTTCTTTTATGTATAACTCAGTGATCGTATCAAAACAACCTTCATGACTTGCTATAATATCTGGATTATCAATTTTAGAATCAGTAAGTAATTAAAGATCACAATATGGTTATTGTTACAGCCCTCATATTAATACACAGAGGGTGAGGTTCTGTTAAACCCCAGTCCATTTAATTTTCATTTGCTTGGTATTCGTATGAAGAACTGAGAGACACCCAGACAGTATTCTAAGATGTCTCCTTTAACACTCAAAAAGTTCACCGAGGTTCCCCAGCGTCATTCCCCTTGTGAGTGCTACAGGACTGGGGGCCTGGCAAGGGACATCATGCAGTCCCGCGGGTAAAAGAACAATTGGCAGTTGGAATTTGATATAAGAGTAGGCCGTAGCGCGACTGTCCGGGCAAAACTTCACTCATGCAACACCGCATGAGAGAGAGAGAGAGATAGAGAGAGAGAGAGAGAGAGAGAGAGAGAGAGAGAGAAATGGTGTTTAACGTCCACTCGACACAAACTAGGTCATTTCGGGACTAAAATATGGTTTGATTTTATTTCCATAATTCGCTTGCGCGTAGGGGTCTATAGCAGTGGGGGGAAACCGGAGTACCCGGAGAAAGCCCACGAAGTTGAAACACCGCATGCCCCCCTCCCTTAGCCCAGTCGGAGCAGAACAGTAGAACGTTTTATAACCACATGTCCTTTAACACTAACCCTATTTGCACAACTGTCCCCCAAAAAAGTAGGAGAGCCACGGTGGCTAAGTGGGTAAGACACTGGCTCGCTAGTCTGGAGATCTCGTGTTCGATCCCTGCATTGGCCGTGGTTTCTCCTTGTCAGTAGTGCAGGACGGAGGGACTGACAAGGACAGCTATCTAGTCGTTCGGATGGGACGAAACACCGAGGTCCCGTGTATGCATTGGCATGCACGTGAAAGATCCTTTACCAACGTCGTGGGTTTTCTCCGGGTACTCCGGTTTCCTCTCACTGCAAAAGACCCCTGCGCGCAAGCGAATTGTTGAAATAAAATTAAAGCAAATTTTAGTCCCGAAATAACCTAGTTTGTGTCGAGTGGACGTTAGTGTGGAGTATGACCGTCTTTATTAACTTGATCGGGAAAGAACAGTAGGACGTTAAACCCCACCTCATTTCCAAAAAAGAGTAGAAATGAGTAATCCCCATAAATGTACATGAAATTGAAAATGTATTTAGTAAAAGAATATAAAACAACAAAATAAAGATGCTTGTGTTTTATTCAGGTTATAATAATACAGCTGTTAAATGATACATCGTAATAGGATCCTTGTGTATCGCCGATTTCTGGAAAAAAATAGTAGAACAGATTCAACATTATGGATAAAAATACAACAAACTTAAAGAAAACAGCTACTAATTCATTTGGGCGACGTTTCAAAGAGTATTGTCTCTACGTTATCAACTATCCAGTATAAAAAAAGATCATTAAAGATACATTATGGGATAATCGATAACGAGTTGGCAGTTCTCACTATAATAGTTAAAAAGTAGCTAATGTAAAGGCAATGTGCTGAAAATTTCAGTCAAATTGATCCACTATGAACCGATTACTAAGCAAATGAAAGTTCCGCTTAGCGTCGGTCGTCTTTACTAAAGTCGTTAAGACAAAACTAGTAGACTCGATTATCCAATTAATCGTTAATCACACAGGACAATTTTGCTGCAAATCGAACGACAATCCAGCAAATATCGCAGGCTAGCCTTGACATCGAGAGTTGACTATGGTTTGGATAAGTTAATTAATGTTTAATTAATAGTTTTTAAAACATTTCAGGCCTAAAGAAAGACCTACAATAGGAAGATTTTGCTCTTGCGCAATGTATGTTTAAACGGACATGCGTAATGTGCAATTCGTATACATTAATATGCAATTGTGTAGTTGTTATAAACGAAAATACCGTATACATAATAATAATTGTAGGCAAATGGTTTACCTTTATTTACTGACGTTAATCAAAGAAAGCCTTGACTTCTTCTGGTGTTATTATATCATCTCCTATGAAAGTAACATAAAATAAATTAAATTTACCTTCTACTAACATCATTACGATAGGTCATATGTTTCACGGGGGGGGGGGCACTGATTTATAAGTTGATGGATTCAAGTGGCGTGATTTCGCTTGTCTGATCTCCTGCATTTTCTCCTGGGCTTCCGGTTTTTTACTCTCTCTCTCTCTCTCTGTCTCCCAAAAACTCAAACCGAGCAAATGTATTGTTTTAACCTATTTCTCTATATTCTAATTGCTGTAGGTCATGATAATTGCAATATCTATTTTAGAACAGTGCTGTTCCATGTATATATAAAATTCTCCTTTTCTGATTTTAAATAGCTTGAAAGATACACTGGGTGTATTTACTGCAGTGGGTTTTCATTTCTGAAACATTTTAAATGTATTAGGAATTAAACGGAAACACCTTATTTACTCATGACATACCACGGTGATCAGCAGTGAATATTCGCTAGGCCGCTACAGTCACTGATAAGGATGACAACGACACGACTTAAAGGAGCTAAATCGCTAACATTTGGGACCTAGAAATTGACACAAGTGGGTCGCAACGCATATAATACTGTAATATGAATGTATATAAACTGATTTACATTCAATGGTTTCCGTTTTTACTCTTAATTTCAAATCAGTTATGTTCGACGAAATAAGCCAGCAGTCTAAATCGAACGCAAATTTCTAGCGTCTGGTTATTCCAGTCTATATACGCCGTTTGATTTGGTGCAAAGTGTTTAGCTTCGTCCCTCGAGTCTATTATGGTACACGATTCGTGTGCCAATGGTAAAATGCTTATTTTGTCTTAAATATTGGACATCATAAGCCGATCTTTTTCTGGTAAGATCACAGCATTAATGTTGATTTAAATTGACAAATAATTCGTGTTTTCAATGTTGAAAATTTTGGATGATATTGAGACTTAGCTACTTTAATTAGTCCCCCATATTAACATTGACAAATTAAATTCTAAAACATTTTTTTATATGTATTAGGAAAATAAGTAAAGACGTTTGAAGTATTTGTAGTTAAAAAGTATTTCCTATTAAGTGTAAATGGGTATTAAAATGAGTAAAAGTTATCATTTTGCCAGAGCAGTTGCGGTTTATGTAAACAATGCAAGTGCCATTGAGCCAATGATTGACACCGCGTGATGTCATTGCACGTGTTGAAGACAGTCATCTGTGACAGAGATAATTCGTAAGTAATTCTCTGTGAAACAGATTGGTAACATACAACAAGCGATTTTTCGCGAAAGTATAAGTAGACTTACCATTTGTATCTATAATAATTAAGATGTCACGAAAGTCGTCTGATTTTGGATCCAAGTCTAGAGATTTTGCCAGGTTACCAAGATCAACCTTTTCAGCAGATCTTCCGTTCATCAACTTGTTTATACCCGCTTGGATTACCCTGGGTTTAATCTCTTGCCAAAACGCCCTTAGTCTAGTTCTAAATCTGCGTCCGAACAACCAGCTTTCAGCAGGAACCACAAGTCCTACCATGACCACTAACAGTAACAACAAAGCGAATCTCATCTGATAAAACACAATTTATTATGCATAAACCCAAATATCTTTGGGGGTTTCCGGTTTGGCTTTTCCTTAGTTAGGGAGAGCACCAGGATTGAGGGTCGTTCGGACGGCACGAAATACCTAGGCCCCGTGTACACATCGGCGTGCACATGAAATAACACATGAGAAAAGGGTTATAGTGTGGCTGCCCTAACAAAATTAAATCATCATCGGAAACTGTATGGCACATGTCTGTCTTCACTAGCCCAGTCGGTGTGGAAAGACAGGACATTAAAAACAATGTCATATTTTGTTCTAAAGTGCACGTGTTAGACCATTAGACCCCCCCCCCCCAACACACACGCACACACGCGCGCATATTTACAAGAAATATATGTTCGTGTGAACCTTTTCTTCTCGCTCTAGCGGAGAATTTTTACCAAATATTTTCATTTTCTCCTAAAAACTTTTGATATGTTGATAAGCAATTACCCATAGATACCAAAACAGTTGAATCTAGTTTTTCAGAAAATTAATCCCAGGTTCAAATAAGGATTTATTGGGCTATAAGGTAACCACATGAATTGAGTCTGCCCCAAGGACAGATAATGCGATAACGGATAGGTGCGAGCGCCGAAGGTGCCTCGAGTTACGTCCTCGGGTAACGTCCCCCTGGAAAATTTCAAAAACATGAAGCTCCAGTGATCCGCGACAAGAATTATCATGAGACTTTTTCAGCAAAAAAATCCTGAATTTTTTTTTGGGACGGGGGGGGGGGGGGGTCGCTTGATACGACCTGCCTGGTTCTGCCGTTTTCTGTCACATATATTTACTAGTCCATTTATCAGAGATTTTATCTTGAAACGGGCCTACTGGAATCTACTAGTAATTTTTTTTTGTAAGATATTCTGGAGACAGGTAGAGTAGCTGATGGTTGAACGTCTGCCTCCACCGTAATGATGTATAAGATAGCTTGGAAGGTATCGAACCTTATATACAACAACACGTGTCGATTAATTATAAAATTCTAAATTCCCAATTTGCTATTTAATTTTGTTTAAACAAACGTAATGTGCCTATATGGGCTGGGTGTCAGATTTCTGATGAAATGTTACAGGATTCCACGGCGGTCATCCCTGGAGATAGATATCAAAAAGGTCTGAACGGTGACCTCGGGCCTACAACAGCCTAGGTGTGTTGGAAAAAATGAGATATATGTTTACTTTACAATAGTTTTCGTGGAGACATTGTCGGAATTTATAATATTTGGGAAGGGAGGCAAAATGTGGCGTCGCTTTAAGGGCACAAAAAACCTCAGCATTCCACTGGTGTTATGTTTTGGCGGTGACATTATTACATCGGTTTTGTCAGTTGACAGTGTAGCTTCTAGCGATTTATCAATATAATCCAATTTCAATCACCCCGAAACAAAAGATAAATATATTTAGTCATGTTTACTTTAATGAAAGCAGATGTCAGAAAAATTAATTCCATTTTTAGTGTTACTTATACGCCCAGACGTATATCGCTGAGGCAACATGGACTTCTATTACTGATCACGTGACGACTAATAGATTAATACCATAGTTGGACAAGTCGGCCATTTTCGATGAAGAGAGCCGCAGCGAGGTGCCAATGTTCAGTGCCATGACCACATTTTCGACCATGGAATCATACTGGGATTAATGTGTTGCTTCTGACCAAGTGTCGTACTTTGAAATACAAAGATTGTGAAATGAAATGAAATGGGGTTTAACGTCCTACTGTTCTGATCTGAACTGGGCTAATATAGACGCGCATTCTCCATACAGTGTGCTATGAGGAAAATAGTTCTGCGCACTAAAACCTACTTTTATTTCAAATTCCAACATTCAATGATTCTATTATGTTCACGACACTGTGTATACGGGGCCTCGGCTTTTCGTTCCAGTCGAACGACTATACGTTGTCCCTTGCAAGGCCTCTCATCCTGCATCACTGGCAAGGGGGGAACCTGGTTAGTGAGCCAGCGTCTTACTCTTGTGTCCAAACGTAACTTACTTCGCGAATATGGTCGACTGTCTAACTTCGAAGGATTTCCCCAGGTCCTTTAGATTTCCTTCCGCTGGAACTTCATGTTCCTTAAGCAACGTTCGCGAGTTTTACAACATCTAATCGTTGCTTGAATACTCAGCAATTCCCGAACTTTGCGCTCGTTGTTTTTACAAGTGACTAATTAGCATTGTCTAATCAGAGTTTGTGGCACATAATAATAATATCGTCATTTATAAAGCGCGTTAATACTGAAGAAATAAGTTTCTAAGGCGCTGTTGGATTTTATATTCACTGATTATTTACAGATCAGGGTTTTGAAATAAGAATGTTTTAAGTTGAGATTTAAAATGGCCCACAGACGGTAGTTGTTTCATTGACTGTGGTAGTCTATTCTATAGAAAAGGACCAGCATAAGAAAAGGCTCGTTTTCCAAGTTGTAAGTTAATGGCTGGAGATTTGAGAA
Source organism: Patella ulyssiponensis (assembly GCA_963678685.1). NCBI lineage: Eukaryota > Metazoa > Mollusca > Gastropoda > Patellidae > Patella > Patella ulyssiponensis. Next base: position 62,699,775 of record OY783231.1, on the reverse strand, counting down.
GATGTTTTTTCTGAGAGCGGAGATTTCTACCGGTAATATAGGGTTCTACAAGACTTTTTATATAAGATGGAGCTTGGCCGTTTAACGCTTTGAAGACCAAAAGTAGTAACTTGAACTTAATTCTTTGCTGAATTGGGAGCCAATGTGAAGATTGCAGTACAGGGGAGATGTGTTGATGTTTTCTAGTTTTAGTGAGGAATCGAGCTGCTGAATTTTGAACATGTTGTAGTTTGTTAATCTGATAGTCTGGTAAGCCGTATAGTAAACCATTATGGTAATCTAGTTTAGTTGAGATGAATGCGTGAATGAGCTTTTCTTTATTTTCATAATTGAGATAGCGTTGGATCTTTCCAATTCGATGTATATGATATAAACAAACAGGGCTTTTTAAATTGAGAAACTCATGGAAAAACAGCAACCGTGACATTGATCGATCTTTGAACTTTGCAACTCGATTGTCACATGTAGGCATTTTAGCTAGAAGCACGAGACTTGGTATTCACGACGACCGATGAATCTGATAGGTTCCCAAGCTGGGCATGTGCAAATCGAACTTAGTGGCGAAATATGCAGGGTGGAACTTCAGAGGCAGATCAAAGGTCTGATGGGCCGTAGGCAAGGATTCTGCAAAGATTCTGGATGAGTCGTTCGAGATCACGCTGCCAAAATACCGAAACTTAGATTTAACACCAGGCTTAGCTTATGTCTGGCGTAGTCAAAAGTGGTCAATAATAGTGTACGAGTTAGTATCCATTTTACACGCGGATAAGTGCGAATTTAAACGAAATAACTCTGGTACGTGACCGAATTTGAAAAGAATCTGTCAAAACTGTAGCCTCTATCGCGTTTGTTAGCCAATAATTATTGTTGACGGACATAATACACCCCATCAAAAATTCAATATTCAAATAACTCTACATTTGTATTTGTAACTCACGAGATTGGACCAGGGTCGTATGTATGAGTTCTAAAATGTGGTGCAGCAGAGAGGTGGAGTGCCATAGCCTCCACGTAAGTGATATTAAGAAAGTTTGGATATGGGCAAACGTACTCATTGGCGTGTGGGCGCAATTAAAACCGACTGACTGATCAGTACCTTAAGAGCGTCACTGTGTGATCATAATCAAGTGTATTATTTTATAATTTAAAGATTGTCAAATTATTATTTTTTTGGTTTTTTGAAGGGGGGGGGGGACATTTCTCGGGGCGCTTTTTTTTTGGCTGGGGGGATGCAATGTACCCCCTGCACCCCTGCTAGATACGGCCCTGGATTGGACAGGCGATCCTACTCCTTGTCACGTGCAACCGCGAATTCGAAACCACGCCAGTTGACTGTGAATGACAGACTTTATGATACAGCGCGCACGTGCTAACCATTCTCTCCCCTCCCTCTACCATTACAGGAGTGGCTGATGTCTTTATATCATGGGCAGGGGTGATTAATTTTACGAAATTGTCAGTTCGTCATTAGCCCATTACTGTATACTAAACGGAATTCAACCATTTTGGACTGATGTTCCTTTTAGGAGTTCAACTTTGACAATATTGGTGCATTTAATCTGATATGACAAATGTCTGAGTTGTAAAACAATATAATATTGATTTTATTATACAGATTAATGTTAATTTTATTATACAAATGTCGAAATACGACAACAAATGAAGACATAGGAATTAAGGACTATGAATTCAGAACACTGAAAAAAGAGCTGATTGGTCTTACATACACGACAGCGAAGCAAAAGGGCTGACACTTGTTTTACACCTATGGCGGGAGCCCCGTTGTAACATATTTTTGAACTTCTAGTTATTTTGTACTCGGATCGTTTCGGAATATGTATGTATATGTTGATAGCTTACACAACCACCTTAAATAATATTGCTACTTTATAATTAGAATTCCTGCCTTGCCTTTGATGTCTTATTTCATGTTCGAGCAATGTGAGTCTTTCAAATGAAGAAAGAATAAAACATTTCTAGAAAGCGGAGGCATATCCTGCCTACGTCATGATACTCATCACAGCTGCTTGATAACAAGAGAATCATTGTTGAAGCGTAGCTTTACTAGAAATGGTCACAATAGGCTTCCATAAGAAATACAGTAATTGTTATCCATAGAACTGTTGTGTTTATAACTTTATTTTAATAGTATCTGGCCTCTATAGCTGCTGTGATGGTCTCCGTGAGTTCTCCCGAATTCTATCCCGCTCTCTATTTTATAAGTACCTATTCTTTTCTCTGTGGTATTAACGTAAAAGACCGATAACAGCTATATTCGAAATATGGAATGGACCTTACCATGGACATCGACAGAGATTTTTACCTAATTTGGTCAACAAATATGACATATGCTTTATAACAAAGAAACATGTAAATGACGAACATGTACATTAATCTATTGCGTAGTAATCTTACTCTTCCGGACACCTGTTACCACTCTTTGTCGTGTATTTTGTACACGGTGAACAGCCCATTTGCTGACTGATTACACTATTTTGCATATATCTATTATTTTTATGACTTCCAATTTTGTCCGATTGACTTGGATTGTTAGTACTTGACTTACTATAATATCTTGATTATGAATTTTAGAATCAATAAGTGGTTAAAGACATGGTTATAGTTACCGTCATCATAATCATATTGTTGTTACACAGGTATGGGTGTGTGTGTGTGTGTGTGGGTGGGGGTGCTCTCACGAACAATCCAATGTGAGGATATTGATGTGCTTAACCGACCCTTGTGAGTATATTTTTTTAGAGGAGGATATCCTCCCAAAAAAAAATTGTTCAAACGCACCATAGACCCCCCCTGAGGAGTAATTTGATACTATTTCAAAAAATGCTCACAAGGGTACACTCACTTTTTTTTTGTGCACACGACTGGTGACCGTGTGCACTCACTCATGGAAATCATGCTCTTAGTCATCACTTAAGCAGAGTGGCTTCCCTTTGAAGCTCTGTTATCCAGACACGAGGTTAAACTATAGCTATACATAAGATATGCCTTGATGTTCAAAGCTACTTTTTAGTGACGGCCATCTTTAAAAGTGTGTGTTTTTCTACGAAGTCCTCATCAGAAATTTGTCAGCAATTTAGTCTTAAAAATTGTGTGAACAGTAAGTATTATCCCCATATTATTATATCTCATATTTTCACACTTAACTTCATCAAAAATTTTATGAGAAGCAATTATTCATTTATATATTTTAATAGTTCTAAACAGAAGTAGATCTAGATCTATCATCTAGGTCTTGAGAGGATGTGATTATTTGATTATAACTAGTAATTTATAATATAACACATCATCAGATGTGATAAGAAATAATTAGATTGATTAGGATTAGGCTTAATCATGAAATCACAAATGTTTTTTGCTTTCTCTGTACCAAGCTTTGTGACATTAATCTGTGACATTTTAATTTTGCTTATTGATGATGATTTTTCGTACATTTTTGTTTATATGTCTGTATTTTTTCAATGTATAATTTTGTTGAGTGCTGTCATTATAATTTTGATACAGACAGAACATTAAAATCAATGGAGAAGTTTAAGTATAACGACAAGGTGTTTGTGAAGGTGGATGGTATATTTTGGCCAGGTTACATTTCAACAGTATCCACTACTGGCACTAGACGAATAACAGTCTCTTTTATAGACGAAGAAAACACGTGAGTTAAGCTTAAGAAACTTTTTCATTTTCTGATGTGTTGTCCTGAATGCAAGCTAATAGGGAACATGGCTGATATGGATAATTTATAGGGGCTGACCGCCATCCGGGATTACATGTTATTTGGTCCCACATCATTTTGGACTTAAAACATTTCAGACTCACAATAATATGACCTTGATGTTTCGGACTCGTTAAGGTGACATTCCAGACTCGGGTAGGCGATGTTTCAGACTCGGGAATAAGTTGAAAGGACAGATTGAACACTTCTTGCGATCTTGCTTATAGAAGTGTCTAAACGACCGGTTACAGGTCCCTGCAAAAATTTACTACGAAACCGGTTATCTTCTCTGATTGGCCAATTTTATCACATGGTTATTAGCGGTCTTTTCCAATATGGCGGCCTCTACACAGGCATCCTTGTTGGTGCGGAATTTACGTCCCTTAATTCACTTTTAGAGGCGATGAAACAATTCGAATTTAAGAGTAAAGAGACATATTGGTGAAGAGATACGCGGGCTAGTAGGGTTGGGGTTAGGATTGGTCAAATATCCAGTTTTGTTCAGGTCCGGTTCTGTAGTAAATTTTCGTAAGTAGCCGGATCCGGTCGTTGAGCCACTTCCTTGCTTATATGGCACCTTGTCCTGGTAAATTCAAAATACTGTTGTCTATTATAATGAAAGACAAAATACGGGGATAAAATTGGCCAAAGTCTATGTATATTGATATATTGCCTTGTTTTCTATGATATCTGATCGTATATTGGTTTATTGATTATTAATCAACATGTAAACGTGCAATTTTATGAAGTTCCAGATGCTACATGTACATCTAGGCATGGACCTTATACATGTAAGGTCCATAATGTACATGTAGCCTATCCATGTTTCACATATTTGTCAAGCAATGGTGAATTAATATTGTATATTGCTACATGTGCCTCTTGCTAAATGTGGTAGCATCTGGCATACAGGTAGCAACGGCTTGTCATATTATATTTTTACCATGCCCAAAACAAACTTTTTTTTATAACAAAATGGATTCCATTTCCACAGAATTGATGTTAGAAGTACTTCAAAGATAAAAAGATTGATTGATTTGAATTCTGAAGAAATATCAGAAATAATGAAAAATGGTGAAGGTATTAATTTGCAAAAAAAAAAAATTAAATGGCAAACTTTGCACGTTTGTTAATTACCTTACACAAAAAATACCTGTTGAGTCCTTGAGTAAAAATATTATTTTGTTGTTTGTTAAGATTTCTAATTTTGACATTGTTTTTTTATCAAGGTATCTGAATCTGCGTGGTTTCAAATCCCCGGTTGTATGTGGCAAGGAGTAGGGTCGCTTGTCTAATCTCGTGGGTTTTCTCAGGGTACTCCGGTTTCCTCCCACTACTTAAGACCCTTACGCGCAAGCGAATTATTGAAATAAAATTTAAAACCATATGTTAGTCCTGAAATGACCTAGTTCTCTCTTCCTCTCATCTGAAAATCTCTCACCATATATTCTATATTTATCTTATATCATTCAAAAATGGTCAAAATTCACTGCGTAATTGTACAATCATTTTGCTGAGAATTATGCCCTTGGCTATCTACTCTAGGTTAGTACCTCTAACTTATGATTGAAACGAACAATTGTCCCTAATACTTATAATACCATACACCTCGCCATGTACCAACTCAGATGTTTTTATATACCGCCACATTTTCATGTGGACTTACATTGTCGTCGTCCCTGTCCGTTAGTCTTTTAAAAGTCACAATTTTTATCCAATTTCAACAAAACTTAAAATACAAGTTTATCTCCCTGTGTTCTCTTTTCCTTTTCAATATTGGCATGTATCGGACCATAATTTCATAGATTGTGGCTCTTGATTGTACAAAAATTCATGTTTTTAGCTTGTGGACATTGTAGCGGTCACAATCATCAACAAGTTTTTTGGAAACCTGAAATTTAAATTTATAACCCAAAAGATCTTAGTTTCTTTTGATATTTGTGCATATCGTGCAATAACTTCCTGATTTATGGCCCCTGATTGTACGGAAAATCATGTTTTTAGCTTATGGACCCTATTGGTGTCACAATTTTTATCCGATTAAAAATAAAACATTCGAATATACTTGTATCACCGCTACACACTTATAATGGTCGGACAAAATGGTCGACTTCCGTAAGCATAAAGTATGGTTGTGGATCCTCTAGAGGTCACTATTGTGAACCGATTTTGATGATACTTTAAATTTATCATTATATCACAAAGATCTTGGTTGTATTCAATTTTCGTGCATTTTAAATCATAACTTCTTGAGTTATGGCCCTGGATTGTACGAAAAATCACTTTTTTAAAGCTTGTTCTCTATTCATCTCTTGCAAAATGTGGACGTATCTTGCATGGCGACCGACCGCTCGTTTGACTTGTGATTTGAGGAGAAATTATTTCAGCCCACCTGCCAAATATAAAAAAACAATGACTGATAATTTTGATTCTGTTGATGGTTGTTCATGTTAAAGTTTTTTCTTTTGGGGTTATGGTTTATTTGGGGGGGGGGGGCAAAGTAAAAAAATTCCGTCATTTTCTTTTTTTAGTTACCTGAACCTGAATATCCGCCCCATAATTCCATACATGTAACATTAGTGATGTGCGGTTTTTCGGTTTAACCGTACGGTATCGGTTTTTACAAATAAACCGAAAACCGAACCGTTAAAAAAAAAAATAACCTTGCGTTTCGGTTTTTTCCAAATTCCTAATTTTTATGTAGCCGTATTTCGTTTACTTAATAATTCCAAAATTTTAATGTAGCCACCACTTTCGTTTTTATTTTCGATCAACCAGAGCCCGTATGTATAGAATAATAGAGTGTTTAATCAGTCTGGTTGGCCTAGACTATTTATTTTCTCAATTCGGTTCGGTTTACAATCCAAAATTTTATGCAACCCGAAGCTGGTTGTCAATATCGAACGATGGCTTCCTCTAAAAAGTAAAATGCCTCCATGGCTTGCTCAATAAGTATGAAAGATTAGATAACACAAAATGTAGATTTAATCTTTGTAAAAAATCTATTTCTGCTGCATAAATTATAAGAATATAATTTAACAATTTTGAGTCGGGTTTAGAACAACATTTGAACAATACCCGAAAACGGCAATTGCGTAAGTTTTGTTTTTAAGTTTATAATTTATAAACGAGAAATAAAAGACCACATGTTTCGATTTGTTGGATTGGTATTATTTTGTTATGCAAATTTATTTTGGCATTTTTTTTACAGTAGAATCTAACTTTATTGTTACTGATATTATGTCGTTATATTAATTTATTATTATGCCTATGGCGTTGTGTGTGTCAGATCTTTTTTTTTTACAGTAACTTTGTTATTACTATCAGTCATAATTAAAGTCATATAACAGTAAAAAAAAACCCTTGTTGTTTACTATTTACATCAATATTTTTGATATTTTTTCTGGCTTTCAAGTATTCCTGTAAAATAACCATAAATCAGTACATACATGACACAGTGTTTAAATGAATAAAAAAACCGAAAACCGAAACCGAGGTTTTTTGCCTCAGAAAAACCGAAACCGAAAGAAAATTTAAAAACCGCACATCACTATGTAACATATATAGTATATTATCCATTAATTAATGGTCAAAATTCACTGGTTAGTTGTTCAAATTTCAAATGCTCCGCTACGAATATACCAAACATACTTGTCCAAACTCTGATAGTTTTCAGGAGAGTTTATTTTGACTTGTAAATGAAACATGCATTATGCAGGAGCAAAATCTGACTATTGTAAGTCTTTCTTTAGGCCTGAAAATAAGCGGAACTTTCATTCGCTTGGTTCTAAGTTAATAGTGGATCAACGTGATTGAAATTTTCAGCAAGTTGCCTTTACATTAGCTAGTTTTTAACTATTGTAGTGAGAACTGCGAACTCCTTATCTAATCTCCCATAATGTATCTTTAAGGAAAGATTAAAATTTAAGAAAATAATGGCGGATGTTTTTCATTTTGTTAGTTGTTGATGTTACAGTTTCATTCTTTGTTCTCATAAGTTTTCACAGGGCTAGAAATTTGTCATTTTTTGCGAGAATCTAAGAGGATTCTAATATATATGCAATCTGCATGAATCTTTCGGATCTTAATAATACTGACTCAAAAACAAAGTTATGTTTATTGCCAGTATTAGAAAATGCCCAGCCCAAATTTATTTTCCTTTGTCCTTCAAGTAACAGTCACCTAACTTGAACAAGTTTTTATTCATTAGTTGATATAGAAACGACAATGATCATGTGACAACCATAACTGAAATTGGTATAAATAAAATTATGTACGACTATGATATAGCCTTAAATAATATTTTTAAAATTAAGCCTGGTTTATTGACATAATTCCAAGGTATGTCACATGTCATTAGAATTCGGCAATGGAGATTCTGTTGAGGAAAATATCCACTGGTTTTTTTTCTCTCCGTGTATTCGATGTTCTATATCAGGAAATTATATTCAATGATTTAAATTTACCTGAAAACTAGTCAGTGAATCCATCAATGTTTTATACAGTTATTATTTTAATGTCTACCGGTAGCTTGCACGAATTAGATTCAGACATTTGCGTGAATTTCTAGCCTTGTTTCAGTTCAGCAGATTTTTCATGTCTTATCATTAAACATACATTATGCAAGAGCTAAATCTGCCTATTGCAGGTCTTTCTTTAGACCTGAAATGTTAGGTAAATTATTGATTGGACATTAAGTGATCAAGGCCATAATCAACTCTTGAAGGCATCCATTTCTCCGATATTAAATAGATTTGAACATATTTTGATTTAATTTAACAATGGGGGGAGCAACACTTAGATTCGAACGGCCCGTACTGTGGTTGCAATTATTGCACACATCTCCGCAAAACTTCAAAGACTAATATCTTCGCTCGCAATAGAGTAATTTGAATGGAATTTCCTTACATAATGTATCTTTAAAGACTCGGTGTTACATTTGCATTTTTTCAAAAATATCAAATTTCAAACGATTTAATCCACATTAATACATGTATGTACTCAAGTTGCTATTTTTTTAGATAAGCAAATAAAATTTGAATACCAATACATGATAATACTGGATTCATATACATGTACTGTAATATGTTGTTATTAGCAATGTTGAATATGAATTTAATAACATGCATTTTATTTTGTGTTTGCTTTTCAGGAAAACTTAAACGTAAACATCTGAGGCACTTGCATGCAAAATTTCTTGGAGATTTCAACAAAATCCAGGAATTGAATTTAGATGAAAATGACATTATTCATTCAACTCAGAACTTAACTGGACCACTAGATGATGATGATAATGTCATTCATTCAGACCACAAACAAGCAGATGTATCATGTCAAGGGGAGGATGATGATGATATTTTTCGAGGCCAGAACTTACCATCTACATGCCTTGTTCCAGATATAGACTCTGTGCCACAATCTACCAAATCACCAGACAACGGTGATGTCATTCAATTAGACCAGAAGTCGATGTCAAAATTAACTGGACCACTAGACAACAATGCATCATGTCAAGGGGATGATGATGATGATATTTTTCCAAGCCAGAACTTACCATCCAGATGCCTTGTTCCAGACATAGGCTCTGTGCCACAATCTACTAAATCATCAGACAACGATGATGTCATTCAATTAAACCAGAAATCAGTGTCAAAATCAACTGGACCACTAGACAGCAATGCATCATGTCAAGGGGAGGATGATGATGATGATGATATTTTTCCAAGCCAGAACATACCATCCAGATGCCTTGTTCCAGACATAGGCTCTGTGCCACAATCTACTAAATCACCAGCCAACGATGATGTCATTCAATTAAACCAGAAATCGGTGTCAAAATCAACTGGATCACTAGACGACAATGAATCATGTCAAGGGGAGGATGATGATGATGATATTTTTCCAAGCCAGAACTTACCATCTAGATGCCTTGTTCCAGACATAGGCTCTGTGCCACAATCTACCAAATCATCAGACAACGATGATGTCATTCAATTAAACCAGAAGTCGGTATCAAAATCAACTGGACCACTAGACAACAATGCATCATGTCAAGGGGATGATGATGATGATGATATTATTTTTCCAAGCCAGAACTTACCATCCAGATGCCTTGTTCCAGACATAGACTTTGTGCCACAATCTACTAAATCACCAGACAACGATGATGTCATTCAATTAAACCATAAGTGGGTGTCAAAATCAACTGGATCACTACACGACAATGAATCATGTCAAGGGGTGGATGATGATGATGATGATGATATTTTTCCAAGCCAGAACTTACCATTCAGATGCCTTGTTCCAGACATTGACCCTGTGCCACAATCTACTAAATCATCAGACAACGATGATGTCATTCAATTAAACCAGAAATCGGTGTCAAAATCAACTGGATCACTAGACGACAATGAATCATGTCAAGGGGAGGATGATGATGATGATATTTTTCCAAGCCAGAACTTACCATCTAGATGCCTTGTTCCAGACATAGGCTCTGTGCCACAATCTACCAAATCATCAGACAACGATGATGTCATTCAATTAAACCAGAAGTCGGTATCAAAATCAACTGGATCACTAGACAACAATGCATCATGTCAAGGGGATGATGATGATGATGATGATATTATTTTTCCAAGCCAGAACTTACCATCCAGATGCTTTGTTCCAGACATAGACTCTGTGCCACAAACTAAATCACCAGACAACGATGATGTCATTCAATTAAACCAGAAGTCGGTGTCAAAATCAACTGGATCACTACACGACAATGAATCATGTCAAGGGGTTGATGATGATGATGATGATGATGATGATATTTTTCCAAGCCAGAACTTACCATTCAGATGCCTTGTTCCAGACATTGACCCTGTGCCACAATCTACTAAATCATCAGACAACGATGATGTCATTCAATTAAACCAGAAATCGGCGTCAAAATCAACTGGATCACTAGACAGCAATGCATCATGTCAAGGGGATGATGATGATGATGATGATGATGATGATATTTTTCCAAGCCAGAACTTACCATCTAGATGCCTTGTTCCAGACATAGGCTCTGTTCCACAATCTTCCAAATCATCAGACAACGATGATGTCATTCAATTAAACCAAAAGTCAGTATCAAAATCAACTGGACCACTAGACAACAATGCATCATGTCAAGGGGATGATGATGATGATATTTTTCCAAGCCAGAACTTACCATCCAGATGCCTTGTTCCAGACATAGACTCCGTGCCACAATCTACTAAATTATCAGACCATGATGATGTCATTCAAATTCAGTCAAATCAAAACTTTGTGTGGCAATCTGTAGATGTATCATGTCAAGGGGAGGATGATGATATTATTTTTCCAAGCCAGAGCTTACCATCAATATTCCTTGTTCCAGGCGAAACAGATCCTGGATTGGACCAAAGTAATTCAGATCCAGATACTCATTCAGAAGGTAGTCCGAGTACATGGCCGTCATCAAACCAAGAAAGTGATTATGGTGATGACTCCAATGCAGATAGTGATTATTCACCTGTAAGTGATTCAGCATCCGAAGACAGTGATGTTATCCCAGTACTTGATATTGGTGCCTTCCGAAAAAGAATTGAGGAGGATCACAGAATTTTCTTCAAAGATCATAAAGAAGTTTTTATTAGAGGTATCCAGAAATCAACAGTTGGAAAAAATGGACAGATCAAAAAGAGTGCTAGGGTATTCAGTAACAAGCACAGTTGCCTGTATTGCGGTGTGCTGGTTTGTAAACCAGTTGACCATCTAGAAAGGATGCATAGCGATAAAAAGGAAATATCTGATTTAATGGAGATGAAACCAAAAAAGACAGACAGTATTGATGTTCGAAAAGAGAAGAATGGCATAAGACAAAGAAATTTACAGATTCTCAGAAATAAGGGAAATCATAAGCACAACATGGGGGTAAAAATTTGTGGTAAAGGAGAAATTATCCCCTTGAGGAGACCAACAAGAAAGAGTTTCTATCACTTATCAGATTTTGGACCATGTCCTAACTGCCTGGGATGGATAACCGATCAGTCAAAGCATAGATATAGATGCATTGCCAAAGGCGAGAAAATAGAAAGTAAAGGAAGCTTAAAAACCAAGAGTAAAATTCTGATGGGTTATTATGAGGGTGCATCAAATTCATTGAGTAAAGAAGTACTTACAACCATGGTGCAAGATGAATGTGGTAAAGTTGCAACGTCAGACCCACTGATCTTAGAGCTTGGAAACATGTGGCTCCGGAAAAGCTGCAAAAACAAACTGAGAAGAGCTAACTACACCAGCACCCGTATGCGGGCAGCAGCTCGTCTTTTAATAGAACTACGAAAAATAAATGCAACTAAAAGAAGTATGAATGAATTCTTATGCCCAGAAATGTATGAAACAGTAATTGAAGGCACCATTAAAGTTGGGGGTGGTGAAGAAACAAATCTCGACAAGCCATCGACAGCTTTAAAGTTAGGTCATGATCTTCAGAAAATGTCAGACATCAAGGAAACAAACGGTATAATTACAAAAAATGATGAACAGGTCAGAGAAGCGAAGAACTTCAGCAAGCTGTTAAAGAAAAATTGGAATGAAAGAATTTCTGCCGCAGCATGTGCAACATTGACTGAAAGAAAATTTAACAAAGTGGTGTCTTTACCCAGTGGAGAAGACCTAAGCAAGCTTGCAGATTATTTGAAAAAGCAGATATCCAAAATCCAAGTAATTAAAGATAGATCATCCTACAGACAGGCTGTTGAGTTAGTGGAGACAAGGCTTCTTACATTTAACAAACGCAGACCGGGAGAGTTGGAAGCGATGAGGTATGTGTATACAGTGTATTTCTTGTTATTGCAATAGTTTTACTTTGCGTCTTCCCTGTCTATGTGACGTGTTAGTACACCAGCATTTAGTTATAGATTAACCTGAATTTCATTTCATATATATACACAACTCCTTACAATAAACTAAATAACAGCAAAGCAGGTGTCTGTTTAAATATTACTTGATAAATGCACAAAAGAAAAGAAAAAAAAGTCATTAAAATCCTAATTTCTTATAAATAATGAACTGTAAATTTCTTTGTAGTGTTGAATGTTACAAGCAAAGAAATGTTGATGCGGACTTAAAAGATTTCACCAAACATTTAACGCCATTAGAAATAGAACTCTGCAAATTATATGATGTGGTCAATATTAGAGGAAAACGGGGTCGAAAGGTACCAGTCCTGATTCCAAAGGAATGTCAGTTTTTAATGGACATGCTTGCTGATGATGCAGTCAGAAAGTCTGTTGATGTTGCAGACAGTCCTTTTCTGTTTGCCAATTATGGTATGTGTAGCAATCATTATTTAAGAATGTAACTTACAATAGTTAGTGCAGGAGAACCGTACTAAATGCAAAACAAATATCTACAAGATATACCTACGAACAAGATAGAATATAGACATAGACACAAAAAAAAATATCAAGGGTTTTGATCCGATGGAATTGAGTAGTATAAAGAGTGTGCTTCATAAAAAGGTCTGTCATCGACAAGGTTTCAATCTGTGAAGAGTAGGGTATCAGCTGCCAAACCTATAGAATGAGTCCTCCGGTTTCTTCTCTCCTCAAAAGACCCCTATGCACAAGTCTGTCCAACCTCATGGGTATTCCCCGGGTCCTCTAGTTTCCCCCAACTACTAAAAACCCTTGTGTGGTAGTAAATTATTGAAATAAAATTGAACCACATGTTAGTCCCGAAATGATCTTTCTCTCTCTCTCTCTTTCTCTCTCTCTCTCTCTCTTTCTCTCTCTCTCTCTGAAAAAGTACATTCGAAATATTTATGTAAACTTCATTTATTATCCAGGCAAGGGTGCTGTTAGAGCTTACGATGCTTTAGAAAACGTAATGAAGGACCTGAAACTTGAAAATCCTAAGCTAATTAAATCAACTTTGCTGAGAAAGTATATTGCTACAACAACCCAAGTAAGTATATTTGAAACAGATCTGATTGTCAAGTTAGTATGTTGTTCTTTGATTGGGATCATTCCATGCATGATCAACCTGTATGTAATTGGTCAATTCATCAACACTGATTTTCTGTGGATACTCAGTAAACCGTGATTGACTACTGTATGTAATACTGAAATGTAAACTCTTTGCATGTGTGAGTTTATATTGGAGGAGTAAATTTCGGATAAACTATAATACATGCTTATGGCAGAACAAAACTGATTTATTTGGGCAATTTTTCCAGGAGTATTCTCTCAACAAGGGAGTTTTTAATATCAGACCATTTTCAAAAAAAATGTTTAATGTTTGATTAGCTATTTATTTATTTTACCATTTTACAGGTACTCAATGTTTCGGAAAACCAATTACATTGGATCACAAACCATCTTGGACATAGCATTAATGTTCATAAAAACTTTTATAGAGTCATGTCGTCAACAATAGAGAAGACTAAAATTGCTAAGCTATTGTTGTTGGCCGAGTCTGGGGGCCTGACAAAATATCATGGAAAGACTATTGATCAGATAGATATTGAAAGTTCAGTTAGTGGTAAGATAGACTGTCTTTTTGTTACTTTTCTACGAAACACCATTCTAGCATTTGAAACTTAGTCACAAAATTCACTTGAATAATCAAAAAATGAATGTAAGAAATGGAAATGGGGGTTTAATGTCCTAGTGTTCTGCTCCTACTTGGCTAATGAAAACATACATACACCATGCATTGTGCTATGAGGGACAATTTGCCAAAATAGCAGCTAATTTTATAGACATCAGCATGGGGTGTTCCCACTTTGCCGGCAGGCTTTGATGTCAAATTTTGCCGCTAATCCAGAGTTAATCCTAGAACAACTATAGTCCATATCTTTTTTTAAGAATAAAACTGTATTGATTTTGACAAATATTTAACTTTTATAAAACATAAAATAATTTACACTTTTAAAAATGTGTTGTTATTAACAAATTTATTAAATAACATTAAATAATTTACACATATAAAAATGCATTACAATTTGCACATTTTTACAACATAAAAATCATTTTACAGCCCCACTCGAGTGTCTTAATAGATCAAATAGGAAGTCTCTATCCTAATTAGAACAAAAAGATATGACCAAAAAACATTGTCACCAATTGAATGTTAAAGTGATTGGACTTTAGAGGATATCCTCTTTATTCCTCAAAGCTAGAGAATGTAAAAGCATTGGGTACAGACTTTAGAGGATATCCTCTTAAGTCAGAGAATGTTGAAGGTATTTCAAACCTTCATAGCATAAGATGAATATGTGTCCACAGTTAATATTGCTGTGGTGGATTATGTGAATAATATCTAGATCAGAAAATAGCTTATAAATTTGTCTTTAAATTTTCAGAATTTTTGACTGAGGAGACTTTTGATGATTTGCAATGTACAGATGATGAAAAAGTTATGGATGTGTGTAAGTTACATGATACACATACATACTGTTTCAATTGTAAAGTTACAAATGGTTGTTTTTCCATGATACCTTTATAAGCTCTCTGCCATGATGTTGGAATAAATAGAATGCAAATTTTATAAATATAGGAAATGATAATTAAACTTAAATTTCTTACCATGTGTTTATTAATTTAAAATAGGATTTCTCATAACTTCAAAAAGTGCTTAAAATTTTTTTCCCTTTTTTACATATTTTGCTTTTTTTGTTATTTAGCTGACGAGTCTAATTTCTTAAATAAGGCCAACAAGGAAAGCAAACCTAATGATACAGTTGATGATTCTATGTTGAACAAAGCTAACAAGAAAAGAAAGAGTTTCAATACAGTTGAAGGTGAGAAGAAACTTGTAATATTTTATTCCTTGACAGTTTCTCTGAATCACGAAGAGCCATGTTTGCTTGCTAGATCGGCCGAGAAAAATCCTTTTGGATTTTTCAGATCGATTTCCTTTTGTCAAGGTAGCAGGACGGATGACCAAGCAAGGAATAGTGCCTAGTTCTGATTGGATGAATAAATAAGGTCCATTGCTTACTCTTTGCAGCACAATTAAAAGTCCAACAGTTGAAAATTATAATAAGAGTAGGCTGTAGCACTGCTATGAGGACAGAATTTTCTTATGGGATTCTGTTGTGACTAAGTGAGTAAGATGCTGGTTCAATCCTGATGTAGGCTGAGAAAATTTATCCTTGTCACTGCAAATGACAGCTATCTAGTTGTTCAGATGGGAAAAAGACGATATCCTGTGTTAACATCGGCGTGTGTGTTAAAGATCCCTTGTCAGTTGGAATTCGATATAAGAGTAAGCCATAGTGCTGCTGCCTGCGCAAAATTTCCCTCATGGCCACACAATGGAGTATGCCCATTTTCATTAGCCCTGCCTGACGTTAAATTCCATTTCATGTCATTTGTTTCTATATGACCTGT
Organism: Patella ulyssiponensis; assembly: GCA_963678685.1. Classification (NCBI taxonomy): domain Eukaryota; kingdom Metazoa; phylum Mollusca; class Gastropoda; family Patellidae; genus Patella; species Patella ulyssiponensis. The sequence goes on along the minus strand of OY783231.1, from coordinate 62,683,644 downwards.
TTTTTTTTTTAAATTGTAGCTGGACCCAGCAAAAAAACGAAGTCAAGTACTGGTAGTAATATTGGTAAGTAAGCATTTCTTTTAAACACAGGAGCGGATCCAGAGGGGGGGTCCAGGGGGTCCGGACCCCCCCCCTGCTCAGACATGAAAATTTTTTATGCTATTTTATTGGCGATTTTTAAGCCTGTAACTTTGGAATTTACCTTCTGGAAATACGTCAGAATGCACTAAATTGAATCTAATTTACCAAATTTTTCTGGGGGAGGCCCCCCAAACCTCCCGCTAATTGGTTGAGCGCCGCAATTATCAAACCTAGACCCCCCCTGCAAAAAATCCTTGATCCGCGCCTGAAACAACATGATTTTTTTCTGAAGAATTGCCAAATCTACACAGCTAATGAATACAGGCAACTAGATGCTCTTTCTTGCCAAAGCCTTCATACTGCATTACTAATAAGGCAAAACTACACCAAAAAGTCCAGAGGAACTATTTCGAGTAATTATCAAAGACCTGGTTAGTCAGCAAAGTACTTAATCGTTGGGCCACCGTGTCTACCAAGAGATTAATGGACGGCAAGACAATTATTAGTAATTAATCATTTTTTTCATTGCAGTTGAGTGGACTAAAGAGAGCAGAAATGCATACAATGAAACAATCGGAATTCAAATTTCTCAAAACGGAAAAATGATGAAGAAGAAAGAAATTTTAAGGATGAAAAAACAACATACACTACTTAAAGATATCCCTTATATCAAAATAAAAAATAAAATAAATTCCGATCTTCAAAGAATAAAAAGACATAAATTGAAGGCGCTCTCAAAATAAAAACCAACAAACGTTGTGTAAAGATATCCCACTCTCAAAATAAAACCATGTTCAACTGTAGTTTTTGTTATTGTGTATTTTTGTTCGACTGCAGTGTCGATAAACCAAAATTTCAATCAATGGAAATGAAATGAAATGGGGTTTGAAGTCCTATTGTTCTGCTTCGATTTGGCTAATAAAGACGAGCTTATGCCACTACGGTCCGGTCTTATATTGAATTCCAATTGCAAAGAGATCTTTTACATGCACATGACCTTGAATTCTAATTGCAAAGTTATCTTTTACATGCACGGGACCTCTGTTTCTTAGCCCATCCTAACCACTGGCCAATTTCTTGCCAAGCCCTCTATCCTGCACCACTAACCACGGAAAAAACCACGCTATTAATCCAAAGAACACCAGGATCGAATTTGTGACCTCCAGGCTGGTGGGTTAGCATATTAACCACTTGGATACCGTGGCTCTCCACATTTCAGTTTAACAAGGGGCTGCGTTTTTTTATACAGATTTCTATCAGAATAGGGATTGGGGAACAGGCATAGCCTATATTAAACCCTTCTCCCTGTCAGATATAGATACATGTAATTACATGAAGAAACATACAATGCACAAGTGCAAATATTATTACAATGTGTTATAGTCGTCCCTCGAACCGTCCGGTTATTTCGAAAAACGAGTGAACAGGGGCTGCATTTGAGGTGTGGATCAGTGTAAATCTTTATTCTTCTCCGTTTTGAAGTCCTGATAAAATTATTCCATTTTCTCGTGACTCACCTATACTGTTGCAATTGGCAGTTACATGATATGCATAAAAATGTCTAGTGTTGAATAATGGGCATTGTGGAATATTTACCCCAGTTGGAAAATATTTTGTATGCTTATGTGATGTTATGTAAAGTTCATTACACATTGATCTTGGAACTAGGCAGCCAGTCACAACTTGCATAAGTCATACCTGAATCTTTGAATCTTAAACAGAGCAACATAAAATGATATGTTACTATGGCATGTCGATGGAGGAAGGTATTGTAATTTTGCACTTGTGCTGTTTTTGAAAGTCCTTTCTTCAACTGTGGTGTAAGGGCAGACAACCCATTTTATCCTCTTAAGGGGGGAATGAATAGCACTCAACATCTATAAACTGTCCGTTCTTAAAAAAACCTCTTAAGGTCAACTGAAAGGCTTCCCTGCATTAAAAAAATATCTGCACAGAAGGGATAGATGATGAACATATAGGTAAAATAAGTAACTACTCTTTCGGTAGATCGATAAGCTTGTCATTCAGAGGAGGTCCTCCAAAGTCTGATATGCTCATTGGTCTCTTCCTCTTAAAACAATTTCCTCAAATGGGATCAGATGTGGGTATGTGGGGGTGGGTGTGTGTGTGTGTGTGTCTGTGGTTCGCCTACAGGGAGCAATTCTTCATGGATTTTCTTCAAACTTTTTATACTTATTCCTTATATCCCAAGGAAGATCCCTATTGTTTTTGGTGCATGCCCGACACCCAGGGGCAGAGCCACGCCCATTTCTAGTATTTGTTTGTTTGTCGTCTACAGGCCACATTTCTTAACTTATAATCTTGAAACTTTGCATACACATTCTTTGTCCTCTAAGAAACATCCCTATCGTTTGGGGTGCATGCCCAACCCCCAGGGGTAGAGCCACGCCCATTTTCTTTTCGTGTGTCTTTGTGTCGCCTACAGGGCGCAATTCTTACTGGATTTTCTTCAAACGTTGTATAATTACTCTTTATACTCTAACGGTGATCCCTATTGTTTGGGGTGCATGCCCAACCCCCAGGGGCAGAGCAACGCCCATTTTCTTTTTGTGTGTCTGTGTGTCGCCTACAGGCCGCAATTCTTACTGGATTTTCTTAAAACTTTGTATACTTACTCTTTACACCCTAAGGATGATCCGTATGGTTTTTTGGTGCATGCCCGACCTCCAATGGCAGAGCCACGCCCATTCCTTGTATTTATTTGTTTGTCGTCTACAAGCCACATTTCTTAACGTATCATCTTGAAACAACTTTGAATGCTTATTCTTTGTACCCTAAGGAACATTCCTATCATTTGGGGTGCATGCCCAACCCCCAGGGACAGAGCCACGCCCATTTTTTTGTGTGTCGCCTACAGGCCACAATTCTTAATCGGTCATCTTAAAACTTAAAATACTTATTCCTTATAGCCTAAGGATGATAACTTTTGTTTTGGGTGCATGCCCGACCCGACCCATTTCTTGTATTTGTCTGCATTTCTTAATGTATCATCTTGAAACTTTGAATACTTATTCTTGGTACCTTAAGGAAGATCCCAATTGTTTTTGGTGCATGCCCGACCCCCAGGGACAGTGCCACGCCCATTTTCTTTTTGTCTGTCTGTGTGTCACCTACAGGCCACAATTCTTAATCGATCGTCTTGAAAACATTTTTTATACTTATTTCTTATACCCTAAGGCTGACCACTATTATTTTTGGTGCATGCCGGACCCCCTGGGACAGAGCCACGCCCAATGCTTTTGTGTCTTGTGTTTGCCTACAGGATGCAATTCTTAACAGATCCTTTTAAAACTTTACATACCTATTCCTTATACCCTAAAGATGACCAATATTGTTTTTGGTGATTTCCTAACCCCCAGGGGCAGAGCCATGCCCATTTTTACTTCGTGTCTGTGTGTGTTGTCTACAGGCCACGATTCTTAATGGATCGTCTTTAAACTTGGGATATGTATTCCTTATAACCTAAGGACGTCAACTGCATGTCCCGACTCCCTCAGACAAGACACGCCCAATTTTTGTGTTTGTCGTTTACAGGCCGCAATTCTGAATGAATCAGCTTGGTACTTGGCTTATGTATTCCTTATAGCCTGAGGGCGTCCACTATTGATTTTGATGAATGTCCCGACCCCCAGGGGCAGGACCACGCCCACTTTTTGCCGTTAGCATTAGGAAGGCACAATTCTGAATGGATTATCTTGGTATACTTATTCCTTATACTCTCTAAGGACGGCAACTATTGATGTTGAGGCACGACCCTCAACGCTAAACAAACCAAACTCCTAGCCTTCTTGACAAAGTACCATATCAATCAAAGCAGGAATGTGGACGTATATTGTAGCGTTAGCGTTATGTTTACACAAATGACGGCATTCATGGGCATGAAAGGTCTGACTATGTTAATACAACCGGCTTCATGCTAGGTTCCTATTTTCTTTGGGGGGAGGAGCGAGGGTTGTTGTCAGCTCCTTCGCATTTCGCAGACGACCGCTGGGGAATATGAACAGGTTTAATTCTGTTATTGAAATCACTGGTACTTCTTTTTAAAAAAAAAACAAAAAAAAACAAAAAAACCCAAAAAAACAGAACGAAGAGAATGAAATATGAAATGGCTGCCGCATAGACAAAAAAGGATAAAAGTTTGGTTTATTTTGACAAATTTATAGACAAAATTGATATTAACAAAATAGTGTGTGTGACACCGCCCCTGTGGTAGTTGCCTTCGTTTGGATATAAGGAATAAATATGTCAAGTTCCAGACTGATCCATTTAGATGATAAACAAACCAAATAGGGGTTGCCTTGCTCCCGGGAGCCGGGCATGCACCAAAATCAATAGATGTCGTCCTTGCGGTATATGATATAAATAGGCCAAGATTCAAGTTGTTTTTTTCAGAATTGTAGTCCGTAGGCGACAAACACAAACATTGGGCATGGCTCTATCACCGGGGGTTGGGCATGAACCAAAACAAATAGGTACAACCTTGTTATTGAAATGATTTATTATGCCTACTTTGAACAACATCTGTTAATATTTGCAATCTGTAGGGTAGAGTGATTATTCGTCGGGTATAAGGAATAAGTATGTAAAGGCGATCCTTTAATAATCGCGGCATGCAGGTGACACACACACACACATAAACACACAATGGCAAAGGGGTAAATATCTCGGTTAAATATATACGGTTCAGTGACCAGTTCTGTTCATTAACCGGGCCTTTAGTATATAAAGGTAAATTATGTCAAGATGTTATGTCGCAGATGCTGGTAGTAGTATTACAGTTAATCCAAAGTAAAATTTCCACAGAGGCTTTAAAGGGAAGCACATACTTTCTATAAATCGTGAGCCAAGGTAGCTTGATGCGTAAGATGTTGGGTCGCTAACCAGGAGGTCTTTTGGTCGATCTCTGTGTTGACAAAGAAGTTCTTCTGAATTTTTCAGAAACAACGTATAGTCGTTCGGATGGTGAGAAACAGAGGGAGAAATGGGGTTTAACGTCCACTCGACACAAACTAGGCCATTTGGGGACTAACGTGTGGTTGAATTTCTTTCAATAAAACCACGTCTCAACCATTCGGCTATTCAAACCCCCCATCCACCCACTCCGTTCGGACGTTACAAAAAAACAAGATCCCGTGTACACATTGGCATGCACGTACACAAACCCTTGGCAATTTGAGTTCGATGGCTAGAACATGAAGTGTAAATTGAGACCATGTTCTTCAAACTTCCGTGGTTTCCATAAAATATGCACCTGAAAGCCAAAAACATTTTGACCAAGAGAGTTATTGTAATAATTATATAGTTCGAAAATGTTTAACACATGGGAGGTGATATAAAACTAACTTTCCCCATTGACCCCATGACCAAGGACCATGACATATATGTAATATAACTCGTGGCCTACATTGTTGTGGTATCCATTTCAACGCGACAGTTTGAGGAACGATTTAGTGCTTGTTTTCTCCCCCACATTACCCGACGAAGGTAAGTCGTATTGTTGGGATTTTATTTTGCTTTATAACAATCTTTCACTAAAAAAAAATACACGAATCCGAAGAATAATGCTCCATCGTTTAACATGAACTGCAGCATTGTTTTTTTGGTCACGGGGAAATGCACAACGTTAGCAAGTCAAAGACGAAATTACATTAATAACTGATGACCCAGTAATATTACAGTAAAGATCGGTTGAATTTCACATTTGATCAATTTTGTATCCTTATCCACATGCTCAGAAAAAAAACCCGATTTAACCTGGCACTTGGAGACGTTTGAACAGAAATCGTATGTAATATGGATAACTGACCCTGCAGTATCTGCACTTACTTTTCGAGTTTGATATTTTGACTGTGTTAATTGTTAAATGACAAATCTGGATACATATTTAACGTGGATTAAACCGTGAGAAATGTAATATTTTGCGATTATATTTCGAGTAAATTAATAATGATAGATACCTATTTCTTGGACGCCAAATCCATCTATAAGCATGGGTAGAGCGTTTTTAAGAGCAATAAACAATACACATTCTGTTCAAAAATTTAGTCAACAAAAGACTGTTTGAACAAGTGGGTTTTTATTCCGTAAATAATTTGAATATAAACTAACCTGTTCATAATGTCAGTCATCGTGTATGGGACGTTAAATTTGTAATAGATAACTACAATATATAAACGAACATGGAATGTACCAATTGGGACTAGAAACAACATGCGTCTTTGTGCGTTAATATAATAGGTGCTTAAGAGTAATTCAGGATTTGCTACCTTTATTTCAGAAGAATATATTTCTGGTGTTTAGCTAAGAAAAGGTGACGATGTCTGTATGTAGATGTGTAGGTTTATTCAGGTAAATATCTATTGGAGAGAGTTCTAAGATTAAGGGGGGAGGGGGAGTCATGTTGACTAAGTGGGTAAGACGTTAGCTCGCTAGCCTGGAGGTCGGGTGTTCGATCCCTGCATTGGCCGAGAAAGTTCGTCCAGATTTTACGGCGTGGTTTCTCCCTGTCAGTGATGCAGGACTGAGGGCCTAACATGGGCAGCTGACTAGTCGTTCGAATGAGACGAAAATTCGAGGTCCCGTGTACACATTTGCATGCTGTAGCGCCGTTGCCCGGGCAAATTTTATATCCTAGCACACTGTATGGCGTAGTTCTGTCTTCATTAGCAAAGTTTAGGAGCAGAACGGTAGAACGTTAGACCTCATTTCATTTCATTTCATGTCTAAGTTTAAGAATCATGTTACTTGACGGGGCGTATAGACTAACTTTTGTGTTTTAAAGATTAAAAACGCCATTTGTGCCTTTTACCTGAAAATATGTGTACAGTCAACACCAACAGTTGATTTGGACAGGGTGCGACATCTATAAGTGGATATATTTATCTTATGTAGATTGGGAACTCCCATGAAATTGATGTCCAGATGGTCGTCCTACAATGTAATGAATCCAGGTGGACAGGGGACATCATACGGTGACGTTCAGATGAGAAACAAAGCGTTTTATGATAACTCTAAAGACCAGGGGCCGTATTTATAAAAATTCTTAGAGTTTTCATAACTTTTACTCTAAGACTTCCTAAAATAACATTTAGTTAAAAGTTACTCTTTAGAAATATTTATAAAGGGTCTTAGAGTTACTTTTAACTAAATGTAAGACTTGGGTCCTAACCAAACTCTTAGCGATGTAACCATGGGAAATCCGGGGATTCCCTGGAGTTATTAATAGCTCAGTGTTGATGTCAGACAGTACATCCAACGTTTCTGCAATCCCTCTACTCACTGTAGGTTAACTGACGCCGAAATCGTCACCACTACACAGTTGCTTTTTACCTATAGCTAGGAAACGAAGCGTAATGGCGATCTTCATCTCAGCGTCGATTGAGAAATTTCGTTTAGTAGGACTCGTAAGTAGATGCCGAACTAAATCTGTCACAAAAAGAATCCCACCCATGTCCATTCGATATCTTCTTATCAACTCGTCATTGTTGTACTCCACTAAGAAATCTCTTCTTTTAAACTCTCTTAGGCGGCGTACACGGACGGCCATGTTAACCAAGATAAGAGTACTTTTAACAAGTTAGGAGTGCTACAGGAGGACTCCTAAATATGTGTCATAGTTAGGAGTAATTCTTAAAGTAAAATGTTTTATAAATAGGTCTTAGGAAAATCTACAAAGTTAGGAGTAATTTTTGACAGTTAAGAGTTTTTTCCAACTCTTAGAATTTTTATAAATACCGCCCCAGATACTCAAAATAGTTGGTGAGTTGGTTGGTTAATATTTCTTAGAGAATATAATATCATGACGTTTATTTTCAGGCGATAATATCGAAAAACCAATACCCCAGAGATAAAGAGCTAACTATATTAGTTCAAAAAAAGATAATGAAAAATTAATATATTGAAAATTATGGGCGTTATAAGGTTTAACACTATGTAGGTTTTGTAATATATAGTGACCCATTAGAATAACCCACACTATAAAGTCTTGGTTTGGTTAAAGTACTTTAATTCTGCTAAATATTTCAGAAAATCTGGTTACCAAACCTCATCTAGAAAATGAACCATTTACTATAGCAGAATATGGTGCCGCGGATGGCTCGATTTCAATGGAACTAATGACTGATATAATTGGTAAGTGTTTTGTTATGATTTGAATGGAACTAATGACAGATATAATTGGTAAGTGTTTTGTTATGATTTGAATGGAACTAATGACAGATATAATTGGTAAGTGTTTTGTTATGATTTGAATGGAACTAATGACTGATATAATTGGTAAGTGTTTTGTTATGATTTGAATGGAACTAATGACAGATATAATTAGTAAGTGTATTGATATGATTTCAGTGGAACTAATGACTGATGTACGTGGTAAGTGTATTGATATGATTTCAATGGAACCAATGACTGATATAATTAGATTCAGATAGTTATTGTATATATATAGCTAACAATATCGTTATGTATTGTACTATGGGTCTGCGACCTTTTTTCTACTGAATAAAGATTATTATATAATTAGTACGTGTATTGTTATGATTTCAATGGAACTAATGACTGATATAATTAGTATGTATATTGTTATGATTTCAATTGAACTAATGACTGTTATGATTTCAATGGAACTAATGACTGATAAAATTAGTAAGTGTATTGATATGATTTCAATGGAACTAATGACTGATATAATTACTATGTATATTGTTATGATTCCAATGGAACTAATGAGTTATAGATATAAAACTGTCAATTTAATTCTTTACCCAATGGTTTTATTAATAGTGGACCAAAATATAAATGGCTTGAGATCATCAGTTAAGATAAACGACGTTTTTTGCATATTTCTGCCGCACCTAATATCTTCGCTCGCAATAGAGTAATTGGAATGACATTTTCAAATTATTCATTTTACACGATAGTAGTTAATAGGTGAGTATGGAGCTTTTTTTTTTGTTCTATTGTTAGTGTATTGTTTTATGAACAATGGGCGCTATTGTTAGTGTATTGTTTTATGAACAATGGGGCGCTATTGTTAGTGTATTGTTTTGTGAACAACGGAGCTATTGATTAGTGTATGGTTCACCGAACAATGGTTGCTGAATCAATAGATGAATAGGCTTTTGTTATAGAGACCAGGTGATGATTTTGTTGTTAAAACGCTCTCTCTGTTTAGTGTGTTTGGTTTAATGTTTAATTATTGATTTTGTTCTCCGAACATTGGTTGATGAAGCAATAGACGAATAGGCTTTTTTGTTATAGAGTACCGGTGTTGATCCCTGTTGTTAAACTGTCTCTCTGTTTAGTAATGAGATGTCGTTTATCGTTTAATGTTGAATTATTGATTTTGTTTGAGTTTTGTGAATGAATCCTCGTGTCGTCTATATTATACGGTCCTCTGTAGGGTGGGTATTTAAAAGTGACGGTTCGATTAACCTGTGTTTACTCTGTATTTAAATATGGAAATGGTTCCAAATTCACGAAATCGTAGTATTGTACACGTTCTCAAGATGTTTGTTGTATTCGTGTAGGAATAAGATTAAAGTAAAAAAAAAACATTTACTCAACCAGAGTTGAATCTAAATATACTAATTAAACAATTTTCAATAAATAAATGGGGAAAAAAGAGAGATGAAATGGAAAACTCACGCATATTCAATTGTTGTCTTTCATCGTTGATTATTTATCATAAATATCGAAGGTCAATAAATTCTCGAATTATACACTCTTTTTCCGTTGTTTTTGTATTATATCAGAAACTTTATCAACTTTATTAACATACACACCAAGCACTCACTAACACTGGGAGATTTAGACAATCACCAAGTGCTACCTCTCACGTTACTCACGCAGACATCGCTAATCGTCAGGGTTGTCAGTAAGGGAAACCTTACACTTTTGTCCTGTATGCACCCAATGGATGTTTTTCCAGGGGAATCCGGTATTTTTTTCTAGTAAGATTGGGTGTTTCTACTTTCAATACATATAAAAATTGTCATACTTTTATTGGAAATAACCACCCGATAAATAGTTTTTCAGGAAGAAAGTTAAAAAAGTATTGTATTGTACCTGGACAGCGAATTGAACCGTGTTAAATACGTCAAACCGATACACGGCAATGATCGAGGTATAGTGACGCGTTCTATACACGGCGGCCTCGGTTTTTTCGACACATCCAAAAACAGACAGCTGTCCCTGACAGGCCCTGCGTCGAGTAGCGGGAGAAACCTCGTCGGATATCGGTACTTTCTCGGCCTATAGAGCGATCTTAACCACTCAGATAACGGGGGACACGGCCATGCGGTTTCAAGGTGTTTTCGACGTGTGCGCATGGCTCTAGGCTCTCGGACTATACAGACACCACGTGTCTTTTATTATGGACCGTTTGACAGAAAAAAAGGGGGGGGGGTCTTCGTAGCCACCGAGAAGTGTATTGCACGCGTGATCGACCCACGTGAATGTGTGACATGACAAAACGATAATCCAAATTATCAAGAGACCATCTTCAAAAGGTTCAACTCTCAAAGCCTTTGAAACAGTGACCGCGATAGGTGTTAATAGTTGATTAAGAACATTTTTTTTTATTTTATTTCAACAGATAAGTATATTACGTATATTACATAACGCTATATTATCGATGGCTTGCTCTAGACTTTTTTCGTTCTTTTGACACGTTAAACAACCAGTTTACCCCCACCCCCTACAAAAAACAACTTACGTTTCGTGTTCTTGGCTACGTGTAGAGTTACATCTTATAATCTATTGTTAAATGAATCGGGGTTACACTTGGACTGAAATTAGACGGTATAAACTAACGCTGTTTTACAAAATAGCGGATTTGAATTTGACTATTCTAGTTCCACCCCAAATCACGGGGTATAAACCCCTTATCAAATGCGGAATCCAAAGCTGTATATAAATATTCCTGCAAATACTACATTTTACACCCCCCCCCCACCTCACCTCCCATCTTTTACTTTGTGTAATAAGTGACTGGGATGATTTACCCGAGCATATAAAATCGTCTTCTACTTTTACAAAACCTTTAAAAGCTCAATGGTGATTTTTTATTACCTAAATATTTTTTACATCGGGGAAATATAAGCCTGCGTTACAAAAAAAAGTAACATAAAACTACCGGAAACTCTGGTAAATATATATATAAAGACGCGTCGAGTCAAATTTTGTCGATATTAGATTTCAAAACTATATAGAAATGGTCTAATATTTTATTTACAAACTATATCTATTGTAAAATATAAGTAAAATCAATTACGTGCTCTGTTCAAATGTGTTTGAAACTTTCAAAACATCATACAAAACAAGAGGCAATGCATTAAAAGTGACAATAACTATTCAATTTACATACACGATTTATAATAATCATTAAAATTATATCGTACAAATGTTGAAGTGTACAAATCCTAGTTATATTGTGTAGGGCTGATTTGAATGACAATTATTGCTTTAAGACTAGGTCGCGTGCTTGACGGTTCATTAAATTTGGTGAATGATGAAAAGGGGCACTCAACCGATAAACACTACCTCTCATAATGACACACACACCAACACTCCGTAGTTTTTTTAACGACACCCCAAATAATATCTGTTCATAATTGTTCATCACAAAATGTATATAATTCTTCACTGTGTTTTTTTTATAAATATATATAACACTGTTACATTTTATTTTTTCTCAAAAATGGTGATTAAAGCGTGCATTTACTCGTGTAGTTCTCTTTGATGTATTTTCATTATCTATTTGAACTTTTTTTTTCGCCTCGAAACACGTAACGTATTATATTCTTGAAATATCACTAGTAAATGATATATGTAAAGCTATCGTATCTTAAAACATGTTATGATATATTTTACGATATCGTTTAAACCAATAAACATCCCCAAATGATGCTAGTATTTTATGTGAAAGAGAACGACACAGTTTTTTTTTTGATTACTTATGTATGGTTTACAATAGGTAAATTAAGAGGGCTGCGATACTTTAAGTAACGAGTTATCAATTTTGCTTGATTTCGTTATACTTGGGAATCAATAATGCTTCTATTTTTCGTTTTTTACTAAGTCAATATATATTTATTAGTTTGATTTCCCACACTTTTTAATACAAAACGTTTAGTTTCGAGTAATATTCCGTTTGAGGTTTTTTAAAGCATCCCAGTGAAAAATATGTAAATACTAAAACAACCGATTTTCCATTAAGAAATATTTTTTGAGTGTAAATAGCAGATTTATCAATAACTTTCTCGAATTGCACCAAATTCGATAAATATCAAAATATATAGAAATCATAAAGTTTTAATGTATTTTTTTGATAACATATTCTCATCAAATATCTTGCGATAACTACATATTCTCATCAGATATCTTGCGATAACTAAACAGAAGGCTAATACTGACCTCTAGATATGGAAAAAAAAGACACAGATGTCAAAGAAATACTAAAATCATAGTCCAAAATCATAGAGATAAAACACTAGCGACATAGATATGTATCCTCGGAGAAAGTTATACCTCGAAAAAGCGTATAATGATATATAATATATTTTTTTTCTCCAGAAGTAAGGGATGTGCTTTAAATATTCTCGTCAGTATTTAATAAACGGTGATTTTGTCGAGGTGTTTGACTTAAACCACGAGTTTTAAGTATGTGTTGAACTAGATGATGTAACGGAATATATTGCGATAATTGCACATTTATTAAAGTTTAAATGTCCAGTGTGCATATTACATATTATGTCATGAATACGCACAGGAAAATAATGCATGTCTTTTTTTTAATCCGTCTTAATAAACCAGTCAGAGACCTCAATTTAAAACTGGAATTCGGATGTATCGAGTTATGGTCAATGAAAGTACATTTCGGAAAGATTTATCAATGATTGTCAGTTAAGGGCAATTGTCAAATGATGCTTATCCCCGTTTCAAAAAGTTGTAAATAAAAGTGATAGCTCATTCCAGCCTATAATTCTTACGGTCTGGATCGTGCCGGTGCCATTTAATACATCGAGCAAATAATCGCCTAATAATGTGTTGAATTACGTTCAGACTAAAATAATACAATATCTGCAGTTTTTCAAGACGACGAAGGCTAATTTATCCTCGTAAAGTTAACTCCATTTCGACGAATAACGAACGACACACGTCCAATCACACACACACACACACATACACACACACACACAACTTACAAAGACGACGAAGGCTAATTTATCCTCGTAAAGGTAACTCCATTTCGACGAATAACGAACGACACACGTCCAATCACACACACACACCCACACACACACACACAACTTACAAACTCCAACACACTCAATCCCACCATACAGTTTGAAAGGCGTATTAACTGTATCGATATCAATTCCTATAATCGCTGTTATCATCAAAATTGTATTCTTGTAGTAGTAATCCAAGCATGCATTTTTTTTGTTAATGCGGTTACGTTTTTTTTTGGAACTTAATATATAGACTGTCACTCTAAAGAAGTTGAAAAAACAAAGAATTCAATTATAAAATTAAAAAAATGAATTTACAAAATAAAAGAAATAACTATTCTACAAAAAAAAAAATATTCTTGAAAAAAGAAAAAAATATTTTTTTTTATAAAAATAAGAAATTAAATTACTCTTATTACAAAATTAATTATATTTTTTTTATAAAATGATTTATTATTCTACATTGTAACACGATTACGGACGAATCTTGCGTTTTGATTGGTCGATTAGGCATTGAAGATGGGCCAATAACACACCCCTCTAAATTGGCAAAAATCACCGTGTATTAATATTATGCGTACTATTTTTAATGGAGATAACCAAAAATGGAGACCATCAATTTTTGATCTCGGTACATTTACAAAATTATTTTCGAGAATTGAAAAGGGGGAGGTTTACGATGAATGATTTTTTTTATTAGTTCACAAAGGCCAAAGATAAATGGACACCATCATTGCGGAAAATCCACTGGGCTTCCAGTTCGTGCGAGGATACAATTTAAAACCATTTGCGAATGTGTTTATTCAATTTATTCCGACAATGCCAACCGCTCCCCTCACCCACAATAATTTAAAAAGAAATCTTTGATCTCTATACCCCCACGGCAATCCAACCATTTGTTCTTCGAGCTTCGCTAATTGGCGATTCCGAAATACGCGTTCCGGTGAATATGTGTTCTCTACCAGAGCAGCTAAAAATATGCTTTCACCTTGCGGAAACATCTTCCATCCGGAGGTTTAAGAGTTACATAACAAGCGGTTGTCGTGCAAGATACGCCCACGACATTTTGCAAGAGATGCACCGAGAAGAAGCTAAAAAAGAAGCGACTTTTCGTACAATAAAGGGGACCCCATAACTCAGGAACTTACGATCCGATATATGGCAATTATCGACAGAGGAGTTATAAACATACATTGTTAAGTTTCATCAAATCAGATGACAATTGTGAACTCCGGAGTGTTGTAACATAACACATACTCTTTTTATTAAACAGACTTTTATTACTGCATAATATATATATATATATGCATATGGTGGTTGGATCAGGAGATATCTAACTAAAGATGTTCTCCCTAGGTCACAGAAAACCCAACTGCTCTGGGGGTCACAGGGCAGACCCCCATAGTCCAGGACGGACCGACTTCTCCCTAGGTCTGTCCAAGACCTGACTCTGGTCTCTGGTCCCTGGTGTCCTCCTTTAACTCTAAACTAGGCTTTATATATTCTATCCAGCAATGCCTGTCAAATCCTAAGGCACGCCATAGTTAATAGTATTAGAGATCAGAACAATGAAAACTAATTAAATATATTCACACCTTAGCCCTAAAACAACAAGTGTTAAGCTTACGACTTATATCAAATAAACACTTGGATGATACAAGTTTTGTACAACAGATACATCTTCCATAATACTATGTCAGACAAACTCACCCCTGCAAACAGACTAAAGCTTGCCATTAATGTCACTTAATATGTACAGAATGCGTTACAATTGAAATTACAATATAAAATATGGATTAAAATACAATATTTCATTTTAGACCAAAAAAATGATATTGTGTAACAGTGTCCACGTGAATGTGTTGGCGTATAAAAAACTTATTTATTTAAAAAAAAAAAACGTTTTTTTGGATGGTTTTGTTATGAGTGCTCTTGGAAACACTCGTGTGTAATGAAACACTATATAAATCGAACAATAATGAGCAGCTAAAATATGATATCGCCTTACAAAAACTCCACATCTTCTAGATATACACTTAGTCCTCGTTGTTTCGTTAGTAACGGTGAACAGATTGGGTGTACAAGAAAACTAACACAATATATACTTTGAAACGATGTCTTTATTATATACATTACAGTATCAAATAATTAAAACGAAAAGATGATGTCAGAATGACAAAAGTTTGTTTTTTTGGGTTACTAGTTCAACAAATAAGCTTCGAAATCATGTGTTACGGCGGACATGTTGTCTGTATCCCACTGTTTGACTTTATCTTCTTTGCAATTCCACTCCGTCAGGAATAAATAGTCTCTACCCATGCTATCAATAAAGCTAAAGTCTGCTTTCTTAGCAGCATCAATACATTCGGCTTTACACTTGTACAACACACGGGAATGGGCCAACGGGATGACTTTTCCCGCTAGTATTCCTTTGTATTCCCATCGGTAACCACCACACAAAGACCCTTTAATCATTCTCATATAGGGACAGTTTGGTTGATATTTAGCGTGTTCGTGGAATGGATCGTCGAATGGCTGCCAATCCTTCAATATCAATTTACAACTGAAACACTGTACACGATCATTATTTCCGAAGAACACAAATCCTGAATCGCTTAACTTGTGAGCGGATGGATGAACATGGGTCCATCGGTTGTCAAACGTGGCTAGACGATTATTATACTCGATGTACTCCGACATGACCTTCTAGTAATGATGGTTGGTGAGGTGTGATGTGTGTGTGTGTGTTTGTGGGCGGGTGGTGTATATCGGGAACCTTTTAATCGCTGACCAATACGGATGGTTGAAATATCTTACGACGTGAATGAAAAGGGTAGCGTTGTCGGAAAAGGTCGTATTGAAATGTGTTGCGTGACGTAGCAGATCTTGTGTATATTGTACACAACTACCGTTGGTACTACACTCTGGCGAATTTCTGTTGCGATACTACTATTATTGCATTATTGGGATTTTTTATAAAGTAGAGTTGCGATCAGTTTTCCCAGTACAACAGACATAATTTGTACGTGATGGATACACCTAGGAATCGCCCATCTTCAATGTCCGATTTCGAGAAACAATTCCTATTGTCATCCTATTGTCATCTGATTTGATGAAACTTAACAATGTATGTTTATAACTCCTCTGTCGATAATGGCCATATATCGGATCGTTAGTTCCTGAGTTATGGGGTCCCCTTTATTGTACGAAAAGTCGCTTCTTTTTTAGTTTCTTCTCGGTGCATCTCTTGCAAAATGTCGTGGGCGTATCTTGCACGACAACCGCTTGTTATGTAACTCTTAAACCTCCGGATGGAAGATGTTTCCGCAAGGTGAAAGCATATTTTTAGCTGCTCTGGTAGAGAACACATATTCACCGGAACGCGTATTTCGGAATCGCCAATTAGCGAAGCTCGAAGAACAAATGGTTGGATTGCCGTGGGGGTATAGAGATCAAAGATTTCTTTGTAAATTATTGTGGGTAAGGGGAGCGGTTGGCATTGTCGGAATAAATTGATTAAACACATTCGCAAATGGTTTTAAATTGTATCCTCGCACGAACTGGAAGCCCAGTGGATTTTCCGCAATGATGGTGTCCATTTATCTTTGGCCTTTGTGAACTAAAAAAAAAATCATTCATCGTAAACCTCCCACTTTTCAATTCTCGAAAATAATTTTGTAAATGTACCGAGATCAAAAATTGATGGTCTCCATTTTTGGTTATCTCCATTAAAAATAGTACGCATAATATTAATACACGGTGATTTTTGCCAATTTAGAGGGGTGTGTTATTGGCCCATCTTAAATGCCTAATCGACCGATCAAAACGCAAGATTCGTCCGTAATCGTGTTACAATGTAGAATAATAAATCATTTTATAAAAAAAATATAATTAATTTTGTAATAAGAGTAATTTAATTTCTTATTTTTATAAAAAAAAATATTTTTTTCTTTTTTCAAGAATATTTTTTTTTTGTAGAATAGTTATTTCTTTTATTTTGTAAATTCATTTTTTTAATTTTATAATTGAATTCTTTGTTTTTTCAACTTCTTTAGAGTGACAGTCTATATATTAAGTTCCAAAAAAAAACGTAACCGCATTAACAAAAAAAATGCATGCTTGGATTACTACTACAAGAATACAATTTTGGTGATAACAGCGATTATAGGAATTGATATCGATACAGATAATACACCTTTCAAACTGTATGGTGGGATTGAGTGTGTTGGAGTTTGTAAGTTGTGTGTGTGTGCGGGTGTGTGTGTGTGTGTGTGATTGGACGTGTGTCGTTCGTTATTCGTCGAAATGGAGTTACCTTTACGAGGATAAATTAGCCTTCGTCGTCTTTGTAAGTTGTGTGTGTGTGTGTGTGTGTGTGTGTGTGTGTGTGATTGGACGTGTGTCGTTCGTTATTCGTCGAAATATTCATGACATAATATGTAATATGCACACTGGACATTTAAACTTTAATAAATGTGCAATTATCGCAATATATTCCGTTTACATCATCTAGTTCAACACATACTTAAAACTCGTGGTTTAAGTCAAACACCTCGACAAAATCACCGTTTATTAAATACTGACGAGAATATTTAAAGCACATCCCTTACTTCTGGAGAAAAAAAAATATATATATATCATTATACGCTTTTTCGAGGTATAACTTTCTCCGAGGATACATATCTATGTCGCTAGTGTTTTATCTCTATGATTTTGGACTATGATTTTAGTATTTCTTTGACATCTATGTCTTTTTTTTCCATATCTAGAGGTCAGTATTAGCCTTCTGTTTAGTTATCGCAAGATATCTGATGAGAATATGTAGTTATCGCAAGATATCTGATGAGAATATGTTATCAAAAAAATACATTAAAACTTTATGATTTCTATATATTTTGATATTTATCGAATTTGGTGCAATTCGAGAAAGTTATTGATAAATCTGCTATTTACACTCAAAAAATATTTCTTAATGGAAAATCGGTTGTTTTAGTATTTACATATTTTTCACTGGGATGCTTTAAAAAACCTCAAACGGAATATTACTCGAAACTAAACGTTTTGTATTAAAAAGTGTGGGAAATCAAACTAATAAATATATATTGACTTAGTAAAAAACGAAAAATAGAAGCATTATTGATTCCCAAGTATAACGAAATCAAACAAAATTGATAACTCGTTACATAAAGTATCGCAGCCCTCTTAATTTACCTATTGTAAACCATACATAAGTAATCAAAAAAAAAACTGTGTCGTTCTCTTTCACATAACATACTAGCATCATTTGGGGATGTTTATTGGTTTAAACGATATCGTAAAATATATCATAACATGTTTTAAGATAGCTTTACATATATCATTTACTAGTGATATTTCAAGAATATAATACGTTACGTGTTTCGAGGCGAAAAAAAAAGTTCAAATAGATAATGAAAATACATCAAAGAGAACTACACGAGTAAATGCACGCTTTAATCACCATTTTTGAGAAAAAATAAAATGTAACAGTGTTATATATATTTATAAAAAAAACACAGTGAAGAATTATATACATTTTGTGATGAACAATTATGAACAGATATTATTTGGGGTGTCGTTAAAAAAACCACGGAGTGTTGGTGTGTGTGTACATTATGAGAGGTAGCGTTTATCGGTTGAGTGCCCCTTTTCATCATTCACCAAATTTAATGAACCGTCAAGCACGCGACCTAGTCTTAAAGCAATAATTGTCATTCAAATCAGCCCTACACAATATAACTAGGATTTGTACACTTCAACATTTGTACGATATAATTTTAATGATTATTATAAATCGTGTATGTAAATTGAATAGTTATTGTCACTTTTAATGCATTGCCTCTTGTTTTGTATGATGTTTTGAAAGTTTCAAACACATTTGAACAGAGCACGTAATTGATTTTACTTATATTTTACAATAGATATAGTTTGTAAATAAAATATTAGACCATTTCTTTATAGTTTTGAAATCTAACATCGACAAAATTTGACTCGACGCGTCTTTATATATATATTTACCAGAGTTTCCGGTAGTTTTATGTTACTTTTTTTGTAACGCAGGCTTATATTTCCCCGATGTAAAAAATATTTAGGTAATAAAAAATCACCATTGAGCTTTTAAAGGTTTTGTAAAAGTAGAAGACGATTTTATATGCTCGGGTAAATCATCCCAGTCACTTATTACACAAAGTAAAAGATGGGAGGTGAGGTGTGGGGGGGGGGGTAAAATGTAGTATTTGCAGGAATATTTATATACAGCTTTGAATTCCGCATTTGATAAGGGGTTTATACCCCGTGATTTGGGGTGGAACTAGAATAGTCAAATTCAAATCCGCTATTTTGTAAAACAGGGTTAGTTTATACCGTCTAATTTCAGTCCAAGTGTAACCCCGATTCATTTAACAATAGATTATAAGATGTAACTCTACACGTAGCCAAGAACACGAAACGTAAGTTGTTTTTTGTAGGGGGTGGGGATGGGTGGGGGGTAAACTGGTTGTTTAACGTGTCAAAAGAACGAAAAAAGTCTAGAGCAAGCCATCGATAATATAGCGTTATGTAATATACGTAATATACTTATCTGTTGAAATAAAATAAAAAAAAATGTTCTTAATCAACTATTAACAGCTATCGCGACCACTGTTTCAAAGGCTTTGAGAGTTGAACCTTTTGAAGATGGTCTCTTGATAATTTGGATTATCGTTTTGTCATGTCACACATTCACGTGGGTCGATCACGCGTGCAATACTGTGGTGTCTAGCTATCACATTAATATTCATATTACTGTACAATGGGAGATAAATCCATTCTAGTTGTATATTGATCATGTGACATGTATGACGTGTACGAAAGTTCTATGGCGTGTATCAACCATGTTGTATGTTGTTCAAGAATGATGAATAAATCCATCCGAATCCACGGAACGGTATTGTGTTCTTTTCATCCACACTACATATTTGGCGACGAGTGATTTAAGAATCTACGTTTACAAGAATTTGCCATGTCAGAGTCTTCATCTTCATCTACAAGAAATGTACAATTTCAGCCTTCACATTTGTCCACTTCGATTCATTTACCCATGCCGTTCCTGCCTACACCAGGTAATCCTTCCATTCCATGGGTTCAGTGGGAACGTTTATTTACGAATTACATAATTGCTTCCGCAGCAGATACACTGCCAGCAGAACGGAAGAAAGCTATTCTACTCAATTCATTAGGAGCAGAAGGTCAACGTATTTTTTATACTTTACCTGATTTCAGTCCAGACGATAATCACTACAGTGATGACGTTTATGTACATGCCATGAATAAATTACAGTGCCATTTCAAACCTAAAATCAACGTAGTTTCCGAACGCTACAGATTTCGGCAACGTGCACAGTTTCCAGGTGAGCTAGTTTCTACATACATAGCCGCTTTACGTGACCTTGCCTCAACTTGTTCATTTGGTACATTTACAAATGAAATGCTACGTGACCAACTGGTTGAAAAAACCAACTCTTCTAGAATTCGAGAGAGACTTTTACTCGAACCAGATTTGAGTCTCAACAAAGCAATTGAAATTGCTCTTCAAGTTGAAACTGCCATGAGAGAAGCGAAGTCTTTTTCTCGTCCTACACACACATCTACAGGTGCAACTTCAACGTGTTCACAGATAGACTTTACAAAGTCGAAATCAAGGTTTAAAGGTCGTGCTAAACCTATACAGAATTCAAGTTATCAGATGTCAAAGGGTACGCCCAGTCTACATTCTACCAAGTGCTACAGGTGTGGTTCTACAACCCATTTAGCGAAGTTTCCGCATTGCCCAGGTAAAAACGCTGCTGCCTGTGCTAAATGTGGCAGACCAGGACATTATTCTTCAGTGTGTCTGCATCCACGAGTCAATCGAATCCATTCTTCAGAATCAAAGGAATCGAGTCCAGCTGTTACAACAGAATCCAGTGATGATAGCCTCCAGGTTTTATCTACAGATTCCGACAACCCTACAAAACAAGCCGTTGAATGCACTGTTAAAATTAACACTGTTGAAATCAACCTTACAGTCGATACAGCTTCCGATGTTTCGTTGTTAAATGTTAACTTATTTGATACATATTTTGTAAGAGACGCTCTTCAGTCTTGTTCAGATACAAAGTTACGAAGTTACACTTCCCATTCTATCGCTATCATTGGTATTTTTAATGCATGTGTCGAGTATAATGATTATTGTTCAAATTGCATATTTTATGTTGTTGAAAATGGTGCAAGTTTACTCGGTAAAGATATCATTCAGTCACTAAGTATTAATATTGAGGGTAGTACTTTATCTTGTCATGCTACTTCTTTATTTCCACGTACTAATACAAATGATTGTCCATCTACTAGTACAGATATTTCACCTTCAGATATTAAGAATGAATATCCTGAATTATTTAGTGATAAGTTAGGTACAGTGATAGGGTTTACGCATACTGTTAAAATTAAACCTGACGTTAAGCCTGTACAACAGAAATTACGCCGGTTACCGTTCGCAGTTCGTGAGGCGGTTTCTGATCGCATCAAGGAATTAGAACAGGCGGATATTATTGAAAAGATTGATGCTTCTGAATGGGTCAGTCCAATTGTAGTTGGGTATAAAAAGTCCGGAGAAATTCGTCTCTGCGTGGATCTTAAGAAACCTAACGAGTCAATTGTGATTGATAAATACCCACTCCCAAATATAGATGAAATTATTAGTGAAATGCACGGCGCTACAATGTTTTCACGATTAGACCTTAAATCGGCCTATCACCAGCTTAATTTAAGTAAAGAAAGTCGAGATCTCACAGCTTTCATTACACATGACGGATTATTCCGATTCAAACGTGTTTGTTTCGGACTCGCTTCAGCACCGGTATGTTTTCAAAAAATGATGTCTCAGATTTTGAGTAAATTAAAAGGTACAATATGTTATCTCGACGATATAATAGTTTACGGTCGTACTAAAGCTGAACATGACGCAAATTTACACACCGTTTTGTCAAAACTTCGTGATTCCGGCATAACTTTAAACGAAAAGTGCGAATTTAATGTTTCCAAACTACACGTACTTGGTCATGTTATCGATGCTAACGGTATTCGTCCAAATCCGGAGCTTGTCCAAGCTATCCGGGAAGCACCCATTCCTTCTACAAAGGACCAATGTCGTTCATTTCTTGGTCTAGCGGGATACTATTCTAAATTTGTTCCTAATTTCGCTATGGTAATACAACCGCTACGGTCCGCTATGCAAGCCGATAAATTTGTATGGACACCCGATGCCGACAAAGCGTTTTCAACGATCAAGAATCAAATTCTTTCTAGTCCAGTCCTTTCCTTATTCGATCCCGATTTACCTGTCATCGTTACAACCGATGCCAGCGCGTACGGCTTAGGCGCCGTTCTATCTCAATTAAAAAACGGAACAGAGGTTCTTGTAGCTTGTGCGTCTAGGAGTCTTACTCCGGCTGAAAAAAACTACTCAGTCGGGGAACGCGAAGCGCTTGCGTGTGTATGGTCAGTTGAAAAATGGCATACATATCTTTGGGGTCGAAAATTCGTATTACGCACGGATCATCGAGCGCTAACAGCGTTATTGGGTACTTCCGGTCCAGGTCACAAACCAATGCGTATTGCACGGTGGAATACACGTTTACTTCATTACAACTACACAGTTGAGTTTAAACCCGGCTCTCAAAATAAAGTAGCCGACGCGTTAAGTCGCTTACCTTTACTTACCTCAACTCCCGCAATAATCGAAGATTGCGACGCCGTTTGTAACATTACGCTTTCAGCCAGTGATACAGTTATTAAGTCTACAGAACTTAAAGAAGCTATTACTAGTGATTCTACGTGTTGTCAGTTAATTTCATACATTCGCGATGGATGGCCTACTTCAGCTAAAGATACGGTTCATGATTCTAAACCATTTTATACAATACGCGATGAATTATCCGTTCATGATGATATTATTTTTCGTGGTAATCGTGTTATAGTACCTTCAGAACTACAAACGCGATTAATTCAATTAGCACACAAGGACCATCAGGGTATTGTAAAAACTAAACAGAGATTACGAGATCTCTATTGGTGGCCTAAAATGGACTACCATGTGAACGAAAGTATTAAAAATTGCGTAACTTGTCAGTATAATGATAAGTCAGCTACTACGCGTACAGCGCCCATGCAACCTGTTAAACTTCCAGAAACTGCTTGGGAGAAACTTGGCCTTGATTTTGTGGGTCCAGATTATTCTGCACCTGAACACGAACGATTCATGATTACATTAATTGATTATCGTAGTAAATGGCCAGAAGTTGCTTTTACCCGTAATATTACAACGTCTACCACAATTGCATTCCTCATTCGTATATTTAGCCGCGAGGGTTATCCTAAAGAAATTGTAACCGATAACGGCCCCCAATTTAAATCTCGCGAATTTAGTGAATTTCTACGTAAAAGTGGTATAACGCATAGATTTTCATCTAATTATCACCCTCAAGGTAACAGTGAAATCGAAAGATTTAACCGAATTTTAAGCGAAGTTATTCAGTCAGCTCGGTTTGAAAACAAAAACGTTACTACTGCTGTAACCGAATTTCTGGGTACGTACAGAGCAACGCGACATACTACAACCGGTGAATCCCCATCTAATGTATTGCACGGACGTCATATGCGTACTTTACTTGACATAATTGGGATTACACAACCTCCAACTCCACTATCCAATTCTGACATAGATCAGCGCGTTAAGATTAAACAAGATTCAAGTAAATCTTATACAGATAATCGTAAAGGAGCAACTATTCGAACCTTTAATCCAGGTGATCTTGTAAGAATTAAAAAGCCTTGGTTTGTGCCTAAGGGCCAAAGTAAATACACAGATCCATTTCGAATTACGTTTAAAGTTGGTCAAAGTACGGTTATACTTGATAATGGTCAGAAATGGAACGTTCGTCATTTATCTCCATTTTGTGGTAATTATTTTCAAAGAGAGGAGGAAAATGCTATAGATATGTTCTCAAATACAAATAACGATATTGGTTGTAATAATAATAATGAACCTAATGTTGTACATCCAAACAATTTCCATCCTGAAAGAGTTAGCTCTAGAGTAAGAACAAAACCAGTATGGTTTAAGGATTATGTTGTCAGTACAAAATGAGTTCGTATTACTAGTTTTGTATTTCTTCCAGGAGAGGGGAAATGTGGTGTCTAGCTATCACATTAATATTCATATTACTGTACAATGGGAGATAAATCCATTCTAGTTGTATATTGATCATGTGACATGTATGACGTGTACGAAAGTTCTATGGCGTGTATCAACCATGTTGTATGTTGTTCAAGAATGATGAATAAATCCATCCGAATCCACGGAACGGTATTGTGTTCTTTTCATCCACACTACAAATACACTTCTCGGTGGCTACGAAGACCCCCCCCCCCTTTTTTTCTGTCAAACGGACGATTATAAAAGACATGTGGTGTCTGTATAGTCCGAGAGCCTAGAGCCATGCGTACACGTCGAAAACACCTTGAAACCGCATGGCCGTGTCCCCCGTTATCTGAGTGGTTAAGATCGCTCTATAGGCCGAGAAAGTACCGATATCCGACGAGGTTTCTCCCGCTACTCGACGCAGGGCCTGTCAGGGACAGCTGTCTGTTTTTGGATGTGTCGAAAAAACCGAGGCCGCCGTGTATAGAACGCGTCACTATACCTCGATCATTGCCGTGTATCGGTTTGACGTATTTAACACGGTTCAATTCGCTGTCCAGGTACAATACAATACTTTTTTAACTTTCTTCCTGAAAAACTATTTATCGGGTGGTTATTTCCAATAAAAGTATGACAATTTTTATATGTATTGAAAGTAGAAACACCCAATCTTACTAGAAAAAAATACCGGATTCCCCTGGAAAAACATCCATTGGGTGCATACAGGACAAAAATGTAAGGTTTCCCTTACTGACAACCCTGACGATTAGCGATGTCTTCGTGAGTAACGTGAGAGGTAGCACTTGGTGATTGTCTAAATCTCCAAGTGTTAGTGAGTGCTTGGTGTGTATGTTAATAAAGTTGATAAAGTTTCTGATATAATACAAAAACAACGGAAAAAGAGTGTATAATTCGAGAATTTATTGACCTTCGATATTTATGATAAATAATCAACGATGAAAGACAACAATTGAATATGCGTGAGTTTTCCATTTCATCTCTCTTTTTTCCCCATTTATTTATTGAAAATTGTTTAATTAGCATATTTAGATTCAACTCTGGTTGAGTAAATGTTTTTTTTTTTACTTTAATCTTATTCCTACACGAATACAACAAACATCTTGAGAACGTGTACAATACTACGATTTCGTGAATTTGGAACCATTTCCATATTTAAATACAGAGTAAACACAGGTTAATCGAACCGTCACTTTTAAATACCCACCCTACAGAGGACCGTATAATATAGACGACACGAGGATTCATTCACAAAACTCAAACAAAATCAATAATTCAACATTAAACGATAAACGACATCTCATTACTAAACAGAGAGACAGTTTAACAACAGGGATCAACACCGGTACTCTATAACAAAAAAGCCTATTCGTCTATTGCTTCATCAACCAATGTTCGGAGAACAAAATCAATAATTAAACATTAAACCAAACACACTAAACAGAGAGAGCGTTTTAACAACAAAATCATCACCTGGTCTCTATAACAAAAGCCTATTCATCTATTGATTCAGCAACCATTGTTCGGTGAACCATACACTAATCAATAGCTCCATTGTTCACAAAACAATACACTAACAATAGCGCCCCATTGTTCATAAAACAATACACTAACAATAGCGCCCATTGTTCATAAAACAATACACTAACAATAGAACAAAAAAAAGCTCCCTACTCACCTATTAACTACTCACGATCTACTTCCGAACTATTATAGTAAGAATGACTTACTCTTTATCTATATGTTGCATAAGGTATCTTTAAGCTGGGATTCAAACTGGCAGTATTCAAGGTTCTTATCAGATACCGATATCTCCCTCTTCTCTGTGTGTTATTATAATACATCAAAGTACATTTGAATTTCAGGTGTTATACGATCAAAGTGTGGAAAAGACAAAGAGATCCATATAATGTATGAAGATATACCACAGAATGATTTCAATTCATTATATAAAAGAATTCAAGGTTTGTAAGATCTATATAGATTCGGATTCGAACTTCTCTAGGAAACCTCAATGGGCTGGCATTGCTATTTCGTGCTAGAATAATACATCGTTTGGGTGAAATTGTTGATTGCCTTCCCTTTTCTGGGTCTGTTTTCATTTGGAGTGAAGCCTGTATTACTGTACAGCGCCATTATACAATTTATTTAATTTGATATACATGTTTCTTATTTATTACTCGCAGTGCCTTTGTATGTTTTATAACTAGTACAAGTGCTAGCCACGCAGAGTCTGGGCAAAAGTAAAAAATTGTTGAACTTTTACTCACAACGACAAGGTCAGTTAAAGAACGGCATAAGATATAATTTTGAAATAGTTTTATTTCATTGATTTGCATGTACCCAACAGAGTGCGAGTAAATCGAGAAAACCGAAGATATATACACGATCCATCTTAAAATGTACAAATATTGTTTCAACAGATCGGTGAATAAAATTGTAGAATTTACTGAACGGGAGAGAGAGAGAGAGAGAGAGAGAGGGAGAGAGAGAGAGAAATGGGGTTTAACGTCCACTCGACGCAACCAGGTCACTTCGGGACTAACATATGGTTTTTAATTTTCCTTCAATAATTCGCTTGTGCGTAGGGGTCTTTAGCAGTGGGAGGAAACCGGAGTGCCCGGAGGAAAACAACGAGGTTGAGGAGGCGCCCCTATCTCCATGCCACATACGCTCACACCAGGGCTCGAAACCACAGCCGCAAGCCAGAGGTGACCGGCCAGCTAGAGGTCGAAGCGCGGCACTCTAGACCACTAGGCCATCCCAACCCCCCTGAACGGGAGAAAGGGATGGTTATGTTGCAATCTGGTTAAACAGGGATCCTATTTCGTTTCATTTTTTATAGTTCAAAAATCCATTCAAGATTAGATTTAATTTGTATAAAATTAGATTTAATTTGTATAAAATTAGATTTAATTTGTATAAAATTAGATTTAATTTGTATAAAATTAGATTTAATTTGTATAAAATTAGATTTAATTTGTATAAAATTAGATTTAATTTGTATAAAATTAGATTTAATTTGTATAAAATTAGATTTAATTTGTATAAAAATACATTTAATTTGAATAATATTAGATTTTATTTTCATAAAAATTTGTGTATAAAATAAAATTTTGTATAAAATAAATTTTTTTGTATGAAATAAAATTGAATTTGTATAAAATTAAATTTAATTTGGATAAGAAATATAAAATTAAATTTGTATAAAAATATCAAATTAAATTTGTATAAAAATATCAAATTAAATTTGTATAAAAATATCAAATTAAATTTGTAATTTGTTTTCTAGGTATTATACCCATTCCCAGATCATATCTTCTGGATCATCAAAATGTTTATGTGACATCTGCAGGAACCAATTTTTACAAGCAGTGTTTTCCTTCCAATTCTGTGGATCTAGCATTGTCGTTTACAGCAGCGCACTGGTTATCAAAGTAAGTCAGCTGCCATGCAACAAAACTACTTTAGGTCTCAATGCAGAAGGTAGGACATAACCCCCATTTCATTTCGCAACATTCCGTGAGGTGGAGGTTAACGCGTGCAATGTAGATCGTCAGGTTTGTCACTGAGTCAATTCAATTGATGTGATTTCTATTCAGGGCTCGTGCACCACAGGGAGTAGTGGTAGAGGGTCACCTGTCCAATCTCATGGGTTTTCTCCGGTCTTCCTAACGCAAAACACCCCAATGGCTACTATCCTACACAATCTGATTTTTTATTTTAGACCGGTGTATGTATATGACCACGTGTATGCTTATTTTACTCAAAATAAAAGCGAAAAAGACGCCTTAACGAAACAAGCAGCCGATGACTGGGTACTCTTCCTCAAGAATAGAACAAAGGAATTAAAACCAGGTTAGTATTTCTCTTGTGTCATCCATATTTCTGTGTAGCGGTACATCAGTATCCGAGTCTTCAGATATTTCAGATTAATTACCAGTATAACCAACTGCATCATGTGGGACTACATTCTCATTGTGCAATCTTCTTCTTGCACAATATTATCTCTGAAACTTGCATTCCAAAATCCCCGATCTTAAAGTTCAAGCTAATCAAGAAGCGGAGAAGCCTCTTCGGGGTCGCTTTCATTTTTCAGATTCACAGGGTGCTGACCACAAAGAAATCGTCGATCAATTGAGCTTAATTTTCTTTGTCGATAGTCCGATCAGGTTTCGAAGATTTCACCACCGAACAGTCACCCAAAAATAGTAAATTAGATTCTCAACAATATAATATTTCCACAGTAAATAGCGTTTGTTACTAATTGTCTATTCACAATAAAACACAACACCGGATATACGTGGCTAAAACGTGCAGATATTCCAAGACATTTACTTTCTGAAAACTTAAGAATTGTCATCTTTACATCCTCCTTTGTATTCGACGGAATAAACTGAAAGAAACTTGCTGATGAGTCACTTGTCACTTCGTTAAGAAATAAATATTCGGAAATGACAGGAGATACCTTCATGGGTAACTCCGTCTTGAGACGGATTTCCATTTATCTGCACGTTTCTTAAAAGCCATTCTACACCCCCCACCCCCCAAAAAAAACCCAAACCCATATCAATCTCCATCGTCCTCATTTCCGTCTGTAAAACCCGACCATGATGATGAAGGCTATGCTATAATTGTATCGCTGATATATAGGCTCAGCGTAAAGTAATTTGAATTTGACTGAAATTTTCACCATATTCCTCTGTTCGTTCTCTATTTGTAGATGCCACTACAATAAAATCTATATGTCATTTTGTTTGCCCTAAATACATTAACAATACATTGAATGCATAATCACTGAATGAAACTTTTCAATATACCAGGAAAAGTTAATTGAATTGTATTGCATCAACAGAGGTAGGTTAAAGCAAGTTGTGTGACCTCAATAGAATGGGGAACACCCCGATATACGAAACAACTGACAACATACACGTCAGACAACGTCAGATGGTTTCTATATACAGATATACATTTAAAATGGCTACAAACAAGAAAATAAATCCCATCTTAAGTAGTATAGTTGTCGATAAATTAGTATAACTTTGTTATATATTATTTAGTATGGGATGGTTGTATATATGATGTGTGGTTGTACTTGAGTTACTGGCGTTAGGTAGTCTAAATTCCATCTTGGATGTATATATGATGTATAGTTGTACTTGAGTTACTGGCGTTCGGTAGTCTAAATTCCTTACAAGAACAAACTTCCAAGTCCAATGTCACGTAGATGGACTCAGGGTACCAAACAAGCCTTCGATTGATCAGTCTCTCCGTGGTCTTGCAAATGCAGCTAGTTAAAGCGATCGGACGATAATTGGTAGGATCTTGACCCGGTTTAGGGTTGGGAATTATTGTGGCTTCATACCACGAACCTTAACTTTATTATATATATGGCTGCTGGCAACGGTCTCGAGATCTTGCAGTTACCAACAAACTTCGTCACATTAAGCCTATCTTAGGACACTGGTCAACGTCCTATAGAGCTGACAGGAGAGATAAGGCTGGTTTGTGTCGCTCTCGTATAGGTCAAACTTTTTAAACTGATATTTATATCCTAAAGCGAGAGCCTCTACAAGAATGTGTTAACTACCATGTTCCTTTGACAATAAAGCACATTTTTATTGAGTGCAAGCATCTGAAAAAACATTCGATTATACCATTACCGTTGTCACCCGTTACATCATTTGTTTGCCCAGTCGGGTCTTTATTTTAAATTGCTTGACTTTTTAAAAGAGAAAAAGTTTTTATGGAGGACCTGACAAGGACAGCAGTCTGGTCGTTCGGATGGGACGAAACAGGACAGCAGTTTAGTCGTTCGGATGGGACGAAAACCCAAGGTCCCGTGTACAAATTGGCTTGCACGTAAAAGATCCCTTGGCAGTTGGAATTCGATACAAGAGTAGGCCGTAGCGCCACTGCCCGAGCACACCGTTAAACCCCATTTCATTTTCATGTGGACGTATTATGCCGTCGCCCCTGTCCGTCCGTCCACAATTTGTTTGTGGACTCTCTGCAGGTCACAATTCTGATTTGGACGAAACTTGAAATATAGGTTTATCCCCATAAGATCTCGGCTGCTTTCGATATTGGCATGTATCGGATCGAAACTTCATGGATTATGGCTCCTGATTGTACGAAAAATCATGTTTTTAGCTTGTGGACCCTATAGAGGTCACATTTTTGAACCGATTTTGATGAAACTTGACATGCATGTTTATAACCCACAGATGTTGGTTCCTCTCGATATTTGCACCAATCGGATCGTAACTTCCTGAATTATGGCCCCTGATTGTCCGAAAAATCGCCCTTTTTAGCTAGTGGTCCCACTGGAGGTCAAAATTAGTATCTGATTTAAAAAACCGTTTGATTATATCACCGTTACATGGTAATGAAGGTTGAGTTCAAATTTTGTGAAAATCGGACCAAAATTGACGGACAAAATGGCCGCCGCTTGTACCCGAAAAGTGTAAAAATATGGTATATAGGTTGTGGAACCTGTGGAGGTCACAATTTTAAATCAATTTTGGTGAAACTTAAAATACATGTTTATAACCTAAAGATCTTGGTGCCTTTCGATATTTGCGCATATCAGATGATAACTTCCTGAATTATGGCCCCTGATTGTATACGAAAAATCGCCTTTATTAGATTGTGGTCCCTCTGGAAGTCAAAATGATTACCCGTTTTTAAAAAAGCCGTTTGATTATATCACCATTACAATGTAATGAATGTTGAGTTCGAATTTCGTGAAAATCGGACCAAAACTGACAGACAAAATGGCTGCCGCTTGTACACGAGGTTGTGGACCCTGTAGAGGTCACAATTTTAATCTGATGTTGATGAAAATTGAAATGCATGTTTATAACCCAAAGATCTTGGTTCCTTTTGATATTCAATTGTCACTATCTTAGAATAAAGAGAATTTAATTCCAGACCCCCAATCAAGTATCATCATAGAGTAGAAGTAAAAGTCTTGCCAATGGACTGTAAAGCCGAGTCCTGGACCCTGTTTCTCGAAATATTAACTACAGATAAAATCCAAACTTTAGTAGATACTTCAATTCTGATTGGCTAAGCACTACATCCAATCAAATTACTAAAATTTGAATTTTATCATAGTTAAAATTTCATGCAACAAGCCCATGACTATAATACTACTATTTCTGTCTCCACCGACATCAATAGTAAAGCCTTGCAATATCCTGACCTATAATCCTTTTCAACATTCGGCGGAGTTTAACCATTAACCTGTGTACCAGCGAACACCCAAACATGTCATAAGTAAAATGTCTTTAAGGACCGATTGGAATTGTTAGTGAGCGAGCACTGATAAACCATCAGTGGTAATGTTATTTTCATCGGGAATTCCCCAACGGAATTGTTGTCTACCCCTTGATGACCATTTCGCTTCAGAAGGAAAGAAAAACGACCAAAGTGAGATAAATCTGAAACAGTTAGTGGTTCGACTCCCAAATTAACCTTCAGTTGCTGTGGAGTTACTCCCCTTTAACTATTTCTGAGAATGTTTTCATTCATCAGCTCTATTTCGAGGAAGTACACTTCTAATTTTAATTGTAAAAAACCTTTTTTTAAAATTAATTGCAAATTAAAACTATTTCTTATTAACCATTGATTACCAAAGTGTGACAGTATTCTAAATGTTGGGATTTTAAAGACGTTTTATTGCAACGATAACAATTCCAGATTCAGTTTTCTAAATCTGTCCCATGATTAGTTCTAGATATATGTGTAATCTGTCTTAATTCATACTATAAAAATCTAGATACCACATCCCCTCGCTGCACGGTTTTGATTTATTAATCTGGACTCTTAAACGAACATGCGATGTGTCTAGATTCCGACTAAACACCCCGGAAAAGGATTTGTGAATCCGGATTAGATTGAAGGAGAGAGACTTACTGGGTTCTTCTACTTATAAAGCGTTATCGTTTTAATCCGATTATCCGGAATCCCATTACATGTAAGGACACCCAGAACTGTAAATCTAGAACCGAAATAGGAAGCCATAGTGGTTCGACCCTGGTGTTGGCAAAGAAAGTTCCTCGTGGTTGTCCAGGGACAACGTCAATAGGTCTCGTATACACGTCACGTCGGTGTGCACGTAAAGGGACCCTTCTTAATTAGAATAAGACAGAAGGCCAGGTCGTAGTGCAACATTGTCCACATAGTACACTGCATGGTGAATGTCCGTTTTAGATGCAATAGACAAATGGGACGTTAAACCCAATTTAATTTCTAGAGTGTAATTAATCCGGATCGAGTTACTGATCAAGCAAATAAATCAGCACGTTCCACGTTGCTACTGATTTGTTGCTAATTTTCTTCATTAGCCCGGATGGAGCAGAAACTATGACGTTAAATCCCATTTCATTTCATTTTTAATTATCGGATACAAGTTTTGCTTAGTTTAAATAAATTTGATCAGTACATGTATACGCAATATCAATGGTATCAGTTTTTAAGAATTTTTTCTGAAGTGAAATAGTGTCTAATAAAGTTAATTTCTTAATTGCATAAATAAAAAGTGTTATCCGCTAATCTCAAAAGAGTCAGTGTATCTTGTCACACATCAGAGTACATCTGTAAATTGTAAATATTGTTTAAGAGAATTAGGTAATGGTAAAAACACAATTTTTACATCCGCATTACATCCTATCTGACGCCTGATTGTCTTTCTACAGCACGATGTTAAAGATGGCAACGATTTAAAAACTATATTACGACCTTTTGAAAATCCAGGTATATATCCACAATCTTTCATGAACCCAGTTAAACCTAAACAATAAATCTTGTCTAAAATAGATTGGTTGCTCATGGTTGGAGAATTGATGTCGGCGTTCTGGGCCAACAGAAATTTGACGACAGCTTTGTCTTTCACAAACATTGCCCAGTGTATGGGACGACCTCCAGCATTGTCCATTATATTTATATCGATGCCTTCATCTATTAACACTTGGAAAACTTCCAGTACATTTCGTCCTGATAATATGGAATAATGCAGAGCTGATGCTCCTCTATCACCACATGTTTGATTTATATCACAGCCGGCTTTGATAAGGTAACGCAGCACTGAAGTATTGCCTTGTTTAGCTGCTTGCAAGATAAATCCTTTATAACCGGGAAACTTTTCATTAATATCGGCACCCGCGCGAAGAAGCACCTCAGCAGTTTCAACCCTACCACTAAGGATGGCGTTAAAAAGAGCAGTTTTTCCGTTGTAACTCAACTTTTTAACATCCCCACCAGCATCTATCAATTGCTGAATACTATCAATGTCGTTAAAAGATTCAGCAATCATGATAGGCGTCTCACCTCGATGATTTCTTTGATTTGGATCAGCTCCCTCTCGGAGGAGAATTTCCAAACATCTCTGGCGATACTTTTGATTCTTGGGACGAATTGGTACGGAGAGACACACATGAAGACAGCTAGCCAGATGACACGTACCTTGCAATTCGAATGTTACTTGGTTCACATTATGTCCTTCTTCCACAAGTCTTTGAATTGCTTCTGCGTCAAGATTCTCGCATGCCTCCACCAGCGATTCCACAGAATAACAAAGACCCATGATGCGTTTCAGACATCCTGTCCTCATAATTTTACTGTTGTTTCTGAAATAGGTCAAAGTTCAAATTAAGATAGACAAAACAATAACGTGTTTAGCTCGTGGAAGATGGAATGTAGTAGTGGATATTGATTTTACGTTTTAAATATTTGATAATACCAGCTGGGTGGAGTGTATATTTGACTGTAGTTAGTAGCTACCAGTGTATACACGAGCTGTAGTTTAGTGGATCAATATTATACATTCTACAGCATCCGAGTTTTAAAGACAGGAATGTAATCCCATTTCTAAAAAGTTGGATCAGATGAACGCCTTGGTGACTACTATCCTCTTTGTGACATGAAACCAAATTCCCCGGATATAAATATTGGGAATTTCCGGCGTGGTTCTCCCTTGACGAAGGGACGACGTATAGTCGTTTGGATTGGACGAAAAAGCGAAATCTTGTACATAGATTAAATCCAAATAGTATTGTCTCAAAGCTTATGGTAAAATAATATTAATACAACGGTTAAACTAAGGTTAAGTGAACCAGGAATAAACCTTCAAATCTGACCTCAATTTGCCCCCCGAATTATAATAGACTTGTCCTAACAATGTATTTTGGTATTCAAGCCTTTTGTCTACAAATAACTTCCTCAACAATTTTTACAGTGATTAGATAAGAAATAATAGAGGATTTATGTTTTTATTTCCTCTATTTTGCGAGGACAAAACAAAAGTTCATAGGTTGACCAGTTAAATCGATAACGTTTCACAAAAAGATACCTATGTAAGTTGATTTCAGTGTCTTCCTTGTCCGGGCAAAGTGAATAGCTTTTGTTGTACTTTTGCATATGGCTGCACAGGGATTGTGTCGGTGGCGAAATCCGGTTTAACGTGTACTCGACACAAACTACGTCATGTCGGGAGTAACATATAGATCTGTTTTATTTCAATAATTCTCTTGCAGTGAGAGGAAACCGGAGGACCTGGAGAAAACCCACGAGGTTGGACAGGCAACGCTATTCCTTGTCACGTACATAGAAAGCACGCCAGTTATCTCAATGACAAAAATGTGATATAACGCCCACGGAGAGAGAGAGAAATGGGGTTTAACGTCCACTCGACACAAACCAGGTCATTTCGGGACTAACATATGGTTTATTTTTTTATTTCAATAATTCGCTTTCGCGTAGGAGTCTTTAGCAGTGGGGGGAAACCGGAGTGCCCGAAGGAAACTCACGAGGTTGAAAAAGCACCCCTGTGCTCACACCAGGGATCGAAACCACAGCCGCAAGCCAGAGGTGACCAGCCAGCTAGAGATCGAAGTGCGGCACTCTAGACCACTAGGCCATCCCAGCGCCCACGGGTTCACCATTCGTGAACCAACTCCCCGCGACCCCCCATGTTGGTGGAGCACTAACCATCAGTTCTTGGGTTCAATCCCGATGTTGGCAAACAAAGGTCCTCGGGATTTTCCAGGTTTAAATTGAAATACGTGTAGGACGTACCGCCGCTGTATGGGCAAAATTCCCCAATTAGCACATGGCCGGACGTATGCCTGTCATCATTACCCCAGTTGGAGCAGAAAAGTAGGTCGTTAATCCTCATTTCCTTTTTCTTCCAAGTTCGTTTCCGACGCACGTTTAGGATTTCCAACCTAAAATCACACGACCCACGTAGTATTGCAAAATCAGTGGTCGAGAAAGAAATATCTGGTTTCCTAACTTCCAGATAAAACAACAGGTAGCTCAAGCTGAGCTGTGGCAGGATGACAAAAGCTGTCGTGAGGGAAGTGGGGACGTTAAAAATATGGTCCAGTACCTGTCATTTATTTTAAAATGTACGCAGTGCATCCTGCACTCTAAGTATTATATGATGCGTGTAATCCAATATCACCGAAAATGAGTTTGAGTGTTTTCATGAGCCAAATCCCGTCATGACGTAACCAGAAAGTGGTTTCCATGACTGTCGCCTCCATCTCTATCAAATGAATACATGGCACGCTAATCCATTTTCACGAAAACCTGGTCACTTTAAGTGCACCGAGCTGTGTGTGTGTGTGTGAGGGGGTCACTCTGGCTAAGTGGGTAAGACACTGGTTCGCTTGCATGGGTCTTGAGTGTTCGATCCCTGCGTTTTCCCAGAAAGTTCATCCAAATATTCCGGCGCGGTGCCCCCTTAAGGACAGCTGTCTTGTCGTTCGAGTGGGTTAAAAAACCAAAGTCCCGTGTACACATTGGTGTGCACGTAAAAGATCCATTGACAGTTCGATATACGAGTAGGCTGTAATGCCGCTGTCCGGGGACAATTTTCCCTCATAGCACACTGCATGGTGTATGCCAGTCTTTATTAGCTCAGTTCAGGACAGGATACACGTACTTGAAGAATTCTAGCCCATGAAGTTGCTCAATTTAGCGACACGTGGTCACGGATGTCCACATCCTCGTTATAGAGCATCTGATACCACTTCCTATTGTTATAGTTAAAATGTTTATTTATATTTAAGAAACAATTTTTACCTCCGTACCTTTTCCGATTGAAACCTTTAACAGCGACCTTAATCCCTCAGGCCTGCTTGCAAATACATTTATAAACAACGACCAGCCACTCTTACTTCGTCATTCACATAAATAAACAATCCATAAGCTTATTATTTAGTCTTCAAATTATATCTTCAGATGCTACAATAACACATGGAATTTTAAGATCGACGTCCATGCAGGTTTAATCCAGTTCGTTCGTTCCTGGGTTTTTATTACGCCCACTTCCACCAAGGGTGATATTGTCGACAAGTGTTTGCTCAGAAACTGGCCAGAGGAAGCCACAAAATATGCTTGTATTTAATCCAATAGTACCTAGGTTTATATACGGTTCGTCTTATAAAACTTTTAAACCTAGTAATAGATACCAAATATATATTATATGGCTATGACATACTGTACTATATATAGTATGTCATGTCTTACCACTTAATGGTACTTGTTACTGTGGACTCCGTTAATACGCACTACTGTCAATTGCTTTCTACCATTAACACAAACCCATGAAACGTCAACTAGCTCGTTCAATTAAATAAACAAATAAATTCATACGTACATAGATATAATAAGTCCATTTATACCCTGTCATTCGCCATTCTGTATTCATCTGTCACTTGCGTAACAAACCACGTGTTGATAACCGACACAATCGTTATAGGTTATAGTTAAACACATATTATTGTTTGTATGTACCATGGTCATGTGTAGATAACAGATATATTTCTATTGATTACCTACTAAACAATGAATATAAACAGATATACTATACTCCATGCACGACCGATGACGTCAAATCAATACGAGCTAAAAATAGAACATTACGTTTCAAGCAATGACGAAAATCACAATCGTTTTTTATAAGCAAACTCGAAGCGCCATTGTGGATGCATGCAGTTTTCTTTTTAAAATAAATGCCATACACATAATAGGCAATATCTTAATATAAGAAATAAAGTTTCAGTTTTTATTAACGAATTTTGCTGCTATAAAGGGAATGTCGCAAATATAGTTTAGTAAATAATACTTTGACTGCGATACGATGGCTGGGATAAGGACATCCGGCGATTTTATTTTTCCAACAGTGTTCCCGCGGCTGTTCTAGCACTATATCTCAAAAGTACGTACTAAATGGACAAAAGATCGATTTAAACGATATCTCATATCCCGTTTCCCGACCACATCACTGCGATCCCTTGAACGAACGATGAGTTGTGTGTGTGCGGGGGGGGGGGCTTGACCTTCTCGCTCATGAAATTCCACGGTTCAGGTAACGCCGGTCGACCTTTTTCCGTATCTGTCTCAAATTCCGAGACTATGATAATCCTACCATCGAGGGTGGCTGGGTGGCGAATCATGCAACCCAAGGAATTCTGCGGTCTGCATACTGCCAGTCGTCCATTCACCGTATTTCTATCAAACTCAAGAGACAGGCTACTCGGTCACCCTGCAGTCACCGCACAAACTGTCTGGCAGTCGTTATTCAGGACTCCGGTCTTGGTACTGAACAACTCCATATGTTAGTCCCTAAATGACCTAGTTTGTGTCGAGTAGACGTTAAACCCCATTTCTCTCTTTCTGACTAGACATTAGATAACTCTCGTCAGGAATATTACCTAGTTGAGGGGTGTCGCATTTTGGGCGTGGATTACCACACTAACCGCCATAAACACAGCAGACTTACATTTTGATGATACCAGACATATAAGCATCGATAACATTGAAACACTTTTCAGCTAGGTTGACCCCCCTGGGCTCTATAACATACCGGTAAATAATATTAAGCCGGTTTATAACTTTAGGCGTTTGTGTACTTTAAAACTAGCACTATAAATTTTGTTTCGATAAGATATAAATATAACATTTTTATAGGCCCATGTGTTTATGTGAACGTATATTGTCGTCGCCCCTCTTAGTCCGTCCATCCACAATTTCTTCAGGTCGTATTTTTTATCAGATTTTGACGAAACTGAAATATCGGATTCAAAAACGTTTAAATATATAACCCTGTGAGAAAAAAGTGGTAAAGTATGTAATAATATCAAGGTTGTGGACCATCTAGAAGTCACAATTTTTATCTAATTTTGATTAAACTTAAAACATGTGTTTATGTCTCAAACATCTCGCGCATAACTGACCGTAATTTCCTGGATTAAGAGAAAGGTAAAGTTTTGTTAAATTTAAATGTGAATTAAAACACACTTGATTAAATATTACTACAAAGTGTAATGTGACATTTGTAAAGCTCATAGCAATATCACAGGATACCTTAAAACAACCAAGGGGAGGTAATTACATGCCTTTAATAATAAACTCCGGGTTACATTGAATAAGAGAGAGAAAGGTAGCAGCGGCACGTTTTAGGGAGTCACTACTGTCTATTCCTTTTGAACATACGTACTTGTGTAAAAACAATAAGGATTCAATTCCCCATGATCTTTAGACAACAAACACTCCTCCATTCCTTTAAAAACTAATTCACAAATCTGTGATTTCTGTTCCTCGCTTCGCTCACTACTCAGTGCTTCATAGAAAGTATTATAGGTCGGTGTTTTTAAATATTTTGTCACACCACGAGCAAAACCTTCTCTATCATCGATACCTGGGAATTAAATCGAGAATAGTAATCAACACGTTATTTACAAAGATAAGGGAGTCGCGGTGGCTCAGTGAGTAAGAGAGAGAGAAATGGGGTTTAACGTCCACTCGACACAAACTAGGAATTAAATAGAGAATAATAATCAACACGTTATTTACAAAGATAAGGGAGTCGCGGTGGCTCAGTGAGTAAGAGAGAAAGAGAGAGAGAAATGGGGTTTAACGTCCACTCGACACAAACTATCATATGGTTTCAATTTTATTTCAATAATTCGCTTGTGCGTAGGGGTCTTTAGCAGTGGGGGGAAACCGGAGTGCCCGAAGGAAACCCACGAGGTTGAGAAGGCGCCCCTATCTCCATGCCACATACGCTCACACCAGGGATCGAAACCACTGCCGCAAGCCAGCGGTGACCGGCCAGCTAGAGGTCGAAGCGCCGCACTCTAGACCACTAGGCCATCCCAACCCCCTCAGTGAGTAAGACTGCCAAGCTCCACCAATGAATACTATAACCCCTCCCCCTCTCGCTCGCAAACATCCCCACACAACGTCAAGGCTGATAATACCACTGAACAAACATGCTGCTTCGTTAAGAGTATTGAAATTTCATATAGCCTAAGAGATTTGAAAACCTAAAACTACAACCTACCACAACCAGTAAAAAGCTTATCGACTGCCATGCTTCAACAGTGAATTCGATCCCTGCCTTGGCCGAGAAGGTTCATAGCACACTGTATGGCATATGCCCGTCTTCATTAGCCCAGGTAAGGAGCAAAATAGTAGGACGTTAAACCCCATTTAATTTCGTTTCATTTCCGCCAGTGAATACCATACCCCCTCGCTTCCAAGCATCCCCACACAAGGCCGATACTGACAATGCCACTGACAAACATACTCATTCTTTAAGAGCATTCAAATTTCCTATAAGAGCTTTGGAAACCCCAAGAAGAAGATTAGTACATTTTACCTTGCTCTAACTTTTGCTTCCATTCTGTGACATAAAAACAGGGAAGAGCATGCAGTCTAATTTCATGCAGTTTAAGACCCATAGTCTGTAACTCTATGGAATCACGGATTGGTTCTTCTAGCTCACGTGGGCTTCTCAAGCAGAAAGCTAATGTACCTCGTTTTAACTCGGCCTATGAAAGATAACAAATATTACTCAAACAAAAATAACTTAAAAGAAAACAGCAATTGAAGCAAGATAATTTTTCCTTTTTTATGCTATAATGTATATTTCAATAAAACTTTTGATGGGATCAGTGTTAACAAAATCAGCCATTTCCAATCTATTAATCCCGGCCAAGGTATTTTGCTGTACTCTGTGATCTGCGATTTTTGCAAATCTAGAATATCAATATGTTTGTCTCAATGAAAAATCCTACCATGTTTTCAAAAACAGATACTGAGATAATGGTATACACACAGAGAAAAAAATATCACAACTACCCATTATTTACGTAAATAAATAAATCCAGAAGTGAATTGAAAATTTTGACGTATTCCGTCCTCCTTACAATCTAATTAAAATACAGATAGGTTTTTCGTTTCGGTTTTTTTTTATACTTTCGATGGCCCACACTACATGACGATCTGACCGGTTGTTGCGATAGGTCACGTCAGAGGTCATACGGGGGACTTTTGATCCTATGACGTCAGACATTTGATTAACCAATCAGCATTGATGTAACTAGTGGATTACCCACACTTCCGTGTAAAACACGTATAAAGTTCGCGGTAACAGACCGTTTCATTGGCTAATACCTCATGTTATTCAGAACATTACAATGATAACAAGTCTTCCAGATCCTAGTGTAGTAAAGACAAGGGAAACAAACTATAAAAACGAAACGAAATAGGATCCGTGTTTTAATCAGATTGTCCGCCTAACACATCGGTGAAAGCTGTAAAAGCTGCACATAACAGACCCACGGTGCAAGCAAAGCATGAACACCATTTTCGTAAAATCAGCCATTGCATTCAGGAGAGTTTTAAAATCGCTATGTGTTCACTTTCTGTACTTCGCCAGATATTGACTTAGACGACCTCATTGACAGCTTGAACAGGGAATGAAATAAGCTGAATCATAGGACGTTTAACCCATTTCATTTTATTTCACTTTGTCATTGTTTACTGATTCAGCGTTTCCTCGGTCACTTCAGGAAGACTGAATACCTTCCAGAACATCAAATAGCTAATATATCTGCCGTGGTCCTTTTTTTTCTCTTTGTGTGCATTTAGAACATACAACTACCTTGGTAATAATTCCACGATCAAATAAATTTTTCCAAATTGTACCCAAAGCAACCCATCCATCCTGAAAACCTACACAGACTGGTTCTTCTGGACTAGCATCTCTTTCCCCTACAGTTGCGAAGACACCCCAACCACCTGCAATAAAATAGGTATCTTTAGAAGGCACTGTCTCAGATTTCAAGGGTTCAAGGTTTTATCCTGTTTGTAGCACTGTGGACGATCGAATACGAAATGCGTAGCCGAAAGCTTACCACATCCGACGTGTGACACCGTCTTTGCTACACGTCTTTCTTTTACTGGCGTGGATACTGTTGGAACTTTCGTATCTTAGACTTCACGTTCTTTGACTTAAATGTGGCTAACCAATCGGATATATACCATGAACACAAATATTTGCTTAAATACTTTTTATATCAAGCAGGATACAAAGTTTACAAGCACAAGTCTACATAAAACTGTAAGAGGGAGAGAGAGAGAAATGGGGTTTAACTTCCACTCGACACAAACTAGGTCATTTTGGGACTAACACATGATTTCAATTTTTATTTCAATAATTCGCTTGGGCGTAAGGGTCTTTAGCAGAAACCGGAGTGCCCGGAGGAAACCCACGAGGTTGAGAAGGCGCACCTATCTCCACGCCACATACGCTCACACCAGGTTCGAAACCACAGCCGCAAGCCAGAGGTGACCGGTCAGCTAGAGGTCGAAGCGCGGCACTCTAGTCCACTAGGCCATCCCAATCCCCCTAAAGCTGTATGAAGATGTTGGAGACTGGTCCTGTGTATTCGTTAAGATCGAATATGCAAAAGGTGAAAAAGAACCTAGTGATTATCGCCAAATTTAATGCAGTTCTGAACTGTTAAGAGGGACGAAGTGGCACCTACTGTATTTCAAGAAAAAGGGTGTCAAGATTTCTTCAAATTCATCCACACCGGTAAGCTGTTAGTTTAACTGCATCGTTAATTTTTTGCCTTAAATCATATTTACTTTTAGGTCTTCGGGATTTTGATAAATATGTCATTACATAGCTTTATCTCACCCAAGGGAAGATGTATAAATATGAAGAACAGGGTTTTATGTCTCACTGACTGCATTGATTGGTATAAAACGAATGGCCTTACACTAAAGGTGAAAAGAGTGGCGAAAGTCATGACGAAAAACAGTGAGTGGTCAAATAACGTCATAATCCTGCTAGGTCGAATGCCAGACTACAAAGAATTTAATATGAAGTTGTTGTCCAATGAATAGATTGAATTCCTGGTTTGGTCAGTGGTGACAGCATAACACTGATTGTGAATTCCAATAGACATATATCCCCCCCCCCCCACGGAAGTACCAATCGGCAATATTATGCTCAAGTTTATTTCGATATCTTTTTGTCAATTGTTATTCCTCTACTAACATCATCGTGCAGTGGAAGTATCCAGTTTTCGCAGACACTGGAACACACCAGGCACCATTCATCGTCCAGACAAAACCGATTATAGATCTGTGTTGGATTTGCCCAAAAAATAACTAGGAAATGTGCTATAGTGCCAATCGTGTCATAGTGTCACATATTGTGGAGACAAACTAAAATAAACATGGAACGTGCAATTTATCGGAATATGATTGCTGCTTCTAATGAAACCCTACAAGGCCCACCTCTTCGTCTTGGACCCAACCCCGATTATCACGGGACCGTCATGTGCATTATTCGTTGACGTAGCACAATTTCCTGACACCGCGAATGTGTTGCCTGTTTGGTATCTGCTGTGGGGTCTCCAACCACAGGTCAATTTCCTGATAGACGAGGCTTCCAGTTCAATATAAGGTTCACCTGTTGTAATTAGTTATCTTCATTACTTCTTTAGGCATATTGATTGGGTGAGAGACGTTTGGACATGCACTGTGATATTTGCACAGGACAATATAAAAATAAATTTGTCTTGTCTTATCTAGCATGGAGGGTGATACGTGGTTTACACAAGTCCATAGTATTAAATCTTTTGATTACTAGTCATGCCAAATTCTCAACGGATGGACCGGATCAAATAAACATTCCGGAAATCCATGGTCTGTTCAGTAACTGAGTAAGTTGAAGTTGTACAAGGCACAATAACAGATGTTAATTTGGCTCGGCCAACACTGGGTGGAAGGACAGCGTTGTCCAGCAATATAACTGGCACAAAATCTTCAATGAAACCGGCAAGGTTGTCTTTGGTATAAATGAAATGAAATGGGGATTAACGCCCTACTTCAACTGGGCTAATGAAGACGGAGTCATTGGTATAAAGAAATATCATAACTCACTTCAGGTATCTTTTCTT
Organism: Patella ulyssiponensis; assembly: GCA_963678685.1. Lineage (NCBI taxonomy): Eukaryota > Metazoa > Mollusca > Gastropoda > Patellidae > Patella > Patella ulyssiponensis. Next base: position 62,639,784 of record OY783231.1, on the reverse strand, counting down.
CATTGCCATTTCTCATTGACACTACTGGTCGTAATGCTCAACGTGTGGTCAAGGAATCGTCAATATTATGCAATTATGTGGTATTATCTTTACTTAGTTACAAACGACTGACGAATACGTCGTCTTGACCCCTGGTCGGTTACTCAAACATCCATTTATTAATGATTCATCCCTTTTATTACATGTCTTTCAATTTCTGTCTGTAGATAGGAATGATTGTCCATGACCTGTATACCCAATCACTAAGTCTCTAAGATGATTTTTCTTGATATTTTAAGGTTCTGTCAAACAAATCCAGTAGTTGTTTTTGTAAAGAATACAGAGACTCGGATTAGATTGGATTTGTTGAAAGATGTCAATACTACCCAAACTGCAGACTCGCAAACCTCCACCAGGATTAACAGTTGCAAGACAGTGGTAACTGTTTGAAAAAAATCCGTGAATTCTTTCTGATGAAACTCAAGATGCAACATGTCCAAGACCTGCAGTCTTGTAACCTCGCCATGTTAACAAAAACCTTGACGAGATAAAGGGTACAACATGCCTAGGGCCGACAGTCTTATTACCTCATACTAATGAAAACCATGACGAAATGACCGACATCCGAGTTGGAACTGTTGACACGTGGGCGTGGTCAAACAACAAACCGTGCAAATAATCAATGGAAGAACATTGACCAGCCAAACGTGGTCGTCGTCATCGCGAACAGTGGTATTGTTCCACCACCAGCAAAATGTGGTCACCACAGGCGTTAACGGAATATTAATTTAATCATAATAATAATCGCCTAATAACAACGAGCCACTACCAGCAAAGTAAAATGAACTGCCTCATTAAAGTGGCCACATTTCCAGTGCTTGAGTTACTTTGTTTTACAAATCAACCTATTTTGAGTGCTAAAATGATTTGAGGTACATTGTTATTCCATCTGTTATTACATGTTATAAGAAATAATGGAAGTTTTACCAATAATAGACACTTATCTGACAAATGAACATGTATTTTGGGATAATGTATTCTCTAAACAAATTAATTTACAGTACATGAAATTACTTTAACGGCAGGTGTTTGTCCATGTGTGGAATTTACAGTTTCCATATTGCCTATTTTGTTGTCCGCAAATTTTGGATGATTTGATACATAATGAATTCCATTTAAATCCGACTGGTTTGTTTAGAAGTGCGTTCGGCACCTGATCGATGAAACGTTTTTATAAGCCCGCATTTCCACGTGGACGTATATTGTATGGCTCCTGACTCTACACTCTGTAAGGCAGTTGCCTCAGGAGACGCTTACTGATATCAAAACACTTGTGAATATATCAACTATAGCCAAGACAAATGTACAAATGGCAGTAACAGTTACATCACCGAAGTCAAACAATTGAACATAATTGCGAAATGCCATAACTTCTTCAGACAAGGTAAAAGTATTAAGTTTCAACAACTTCACAATCTACAATTTTACCAACAATTGCTGCATCTATTTTTCACAAATCCCCCAACACAACCCTCTCTTGAAAACGACCATTCAAATTATCTATGCCATTTACAATAAATTGATTACAGCTAGTTTGTGTCGAAGCCATCTCTTATCATTTGATCCTGACAAATAAACGAGGCTTCGGCACATTGATCAAGGACAATGCCACTTGGGTATTAACTTTGAAATTTGGAGAAATTTGATCCAGTATTTCCAGAAGCAATGATTTTTAACTGATCTATGGGGGATTAAAGCAAAGGGTTTACATTGGAAAACATAATACATGTATTTACGTAACGGATAATCTGGCGCCATTAACAGACTATTGTAGTAATCTAGTTTACTTGTTACAAATACATAAATTAATTTTTTCAATCTCTTGGCGATTTAATTGCATCGTAATCTTACTTAATTTATAGAGTGAATGAAAAGCAGATCTGCAAATTTGATCGACTTGGAATGTCACATGGCCATCATTGCCAAACAGAACACCTTGACTTCTAACGGAAAGAGATGGAATAACATCAAGTCCAGCCATTCGCAAATGATCATTTCCTAAAAGAACGCCTAGATGGGTTGACATCAAACCCACCCATTCACACACTTTCCATATGCTCAACATCTCGTTTGATGGTAAGATTTAAAGTGTATGACTCCAGTCTTATCGTCGTTAAGGATTAAAAGATTTGATTTCACCCTGTCTCTGATTTCAGCAAGGCAATCGTATATTCTTAAAAAATACAACAGATGGCTTATTACATACAAGATATAACCGGGAATGATTAGCAAACACAGAAATTCAAGATCACGGCGAGCAAAAATATCTTTCTTCCAAGTGGGATTGTATGTAACGTAAACAAAATTGACCCTAAGAGCGAACCCTGCAGTACACCGACAAGTAGTTCTGACGATTTTGAAGAGTGTGGTCAGATGTAAAAATTCGAGCGAGAAATCGAGCAAATGATAAAACAAGGCGGATGCTTGAAGCTATCCACACATAAAAAACGGTCTGGACTCAACCGTAGCTGTTGGTATCTACCTACCCAAAGCTTATGACCCTTAAATTTTAAGTAATAATTAATGCCATAAACTGTTTCACATCATAGGCTATACCATCTTTTAGCTTTATATGATTTCAAATAAGTTTAAAGTAAGAAGTTTTGTGTATACCATGTAACTAGATCCATCATATCTTTATGTACATCATGTAATGCTATTTCATATCACAATACAAATAAGTCTTATATGAATATAATAATTAAGGTGCTTTTTACCATTCACTTAATGCCTTTTGATGTCCAGAGACATACCGTATGGCTTCACCTAGTAGTGTTAGTCGATTTACTCCCACTATGCCAGTTCCTTTGTTATGGGATTAATTAACAATTAACGATGCAACAATGGGGATTAGTTAGGATTAATTAAGGGTCTACCTGGGGATTAAAACAGTTCCCTGAAAGACAGTTCCATTCAATACTTTATTCCATTTCACATCCGCTTTTTTATACATTTTTATCATTTTAGCATAGAATGTACAAGTTATCATTTAAACATTTCCTTTAATCATTTTCCATTCACTTACAAACATTTTCCTATAAAGCATAAATTTTCAATAATTCTAAAACTAATTTTTACAAGCCTACTAAGTGGGAGACAGCATCCCCGTACCGGATGACGGTGTAATTCCCTTCGTGGAGGCGCCTCTTTTCAGTTACCAGTCTATCTTCCAACTCCTGGTACTTTCTTTTTCTGGGCTTCATAGGGGCACCAGCAGTGGTTCCATATATAGTATCCTCTGAAGAGAGCTCATCCTCATGATAAATAGTTCACATGCTATATGTTAAGTGATAAATCTGCTGAACGATTAATTTGTTGAACAAAGTTCTGTACACCATGAAATTGGTCAACTTGATTAAGGTTTTAATTATAATCCGATAATCATTAACTGTTAGGGGATTAAAAACTGGCATAGTGGGTAGACCCCGGTTAGTCGATCATCTGTTTTCATTAATTCCTCTTTAATCCTGTATACTTACTTTGATAACCAATTAAACTAGGGTTTCATGATTGTTACTTACGGTTTCTCTTATTATTGTTTAATGTCTGTATATATAACACTGTCTCATTTTTTCCTCATTTGTAATTTGTGTGCTTCATAACGACCAGTGATTTCTTGTTACAGCCACCGTGTGTATATAATATAGTGATTGTTATCCATAGAACTGTGTTGTGTAATTTTAATATATATTGTAGCAGCTTTACGGTGCATCGGCGCCTTGAGTGTTGTCTTGTACGATTTCACAGAAGATAATGGTTCTTTAGATTTAATGGAATTTTTCACTGATACTTATACAACAAAATGAAAATGAAACAGGAGCAATGACAAGTTATGGTACCTAATACCGGAGAGCTTTCAATCGAAATGGCAGTATTACAATCTTGGATAGTCTTTCACATACATGTTATTTTGCCCATTTTATGATTATTTGAGACAATAATATCTCTCTCCATTTATCAAACCTCGTATACTAATGAAGAGTGTATAGAAAATTGTATAGAAAATATTGTAAGTTTTGTATTGAATGCCTGTAAGAAAAGTTAACGTTACTTTGTAAGATATCTGGTCAATATTGTAATGCATCACAATACGAAATGTTTGTTGTAACTTCCATACTCATGCTTAATAAAATTTGAAATGCATGTTTATAACCCAAAGATCTGGGTTCCTTTCGATATTTGCGCATATCGGATCTTAACTTACGGAATTATGGCCCCTGATTAACTTGTGGTCCCTCTTGGGGTCACAATTATTATCTGATTTAACAAACGTTTGATTTTATCACCGTTACACCATAATGAAGGTTAAGTTCGAATTTCGGGAAAATCGGACCAAAATTGCCGGACAAAATGGCCGCCGCTGGTATGCGAATTGTGTAAAAATATGGTATATCAAGTTTGTAACCCCTGTCGCGGTCACAATTTTAATCCGATTTTGATGAAACTTGAAATGCATATTTATTACCCAAAGATCTTGGTTCCTTTCGATGATCGCGCATATCAGAACGTAACTGATTATTCGAAAAATAACATTTTTAGCTGTGGGTCTTCTAGAAGTCACAATTTTTAAAAAATGTTTAAAGATACATTATGTAACATTTAGATAAAGAGCTAGCCATTCTTGCTATAATAGTTCGAAAGTAGATAATGTAAAATGAATAATTTGAAAATTTTATTCAAATTACTCTATTGCAAGTGAAGATATTAGCCTTTGAAGGTTTGACAGACGTGTGCAATAATTACAACCACGGTACTGGTTGATCCACGCTAAGTCTCGGTCCTCCATATTTGATTAAATCAAAGGATCGCTGAACCATTCTAATCTGTTTAATATCGGAAAAGATCTATATCTGGCAATGGTAGGTCTTCCTTTAAAACGGAAATGTTATCTAAATTATTAGACATTTATTATCATGACAAGACCCTAATCAATTATCGATGTTATCTGATCGATTCGGCTTTCATTAGATTTGAAACGGCCATTGATGATTAACCGAGACTTTGTATATTATCGTAGCAATGGTTATAATTAATGATGATAGCTAATATCTAGGTTCCAAGTGAAGCAATTTAACTGAAAATTTTAGCATATTCTCTTTTCATTATCTAATTCTTAACTATTATTGCGAGAACTGTCAGCTCTTTGTATAATCTTACCTAATGTGCCTTTAAGTTGCAATATGAAAATAACGCCTTACCCCCGTCTGTGATGAGGAATGGTTTCGTTTAGTGAACAAAGAAGAATCACGGTGAAAAATAGACCGTAAGGGTTCCACAATAACCTTGAAACAGGGATGGGGGTAAAGCGTTAATTTTTCATATTGCAGCTTAATAGGGACGGGTGGGAACGGTGAAAGGACATAGTCCGCCTCCCACTGCTCAAGACCCTTACGCGCAAGCGAATTATTGAAATAAAATTAAAAACCATGTTAGTCCCGAAATGACCTAGTTTGTGTCGAGTGGACGTTAAACCCCATATCCCCCTCTCTCTCTCACCGTTCCGAAAGGAACTAATGTTGTGTTTGAGTGTTTTATCCTAGGGTTGGTCTTATTTACCTAGAGTCCATCAAAACAAACATCCATCTATCAGTTCACCCAATCCCAGAACCTTTATTAAGGGAAACAACTCTATATACCATAATGGTTTAAGTAAATGTCAGACCACTTTTAACTAATTAGTATTAATCTACTTTTTTAAAAGTAGAATGGTGAGCATGTATGACACTAACCCTAAGGTAGTCCACTTGTGCACTGTACAAGTTTGATCTGGGTGGTGGAAATTTTAGTCTGGGAAAAAAAAATCAATCGTAGGAAATGTTATTGAATATAATTATCTGTAAAAAAATTAATTTTCAACGATGTTGGATATCCACTTGCTAAAATATTAAACATAAACGTACTTGGCCCCATATATTTAACGCACCACTCTTCGAGTTCAAAATGAAATGATATGGGGTTTAACGTCCTACTCTTCTGAACATAACCTGGCTAATGGAATACGGGCATTCGTCATACAGGGTGCTATGAGGGAAATTTTACCCGGGCAGCAGCGCTATGGCCTACTCTTATATCGAATTCCAACTACCAAGGGATCTTTGACGTGCACGCCAATGGGTACACGGGACTTCGGTTTTTCCTCCCATCCGAATGACTAGGCAGCTGTCCTTGTCCGAACCCCCGTTTTGCATCACTGACAAGTGGAAACCACGCCGAAAAATCGCTGTATACTATTCAAAAAAAGTAGGGGATATTTGATTTTGGGGGCATAATACTAAAATATGCAAATGACTACGAAAAAAGTCACTATAGAACCTAACAGAAGAAACATTTCCAGTTACATGTGACGCCCAAACGCACCAATAGCTACCGCATGGAATGCAGGTGATGCTTGGGATCATCATGGGGGTCCAACCCAAGATTTGCACGACTCTGACTTTGAATGTTACAGACATTGTGGCATTGAATTCCAGGGTGGAAACATCAGTTTAATTGTTTTAGTGACCAGAAAACAAATTTTGATATGCGTCGGCTTACCCAAAATGAAAGGTTACATGCCCTTGGCATGCTACAGATCGGCACAACACAGGCGGTTGTGGCGCGGACGATGAATGTTTCTCAGTCTGTCATAAGCAGGCTATGGTCCAGATACCGTGATACACAATCTGTACAGGACAGACCACGCTCAGGTCGACCAAGGGCGACAACTCAAGCCCAGGATCGATTTATCCGTACCTTGGCCTTGAGAAATCGTGTCATCACAGCAAATCAGATCAGCGCTCGTCTTCAAACAGACACTGGTGTGAGAGTGAGTGGCCAGACGATTCGGAATCGACTGCATAGGGGTCACCTTCGCGCCCGACGTCTTCGCGTGATCCCTTGTTTGAGAGATCATCACATTCAGGCAAGACGTCGTTGGTGTAGGGATCGTCAACACTGGGATAATCGACGCTGGAGCAATGTGATGTTTTCAGATGAGTTAAGGTTCACTGTTGATTTTTTGGACAGACGTAGGAGGGTGTGGCGTCGTCGAAACGAGCGCTTCCAAGACGTTAACGTCATCAGACATGATCGATTGGGGGGTGGTTCTGTTATGGTGTGGGGAGGCATCACTGTTGCTGGAAGAACGGCTTTACATGTTGTTGCAGGGCGTGTTACAGGCCAGTACTACCGGGACAACATCTTGGCAGTCCATGTTGTGCCGTTCGCACGACGTCATGGCCGCCGTTTCATCTTCCAGGATGACAACGCAAGATGTCACAGGGCCAGGATCGTTACAGGTTACCTCCAACAACAGAACATCACCACATTACCTTGGCCAGCACTGAGTCCCGACCTCTCCCCCATCGAGCATGTCTGGGACATGCTTGGACAGACGTTACGTCAACGCCAACAACGTCCTGCCAATGTCCAAGAACTTGCTGCTGCGTTGCAACAGGAATGGGACAATCTGGACCAAAATGAACTTAGACGTCTCATTAGGAGTATGCCACGTCGGATCAATGCTTGTTTGGCAAACAGAGGAGGATTTACCCGTTACTGACTTTGTTGTGATGCTGTGGTAACTTTGCTGTTTGACCCTGGGTATCATTTTACCCTTATAATGGTCAGTCTGTGCCTTACTTAGTCTAACGATCATTTGGAATAAATCGATGAATGTGAACTTCATTTCATTTTGTCATTTGTTTCTTCGTCAGTTTCATTAGGTGACTTTAATAACACTTAAAAATCAAATATCCCCTACTTTTTTTGAATAGTATATTTTATTACTGGCGTAGAACGTATCACGAAAATCGGTGTTCTCTTCACCACAGCGTCTTATTGTTCACATAACAGATCATATTCACGCTTATATTATGTAAAAGATACATAAAAACTAAGTAGGATTTAACATCCTATATATCTGATGTAACAAACACGAGCCACCTTGAACCTATATTATGTTATATAATACCATCCTTGTTGGTTCATATTAGCTGATGTTATTTTCAAAAACCGTCCTTTTTAACCCAGTATAGGAGCAGGACAGTAGGATGTTTAACCCGATTTTTATTTCATATCTTTTCAATAAATTCATATCATCACTAAGACTGAATTATAATTACAGGTGCTAATTGGGATGTTATATAGACGGTGAATATATAGTAGAGTCAAATTGTAGAATAACCCTAAAAAAAATTGCAAGAAAACGTTTTATTGCATTTTCTTATAGTATTTGGTCCAGAGAACAACATATCAAAAGTTTTCTGAAATTGAGCTACCGCAAAGGGTCTAAATATGACGTCAAACAAAATGGCCGCCATTGGACCAAAATCCCCTTTTTTCTGCTCATATTCTATCAAAGCCGTTGTTTGAGAAGGCTCAGGTGTAAGACAATGCTATTATAAAGCAATATCTTAGTAATTCATCACTTTGTGAGTGTTGTACAGTGTTTCCAAGTGACGCCATGGTGTTATAAGGGGTCTTTATGACGTCACGACGAAAATTGTTCCTTTCTGGTGGTTTCTTAGCCATTTCATTTGAAGTTATAAATGGATGGATTGGATAAATGCGGTCGATTGCTGCAATAGAAATTGCGATGACGATTTATGATCGGTCTAGACCTATATTTTCACCTAAAAATAGTCCCAGTCCGAAATCCGTGTCATAATGGGTCAACATGGCCGAAATTCAAAATAGCCACCTGTTTTGGCCGGCAAATTCAATTTTCCACTCAATTATCATAATATGATCGAGTTTGGTATCAACCTATACATTTTCGGGGTAAATCAATCCATTTCCATAAATACTATTGTGATAAGTGTTACCGCTGAATCAATATTGGGGGTTATACAAAATGGCGGACATTTTTGGCGGGAAAGTTCGTATTTTACATAAGGATGAAGTTTGGTGTCAAAATATACGTTTTAGAGGTAGCTGAATCCATTTTAGTACATATTTTAGTGATTAAGTATTTCAATATAGAAGAATTTCCAATTAGGGATTTAGATTACAGATTAGGAAGTTAATGATACTCTTACCTTAAAGCTTATACAATGACATTCATCGAGTATCAACTAAGTTTTATTTGGAGTGTCGCCCAGCTCACTGCAGTAGCGGCGTATGGGCATGGGCATGTCGACTGGGAACACTTCCAGGTCATTGCGGAAACTGATCATGCCTATTGAAGCACGTTGCTGATTTAACTCACAAACTAATTTGATAATGATCTACCCAACATTATTTCGGTGAAAAATACTATGTGGAATGTCACAACTTTCACTCCTGCACAATGTTGTAACACTTCTGGGGTCGAGGAGCCTGTATCACGGTCTAGACGGTCTGAGGTTCCAGAATTAATTCAAGATTAATACGCTAACTGTCACCATGAACTCTAATATGTAACCAGTAACTTGATCGTCTTCTCCGTCTTGGGGTTGTCAGTCTACTTTCAATTCTGAACCCCTACCCTTTGTAAGGAATGTCAGTCCCTGTTGATTGCTGCTATGTTCATGTAAATCATGTTGATATCTTTAGGCTTTGCTGGCTCCCCAGTCATGCAAAGTCTGCTTTAGATCTTCCCATATCACAACTTCTTTTACCCGTCACAGAATTTCAAGCTTATATCAACCATATGACCGCTGGCAACGGTCTTGAAATCTTGCAGACACAAATAAGCTTGATCACATCAAGCCTCTCCTTGGAGATTTGTGACACTATGGGGATGGATTGTGACTATCCTGGTCACTTATCGTCTAGGACCCTCTTGACTTATTACGTTAACTGTGTCATATACATCTTTATAACATCCATGATACAGGAAGCTACACACAGCTATGACATTAAAGGACAATATTGGTGCCAGTCAATATCACATATGTAATAGAACTGATTAAACACTTTCCAAATATAATATTACCACAGAGATCATCGCTACCACAGAGGAGTAATAAAGTATTCATGAATCGGAAGTGACGAACGCCAAAGGAAAACACGAGTTATTCCTCTATATAACTAACTGAAGTGACTAGTGATAACAGATACATGGGCGAATATCTGCTCACTAATAATTCCCTCGAAGACCTAAAGTTGCTGTGTGACACTGTGAGAGAATATCTTACAATTCATAAAAAGAATTGACTGCCACTACATAAGAGAACACGAAAGAAAACAGAAAAAAAGTTAGTGCATTACCATGTTTTTATAAGGTAGGGGAGACCGGGGCACATTGAACCACCATGGATATATCCTTTATAAATAATACTATACAACCCAACGCTATACAGTGTTCAATGTGCCCCGGTCTCCCCTATAGAATGGATAAAAAACAAGGGGCTGTACGGAGTATTTCTATGTTTCCCGTGTTCTCTTATCTTATGACACTTAATTACTTTATTGAATCGTCAGATATGCTCTTGCGGTCCCATATAACAACTTTTTGTCTTCGAAGGAATTATTAGTGAGCAGGAATTCGGCCGTTTATCTGTCATCACTCGTCACTTCAGTCATTCACATAGAGAGATAACTCGTGTTTTCCTTTGGCGTTCGTCACTTCCGAATCATGAATCCTTTATTACTCCTCTATGGTAGCGATGATCTCTGTGTTAATAGTATATTTGGAAAGTGTTTAATCAGTTCTATCACATGTGATAATGACTGGCCCCAATATTGTCCTTTAAATATGAGATAAATATAAGTTCTCTTTCCCCAGCTTGTTTCTCTTTACTCCACCATTTCGTAGGACAAGTTTACTGCCGATACCCCTCAACATCATATGGCTCTCCAACGACTAAACGGGGTAGTCTAATCAAAGTGGTGTATAATCGATGTCCGAATGATTTTCTTTGTGTCCCAGTCTCTCAGCCTAGGTGGCTGGTGGTATGATCTTACCCTGGGAAGCCTCTCAATGAAATCCGGAGAAACTTAAACAGTGAATGTTCTTTATAAAGAGGTTACGTGCATGAGTCAGTACTGAGCCCCGGGAAATTGACCAGGTAGTTCTTTCATCGGATTGGTCAGCTGTGAAGACCCCTACCCTAGATTTCAACACAGTTAATTTATATGGGCACCTAAGAGGGTAGCTAACCACGTTTCTAATGCATGGGATTACCATATTTGGATTATCAGACTATGATATCATTGCCCGATTATATCAAACTTCCAGACATATTCTTGTTATTAAACAGAGCACCTTACAGAACTTAAGTAACCTCTACAATATATAGCCCCTATAGTGTTACAGGTTGGCCTAGCTCCTACAGGTCTAATAGGGGAGATGAGTTTGTTTTGTGTTGCTCTCGTATTGATCATACATTTTGTTAAATACATTCGTTGTGTGCTTCAATAGGTTTGGCTCCACTGTAGATGTTGGTGCTCGGAATCGGACACAGTGAGTTGAGAGAGGCCTCTTTCATCATGCTAGCTTCCGCAATGAGCATCTGTCGACCTGATAGTCTAAATGGAATTTAGATGATGCTTAATGAATGCAAAAGTATTAAATCTGAGGCAGACTCAACCTCTCATAATCTCCAAGTCTCCAATGGGATGTCTACATATTTTGACCCAGGGGAATAACCAACAAGAGAAAGAGAGTCAAAAATAGAATCAGCTGCCTCCAAAACGTATATTTTGACACCAAATGTGGTCATTTTGTAAAATTCGAATTCCCCGCCAAAACTGGTCGCCATCAGGATTTATTTCCCAATGTTGACTCCGCGGTATAATTATTAACCCAAATGTGTATGGAAATGGGTTCAGAAATTGGATACAAATTTGCATTTTTCAGTCAAAACCGGCGGCCATTTTGAATTTTGGCAAATTTGACCCATTTTGGCGGTGCGCGGAAAAAAAGTCACAGTAAAAAAGTGACTTTTTTTCCTAGATTCATTTTGGCACTGATTTTGGGCTGGGACTTTATTTCGTGATAATATACTGTAGACCAACCATAAATCATAGTCGACATGCCTATTGCAGCAATTGTCTGCTCTTTTGCAATCCATCCAAATAGGGAATCATTTAATCACTAAAATATGTACAAAAATGGATTCAGCTACCTCGAATACGTATATTTTCACACCAAACTTGATCCTTATGTAAAATACGAACTTTCCCACCAAAAACTGCCCGCCATATTGTATAACCCCCAATATTGATTCAACGGTCACACTTATCACAAAAGTTTTTATGGAAATGGATTCAGTTACCCCGAAAACGTATAGGTTGATACCAGATCCGATCATATGATAATTAGGTGGAAAATGGAATTTACCGGCCATAACAGGCGGCCATTTTGAATTTCGGCCACGTTGTCCCAATTTGGCATGGATTTTGGACTGGGACTTTTTTAAAGTTAAAATATAGGTCTAGACCGAACGTAAATCGTCGTTGGCATTTCTATTGCAGCAATTGCCCGCATTTATCCTATCAATCCATCTACAACATCAAATATAATGGCTAAGAAACCATCAGAAAGGAACAATTTTCGTCGTGACGTCATAACGACCCCTTATAACACCATGACGTCACTTGGAAACACTGTACAACACTCACAAAGTGATGAATTACTAAGATATTGCTTTTATAATAGCATTGTCTTATACCTGAGCCTTCTCAAACAACGGCTTTGATAGAATATGAGCAGAAAAAGGGGATTTTGGTCCAATGGTGGCCATTTTGTTTGACGTCATATTTAGACCCTTTGCGGTAGCTCAATTTCAGAAAACTTTTGATATGTTGTTGTCTAGACCATATACTTCAGGAAATAACCATAAAACGTTTTCTTGCAATTTTTTTGAGGTTAGCCCATTTTTTTCATTACTTTGACCCCACTAATAGGCTATTAAGACATGGGGTAAAATAAAATCGGATGCCCTATTGTTTTTTTCTGGGCTAATGAAGACATAAATTGTGCTATTGGGGAACTTTGGTCTGGAAAGCGGCACCCCGGCCTGCCCTTTATTTCAAATTTACGGGCAAGTGAATATTTATGCGGGGCCTCGGTGTTCCGTTCCATTCGAACGACAAGGGGGGGGGGGTAAAAAGGACATAAGTGTGAAAAATACTTTACACTATTAAAACATACATGAACTGAAAAGGAGTGGGGTTTAACGTCCTACTGTATTGCTCCGCACTGGGCTAATAAAGGAGGGCATACGCCATTTTGCTATTAGGGAAATTTTGTCCGAATCGAATTCCAACAGTCTAGGGATCTTTTACGTGCACGGGACCTCGGTTTTTCGACCTACCCTAGCGGCTCGCCAGCTGTCCTTGTCATTAAAACGTACATTGCTTAAACACAAGGTAACAGTTTATTAAAATTAAAATGAATAACCACTTAACAACATGTATTAATTAAACATAATACTCTCAGTTTATTTTTTAAAAAATTGAAAAAACATTACAAAACATGTATATACATTGTTTAAACATAAAAAAATAACACATTGTCATGAATATATACATAGTTAAAACATAATGTATTCAAATCCAACTATTCATTACAACAGAAGCACCATATTAAATGTTAATTACAATATAATTAAAGCACATCATGGAAGCCCGAATAAATGATATTTTAACATCCAATACTGAAAATATTAACAATATTAAAATCTAATATTAATAATTACAACTACTAACAATAATAACAATTTGCATTACAGAAATTACAACTACTAACAATAATATCAATTTGCATTACAGAAATTACAACTACTAAACAATAACAAAAATCTATGTAACAGAAATTATAACTTCTAAACAATGATATCAAATTGTATTAAAGAAATTACAATTACTAAACAATAATAACAATTTGTACAGATATTACAACTACTAAACAATAATAACAATTTATGTAACAGAAATTATAACTTTTAAACAATAACAAATTGTATTAAAGAAATTATAACTACTGAACAATAATAACAATCATAAGTACTAACAATAATAGAAATTACAAATACAACAACTACTAACAATAATAACAATGCCTGTTGAATAATAACAATGCAGGTTGAATAATAACAATGCGTGTTGAAAAATAACAATGTGTGTTGAATAATAACAATGCGTATCGCAAAAAGTACAATTCCAACAATAATACTATTTAGTGTTGTAGAAAATAATTCATTTGGTTCGTATTTCAGCAGTGTGCAATTGTCCCGATTCGTTCAATTGTCCCGCTAATACAGGCTCGGAATCTGATCTAATCATGGGATGTTGTTATTAAGGGGCACGGCACCATCCATGTAAAGTCTTTATATTACTAAGACGACATTGGGTTTGAAGCCAACTCTTGTAATAACTTCACTCTGTTGAGAGATCATGGCCTTGAGAGTTTGTGAACATACAACGTAACTCATAATGACCTATTTAATTCGATATGCTGATCAGGTAGGTAATGTCAATGCACATGGATTTATATTGACCCAAACACAGGATTCATTCGAGTTCTATCAAGGATGTCCATTCTCCCAAAACTTATCGAGCTCCATGAAGGATGCCTATTCTACCCAAACTTGGGGCAATAATGTGTGTCATTCCCATAACTGTCGAGTTAGAGTAATGGTGTACACTCTTCCTAAACTTGATGAGCTGTATCAATGATGTGACTCTATACAATCGCGATAATATTCATAGGGCGTAAATCCGGGCTGATCACGATCCCTGTCAATACCCAATAACAAGGCAACCGTTTCGGTGTTTTTGCAACTGTCGGTCGGATCCAGTGAGGACTCAACACGATTCAGGATATTGATGTAGCTTTTATGTTTCAACAGCTTTTGAACTCGAGCATGGTCATAATGCTTCACACAATAATATATCAACGGAGTACTACTTCCTTGATCAATGTTACGTTCTAGGGCCTTCTCGATTAAAATATTCACCATTTCGAAATCTCTATTCAAATAAGCGACGTCTAGTAACGAAGCATTGAAGGGGATGCCGCGTTCGATTAATATTTGCGTCCACTTTACGTCACTATATTTCACAGGATACAATAACAAACATTTGCAAGTGGAGGAATCCTGATTCAGATATCTCTCCATTAAAATCTCCACCATGTGTGAGTCCTGTTTACGGTAAGGGATTTCTAGTAACGAAACACCAATGGAAGTGATGTGTTCAAGTAATATTTCGGCCCGTGTCCTGTTATCGGACGCCAAGGCATATTGAAGCAGACGTGTTAGAGTGCTCTGGTCGAAAGACTTGAAATTTTGTTGTTTGCATAACAATATGTTGCCAATCGGCCCGTTGTGAAGCAAGAGAGCCATGTCTAGTGCGGTTTGGCCATTCTTATTAGTTAGTGTAACGTCAATCCCACTCTTCACTAGTAACTCAACCACTTCCACATTTTCAATTCGGACAGCCAGATGTAGTGCCGAATCCTTAAATCGGTTCGTCTTATTTAATTGACAACCACTGTTTATCAATAACCTGGCAATATCTAATTTATTTGCTGCCACCATTAAAGGCGTGTTCCCAGTGGTGTCAGTGTGATCTGGGTTGGCACACGAATATCTGTTGTTCAGTAATACCTCTACATGATGAGCATGGTTATTCGTGATGGCCGTTAACAGCGGAGTATTACCATAGGAATCGGTATACTCAACGTTGGCCCCTCGTTTTAGAAACAAAAGAATATCAAAAGTATCACCACATTTGCATGCTCTAAGCAATTCTTTACTTCCGCTGTTTCCCATCCTACGCACATTGCTCCGTTCGATAAATTAAAACTGTTCGCTGCCGTTCCAGTATCTTCTTTAGAGTCCAGTTTGGTGACGTAACGATTGCGGTTCTCCGTCCGATCAAATAACCATTTTTTTTTTAAAGTCGTATAGTGTTCCGTTTGATAAAATTGTTCACTGTCGTTGCAGTATCCTCACGTTCGGTCACTCAGCGGTTGCAGTACTCCAGCCGAGCAAATAACCAGATTTTTAAGTTTTGACTTGGTGGTGTTTAATCGGGTATAAACAATAACGTCCAGGGTGGTGGATTTTGGTACCGTTTGTCACTAATATGTATTTATAGTTCTGCCAGTATTGTTGTTCTAAAATATAGAAAAGTAAAATATAAGACATTACAGAGTAAAACGTTAAACTGGCATTATGTGAGGGATAAAGTACGGGACTGCGATCATACTGAGGAAAGGAATACTGAGGTTTTACTTTCAAGGGTTTTTTTTTCTGAAGTCTTTCTTCCCCCCAGCATAAACTAAGTCGAGGACTTTAACTTGCTTATAAACAGTCTATGTTTACATGTACGTAAAATGAGAATATCCCAGAATTCCAGTGAGAATTTTTACATCACGTTTTCTTATGGAAAATAGAACCTACCCTGGAATAATTCGATACCGGTTTCAAGAAAAAATTCCAGAAGAATAATCTCAAATTCGCTTCTGACCATTATCAGACCGCAAGTTATTCTGGATATAGTAAACCCTAAAGATCAAAGAGATTTAACGTTATAGGTTTATAAACAAGAGCTAAATATGTCTTGCTGTCTTTCATTAGGGCTGAAATGTTATCAACTTTCATTGCCTTTACATTATCTTTTTAAAAACTATTATAGTGAGAACTGTCAACTCGTTATCTAATCTTCCATAATTCCGCTTTAATTAATTATGAGTTGACCTAATGCAATGTCGTTCATACCAGCGTCGTCGTTTAGCTTGTGTCCTTACCCATATACATATTGGAATATACTTATCCGTGGCCAACCAACATACAGAGTAAATTATGACACTTTACTAGGATCCAACGCGCAACTCGTGAACCATATACAATCACTATGTGATATATATAGAGAATCTCCTACGAGTGTTTTTTGATATCAAAAAATATCAACACAAGTTGATAAAGTGAAAAAAACGAGGCTCTGCCGAGCTTTTTTTACTTTATCAACGAGTGTTGATATTTTTTGATATCAAAAAACACGAGTTGGAGATTTTATTTATCACCCAATCGTTTCTTACATGCACAAATAAATAAATATAATTATTTGGTATAGATTTCACTTTTAAGAATCTAATTACATTACAGCGTAGTGATACATCAGTTTTTTGACAGCGGTTTAGCTATTGCAAAGTCCTATATATTGACCCAGTATTTCCATCAAGGTCAATTAAATAAAAACAGTTGCTTTTTAACTAAAAAAAAGTCACTTTTTATTTAAAATAAGTGGTTTCTTTAAAATAAAAGAAAGTAGTTCCTTTTTGATTGACCAATCAAATTCATGTAAAGCGATATCTCCTAAGGAGATATCGCAGTAGATTATGTAATTTATCATACAAGCGATATCTACTGTCAAATGTGTTATTGGGTGATAAAATGCTTTATCCCGGTTATACGTGTCAAGGAACAAGATTGCATGCCCAATTTTCTGGGTTTTCTCCAGGTCCCCCCTTCCCCCTCCCCCACTGCTGAAGTAACCAACGCGCAAGCGAATTATTGAAATAAAATTGAACCATATGTTAGTTCCGATGTAACCTACTTTGTGTCGGATGGGGGTTAAACCCCCTTTCTCTTTCACTCTACTTACTACGAGCAGAATACAATGTTTAACCCGTTGCAAGAGAGAGAGAGAGAGAGAGAGAGAGAGAGAGAGAAATGGGGTTTACCGTCAACTCGACACAAACTAAGTCGAATCGGGCTTAAGATGGTTCAATATTACTTCAATAATTTGTTTAAGCGTTGAGGTCTTTCTCAGTGGAGGACCCGGAGAAAACCCACGAGTTTGGACAGGCGGCTTAATCCTTGTCGTGTACAACCGTGGAATCGAAACCACGACATTTGACTAAATGACAGACCTTATGATACAACGCGAACGCGCTAACAACCATTTGGCCATCCAACCCCACTAACCCGTTCCGCATCTTGAACATGTCGACTACATTATAGTGAGAAAAGATTGTCCAGTTTATTTTAGCGTAATAAGAATCCCTATTGAATTAAAATAGGGTTACCCGCTATGTATATGTGATAATCCTGTCGACATTTTCTTGTGGGCGAACATAATTGACTGGCCTATTCAAAATCTGATTGAAGCCGGTAAGTTATCTAACGTTGGTATTTTTATTTATTTCCTTGATTAATTGTTAAAGGAGCTAAATCCCTACTATTTCGGTCCTAGAAATTGACTCAAATGGGTCGCAACGGATATAATACCCCAAATTTAAAATCGGTGGTATTTGTCGAAATACGCCAGAAGTCTCAGTCAAATGGCAATCTCTAGCGTCTACACTGATAGTATTTATTGCGCATGCTCTGGTCTATGATATCACCCAGATGGAAGTTGGCATGAAACTCCAGAAACGAACGAACAGATAAGAATTTGAGGTCACCGTTTGACATGACTTGTGGAATATGTCTAGCCTAGTTCTTCGAGTCCCTTGTAACAAATGGCACTGAAACGCATTATGGTACACGATTCGTGTATCAATGGTTAAGTGTTATATATTGAATATCAGAAGCCCATCTTTTCCCGGTAAGATCACATCATCGATGTTGATTTAAATTAACAAATAATTGGTGTTTTCAATGTCGAAGACTTTGGATGATCTTGGGTTAGAGACTTAGCTACTTTAAATTAGGCCAAGAGAAATTGACACAACACAAACTATGTCATTTTGTGAGTAACATATTATGTTTCAAACTTGTTTCAAATCTGAAGAACCGGGGTTGGACGGGCGACTCTTCTCCTTGTCACGTGCAATTGGGGAATCGAAACCACGCCACGACAGACCTTATGATACAACGCACACGCTTCTATACGCAAAGTGAAAAAACAAAACAAAACGTAATGTAGATCTGTATTATAATCAGATTGTACGTTTTAACTTCAGTGATTTTGACAGGAAATTGAAATGTAAATGAGCAAGCGAATGGAAAACAAAATATCAATAAAATGTTTACACCATTCGTTTAATTTTTTCAATATCCAAAATCATGTTGAAATATATTCAAAAGGATGGAGGCACACAGAAAAATGCCCGGACAGGAGACCTACAGTATACATTTTAATCATATCCACGTCAATAGGTACTGATTTCTTCTACTTTACGATCACGTAATAGTGTAATTGTATTTGATTAATTTATACCACTGGACAAGTCTCCCCGAACCCCTCCCTGTCACAGGATCTGAGTGCCGTAGATATTCATGTTTCATAGAAATGGAAAGAAATTAGGTTTAGTATCTTACTGTTTCAACACCAGCCGGGATAATGAAGATGGATTTATATTTGATAAACATTACGTGTTTAGGATATGACTTTGAATGGAGGTGAGATAAGACACGCTTACTTATGTATATAGAAACGTAATATCTGTATACCATAACAGTCAGCAACCACACACGTGATACACATGTAGACCTATGTATGTATATAGAAGTGTATTACCTATATACTATAACACGAAATGAAATAAAATGGGGTTTTTGAAGTCCTACTGATCTGCTTCGAACTGGACTAATGTGTGCTATACGGGAAATTTTGCCCGGACAGCGGCACTATGGCCTACTCTTATATCGAATTCCAACTGTCAAGGGATCTTTTACGAGCACGCCTATGCGAACCACTAGACAGCTGTCCTTGCCAGGCCCTCCGTCCTACATCACTGACAAGGGGGAATCGCGCCTAAAAACCTGGATGCAGAGATCTAACACCCGACCTCCAAGCTAGCGAGCAAGTCACCGAGACCCCATACTATAACACAGTCAGAGACATACACAAGTCATAAGACATTAGTAAGTACAGGGCGACTGCAACACACATAAAGTACACAAAGACAAATATATGGACAAGACACAATACGAAGAAATCACAAACAAACGAACAATTCAAACCATGTGAATGGACCCGGTGCCTACTGCGCTGTAGGCCTACAGTCCTGGGATTGTAGTTATACAGACTTCAGTCAAAAATGAAAACTTACAAATAGGAATACAACCCAGAGAAACCATTGTGTAATGTAAACATATAGAAGTAAAAATTAACTATACAAGTAACCACACGGGGGAAATTAACAAATCGGGTAGTCTAAAACTAAATGCTCCCAGTCAAATGAGAAAAGTAGACTTATGTATATAGAAGCGTATTACCTACTATAATACAGTAAGCGACATAACACAGTATACTTATGCATAGATTTGTTTTATGTAATTATGTGTGATGCAGTCCCGGATAGGTCCCTATGATCCCCGAATCTCCCACACACCTGTTCGTAAGGCCCCACAAAATATCCCTAAAAACACAAGAAATACCTACCGTGTTTTAACAGGCGTCCATGTTTCTCCTTGAACGCTTGAATCCCTCGGTTAGCCATGTGGAACTATTATGACTACTATCGTTGATAGATCTCTTCACATCTACACGAACATGCTGTTAAATTATAGACATAAATTCACCTGACCCCTTTATCAGTATCAGGGAAATACCCTTTTAACAAAATTAGCACTTGTCTCGTGTATCTTGATTGAAACCAGATTGTATTACTTCAACGGTATGTAAATATAGTGTGAATATAAATGAAATGAAATGAAATGGAGTTTAAAGTGTAACTATTCTGCTCCGGCTGGGCAAAATGAAGACGGGCATACAGCGTGCTATGGGAGAAATTTTACCCGGGCAGCGGAACTATGAAACTTCTCTTATATCGAATTACAACTGCCAATCACGGGACCTCGGTCTTTCGTCTCATCTAAATGACTAGACAGCTGCTCTTGTCAGGCTCTCCGGTGAACTTTCTCGACCACTGCAGGGACCGAACACGAGACCTCCAGATTAGCGAGCCAGTGTCTAAATTACCCACTTATCCACCGTGGTTCCCCGGATGAATATAATAACAAGCGGTGTTGGTTTTATGTGAAATGTTCATTGAAAGTGTGACTACTGGATGGATTAAATAAACGTATTTTACAAGGTGCGAATTGTTAGTTCTATTCCACATGGCCACCTGCAGATTTCACCAAGGTCACGAGATTTAAACAGAGTTGTGGAACGTGACTGCTGTCCAAGATAAGGATAAAGGCTGGGTCTAGGGTTAGGGTTAGGGCTTGCCATGCTTACATCTCGTGAACAATGACATCTGCAGGTGGCCATGTGAAACATATCTAACCGGTGCCAATGGAAACATCATTTCAAAAAAACATACACACAAATTTATCACAGAAGAAATAGTCCAGTCGATTCCACGGCCATAATGGTACGTGGCATGGAGTAGGGTCGCCTGTCCAACTTCGTGGGTTTTCTCCGGATTCCTCCCACTGCTAAAGACCCCTACTCGCAAGCGAATTATATTATCAAAATTAACCCATGTTAGTCCCGAAATGACCTAGTTTGTGTCGAGTGGACGTTAAACCCCATTTCCTCTCTCTCTCCACGGCCATGTACACTCAATATTATCCTGGCTTACTTTCAAAAGATAACGCATACTGTTATTTATCATGTTATAAAAATAGTTACCCATTGAGTTGAAAGTCAAAAACTTGTAGTTTTGGTAGTAACCTAAGAATTTTCAAACCGTTTATTTATTTTGATATGATGGTGTACGGCCTGTTGAGAGATAACAGCCGTAATAAACTATATGTATTTGTTTCTCAGTTATTAAAATAAGTACAGGTCCAAATCCGATTTGAAAAATAAATAACAGTTGGTGGCGTTTGATCCACCGTAAAAAATAAATTAATTTGCCCGTTTCCATTACATGTGCATGAAATGAAATGAGGTGAAGTGAAATGGGGTATAACGTCCTACTCTTCTCCGACTAACCTTGGCTAAAGGATGACGGGCATACGCCATACAGCCTACTCTTATTCCAACTGCCAAGGGATCTTACACGCGCACGCCAATGTGTACGCGGGACCTCGGTTTTTCGTCCGACTATGACAGCTGTACTTGTCAGGCCCTGACTTCTGCATCACTGACAAGGGGAAACCACGCCAATGCAGGGATCGAATATTAAATATGCATGTCTGCCCATTGCTCGGCTTTCTTTTGCTCATAAATATCATAAATATTATATAAACTATTAATTATCAATTAATGAACATTAATGAGGCCGTTATCAACGCTCGATGCCACCGTCAGACTGCAATAGGTATTGGATATGGATATGTTTTGTTGTGGATGAAATCGCCGTAAAAATGGATAATCGATACGTTTGTTTAGTATCATAACATAGGTAGCAATGGCGATCGTTCCTCGCCTAAAATTGAATCGCTGATATATATATCTGTTCAGAGTGAAGCAACTTGACTGAAATTGTCAGCAATTTGACTGAAATTGTCAGCATTTAACTATTATAGTTAGAACTTACCTAATGTCTCATTTATAAATTAAGTTGGATGCGTATGACGAATAAAATAATGTCCTATTGTGCGAGGAGATGGGGTGGGTACAACACAAGTTACTTGTTACTATTTAACAACACAAACTTGTGTTAAATGTTGAAATAACACAAGACTTGTGTTAAAATTAATCAAACAACACAAACTTGTGTGAAAAGCTACACAATACTTGTGTTAGAATTTTTGAAACTTGTGTTGAAATTTTTGAAACTTGTCTAGTGTCATACAAACTTGTGTATAACCACCAACAAAAACTTGTGGTCAAGTAATCGTCAATATTATGCACAATTATGTGGTATTATCTTTACTTAGTTCCAAAACGACTGATGAATACGCCGTCTTGACCCCTGGTCGGTTACTCAAACATCCATTTATCCCTTTTATTACATGTCTTGAAAATTTCTTTCTGTAGATAGGAATGATTGTCCATGACCTTGTATACCCAATCACTAAGTCTGTAAGATGATTTTTCTGTCAAACAAATCCAGGAGTTGTTTTTGTTTTTTGTAACGAATACGGAGACTCGAGTTGTTGAAAGATGTCAATACTATGCAAACTGTAGATTTGCAAACCTCCACCAGGATTAACAGCTGCAAGGCAGTGGTACCTGTTTGAGAAAAATCCGTGATGAAACTCAAGATGTCCAAGACCGACAATATTGTAACCTCGTGATGTTAACGAAAACCTTGACGAGGTAACGGGTACAACATGCCTAGGGCCGACAGTCTTATTACCTCATACTAACGAAAACCATGACGAAATGACCGACTTCGAGTTGGATCTGTTCGTGGGCGTGGTCAAACAACAACCCGTGCAAATAATCAATCGAAGAACATTGACCAGCCAAACGTGGTCGTCGTCATGGTCAAACCGCGAACAGTGGCATTGTTCCACCACCAGCAAAATGTGGTTACCACAGGCGTTAACGAAATAATAATTTAATCATCATAATAAACGCCCACTACCAACGTGCCACTACCAGCTAAATCATAGTAAAATGAACTGACTCATTTAAGTGGCCACATTTCCAGTGCTTGAGTTACATTGTTTTACAAATCAACCGATTTTGAGTGCTAAAATGATTTGAGGTACATTGTTATTTCATCTGTTATTACATGTTATAAGAAATAATGGAAGTTTTACCAATAGTAGACCGCCCCCCCCCCACACACTCAAAACAAAATCGAATTAGCCCCCCCAAATATTTCGCCAAAATAATGATTTCTTAGGCGTGTTCTTAGCCGGCCACATCCTCAGCCCCTCCAAAACATTCTGTAGCCCCCGTCCCCCCGCCAAAAAAAACATTCAATAGCCCCTCCAAATTTTGAGAGCTGGCTACGGACCCGTAATAGACACTTACCTGAAAAATGAACATGTATTTTGAGATAATGTATTCTCTAAACAAATTAAATTACAGTACATGAATTTACTGTAAATGTGTTTGCCCATGTGTAGAATTTACAGTTTCCATATTGCCTATTTTGTTGTCCGCAAATTTTAGATGTTTTGATACATAAAGAATTCCACTTAAATCCGACTGGATTGTATAGAAGTGCGTTCGTCAACTGACCGATGAAACGTTTTTATAAGCCCGCATTTCCACGTGGACGTATATTGTATGGCTCCTGACTGTACACTCTGTAGGGCACATTTTTTTTAATCCCATATTGATTAAAATGTACATGTATGATTCTGACCCGAAGATCTCGATTTCGAACAATATTGGCGCATATCGGACCGTAACTTCCTGAACTATGGTCCCCGATTGAACAATATATCCCACGGTTTTAGCGTGTGAAACCTATACAGGTCACAATAGTTTGAATTTCGTGAATTGATTTGTGCCCTTGGTCCTGTATCACTATCACTTTGAAGATCAGAGCAATGCTCACTCTGTGTTCCCGTTTAAGTCTGCCACATTTTATTTTCAGAAAAAACAAAATATTTTCAGTAATTTTTATTACATTTTTAGGTACATAAATACATACAATTTTCTTCTCTGCTTTGGGGAGGCCCATGGTTTAAAGGCTTTTTCAAAATCAGGGGTAAATTTTTTTCCAACACAAAGTACTATTAAATTACACAGTTTATTTGTGTTTAATGACTTTCTGTATTTGTTATTTTAAATAATATTTTGCCATCTAAATCGTACTTCAAACTCGGCAGTTGCCTCAGGAATTGTGAGTGGGCGCTTACTCATATCAAAACACTTTGGAATATATCAACTATAGCCAAGACAAATGTACAATGGCAGTAATAGTTACATCACCTAAGTCAAACAATTGAACATAATTTGCGAAATGCCATAACTTCTCCGGACAAGGTAAAAGTATTAAGTTTCAATAACTTCACACAATCTACAATTTTATCCACAAATGCTGCATCTATTTTTCACAAATTCCGTAACATAACTCTCTCTTGAAAACGACCATTCATACAATAAATTGGTTACAGCTAGTTTGTGCATCCCTGCTTTGTGTTGAAGCCATCTTTGGTCATTTGATCCACAAAAATAAATGATTCTTCAGCACATTGATCAAGGACAATGTCAATTGGGTATTAACTTAGAAATTTGAGAAAATTTGATCCAGTATTTCCAGAAGCAATGTTTTTAACTGATCTATGGGGAATTGAAGCAAAGGGTTTACATTGGATAACATAATACATGTATTTACGTAACGGATAATCTGGCACCATTAACAGACTATTGTAGTACAGTAATTTTTCAATCTCTTGTCGATTTAACTGTGTCCTAATCTTACTCTTACTTAATTTATAGAGTGAATTGCCAAACAGAGCACCTTGATTTCTAACTGAAAGAGATGCATAAACATCAAGTCCATCGATTCTCAAATGATCATCATTGCCAATAGGACGCCTAGATTGATTGACATTAAACCCACCTATTCACACAATTTCTATATTCTCAACATCTCGTTTGAGGTAAGATATAAAGTGTATGACTTCAGTCTTATCTTCATTAAGGATTAACAGATTTGATTTCACCCCGTCTCCGATTTCAGCAAGGCAATGGTATATTCTTTAAAAATACAACAGATGGCTTATTACATACAAGATATAACCGCGAATGATCAGCATACACAGAAATTCGAGATCACGGCGAGCAAAAATATCTTTCTTCCAAGTGGGATGGTATGTAGCGTAAACAAAATTGACCCTAAGAGTGAACCTTGCGATACACCGACAAATAGTCCTGACGGTTTTGAAGAGCGTGGTCAGATGTAAAAAATCTGGTGAGAAATCAAGCAAATGATAAAACAAGACGGATACTTGAAGCTATCCACCTATAAAAAAACGGTCTGGGCTCAACCGTAGCTGTTGGTATCTACCTACCAATATCTTACGACCCCTTTTATTTTAAGTAATAATTAATGCCAGAAACTGTTTCACATCCTAGGCTATACCGTCTTTAAGCCTTATATGATTTCAAATAAGTTTAAAGTAAGAAGTTTTGTGTATACCATGTAACTAGATCCATCATATCTTTATGTACATCATGTAATACTATTTCATATCACAATACAAATAAGTCCTATATAAATATAGTAATTAAGGTGCTTTTTACCATTCACTTAATGCCTTTTGATGTCCAGAGACATACCGTATGGCTTCACCTAGTAGTGTTAGTCGGTTTACCCCCCCACGCCAGTTCCTTTGTTAAGGGATTAATTAACGATGCAACAAAGGGGATTAGTTAGGATTAATTAAGGGTCTACCTGGGGATTTCCTTTAATCACTTTCCATTCACTTACAAACATTTTCCTATAAAGTATAAATTTTCAATAATAACAAAACTAATTTTTACAAGCCTAAGTGGGAGACAGCATCCCCGTACTGGATGACGGTGTAATGCCCTTCGTGGGGGCGCCTCCTGGTATTTTCTTTTTCTGGGCTTCATAGAGGCACCAGCAGTGGTTCCATATATAGTATCCTCTGAAGAGAGCTATATGCTAAGTGATAAATCTGCTGAACGATTAATTTGTTGAACACAGTTCTCTACACCATGAAATTGGTCAACTTGATACAGGTTTTAATTATAATCCGATAATCATTAACCTGGGGATTAAAAACTGGCATAGTGGGTGGACCCCGGTTGGTTTATTCCCGCGAAGGCGCAGTTATTGACCGTAACGGATTAAAAAAGGTCGTTTTCGACGCCTTCACGGGAATCCAGCCCTAAGGATTAAAATGGATTAAAAACGTAACAATGGTGTTATAGATTGTTATGATAAGAATTTACACTTTCATAATCCCCACTGTAACTAATTAACCAACATTTTAGCATCAGATAAGAAATAAAAAACATAACTATACTATAATATAACAAAAATTAATTTAATTTCGTCAAATAAATAAAAAAAATAATAGAAAGCAAAAATTAATTTAACTTCGCCAATAAAAACAACTATAATATAACAAACAGTAGTTCAATTTCGCCAAATACGACACTTTGTCTAAATACTCGACTAATGTCAATTCATCTTGCTGGTGTCTTCGTTTCAATTCCTCGAGCAGGTTTTGAATTGGAGCATATTTATATCTTTTCTTTGGTGGTTCCTGTCCCCCAGCATATTGGACGATTCTTATCTCATTAATATTTTGTTCTTGTTTCAAAAATGTGATCAATTCAAAAACATTAGGGTGGGCCTTTCCAACTAGCTTTTTGACCCTTGAATGCCATCCTTCCAGGGTGTTGTTGGTTCTGTGCTCCTCTGTCTCGTAGTGGTTCCACTGGTGAGTTGAAAATTCTCCCTCGAACCATTGATTTGTAACATAATCGGCCAATTCTGTTATTTTTGGATTGGCTGGCATTTCTGCTACAATGTGAAGGTATGCATCTTCAACCTGCAAGTAAAATAGAATTGGTAAATAAATTTGATAACAAATACGAATGTGGCGACCACAGTGGTCAAAACGTTCCACATCTACTCAAATAACAGAAATCCAGGGCCTGTCTATGCAGCAAGACATAATAAAATACACCTACCATTTCAACTGGTACCAACGGTAGAGCTGCAAATCTCCGTACCACCTTCTGTATTTCTTGGTCTTGCCTATAATGCCACTGTAGTCCCACATTCTGTGTTCTTCTCCAAACACACTGGGTAAAATGAAACTTACGGAATTATGGCCCCTGATTAACTTGTGGTCCCTCTGGGGGTCACAATTATTATCTGATTTAACAAACGTTTGATTTTATCACCGTTACACCATAATGAAGGTTAAGTTCGAATTTCGGGAAAATCGGACCAAAATTGCCCGACAAAATGGCCGCCGCTGGTATGCGAATAGTTTAAAAATATGGTATATAAGTTTGTAACCCCTGTAGAGGTCAGAATTTTAATCGGATTTTGATGAAACTTCAAATGCATACTTATAACCCAAAGATCTTGGTTTCTTTTGATAATCGCGCATATCAGAACGTAACTGATTATTCGAAAAATCACATTTTTAGCTGTGAGTCTTCTAGAAGTCACAATTTTTAAAAATTGTTTGAAGATGCATTCTGTAAGATTTAGATACAGAGTTAGCCATTCTTGCTATAATAGTTCGAAAGTAGATAATGTAAAATGAATAATTTGAAAATTTCATTTAAATTACTCTATTGCAAGTGAAGATATTAGCCTTTGAAGGTTTGACAGACGTGTGCAATAATTTCAACCACGGTACTGGTTGATCAAAGCTAAGTCTAGGTCCTCCATGTTTATTAAATCAAAGGATCGCTGAACCATTCTAATCTGTTTAATATCGGAAAAGATCTATATCTGGCAATGGCAGGTCTTCCTTTTAAAACGGAAATGTTATCTAAATTATTAGTCATTTATTATCATGACAAGACCCTAATCAATTATCGATGTTATCTGATCGATTCGGCTTTCATTAGATTTGAAACGGCCATTGATGATTAACCGACACTTTGTATATTATCGTAGCAATGGTTATAATGATGATAGCGAATATCTAGGTTCCGAATGAAGCAATTTAACTGAAATTTTTAGCATATTCTCTTTTCATTATCTAATACTTAACTATTATTGCGAGAACTGTCAGCTCTTTGTATAATCTTACCTAATGTGCCTTTAAGTTGCAATATGAAAATAACGCCTTACCCCCGTCTGTGATGAGGAATGGTTTCGTTTAGTGAACGAAGAAGAATCACGGTGAAAAATTGACCGTAAGGATTCCACAATAACCTTGAAACAGGGATGGGGTAAAGCGTTAATTTTTCATATTGCAGCTTAATAGGGACGGATGGGAAAATCGGTGTTCTCTTCACCACAGCGTCTTATTGTTCACATAACAGATCATATTCACGCTCATATTATGTAAAAGATACATAAAAAACTAAGTAGGATTTAACATCCTATATATCTGATGTAACAAACACGAGCCACCTTGAACCTATATTAAGTTACATAATACCATCCTTGTTGGTTCATATTAGCTGATGTTATTTTCAAAAACCGTCCTTTTTAACCCAGTATAGGAGCAGGACAGTAGGATGTTTAACCCGATTTTTATTTCATATCTTTTCAATAAATTCATATCACTAAGACTGAATTATAATTACAGGTGCTAATTGGGATGTTAAATAGACGGTGATTAGAGGCTATAATGACATGGGGAAAAATAAAATCGGATGCCCTATTGTTTTTTTCTGGGCTAATGAAGACATAAAGTGTGCTATTGGGGAACTTTTGACTGGAAAGCGGCACCCCGGCCTGCCCTTTATTTCAAATTTACGGGCAAGTGAATATTTACGCGGGGCCTCGGTGTTCCGTTCCATTCGAACGACAAGGGATGGGGTGGGGTACATCGGGTGAAAAGGACATAAGTGTGAAAAAATACTTTACACTATTAAAACATACATGAACTGAAAAGGAGTGGGGTTTAACGTCCTACTGTATTGCTCAAGACTGGGCTAATAAAGGAGGGCATACGCCATTTTGCTATTAGGAAAATTTTGTCCGAATCGAATTCCAACAGTCTAGGGATCTTTTACGTGCACAGGAACTCGGTTTTTCGACCTACCCTAGCGGCTCGACAGCTGTCCTTGTCATTAAAACATACATTGCTTAAACACAAGGTAACAGTTTATTAAAATTAAAATGAATAATCACTTAACAACATGTATTAATTTAACAAAATACTCTCAGTTTATTTTTTAAAAAATTGAAAAAACATTATAAAACATGTATATACATTGTTTAAACATAATATTTTTAGTTTATATTTTAAAAAAAATAACACATTGTCATGAATATATACATTGTTTAAACATAATGTATTCAAATCCAACTATTCATTACAACAGAAGCACCATATTAAATGTTAATTACAATATAATTAAAGCACATCATGGAAGCCCGAATAAATGATATTTTTACATCCAATACTGAAAATATTAAAATCTAATATTAATAATTACAACTAATAACAATTTGCATTACAGAAATTACAACTACTAACAATAATATCAATTTGCATTACAGAAATTACAACTACTAAACAATAATAAAAATCTATGTAACAGAAATTATAACTTCTAAACAATGATATCAAATTGTATTAAAGAAATTACAACTACTAAACAATAATAACAATTTGTACAGATATCAATCAATCAATCAATCAAATCTTT
The DNA here is from genome assembly GCA_963678685.1 of Patella ulyssiponensis. NCBI lineage: Eukaryota > Metazoa > Mollusca > Gastropoda > Patellidae > Patella > Patella ulyssiponensis. The sequence goes on along the minus strand of OY783231.1, from coordinate 62,609,757 downwards.
GTTCAGTATTTAAGGCCTCTGGCCCATAGTACATAGTAGTGCATTATAATAAATAAATATATCAACTATAAGAAACATAACTATATTACATCAGATAACTTGTTCTAATGCTGTTAGCTTTTAATATATATTCTGCTACACTATTTACAATGTTTATATCTGACATAGCTTTTATATACAAGTAATTGTCATTACAATAGGATGAGTCAATCCATGGCATAATTTGTGATCTAAGGGCTTTATACATTTGACAAGATACAATGAAATGAATTTCATCTTCGATGGTCGAGCAGCCTAGATTATCCAGACAATATTTACATGTTCTGTCAGATTTATCTATATTATACCATCTTCCAGTTTCTATTGCTAAGTTATGATTCCCACATCTAAATCTGGTTAATGCTATTCGATATTTAGTATTATTAATCGCGGACAAATATTTCTCAGGTTCGAGTATGGACTTAAAATGACTGTACTGTTCAAGTTTAGAATTGGAAGATACATCGTGTGACCACTGTTGTGAACAGTAATCTATTAATCTTTGCTTAAAGCCTTGCAGAAACATCTGAACATTTCCAACGTATTGTAGATCCCAGACGAACCCGTATCCATATTTATATAATATACATTTGATGTTTGTAGCCTATGTGACTCTGCCATTATTATCCAATTTTACAAGCATATTATAACAAGCTTTCGGAAATCTATCATTTGACATATATAACAACTTAAACCAGTATTTAATACATTTAAACAAATAATTTATTAACAATGGGGTTCTACCTAGCTCGCCATATACGGCTGCATTACAAGTACTTGAGTTTACATTTAGTATTGATTTACAAAATTGAGTTTGTAGTATTTCTAACGCGTCACGGCGTTTATATCCCAATATTTCCGAGCCATAGCATGCAATTGGAACTATCATTCTATCGAAAAGAAACAAAGCATCAGTGGTATTAATTTTTTCTTTACGTATGGAACATAGAAGCATATTTGAAGCTTTTCTAGCTTGCTGTACAAGAGTATTTATAGCCAAAGACCAGCACAATTATGGACTAAACAAGACACCTAGATATTTATAGGAGGATACGGTGACGATTTTAATGCCGTCAAACCGCCACTGTTCATTTGCTTTCACAATTCCACCCCTCCTAAATACTACAACTTTAGTTTTGTTAAAGTTTACTCGCATGCCAATTTTTTTGCAGAAGTCATTTATACAATCAATTTGTGACTGCAGTCTGGGCACCGTATCCGCTATACATGAAATATCATCAGCATATCTTCTTTGATTGGCATTTAGTAATTGAACATATTAACACAAGGTACAATTTTAACGTGCACCATAGATGGAATAATTATCTACTAATACAGGCTCGGAATCTCATCTAATCATGAGATGTTGTTATTGAGGGGCACACGGCACCATCCATGTAAAGTCATAATATTACTAAGACGACCAAGCCAGTAAGAAACATCAAATTCAGAAAAACATTGGGTTTGAAGCAAACTCTTGTAATAACTTCACTCTGTTGAGAGATCATGGCCTTGAGAGTTTGTGAACATACAGCGTAACTCATAATGACCTATTTAATTCGATATGCTGATCAGGTAGGTAATGTCAATGCACATGGATTTATATTGACCGAAACACAGGATTCATTCTCCCAAAACGTGTCGAGCTCCATGAAGGATGCCTATTCTACCCAAACTTTGGGCAATAATGTGTGTCATTCCCATAACTGTCGAGTTAGAGTAATGGTGTGCACTCTTCCTAAACTTGATGAGCTGTATCAATGATGTGACCTATATACAATCGCGATAATATTCATAGGGCGTAAATGTGGGCTTATCACGATCCTTGTCAATACCCAATAACAAGGCAACCGTTTCGGTGTTTTTGCAACTGTCGGTCGGATGCAGTGAAGACTCAACACGATTCAGGATATCGATGTAGCTTTTATGTTTCAACAGCTTTTCAACTCGAGCATGGTCATAATGCTTCACACAATAATATATCAACGGAGTACTACTTCCTTGATCAATGTTACGTTCTAGGCCCTCCTCGATTAAAATATTCACCATTTCGAAATCTCTATTCATATAAGCGACGTCTAGTAACGAAGCATTAAAGGGGCTGCCGCGTTCGATTAATATTTGCGTCGACTTTACGTCACTATCTTTCACAGAATACGATAACAAACATTTGCAAGTGGAGGAATCCTGATTCAGAGTGATCTGGTCGAAAGACTTGAAATTTTGTTGTTTGCTTAACAATATGCTAACAATCCGACGGTTGTGAAGCAAGAGAGCCAGGTCTAGTGCGGTTTGGCCATTCTTATTAGTTAGTGTAACGTCAATCCCACTCTTCACTAGTAACTCAACCACTTCCACATTTTCAATTCGGACAGCCAGATGTAGTGCCGAATCCTTAAATCGGTTCGTCTTATTTAATTGACACCCACTGTCTATCAACAACCTGGCAATATCTAATTTATTTGCTGCCACCATTAAAGGCGTATTCAAAGTCAAGTTAATGTGATCGGGGTTGGCACACGAATATCTGTTGTTCAGTAATACCTCTACATTATGAGCACGGTTATTCCCGATGGCCGATAACAGTGGAGTATTACCATATGAATCGGTATACTCAACGTTGGCCCCTCGTTTTAGAAACAAAAGAATATCAGAAGTATCACCACATTTGGATGCTTTAAGCAATTCTTTACCTCCGCAGCTTCCCATCCTACGCACAGTGCTCCGTTCGATAAATCAAGATCTCTCGCTGCCGTTCCAATATCTTCTTTAGTGTCAAGTTTTAGTTATTCCCGTTTGGTGACGTAAGGATAGCGGTTCTCCATCCGATCAAATAACAAGTTTTTTTTTTAAGTCGTATAGTGTTCCGTTTGATAAAACTGTTCGTTGTCGTTGCAGTATCCTTTCTAGTGACCAGTTGAAGTTATTCACGTTCGGTGACTCAGCGGTTGCAGTTCTCCGACCGAGCAAATAACCAGATTTTTAAGTTTTGACTTCGTGGTGTTTTATCGGGTATAAACAATAACGTCCAGTGTGGTGGATTTTGGTAGCGTTTGTCACTAATATGTATTTATAGTTCTGCCAGTATTGTTGTTCTAAAATATAGAAAAGTAAAATGTAAGACATTTACAGATTAAAATGTTAATCATACATTATGCAAGGGATTAAGCACGGGACTGCGATCATACTGAGGAAAGAAATACGGAGGTTTTACTTTTAAAGGTTTTTTTTCTGAAGTCTTTCTCCCCCCAACATAACCGAAGTCGATGAGTTTAACTTGCTTATAAATAGTCTATGTTTACATGTACGTAAAATGAGAATATCCCAGAATTCCAGTAAGAAACTTTTCATATCATTTTTGTCCCCCGCCTTTCGAAGAAAGTTGGGGGACTATTAAAATGGGTTCGTCCGTCTGTCTGTCTGTCTGTCTGTCTGTCTGTCCTTCTGTCTGTCCGTCTGTCTGTCCGTCTGTCTGTCCGTCACACTTTTTGGGACACAATAGCTCTCTTCCTAATTGAGCTAGAGTGTTCAAACTTGGTGTATGTGTTTATTAGGTCAATGCCTTGATGGAGTTCGAAGATGAGCATTTTCCGCTTAGGGTAAGCAGAGATAAGCAATTTGATTGGTTGATGCTTTGGGACACGATAACTTTAGTTCTAATTAAGTGAGATTGATGAAACTTGGTGTATAGTTTCATTACAGTAATACCTTGACTAAGTTCGATAATGAGCATTTTCTGCTCAGGGTAAGCAGAGCGATACGCAATTTGATTGGTCGAGACTTTGGAACACAATAACTCTCCTTATAATTGAGTTAAAATGTTCAAACTTGGTGTATATGCTTATTAGGTCAATGCCTTGATAGAATTCGAAGATGAGCATTTTCCGCTTAGGGTAAGCAGAGATAAGCAATTTGATTGGTTGATGCTTTGGGACACGATAACTTTAGTTCTAATTAAGTGAGAGTGATGAAACTTGGTGTATAGTTTCATTACAGTAATACCTTGACTAAGTTCGATAATGAGCATTTTCCGCTTAGGGTAAGCAGAGATAAGCAATTTGATTAGTTGATGCTTTGGTACACGATAACTTTAGTTCTAATTAAGTGAGAGTGATGAAACTTGGTGTATAGTTTCATTACAGTAATACCTTGACTAAGATCGATAATGAGCATTTTCTGCTCAGGGTAAGCAGAGCGATAGGCAATTTGATTTGCCGAGACTTTGGAACACAATAACTCTCCTTCGAATTGAGTTAAAATGTTCAAAATTGGTGTGTATGCTTATTAGGTCAATGCCTTGATGGAGTTCGAAGATGAGCATTTTCTTCTTAGGGTAGGCAGAGATAAACAATTTGATTGGTTGATACTTTGGGACAAGATAACTTAGGTTCATCTTGATTGATGATTTTTATGCCAATACAATGACTGCATTCTCATTCAGTAATGGATTCGACAGTAACAGTGTATAGAAACGATTGACTCGGACACGAGGGCCCTTTCCCTTGGCCAGAGGGGCCCTTTTGTCTGCCTTTGGGGTCCCCCTAACTAGGGTACATTTTCTTTTTTCTCGTCGGTTTTAGCATTTTTCTTTATAAAACACTTTTGGATGACACTTCGTGTACAGTTTGATTGCTCGATACGTTTGAAAAAAATAAATGTGCGATTAATTAATATGTGTCATCTATTTATTTTGGGACTTCGGCGGGGGACATCAGCCTCACTGTTGGCTTGTTTTTCTTATGGAAAAAAGAACCTACCAACCCTGGAATAATTCGATACCGGTTTAAAGAAAAAATTTCAAAAGAATAATCTCAAATTCGCTTCTTAACATTTTCAGACCGCAAGTTATTCTGGGTATAGACAACCCTAAAGATCAAAGAGATTTACCGTTATAGGTTTATAAACAAGAGCTAAATATGTCTTACAGTCTTTTATTAGGCCTGGAATGTTATCTAAATCATTACATGTAACTTATCCAGATCATAATCAACTCTCGGTGTCATCGCTAGCCTGCGATATTTACTGGAGTAGGGTCCGATTTGCTACTCAACTTTCATTAACGATGACTAAGGCTAGACCGGAATTTCAATCGCTATATTCTCGGTTCAGAATGGATCAATTTGACTAAAATTTTCAGCATATTGCCTTTACATTATCTTTTTTAAAACTATTATAGTGAGAACTACCAACTCTCTTTCTAATCTTCCATAATTCCGCTTTGGAGTTGTCCTAATATAAAGTCGCAAATACCACCGTCGTCGTTTAGCTTGTGTCCTTACCAAAATACATATTGGAATACTTATCCGTGGCCAAAATACAGAGTAAATTACGACACTTTACTAGGATCCAACGTGCAACTCGTTAACCACATATAATCACTATATGAGGGATGAAACATTTACATAAAACTTTATCCCCGGTTATACGTGCCAAGGAACAAGATTGCATGCCCAATTTTCTGGGTTTTCTCCAGGTCCTCCCTTCCCCCTCCCCCACTGCTGACGACACCCACGCGCAAGCGAATTATTGAAATAAAATTTAACCATATGTTAGTTCCGATGTAAGCTACTTTGTGTCGGATGGGGGTTAAACCCCTTTTCTCTTTCACTCTACTTACTACGAGGAGAATACCATGTTTAACCCGTTGCAAGAGAGAGAGAGAGAGAGAAGGAGAGAGATAAGATAAAATACCAAACGGCAAATGAACTGCAAATGAATTCTCCTGGTACATGCGCATTTTATCACCTTAGAAAACGCGTCGCCTTTTTAAGGGCGACGTCTTGTTAAAAACTTCGCGTCGCTTTTTTCTCCCTATAGCTTAACATTAAAAAAGGCGACGCACGACGCGCGACGCGAAGTTTGCGTCGCGCGTTGCCTTTTTTCAGTATCAGGGAAATACCCTCTAACAAAATTAGCGCTTGTCTCGTGTATCTTGATTGAAACCAGATTGTATTACTTCAACGGTATGTAAATATAGTGTGAATATAAAGGAAATGAAGTGAAATGGGGTTTAAAGTGCACTGAAAAAAAACTTGTGTTGAAACAACACAAACTTGTGTTGTTTTCAACACAAGTTAGGTGTTACTATTTAACAACACAAACTTGTGTTAAATGTTGAGACAACACAAGACTTGTGTTAAAATTTATCAAACAACACAAACTTGTGTTGAAACTTGTGTGAAAAGCTACACATACTTGTGTTAGAATTTTTGAAACTTGTGTTGAAATTTCTGAAACTTGTGTTGAAATATTTGAAACTTGTGTTGAAATTTTTGAAACTTGTGTGGTTTCATACAAACTTGTGTATAACCACCCAATTTGTATCCATTATAGCAACCTTTCCCATGCAGTACCCCCTCCCCCTTTTACTCTGTTTAACCTAACCTGTAATGTTTGATTAATGAGGTAACAATAATATTTTTTGTTTAATTGTTATTTATTCAAACATGATGGGGAAAAAAGTAAATATACATTTGAATGTTAACAGAAAAATAATTATTATACTAACAAAATTGTGTTATATAATGACCCCCGCACCTTTCCCAATCACAAAATATACAATAGTTATTTAAAAAAATTTTACACTAAAACAAGAAATGAGAATATAAAGATATGTACACAGTATTTATACCCTAAACCTCAAAATTATATAATTCAAAAATATCTAAATTTAATAACATCCAAACCAATCACTAATGAGATTAATTATGCACTAATATTAGTTTTTTGTACATAAATTAAATAATATGTACATAAGCAAGGGGGCATAATGGTTCAGTGAGTATAAACGTTGGCCGAGAAATTTCAACTAGATGTTAGTAGTGAACGACAAAGCAAAGTATAATTGGGTACAAGCCCGGAATCGACCCCCCCCCCCATTGCGTTCACTTTGAAGGACCCTAGACAATTGAATTATTTGACTCAATGACAAGACCTTTTGATCCAATGTGTTTGTGTTAACCATTTGCGCCCCCTCCCCGGGTACCCTTGACATTTGATATAAGAGTAGGTTAGTTGTAGGACAGAATCACTCTAATAACACAGAAAGGTAGAAAGGGAAAGTCACCTTAATGCAGGTAAAGGCTTTTTGTAATTCTGAGTATATTTGATCTACATTTGGTTTCTAGATAATGCCTGTTAAATACTTTATGATTCCCGATCATATTTTAAGTGAGTTAGTTATATGTCACTTTACTTTCTATACGATACATAAATTTCTAAAGAGAATTAAAATCTAATTGTGTTTGGGAGAACATTTAACATTAAAAACAAAAATAAATATTTAAAAATTGGGTCAAATGCATTCTTTTGCAGAATTTTAAAATAGATTGATGCTTGGGTTCTCTCGTTGTTATCATACATCAAATACCCTTTCAGCCTAAAAAATAAAAAAATAGGCAATAAGAATACTTTTTTTATGGTTCATAATGTTTAAATAAACCAATTATTTTGCCACATCGAGACTGGGTCTCTATTTTGTTTTAACTTTGCGTAACACTTATTATGTCTTATCAAGTTACATACCCGGGCAGATTATTATGCTCAAATCAAATGGGTTAGATCTGAGATGTCAGAAAAAAGTCGGGAGATTTGGGACTGAAACCTCATAATAGGTCCACTATTCACACGGTTCAAACATGTATTCAGTTTCCAAATCCAATTTTCTACTACATCAGGACAGCGCCTATTTACTTGGCAATGTCTAATTATTTTGGCCCATTCATATTATATTTCCATTGGCAACAAACTGGATATTACCCTTTTAAAATCTTTTTGAAAAGTAAAATATTATCCAACATTTTTATACTGCTATTTACAGTAAAGATACACATATCACAACTTGAAGATCAATTTGAATAAAACAAAGAGTAATCACCAATTTGATTAAAACAACAATATCAATTTGATTAAGATAACAAAATCCGATTGGTTAGGGTCTGAGTGGTTTTCAAAGATAGCAATTGTATTGAAACAAATATCACTTATAAGTTATATTTGTTGGGATGAGTTGTCTTATAACCCATGGTTTAAAGGTGGGATGAGTTGTCTTTTATAGTGGGATGAGTTGTCTTTTGATTTGGGATGAGTTGTCTTTAAAAGTGGGATGAGTTGTCTTATCTTGGGATGAGTTGTCTTGGGATGAGTTGTCTTTCGGATGAGTTGTCTGGATACCGTTTTGGTATCACAGCAACCAGTGTTGTGGTGGTCTGACTTTTTACTAAGTATTGTCGAGAGTATATATCCGTATGGCACTTACATAGACTTTAACTGATTGGCAACCTCTGAGAAAAAGATTTCCACAGCCATTTCCAACTGTCCCTTTGGCGATTGGTTACTGAAATAAATATGCTAGATAGTAGTTGACTTGAATCAACTCGACAGTTTTGATTTGATTATATTCACAATAATCCATGAACAGGTAAAACGTGTAAAATACAAGCCCAAAACCATAATCATATGCTATAATCATATGTTGATATGCTCACATTTTGGTTCTGTACACGCCCCATGAATGTTGTTTTTAGAGAATCCTATATTTTTGTAGTAAGATTTTTAAGTTTATACTTCCTTTATTATTATATGCAGAATATCATATTTGTAATGTCATACTTTTATCTTAGATTGTCCAGTTTATTTTAGCGTAATAGGAATCTCTATTGAATTACAATAGGGCTACCCGCTATGTATATGTAATAATCCTGTCGCCATTTTCTTGTGGGCGAACATAATTGACTGGCCTATTTAAAATCTGATTGAAGCCGGTAAGTTATCTAACGTTGGTATTTTTATTTATTTCCTTGATTAATTGTTTAAGGAGCTAAATCCCTAGAAATTGACACAAATGGGTCGCAACGGATATAATACTCCAATTTTAAATCAGTGATGTTTGTCGAAATACGCCAGAAGTCTCAGTCAAATGGCAATCTCTATCGTCTTGTTATTCCAGACTACACTGATAGTATTTATTGCGCATGCTCTGGTCTATGATATCGCCCAGGTGGAAGTTGGCATGAAACTCCAGAAACGAACGAACAGATAAGAATATGAGGTCACCGTTTGACATGACTTGTGGAATATCAATGGTAAAGTGTTATATATTGAATATCAGAAGCCCATCTTTTCCCGGTAAGATCACACCATCGATGTTGATTTAAATTAACAAATAATTCGTGTTTTCAATTTTTTCTCCCTATAGCTTAACATTAAAAAAGGCGACGCACGACGCGCGACGCGAAGTTTGCGTTGCGCGTTGCCTTTTTTCAGTATCAGGGAAATACCCTCTAACAAAATTAGCGCTTGTCTCGTGTATCTTGATTGAAACCAGATTGTATTACTTCAACGGTATGTAAATATAGTGTGAATATAAAGGAAATGAAGTGAAATGGGGTTTAAAGTGCACTGAAAAAAAACTTGTGTTGAAACAACACAAACTTGTGTTGTTTTCAACACAAGTTAGGTGTTACTATTTAACAACACAAACTTGTGTTAAATGTTGAGACAACACAAGACTTGTGTTAAAATTTATCAAACAACACAAACTTGTGTTGAAACTTGTGTGAAAAGCTACACATACTTGTGTTAGAATTTTTGAAACTTGTGTTGAAATTTCTGAAACTTGTGTTGAAATATTTGAAACTTGTGTTGAAATTTTTGAAACTTGTGTGGTTTCATACAAACTTGTGTATAACCACCCAATTTGTATCCATTATAGCAACCTTTCCCATGCAGTACCCCCTCCCCCTTTTACTCTGTTTAACCTAACCTGTAATGTTTGATTAATGAGGTAACAATAATATTTTTTGTTTAATTGTTATTTATTCAAACATGATGGGGAAAAAAGTAAATATACATTTGAATGTTAACAGAAAAATAATTATTATACTAACAAAATTGTGTTATATAATGACCCCCGCACCTTTCCCAATCACAAAATATACAATAGTTATTTAAAAAAATTTTACACTAAAACAAGAAATGAGAATATAAAGATATGTACACAGTATTTATACCCTAAACCTCAAAATTATATAATTCAAAAATATCTAAATTTAATAACATCCAAACCAATCACTAATGAGATTAATTATGCACTAATATTAGTTTTTTGTACATAAATTAAATAATATGTACATAAGCAAGGGGGCATAATGGTTCAGTGAGTATAAACGTTGGCCGAGAAATTTCAACTAGATGTTAGTAGTGAACGACAAAGCAAAGTATAATTGGGTACAAGCCCGGAATCGACCCCCCCCCCCCCCCATTGCGTTCACTTTGAAGGACCCTAGACAATTGAATTATTTGACTCAATGACAAGACCTTTTGATCCAATGTGTTTGTGTTAACCATTTGCGCCCCCTCCCCGGGTACCCTTGACATTTGATATAAGAGTAGGTTAGTTGTAGGACAGAATCACTCTAATAACACAGAAAGGTAGAAAGGGAAAGTCACCTTAATGCAGGTAAAGGCTTTTTGTAATTCTGAGTATATTTGATCTACATTTGGTTTCTAGATAATGCCTGTTAAATACTTTATGATTCCCGATCATATTTTAAGTGAGTTAGTTATATGTCACTTTACTTTCTATACGATACATAAATTTCTAAAGAGAATTAAAATCTAATTGTGTTTGGGAGAACATTTAACATTAAAAACAAAAATAAATATTTAAAAATTGGGTCAAATGCATTCTTTTGCAGAATTTTAAAATAGATTGATGCTTGGGTTCTCTCGTTGTTATCATACATCAAATACCCTTTCAGCCTAAAAAATAAAAAAATAGGCAATAAGAATACTTTTTTTATGGTTCATAATGTTTAAATAAACCAATTATTTTGCCACATCGAGACTGGGTCTCTATTTTGTTTTAACTTTGCGTAACACTTATTATGTCTTATCAAGTTACATACCCGGGCAGATTATTATGCTCAAATCAAATGGGTTAGATCTGAGATGTCAGAAAAAAGTCGGGAGATTTGGGACTGAAACCTCATAATAGGTCCACTATTCACACGGTTCAAACATGTATTCAGTTTCCAAATCCAATTTTCTACTACATCAGGACAGCGCCTATTTACTTGGCAATGTCTAATTATTTTGGCCCATTCATATTATATTTCCATTGGCAACAAACTGGATATTACCCTTTTAAAATCTTTTTGAAAAGTAAAATATTATCCAACATTTTTATACTGCTATTTACAGTAAAGATACACATATCACAACTTGAAGATCAATTTGAATAAAACAAAGAGTAATCACCAATTTGATTAAAACAACAATATCAATTTGATTAAGATAACAAAATCCGATTGGTTAGGGTCTGAGTGGTTTTCAAAGATAGCAATTGTATTGAAACAAATATCACTTATAAGTTATATTTGTTGGGATGAGTTGTCTTATAACCCATGGTTTAAAGGTGGGATGAGTTGTCTTTTATAGTGGGATGAGTTGTCTTTAAAAGTGGGATGAGTTGTCTTATCTTGGGATGAGTTGTCTTGGGATGAGTTGTCTTTCGGATGAGTTGTCTGGATACCGTTTTGGTATCACAGCAACCAGTGTTGTGGTGGTCTGACTTTTTACTAAGTATTGTGGAGAGTATATATCCGTATGGCACTTACATAGACTTTAACTGATTGGCAACCTCTGAGAAAAAGATTTCCACAGCCATTTCCAACTGTCCCTTTGGCGATTGGTTACTGAAATAAATATGCTAGATAGTAGTTGACTTGAATCAACTCGACAGTTTTGATTTGATTATATTCACAATAATCCATGAACAGGTAAAACGTGTAAAATACAAGCCCAAAACCATAATCATATGCTATAATCATATGTTGATATGCTCACATTTTGGTTCTGTACACGCCCCATGAATGTTGTTTTTAGAGAATCCTATATTTTTGTAGTAAGATTTTTAAGTTTATACTTCCTTTATTATTATATGCAGAATATCATATTTGTAATGTCATACTTTTATCTTAGATTGTCCAGTTTATTTTAGCGTAATAGGAATCTCTATTGAATTACAATAGGGCTACCCGCTATGTATATGTAATAATCCTGTCGCCATTTTCTTGTGGGCGAACATAATTGACTGGCCTATTTAAAATCTGATTGAAGCCGGTAAGTTATCTAACGTTGGTATTTTTATTTATTTCCTTGATTAATTGTTTAAGGAGCTAAATCCCTAGAAATTGACACAAATGGGTCGCAACGGATATAATACTCCAATTTTAAATCAGTGATGTTTGTCGAAATACGCCAGAAGTCTCAGTCAAATGGCAATCTCTATCGTCTTGTTATTCCAGACTACACTGATAGTATTTATTGCGCATGCTCTGGTCTATGATATCGCCCAGGTGGAAGTTGGCATGAAACTCCAGAAACGAACGAACAGATAAGAATATGAGGTCACCGTTTGACATGACTTGTGGAATATCAATGGTAAAGTGTTATATATTGAATATCAGAAGCCCATCTTTTCCCGGTAAGATCACACCATCGATGTTGATTTAAATTAACAAATAATTCGTGTTTTCAATGTCGAAGACTTTGGATGATCTTGGGTAAGAGACTTAGCTACTTTAAATTAGATCAAGAGAAATTGACACAACACAAACTACGTCATTTTGTGAGTAACATATTGTGTTTCAAACATGTTTCAAATCTGAAGAACCGGGGTTGGACGGGCGACTCTTCTCCTTGTCACGTGCAATTGGGGAATCGAAACCACGCCACGACAGACCTTATGATACAACGCACACGCTTCTATATATAAAGTGAAAAAACAAAACAAAACAAAATGATCTGTATTATAATCAGATTGTACGTTTTAACTTCAGTGATTTTGACAGGAAATTGTAATGTAAATGAGCAAGCGAATGGAAAACAAAACTGTGACTTTCATAGTCAAAATAAGAAAAAATGTTTTTCTTAATCACATACACCATTCGTTTAATTTTTTCAATATCCAAAATGATGTTGAATTAGATTCAAAAGGATTGCGGCACACAGAAAAATGCCCGACAGGAGACCTACAGTATACATTTTAATCATATCCACGTCAATAGGTACTGATGTCTTCTACTTTACGATCACGTAACAGTGTAATTTTATTTGATTAATTTATACCACTGGACTCCAGGCCCCTGGACAAGTTTCCCAGCTATCTCCCCGAACCCCAACCTGTCACATGTGTCATGGAAATGGAAATAAATTAGGTTTAGCATCCTACTGTTTCAACACCAGCCGGGCTAATGAAGATGGATTTATATTTGATAAACATTACGTGTTTAGGATATGACTCTTCATGGAGGTGAGATAAGACACGCTTACTTATATATATTGAAAGGTAATATCTGTATACCATAACAGTCAGCGACGACATACATGATACACAAGTAGACCTATGTATATATATGGAAGCGTATTACCTATATACTATAACTCGAATTGAAATGAAATGGGGTTTTTTAACGTCCTACTCATCTGCTTCGAACTGGGCTAATGTGTGCTATACGGGAAATTTTGCCTGGACAGCGACACTCCGCCCTAATCTTATATAGAATTCCAACTGTGAGGGATCTTTTACGAGCACGCCAATGTGTACACAGGGCCTCGGTCTTTCGTCCGATCCGAACGACTAGACAGCTGTCCTTGCCAGGCCCTCCGTCCTACATCACTGACAGTGGGGAATCACGCCTTAAAACCTGGATGCAGAGATCTAACACCCGACCTCCAAGCTAGCGAGCAAGTCACCGAGACCCCATACTATAACACAGTCAGAGACATACACAAGTGATAAGACATTAGTAAGTACAGGGCGACTGCAACACACATAAAGTACACAAAGACAAATATATGGACAAGACACAATACGCAGAAATCACAAACAAACGAACAATTCAAACCATGTGAATGGACCCGGGGCCTACTATGCATTATGCAAGGTCTATGTCCGCCCATTGCTGGCTTTTCTTTTGCTCATAAATGTTATATGAACTATCAATTAGAAATAAACATATGATCTCGTAATCAACTCTCGATGCCATCGTCAGCCTGCGATAGGTATTGGATATGGATACGTTTTGTTGTGGATGAAATCGCCGTAAAAATGGATAATCGATACTTCCATACGCTGCTTACCCTATGGCGATAATGTTCATTATCGAACTTAAGTCAAGGTATTGATGTGATGAAACTATACACCAAGTTTCACCATTCTCACTAATTAGAAATATAAAATGAATCAGACATTTTATGACCCACAACTTGCTGCTCTCATTCATTTTCTAATTAACAGTGTTCGGTCAATTATATGTGGCTAGGTACATTAAAGCAGCTAAATCGCTAATATTTGGGACCTAGAAATTTACCCAAATGGGTTGCAACGCATAAACTAATCTGATATGAATGTATACAAACCGACTTACATTCATTCATTTCCGTCTTTATACTCTAATTTCAATTCAGTTATGTTCGGCGAAATACGGCTGAAGTCTCAATAGCATGCCGATCTTTAGCGTCTGGTTATTCCAGTTTATATTATTGCGGATACTCTCCATGCGTCAACGTCTAGCCTCGTTAAAAACCCTTGTTAAAAATGGGCCTGAAACGGATTATGGTACACGATTCGTGTACCAATGATAATTTTTTTTAATTTTGTCTTAAATGTTTGATATCAGAAGCCCATATTTTTCCGGCAAGATCACAAGATCAATGTTGAATTAAATTGACAAATAATTTGTGTTTTCATTGTCGAAGATTCTGGATTATATTGAGTTAGAGACTTAGCTACTTTAACATAGGAAAAGATGACTGCGGCCATGAATACCACCATTTAATTTATTTTTATCTGTATAACACTGGATGAACACTACTACTTCATGGACCGGAAACAAGTTATTTACTGTCAGTGTAGCTATATCAAGATACGTCCACATTTGTAAGAGATTCAAAGAAAACGTCCACATTTTGCAAGAGATTGAAAGAAAACAAACTAAATGATTAACCCTTAGTTGTTGTACAATAAGGGACCATAATCCAGAAATATATTGTCTGAAATCGATGAGATATAGACATATTTTAATAAATTATAATAAATAAATTTATTTTACATACATGTAAATTTGCGCTCATTTTGTCGGGAAATTTCCTTTCGCTTTTCCCGAAATTCGAACTCAACCTATATTATGGTGCAACGTATTTAAACAATTTAAAAATTGGATATAAGTTTACAAAATTAAAAATGTGATTTTCGTATAATCAGGGGCCATAATCCAAACTTATGATCTGATATGTGTGAATATCCAAAAGAACTAATCCCTTATAGGGATAGAAACATATTTTAAGTTTAGTCAAAATGGGACAACAGTTGTGACCTTTAGCGTGGCCACAACCTTTGTATTACATACTTTTTCACTATTTGCGTCCAGGATAATAAGATTGAGTGATCTCTTGAGAGTGTACAAGAAAATTGGCAATGTCGTTTATACAATCAGGGCCCGCCATAATCCAGGAAATTATTGCCCAATGTGTGCGAATAGCGAACAAAATTGAGATCTGTGGGATTTAACCACAGATATGTTATTAGATCCATCAAATTCGAAAACACATTGTGAGAAAAGTTCCAAAAGCTAACAATATCAACGATGCCATTTCTAAATCACTCCAAAAAGATACGAACAAGAATCAATTCGTTTATTCTCATGAGTGTGTTCATTTGAAGTTCCACGATTTAAATGTTGTTTGATGAGTGATGAACAGTTTAATGGAGTAAAGAAATAAATATTTGGGAAATCTGTTGGAAATACTGCTGTAACAGAGAATGTGGACAATGTAAAAACGGTGGATAATAATGCAACGGTTAGTTTTGAGGGAACGGAAGGGCAATCTCTCATCATTAATAAATATTGTAATGACAGAAAAGAGCATAAAACATATATGTTAACTTAAAGACAGAGAATCCAAAGCGAGGTTGACACTTGCTGTTCAGCAGAAAATATCTCCTCAGACGTGGATCCATTATAGTGGTGAAAGTTTAATCAACCAACTTTTCCAAAATTATCTGAGTTAGCCAAGTCACATTTGTGTGGGCCAGCCACAAGCTGTTTCCCAGTTCAATCAAGAAATCGTTTACACCCTGAAAGTGTCAACAGAATGCAGTTTTTAAACAGAAATTTGAACATGTAGCTAATGTTATATCATTATTGATAAATTAAATTTATGTTTGAATAATCTGATATTCAAATTCTTAAGTCGTTTGTGAATAATATGCAAATAATTATGGTTCTGTAATGAATAATCCGGTATTATCTAACAGAAGATCGCCCATTTCTATCTATTTTATTACTCATCTCAACAACCATCCATCCAGTTATGGCAAATTTAATGACCCCTGTGGGCAGTCGTGACTCCCTGTTCACCTTACTACATTAATGGAAGAAGTTCCATCGGCAAAGAGTCAATCGCAGACCAGTCAACCAATGGCAACGGAATAAATCTACCCGAGAACATCCTACCTGCCTACAAAACAGCGAGGAACTTAAGGAGCAAACTTGTTCGCCTACAAGCACAAGGCGACTTTCAAGAATCTTGCCACTCCGCGAAGATCATACCCACTTCATTCAGGCCAAGAATTTACACTGGCAACACGATCTACCAAACTGAAGTCGCAGAATTTAGAGCCCGTACCACGAAGGAATACTGCCTCACCATGATTAAAATCCAAGAGCAAACCTGCCAGCAGATTAACAAAGATTTGTAAGAAGCAAAGTCCACGCTTACCAGCTTATGCGACTCTCGTCAAATCAAAGAAGCAAAGCAAACCATTACGGCAGTGATTGAGAGACAATCCTCCACGAGCACATGGAGACTACAACCCAGATTCGACAAGATGACCCATTACAAGGGAAACGTTTCCTCGGAAAAGGTCACATGTTCAAATCACCCCGCAAACCAACAGCACGAGTCTCCAGGTTCCACCAGAATAACAAAAGGTCCCGGTCCTCTTCTAGGAAAAAAAATTCAAAATCCCGAGCTCAACAAAATTTGTGTAACATGTTACTATTTTACCTTACCTCAAGACGTAATAATTCGAGTATCTGTAAATTTTCAGAATTCATATAACTGCTGGAATATTTTGACAGATATATAATTAATGCACAATATTATAAAGAAAAGCGTTTGTTTGAAAGACTAAAGAAGTTCACAGTGTATTTGAAATAAGTATTGAAAATATAATTTTTTATTGGCATTATGAAAGATATAAAATGTTTTCACTGCAAAAAAATTAGTCTTAATACGGTTTTAATAGGTGACCAAACTTTCAGCAGATAATCTTCACTGCAAAAAAAATTAGTCATAATACGGTTTTAATAGGTGACCAAACTTTCAGCAGATAATCTACCTTTCTAAAAACACAACTCTCATCACAGGACAATGTCAACACTTTTGTCAAATATAAAGTATAAGAATAGTAACGTACGTTTCTGTAGTACAAAGAGATGAAATACTGGCCCAACGGAAACCATCGTGAAAAAATTCTTAAAAGTTAACTTGAAACCCTTTTTGACGGCCCACCTGGACACATTATACTATGATATGAATGCATTATTAGTGGCTAATAAAACTTTAATTTTTAATTATTTCCATTTTCCAAAATATTACTTATTCTACAAATTGCCTTGCTCGGATTCATTCCGGTTCTTTGCTACTTTTAGTTCAACTTGGATTAGCCCTTTTAAGTGTTTCGTTGAATTCAGTTAAAGGTCTTCAACACACTGTTCTTCTGTGGATTCAACTGTAATTGTGTAATTAATGCGCATGTCTGATTTTCCCAATTCAACCAGCAATAACCTTTAACATTTGATTACTTATCACCATGAAAATGGAAGATTATCGAGAAAATCAGTCTTTGTCCTTAGCTGACAAGAACAACGCATGGTAATAAATTTCTAAATTGACGTGGAGAAAAAGCTGTCGGTGACAAAAGTATTGACAATGTGCAATTACCGGAACGAAATTATCATCACAACATCTTGCAAGCATTTATTTTGAAGTCAAATGATACTGTTCAGTTTTGCTTTGACATTTACCGGTGTTGAATAACCAGAATGGCAAACTTCGATTTACCTTGCTGTTGTTAGTCTGGTGATAGCTCACTAGTCTATGGGTTCACTAGTCCAGCGATATCTATTATTAGAGTTACGGTTCATTAGTCCACCGGTCCTGTCTGTTATAAGGGTTAGGTTATTCATACCCATATTTATAGAATTTATTATAGCGGCGGAGTAGTGAACCCCTCTCGTTACTCTATCAAATGTTTCTGGGCTGTCGTGTGCAGGGCACATTGTCGCTACTTTGTTCCCAATGTCGGTGGGAAGTCCAGGCATCGTATCGGAGTTTATGAAATTGTCCATGAGTGTGAAAACTCACATAGAAGTTAGGAATCAAAATGTATGTTATCATTTTCAAAAATTATTTCTGTAAAGAATGTAGCAGTTTAAAAACAGAGTGTAAATAAAAAAAACATAAGCAGGTATCCGTCTGAAAATTAGTGCAGATTCAAGGAGTGAACGAGCAAAGACGTATTTCGCAAAATTCCACTTTTACCTGCTTCAATTTCATAGATTTTACACACGAGGCTCCACAACAATTTGTATTTGCGCTCTTAATATACTGGTATTTGTTTTAAGCGGTGCTTACGCCGACTTTGCAACCCAAAGCAACTAATTCCAGTCAGTTGCAAGACTGCTTATGTCGATCATATCAGCAACTGAGAGCAACTGAATTCGGAGCGCTTATGTCGACTCGGAACTGATAGTGATAGCAATCACACTTAACTGTTAATTTATTCATCACGTGATCAACAAAATGACGAATAACATAAAAGAAGCAACACAAAGGCATGGCCGGTCTTTTGGTTTTGACCCCTCTAACTTTGTACTGTTGATTACAGATTAAACATCCATAAATGTACAAACGTGTTGTTAATGATGTGTTCCCATTTGAATATTGTTCACAATAAGAAGCAAAATAAATAAGTTATGTTTACAGGATCATATTGTTATACGAAAAACTAAGTGATGCCCCCCCCTGCAAATGTGTAGGGGGGGGGGGTGTCCGGCCAAGGCTCTACATGGCGATTAAAACACTCGCCATGGCGACCAAATATATTTTCTGGCTAGTTAAAATTTTCACTTGATTCGCCAGCTGGCGACTGTAAGTTTTTTTTCTCATTTTAAAATAATTACAAAGTTTTTTTTACAAAATGAATTTGTTTATTCAGCGCTTCGTAAAACCGGAACTTACTAGGGGAAATAACTCCAATTTAACGACATTCATATATTTTCTTACCATGCGCCAAAAATCGTTCTAACTTCTAACTTATGGCAATGTTAAAAATGGCCGACTACGCATGTAGTTGACCCATATTTCTAACCCATACATTAAAGTTATTCCCTATATATCAACAAAATGCATAAAAAAACAAAATCTTTTAATCTCTTTAAAAAAAAAGGAAGATTCCTCTCTAACACAGTCTTCTGACGGAAATCTAGCCGGTAGTGGCAGTAGTTCAACGTGTAATATCTAGTAGTGATTTACGTTACAGACTACAGTTAATAGCATTGTAATTTCTGGCTACTAAAATTTTGGTGCTAGCTAGTAAATTTTTAGCATTTAGTAGCCAGTGAAGACTTTATTTTCCATGCCCATATTGACCCTTAGGTCCGGGGATGAAATGTGAAGCCTCCCCACACCATTACAATTCCCCCACCCCATCGATCCGTTTCGAAGACACAGCAGTCTGCAAGACGTTCCCCAAGACGTCTCCACACACGTTGGCGGCCATCAGCGTGATAAAGATGAAAGCGACTCTCATCACTGAAGAGCACACTTGGCCAGTCCACTCTTCTCCATGTCTGGTTTCCTTGAGCCCATATCAAACGCCGCTGACGGTGATGATCCCTCAGAATAGCTCCAACATAAGGTCGTCGTGCACGGAGTCCTACTTCTCTTAGACGACGTCTTGCGGTGTTGGCACTTACTGGTCCATGTCTTCCGACGACTGCTGCACCGGTTTGAGTCGCTGGGCGGAATCTGTCACGCAGATGAGTGACCCGGATGTAGCTACTACTATTGGATTACAATATAATACCGACATTCAGTTTAGCTGCACTGAACTATAACGGCCCAAAAAATTGGTCGAAACGGCCAAAAAATTTGGTCATAACGGCCAGAACATTTGGTCATAACGGCCCCACTAAACACATAGAGATTTAACATAGAAAATATAATAGTTGTAAAACATGCAAAATATATCTTGGTTGAAAATATAATAGATGTAAAACATTAAAATATTTGGTCAATATATCTTGGTTGAACTACTAAAAGATTTAATAAATATTTTGTCAATATATCTACTCGACGGGACCATGTACTCTAGTACATACACGTAGCAGCATAGAGACACTAATGTTGCCCTCTTTGTATTCTTTCCATGCATTAAAAATTTCGGCCTGCCTTTCGCTTCTATTTTTCATCAAATATCGACGTAGTTTTCCTTCATAAATCAATGCAGAGTGGAGTGGCAGAAGTTGGGCCTCATCAAACAGAAAATTTATCTATTTGTAAAGCCCCAACTTCTGCTCTCCAGCCTTGTTATTTATTCTCCTATGCCAACCTGAAGATAATAAAAAAACATATTTATTTAGTATAGTATACGAAAAACATATTTTTATTGGGGATATTATTAAATATTAAACTATAGTATACGAAAAACATATTTTTATTGGGAATATTATTAAATATTAAACTTATTAAACCAAATTTCATGAATTATTTAATTACTGGCATAATAAGTTTCATGAATAAGTCAAAGATTCCCACCTTCAACGTGGTTATTAGTCCGTATGGTTTGGTTAAATACGGACCAAGATCCAATTTTAACAAGCCAACAGTGAGGCTGATGTCCCCTGCCGAAATCCCAAAATAAATAGATGACACATATTAATTAATCGCACATTTATTTTTTTCAAACGTATCGAGCAATCAAACTGTACACGAAGTGTCATCCAAAAGTGTTTTATAAAGAAAAATGCTAAGACCGACGAGAAAAATGAAAATGTACCCTAGTTAGGGGGACCCTTAAGGCAAACAAAAGGGCCCCTCTGGCCAAGGGCCCTCGTGTCCGAGTCAATCGTTTCTATACACTGTTACTGTCGAATCCATTACTGAATGAGAATGCAGTCATTGTATTGGCATAAAAATCATCAATCAAGCTGAACCTAAGTTATCTTGTCCCAAAGTATCAACCAATCAAATTGCTTATCTCTGCCTACCCTAAGAAGAAAATGCTCATCTTCGAACTCCATCAAGGCATTGACCTAATAAGCATATGCACGAAGTTTGAACATTTTAACTCAATTAGAAGGAGAGTTATTGTGTTCCAAAGTCTCGACCAATCAAATTGCGTATCGCTCTGCTTACCCTGAGCAGAAAATGCTCATTATCGAACTTAGTCAAGGTATTACTCTAATGAAACTATACACCAAGTTTTATCAATCTCACTTAATTAGAACTAAAGTTATCGTGTCCCAAAGCATCAACCAATCAAATTGCTTATCTCTGCTTACCCTAAGCGGAAAATGCTCATCTTCGAACTCCACCAAGGCATTGACCTAATAAACACATACACCAAGTTTGAACATTCTAGCTCAATTAGGTAAAGGGTTATTGTGTCCCAAAAATTGTGACGGACAGACAGACGGACGAACCCATTTTAATAGTCCCCCATCTTTCTTCGAAAGGCGGGGGACAAAAATAGAATGATGCAACCACTGTCCCTGAATATACCTAATCAAAGATAAGAATGTGTGAAGTGTGTAATTAGGGATTATCCAATCAGTTGATTAGTTAGTACTCACCTCTTTTCTTTGAATTTCAGCATGTAATTTCCCTGGTTGGCTGGGGTGGTTATGGTAATTTTTCCGGTTTCAAATTCATCTGGGTACATCGTTTGTATTACCGTAGCACCACATCGATGTTTGGTTGTACGTATGCTACATCGCCAATAAACCTTCTGCTCAGTAGAAGACTTCTTAACATAGGTGTAACCATTAGCATCTACTAATTTGTCTTTTCCTTTTTGTGACCCACTATTTACCACTGTATATTGTTTTTCATTAAATTAAAAATGTTTGGCCGTTATGTCCAAACCTGTTTTTTGCCGTTATGGTTTAGGGCCGTTATGACTACATCCCACCGGAAGTAACGCGTGTATTTCTAAAATGGCGTCTTATGTACTTTATCCATCTAGTTTTTCTGAAATTTTACACGATTATCACTAGAAGTCCAAATATTTAAAACGGCAATTTCATTTTTTTTTAGTTACATTTTTAAAATATATTAAAATAAAGCCCTAAAATAGATTGTATCTATAAACAGTCCTACCTTGTTAAAGAATAATCCTATTAATACTATAATTCACTATTGCCAGTTGAGAAATTGGCAAAAATATCATTTTCAACTTCAAATTCGAACGTTTGAAGATCGCTATTGCATGGAGGGGAATGGGAAAACAAGGGAGGTAATTCAAGTAATTGAGTTATTATTTTCGGTGTCAGGGATTTTTAAGCCTGTGAAATATTGCCCATGATCGTATAATAGTGAGTTGACAACTCTTTGAGGAAAAGGCATAGAAATAATTATGTTTTGACTTTCTTAGAAAATATGAAATTTCCGCTTTAAAATAACATCGTTCGACTATGGTCAGTAGGTAAAAATTTGTCCTGAATTTGTACGTTCCAGGAGAGTCATTTAATTCAATTTTTTCTACGCCGCCACTTTGATTTGGGAAATTTGGCCAAAATAGAAATTCACTCGTGCATAAACTAGATACTATTTATTTTTTTATAGATTTTTTTTTTCAGTCAATGACGTAATACATGTGCAAAGGACGACTGGTAACATTTTTATATTATTATTATTTTTAACAATGAATACCCTTCGCCTTTTAATTATCCCACAATTAAATACTGTATCTTCTGACTAAGGTTGTTATTGATTGAATAAAAGTTAGAAAAAAGATAAAAGTATGACATTACAAATATGATATTCTGCATATAATAATAAAGGAAGCATAAACTTAAAAATCTTACTACAAAAATATAGGATTCTCTAAAAACAAAATTCATGGGGCGTGTACAGAACAAAAATGTGAGCGTATCAGCATATGATTATAGCATATGATTATGGTTTTGGGCTTGTATTTTACACGTTTTAACTGATCATGGATTATTGTGAATATAATCAAATCAAAACTGTCAAGTTAATTAAGTCAACTACTATCTAGCATATTTATTTCAATAACCTTCCGCCAAAGGGACAGTTGGAAATGGCTGTGGAATTTTTTTTCTCAGAGGTTGCCAATCAGTTAAAGGCTATCTAAGTACCATACGGATATATACTCTCCACAATACTTAGTAAAAAGTCAGACCACCACAACAGGTATCACCTCATTTGGGACTCACGTCATTTGGAACTCAACACAAACGACACTTGGGACCCAGTTGGCGTCATTTGGGACTCAATATAAACGACATTTGGGACCCAATATAAACGATATTTGGGACCAGTGTTCGACACAAACGTCGGTCCCTTGGCCCGAGGCCGACTGATTTATCGCGCTTCTTTGACGCTCCGTATGAATTCCAGGTACCGGTATATAGATATTAAAATAATGATTAGATCATACATACATTTAATTGATTTGCTGACCAGTTGTTAGTGAAATTTAAATCTTAGTTGAATATAATCCTCTGATAGAACACCAAAATACACCGAGAAACAGTCATTAATAATAATATATTTTCTCCGCCATTGCCAAATCCGCCGATGACACGTGACATTGATTGGAATTTCCAGGTCAATAAGCCGGCGATGCTACGTTTAAATTTAAGTAGCATCTACCGTTATAATTTTTTATATACACATGCTGACAGGGGCTTAGTTTTAAACATATTGTCGTTATTATTATTGAAAGGTATCTGGCATAGTCGTACGGAATTATATTTTAAAGCAATTTCAATTATGGTTGTCACATGATCACTGTGCCGTTTGTGTGTCTATCATGGACGAATGAATAAAAACATTTGAAAGTTATGTGACAGACAGAAACTACAAATCGTGTTATGAAAAAATAAATGTATTGTTAAAATAAATAAATGTATTTATAAGACTCGTACATAATTTAATCATATGGAAGAAATAGCTAACTAGTACGACTATGATGATGTAGCCTTCAATATTTGTTAAAAATTAACACCCTGTCAATACGTACCTAGTCTACGATATCACCTTAGGTGGAAGTGGACGTTAAACTCCCAGTAACGAACGAACCAATACGTACGTAACTAACGTACGAAAATTAAATGGTAGCAGGTAGGGTGAGTCTGTCGTTCAGATTGCCTGTCAATAGTGTATAAAATAAAAAATCAATTTAGAACTGGTTTATTGGCATAATGCCAACCGATATGTCACTTTACCAACGTATTACCAGTGTTGTAATACAAAAACATGTTTGTTCGTTACCAAATAACATATATTCCCGTATTTGAAATTGTAACGCACATTACAAAACACCCTGTGCAAGACACCAATATAATCGACTTTTAAAAAGGTTTTCTGTAGAATAATAGAATAATAATAAGACGCTTAGAAAAATAACAACTATTCATTTTAACTTTCAATAGAATAAATTCATATTACTATCTATTGATATCTATAGAGTAACTCCGTGATACCAAACAGTAGAGGTAATTGATTAAAAATCAATTTAATTGCTTATCTTGAATACACAGTACATTAACCCGCATTTTTTATATTACCTTTTATACAATTAGATCAGTTCTTATGAATATAATAAAATGTAAAGAAATTGTTTGTTTAGCTATTTCTATGAAAGTCACCGTTACGTTGTGCGAACATGTTTTCTTATAGATACATGATAAACAGTTGATGTTAAATAGTAATATATTATATTTAATCATCTGATAAACAGTTAATGTTAAATAATATTTTACTATATATATTTAATCGTTTGATAAACAGTTGATGTTAAATATTGTTTTACTATATCTAATTATCTGATAAACAGTAGATGTTAACATTTTTTGTCCCCCGCCTTTCGAAGAAAGTTGGGGGACTATTAAAATGGGTTCGTCCGTCCGTCTGTCTGTCCGTCACACTTTTTGGGACACAATAACTCTCTTCCTAATTCAGCTAGAATGTTCAAACTTGGTGTATGTGTTTATAAGGTCAATGCCTTGATGGAGTTCGAAGATGAGCATTTTCCGCTTAGGGTAAGCAGAGATAAGCAATTTGATTGGTTGATGCTTTGGGACACGATAACTTTACGTCTAATTAAGTGAGAGTGATGAAACTTGGTGTATAGTTTCATTACAGTAATACCTTGACTAAGTTCGATAATGAGCATTTTCTACTCAGGGTAAGCAGAGCAATTTGATTGGTCGAGACTTTGGAACACAATAACTCTCCTTCTAATTGAGTTAAAATGTTCAAACTTGGTGTATATGCTTATTAGGTCAATGCCTTGATGGAGATTTGAAGATGAGCATTTTCCGCTTAGGGTAAGCAGAGATAAGCAATTTGATTGGTTGATGCTTTGGGACACGATAACTTTAGTTTTAATTAAGTGACAGTGATGAAACTTGGTGTATAGTTTCATTACAGTAATACCTTGACTAAGTTCGATAATGAGCATTTTCCGCTTAGGGTAAGCAGAGATAAGCAATTTGATTGGTTGATGCTTTGGGACACGATAACTTTAGTTCTAATTAAGTGAGAGTGATGAAACTTGGTGTATAGTTTCATTACAGTAATACTTTGACTAAGTTCGATAATGAGCATTTACTGCTCAGGGTAAGCAGAGCGATACGCAATTTGATTGGTCGAGACTTTGGAACACAATAACTCTCCTTCTAATTGAGTTAAAATGTTCAAACTTGGGGTATATGCTTATTAGGTCAATGCCTTGATGGAGTTCGAAGATGAGCATTTTCTGCTTAGGGTAAGCAGAGATAAGCAATTTGATTGGTTGATGCTTTGAGACCCGATAACTTTAGTTCTAATTAAGTGAGAGTGATGAAACTTGGTGTATAGTTTCATTACAGTAATACCTTGACTAAGTTCGATAATGAGCATTTTCTGGTCAGGGTAAGCAGAGCTATACGCAATTTGATTGGTCGAGGCTTTGGAACACAATAACTCTCTTTCTAATTGAGTTAAAATTTTCAAACTCGGTGTGTATGCTTATTAGGTCAATGCCTTGATGGAGTTCGAAGATGAGCATTTTCCGCTTAGGGTAAGCAGAGATAAGCAATTTGATTGGTTGATGCTTTGGGACACGATAACTTTAGTTCTAATTAAGTGAGAGTGATGAATCTTGGTGTATAGTTTCATTACAGAAATACCTTGACTAAGTTCGATAATGAGCATTTTCTGCTCAGGGTAAGCAGAGCGATACGCAATTTGATTGGTCGAGACTTTGGAACACAATAACTCTTCTTCTAATTGAGTTAAAATGTTCAAACTTGGTGTATATGCTTATAAGGTCAATGCCTTGATGGAGTTCGAAGATGAGCATTTTCCACTTAGGGTAAGCAGAGATAAGCAATTTGATTGGTTGATGCTTTGGGACACGATAACTTTAGTTCTAATTAAGTGAGAGTGATGAAACTTGGTGTATAGTTTCATAACAGTAATACCTTGACTAAGTTCGATAATGAGCATTTTCTGCTCAAGGTAAGCAGAGCGATACGCAATTTGATTGGTCGAGAGTAGTCGAGGCTTTGGAACACAATAATTCTCCTTCTAATTGAGTTAAAATGTTCAAACTTGGTGTATATGCTTATTAGGTCAATGCCTTGATGGAGTTAGAAGATGAGCATTTTCCGCTTAGGGTAAGCAGAGATAAGCAATTTGATTGGTTGATACTTTAGGACAAGATAACTTAGGTTCATCTTGATTGATCATTTTTATGCCAATACAATGACTGCATTCTCATTTAGTAATGGATTCGACAGTAACAGTGTATAGAAACGATTGACTTGGACACGAGGGGCCCTTTTGTCCGCCTTTAGGGTACCCCTAACTAGGGTACATTTTCATGTTTCTCGTACGTTTTAGCATTTTTCTTTATAAAACACTTTTGGATGACACTTCGTGTACAGTTTGATTGCTCGATACGTTTGAAAAAAATAAATGTGCGATTAATATGTGTCTTCTATTTATTTTGGGATTTCGGCGGGGGACATCAGCCTCACTGTTGGCTTGTTATATGTGATATTGAATAAGGAAAAGAATGAATCTGACTTAATGAAAACGATCACTGTATTTGGAGGCAGTTATAAAACTGAATTAGGCGACACCCCTTCGCCCTCCATGTGTTCCCCCGTATCAACTTAAATTCGGAGACGAAATCCTGATATTTATGATTAGAAGTGTGAGTGTTAGCATTTGTATTAACTTTTTCAACCAGTCTTGGAATTTAACTGAATGGTCATAGCAACCAGTCTTATCTGATAATAACTGAATTGTCATAGCAACCAGTAATCCAACCAGTCTGGTAATAA
The DNA here is from genome assembly GCA_963678685.1 of Patella ulyssiponensis. Lineage (NCBI taxonomy): Eukaryota > Metazoa > Mollusca > Gastropoda > Patellidae > Patella > Patella ulyssiponensis. The sequence goes on along the minus strand of OY783231.1, from coordinate 62,582,065 downwards.
CTGAATGGTCATAGCAACCAGTCTGATAATAACTGACTTGTCATAGCAACAAGTCTGATAATAACTGAATGGTCCTGGCAACCAGTCTGATAACAAGTGAATGACCATAACAACCATTGTCAGACCAGCTTTGAAATGAAATTAATAATTATCTGTCAAATACACCCGCCAATGTTGTTTAGGATGTAGGTTGCAGGATTACACGTCATTTGGGACATTGATAATCAGTTTACCGATATCTCACAAGTCTACCGATACCTCACAAGTCACAATATACTTAGCATTATTCGTATTTCTGCCTATATGAAATATATTTTAATCAGAAATTAAACGATTCCTTTGAAAAATCAAGAAGGAAACAGGGATAATTCTAACAGTACCACCGGTCGTGTGGATAAGTCACGTGATGTAAAGAGCTACATCACGACGTTTGTAATCTTTGTGAAATGAACTCTTGGAAATTTATAACGGTATTTATTGCTATTTATTTCATTAAACAATAAAATGCAGTGAATGACATTAAATAGTTAGACTGTCGAACGACAAGCAGTGTTTACGACGTGGGCTTTTTAACACGATGAACTAAAAAAATCAGGTATGTCAGCGTTCTGTAGAATATATTAAAATTAGCGATAGACTAGATTATATCTGTTGAAAAGCGCTAAAATATAAATAATATACTATTCAAAAAAAGTAGGGGATATTTGATTTTTAAGTGTTATTAAAGTCACCTAATGAAACTGACGAAGAAACAAATGACAAAATGAAATGAAGTTCACATTCATCGATTTATTCCAAATGATCGTTAGACTAAGTAAGGCACAGACTGACCATTATAAGGGTAAAATGATACCCGGGGTCAAACAGCAAAGTTACCACAGCATCACAACAAAGTCAGTAACGGGTAAATCCTCCTCTGTTTGCCAAACAAGCATTGATCCGACGTGGCATACTCCTAATGAGACGTCTAAGGTCATTTTGGTCCAGATTGTCCCATTCCTGTTGCAACGCAGCAGCAAGTTCTTGGACATTGGCAGGACGTTGTTGACGTAACCTTTGTCCAAGCATGTCCGAGACATGCTCGATGGGGGAGATGTCGGGACTCAGTGCTGGCCAAAGTAATGTGGTGATGTTCTGTTGTTGGGGGTAACCTGTAACGATCCTGGCCCTGTGACATCTTGCGTTGTCATCCTGGAAGATGAAACGGCGGCCATGACGTCGTGCGAACGGCACAACATGGACTGCCAAGATGTTGTCCCGGTAGTACTGGCCTGTAACACGCCCTGCAACAACATGTAAAGCCGTTCTTCCAGCAACAGTGATTTCTCCCCACACCATATCAGAACCACCCCCAAATCGATCATGTCTGATGACGTTAAGGTCTTGGAAGCGCTCGTTTCGACGACGCCACACCCTCCTACGTCTGTCCAAAAAATCAACAGTGAACCTTGACTCATCTGAAAACATCACATTGCTCCAGCGTCGATTATCCCAGTGTTGACGATCCCTACACCAACGTCTTGCCTGAATGTGATGATCTCTCAAACAAGGGATCACGCGAGGACGTCGGGCACGAAGGTGACCCCTATGTAGTCGATTCCGAATCGTCTGGCCACTCACTCTCACACCAGTATCTGTTTGAAGACGAGCGCTGATCTGATTTGCTGTGATGACACGATTTCTCAAGGCCAAGGTACGGATAAATCGATCCTGGGCTTGAGTGGTCGACCTGGGCGTGGTCTGTCCTGTACAGATTGTGTATCACGGTATCTGGACCATAGCCTGCTTATGACAGACTGAGACACATTCATCGTCCGCGCCACAACCGCCTGTGTTGTGCCGATCTGTAGCATGCCAAGGGCACATAACCTTTCATTTTGGGTAAGCCGACGCATATCAAAATTTGTTTTCTGGTCTCTAAAACAATTAAACTGATGTTTCCACCCTGGAATTCAATGCCACAATGACTGTAACATTCAAAGTCAGAGTCGTGCAAATCTTGGGTTGGACCCCCATGATGATCCCAAGCATCACCTGCATTCCATGCGGTAGCTATTGGTGCGTTTGGGCGTCACATGTAACTGGAAATGTTTCTTCTGTTAGGTTCTATAGTGACTTTTTTCGTAGTCATTTGCATATTTTAGTATTATGCCCCCAAAATCAAATAGCCCCTACTTTTTTTGAATGTATATATTAAAATACTGTTTGCAATATTGTATTCCCAACTGCCTTGGTGGAACTAATTGATAATCATGTCAATTTGTCAAGGGGCTTGCGATATACAACAAATGACTAGATTTTCAGTTATTATCCATTTTCAGCAATTATACATTTTATCCAGGAGCCGAGAACAGTTTCATTACAAATCAAACAAGGGAGCTATACAGAAGATATGACAAAAGTCAAGAAATAATGCTTGGTATGCTGATTTTACCTAAATGCATAATAACTAAAATATCACTACTTGCAATAACACTCTTGCTGGCTTGACAGCTCCAGAAAATAAATAATAGCCTTATTCTAAGTACTAGATGTTTATGTGTCCTACCTGTTGTGTAAATTATCCATTACATCATATTTTACTTGTCCAGAGGGTTCGAAAATATTTTAAAATCGAATTCACATTTGAAAAGGTTTACGTTAGGCTTTTCAAATCAATTAGTTGCATTTTTACAATTTTTTTTAAATTAGGTGTGTTTAGATTAAATTTGTATCATCAATTAATCGGAATATTGTAAAATAATACAATTTGTTGACCAGAATGAAGATCGGGACATATTATTCAGTTACAATAAAAGTGGTATTCGGCCTTTAAGTAATGACCACAACAACTTTATTTTACAGTTGGTTGATGTGTCTTCTATAATTGTAGTTTACATAAATTAGCAGTGCATGAAGCAAACAGCTTATAATAAATAATCACATTTGATCACTTTGATGCACCGAGAACAAGTGTTGTAGAAAAGTTCTCTTCTGCTTATTCCAGATGGTAAAGAATAATATGACATAATTGACAACGAAGAACTACAGTTAAAAGTGAAAGCAAGCCATCTAGTTTGTACAGAAAGAAGATTCAAAGACATTTCTGGTGCCATGGTACTTACATGTACATATATATTTTGAAACAGACATAAATGAATAAAACAAGGTTTCTCTTCTCTGAGAGAAATTCAACATATCATCAGATGGTAAGTCTCTAATGCATACGAAATTAAGATGCAAGGATGCATTTATGGGAGACGAAAGGTTCAGAGAGATGGAAATAGCTACTCATATTGTGGAAACTTTTCTCACAGAGCTTGATAAACAGGAAAATGTAACTAACATTTGATATAAGAGTAGACCTTTGTAATGACGTGCCGCCATCGGACGAAATGAATGTGGACGTTTTAACTAAAACAAGATGTGGGCGAACTGTCCGTAGACCGCTTAGGTTCGATCAATAATATAGCGGCATGCTTGACTTTTCTAGCCAATCACTGTTCATTTCCTTCTCCCTCTATTTTTTGTAAAACCATGCTTGTTTTGCTGTCTTTTTTTTTTATTGTATAGGCAATTTTGACCTTAAGTTCACTGTGGTGAATTCTTTAAATCGTTAGGCATCATATGGTAAGAGTATTGTACTTTATTATGCATATTGTGATGTAAATTAGTGATTGTTTTTACGTTTATGTACGATTTAGATTGTAAAAAGATAATATCTCTTTGACCATTTGGTAAGTATTATTAAAAGTAAAGAAATGCACAATTGTATCACTGTCATTCATTTTATTAATTAAAAAAACACGTTGTTGAAAATCTAAATATCTTGCATGTAGCCATAAACTAATGGAATGTTGGACGAGGACCAATGCACAATTTGTGTCATGACTGCAAAACTCGTGCCAAAGATGCCAGATCGATAACCACTTGAAATTGATACTTAGTTTGCATTGTTTACCATGACTAGATAGCTCTCAAAAATCGGAAATTCGCGAAACGTGTTGACGTCTGTTCAAACTAAAAATTATCAGAACCTACCCGACACCGTAATGATTTGGTAAAACCGAATGATTGATTGGTGGTGACACCTGGTGCATGGTTGTCGGTGGCAACTGTTGCTGTGGAAGGTGATTTAATTTTGGTGGTTCGTTCATATATGTAGATGTTGGCAGTTTTAATGGCATGTTCATACCACCATGATTCTGAGGATACATTGGTGGAGGTTGCTGTAATGACGTCATTCCATTAACATGACCGTGTCCGTGTTTAGGATCTGAAGACAAAAGTGTATGATGAAGTTGCTTGTTATAATACGATTAAAACCAGCTAGTTAAAAACAGAATGTGTATACATGTATTCCCAAAGAAAGGTTCGTGCATATAATTTTCTTAGTTAGCATTATCAAAGACGAGAGTATCATCGTCGAAACGATGCATGTTAATAAACCAGTAATTGTTAATCCATAAGTAGTGTTATTGTGTTACTGTTCAATTACTAAATGCCACTTAAAGAAGCATCATCAATTATCAGGGAAGCATATTAAATTATCCTCAGTATTTTCAATGGTTGACAGTTTAACGAAGATCCAATCCAAATTCATTTTGATAAAACAAATTATCTAACGTTCAATTACAATTGTATTCTAATAACTATAGTTACCTATATGATGTTTAGTTTAATGCCGGGTACAAAATCATCTAACCGAGCAGAACAGAAAGATTCCGGTTCAAAGTCATTTGTATATTGCGTAAATAAAAATACCATTGATGTAAAAATAAAAAAATGTTGGTAAGATGAACTCCTCTAATGACAACAACGCCTTACCCAATGAATCTTCTTGACATGCTGATACCAGAATAACGACGATGGTGTGTCATGGCGAACAGAATGGGTTTATGGGTAAAACGCAAGACTAGGAACACTTTAAAACAAGTACCGTTCTTAAATTGAAATTGATATATAATACTAGCAGGGTCTAACTATAATACAATTACTTTGAAAACATAGGCGGTGAGAGCTTTCCCATATATTTGGTTAACATCAAAATTTACACAAGCTTTGAAAGAAAGATGTTTTAAGCAAACATTCGGCTCTTTATTCAAGCAATATTTAACTGTCTCGGCTGTAGTGAAACTACCATCAATTAGGTCTGTAGTGTGCCAGGCTACTCCTCAATGTCAATATTAGCCAAACTGTCGGGTCTTTTATCCCTGTGTTTACCCCATGCCTGCTGTTCACTTAATTCTATGTTTTAATAAACTTCATATATATTCTATTGCATTCTTTTCAGTCGAGTGAATTCAAAAAGGAAATATAGCAAAACGTAATCTTAATGGATCGTGTTTTCAGTTAAGTCCATTTCAGTAATCGGTGTGTTTAAAGAGCCGCGGAAGGTTGTAGGTCATAGGATATGTCATTGCGTCAAGGGGCGTGGTTCCGATTACAAGATTGTACGTGACAAGGAATAGGGTCCCCTGTCCAACATCGTGAGTTGTCTCCGGGTCCTTCCTATTGCTAAGGACCCCTGCGCTCAATCGAATTTTGTTTTTTGAAATACAGATGAACCATGTGCTAGTCCCGAAATGGCCTAGTTTGTGGTGAGTAGACGTCTCTCTGGGATCGGGTGCGCACGTAACTTAACCCTTGACAATTTGTTTATACGTAGTTTAGGCGGAACGGCCTATGCCAGGGAAATGTTTCTCCATAGAATAGAACAGTAACCCCTTTTTCATTTCTTATGGACCGCTAAGGCGACCTTGTGGCAAGAACACATTAACTCCAACAATGTTATTCGCTTGCTGAGACTATGCTTTTTTATTGTTGCACACAAAATGAATCTTACGCTGATTTTTTTACAGCTTCCTACTGTTAATGGGCGAAAGAAAAAAAAATCTGTCTGTCTGTTCGCTAAATTAGTTTGTAGGGCGTGACATTGTCAGCGTTTAGAGCAGGTAACAGCGAAGTTAAGTACAGGTACAAGACATCTGATAAAGAAAGTGTTTTCTTCACAACTGTGCAAAGTACTCTAATACAAAAAATACACCACAGATGTGTAACCTATGTGAATTACTTCACAGCATCTTATTTAATTTTGATTGCATGAATCCGAAAACAGCTTCGTGAGGAAACCAAGATTGTCCACGTGTTACTGTTAATGACTGCATTAGATGACAGGGTAAATTTGGTTCAATCAACATGAATAATTTGGATAAGAAATGGATAAGTAAGATAAAATTAAATGTGTTAGAAGAGTAAATATACAAGATTGCAAATATGAATACAAAATAAATCTTAAATCATTAAACCCATGTTCTTACCTTGGGAGTTTCACAATTAAAATATCCGTTTAACCGATTATGTTATAAAGAAATATATGTTTAAATCCGATTAATTCACCAAACTGCTGTAATACGAGTTCTCTGTGTGGACATTTTATTGGATGCAATGCATTTGTCAGCTTAAAACCCGATTTTTGATATTTGATACAGCGACGCTTTAAGCATTATTTGATCTATTATTGTATTGTATATAAAAGCTAAATAAATATTTAAACAAGTTATAAAAAAAGTAAATGGAGAATATATGTTAATAAGTTACAGAACACCGATCATGACATATTATCTCATCCATTTCAAGATGGAGCTGTACCGTCACAGTTGGTGACAGACACGGAGGGATACTCTAATTATCAAACGTCATTGGTCGCTGATCTCAAGTCTTTCCTTCATTGGTACGCTTTATACTGCGGTCGCCATTTTTGTTTGATGTAGGTACACTATGCTTATTGTAACTATGGCAACAAATACTTTGTGTTTGTCCAAGGGGTCAGCCCAAACAGGTGTTTTCGGAAATATAAATTCAGTTGATCTCTATCTTGATCTTGTTGGCTTTTATCGTAATGGACATTTAGAAAACAATAACAACGACATTCCCTATTTTTAAATAGTAAACTACTTCATATATTTAGACGCTTTTTTAAAATTCAAAAGCCATATGTAGATAAATACCACAGTTTATATTAACTTCGGAATTTATTCCCACAAGTAAACTCCCATTTCAAACTTCAACCAAGGATTTCATGAAACCAATATTATACTTATCTTTACTGTCTTTATTCACATACATGTACATATCAACCCCAGTATAGTTTTTCGTTTCTTTAATGTGCTTGACTTCTCAAATTTAACCTACCCTACAAGTTAAACTTTTACTATGACAATGCAGCATTGCGTCTGTATCCTTATTTTGCTGATAGTGAAATATTTGCCCAGACTCGGACGTCAGTAGCCTAATTGCACTGACATTGAAATATGTGCTCAGCTACGGACGTCCGTTTCCTAATTTACTGATATTGAAATATGTGCTGCAGGTTTGGACGTTAGAAGCCAAATATTGTCAATATTGAAATATGTGCCCAGTTTCGGATGTAGCCAAATTAATTGTGCTGAAATTGTGAGCATTGGATTTGTCGAGACTTTGGAATACGATGACTTTGATTCTAATGGAGTAACAGAGATGGCACGTCTGCTAACTGCCAGTGTTTTTTGACTGAGTTCGATGATGAACATGACTGCAAAAATGTCATTATCAGTCTGTTTGTATGTCGGGCTGCTACACATATATGTCCATTATTATTCATTTCAGATTGAAACACCAACCACCCACCCTACTCTTACACCAACACTTATCTTGTTAACTTACCTGTACCTACCTGTCGATACGAATCTTCATAATTTACTGCATGTTGTGCATCCTACTTACCGTCGTTGAACGTTGTTATCGTCGTCATCGTCGTTTGCCAGTAGAACTTTATTGAGATTTGTGACATTTTATTGTACAAGTAATCATTAGAAACGTTGAATTGTGAGAGTATTGTTGCAGTCTTTGTAGCTGTTGATTGACAATTATTAAATTTGCCTTTACAGTCTAAAACTTTGGTTTGTGAATTCATTCGAGTCTGCTGTTAAGAACCTGGTCAATTCTTGATCGCAGATTTAACCTTAATGTCGAGGTACCTGGCAAAATTTCCCTCATAGCACACTGTATGGCATGTGCCCAACTTCATTAGCCAAGTGGGAGCTGATCAGTAGGACGCTAAACCCCATTTCATTCCATTTTTTCATCTGGTCTCATCTGTGACAAAGCTAACTAAAACATTTAACATACAATATAATTAAATTAAAGCTTTTATCTTATAACTGTTGAGCCAATTTAAGTCGACTAATACATAGTATATTTTTTTTCTCAGTTAACTACATCAGAAAAATCAAGACAGTTTGAAATGGCTATTCATATTGCGGAAACGTTTTCTCACAAAGCTTGATCGGCCAGGCAAATGTAAGTAACATACATATTTGTATTTTTAATCAAGGAACTAGTTCTATACTCTTGCTTGGTAATCTAGTTATTCTTCTCGGGGCAATGCCTAGGGCTCGGCTATTTCAACTACTTGGCATGCTTGATTTTTAACAATCACACCCATAGATTATCTTCAAGCCGTGATATGTGGATCTTTACTGTAAATAGCAGTATAAAAATGTTGGATAATATTTTACTTTTCAAAACGATATTACAAGGTAATATCCAATTTGTTGCCAATGGAAATATAATATGAATGGGCCAAAATAATTAGACATTGCCAAGTAAATAGTCGCTGTCCTGATGTAGTAGAGGATTTGGAAACTCAATACATGTTTGAACCGTGTGAATAGTGGACCTATTATGAGGTTTCAGTCCCAAATCTCCCGACTTTTTTCTGACATCTCAGATCTAACCCATTTGATTTGAGCATAATAATCTGCCCGGGTATGTAACTTGACAAGACATAATAAGTGTTACGCAAAGTTAAAACACAATAAAGACCCAGTCTCGATGTGGCAAAATAATTTGTTTATTTAAACATTATGAACCATAAAAAAGTATTCTTATTGCCTATTTTTTTATTTTTTAGGCTGCAAGAGTATTTGATGTATGATAACAACGAGAGAACCCAAGCAACAATCTATTTTAAAATTCTGGAAAAGAATGCATTTGACCCAATTTTTATATATTTATTTTTGTTTTTAACATTTGTAAGCGCCTTAGTGGCTGGCTGTGTTTTGTTGAGCTCTGTGTTTTTCATGTGGATTAACTGATGCGTTAACTATGATTTATGGCTTGAAACTTCTGAAAGGCATTGCAGACAGGAATACCTAAAAACCTTTTTAAAATTTTTGTTACTTTTGGAACTATATGCATTTAAAATATTGATAATATTCTATGGATTTATGCAGTGAGGTATGGTTGCCACTAATTGGCTTAATCCCAACAGTGATGTCACACCTGTACAAACCATCTTCAGTGATCCATTACTAAACCTTCGCTGGTTTAGGAAGAGAGGTGTTAGAGCAGGTAAACAATGGGACAGAAAAATTAAGACAGTAAAATTATCTCATGCTAGGGAAGATCAACAACATAACATTAGAGGTGTTAATCGAATAACTTGATTGCAATCAAAACAGTGCCAACCAGTGACAACAAATACTCTCAGTCAAACCAAAAAGAAAGAACAAAAGATCTGAATTTTTGCCATCTAAACTGTCGATCAGTCAGGAACAAACCACATCAGCTGTACAGTTATATTCTGGATCAAGAACTAGACATTTTTTGTGTGACTGAAACCTGGTTAAAATCAACAGACTCGATCGTACTTAATCTGATTCCGAACAATTACAATATAGTACAGGAAAATCGCGAAAACAGAACAGGGGGAGGTGTTGCCATCATATGTAAGCAATCAATAGGAGTTAAGCAAGTCAAATCGTCAAAGTTTAGGACTTTTGAACACATCTGTGTGTCTGTATTATGCTAAAATACAACCATACTTATTGTATGTCTCTACAGACCACCTTCTTCTGGGAAAACGAGTTCAGTGATCTTCTCCGTGAAGTTAACAGCAGCAAAGATATTTTTATATGTGGTGATTTCAACATTCACCTTAACAAATCTGATGACCCGATTACAGAACAGTTTAATGAAGTGTTAAAATCATTTGTACTTAAACAGCATGTTTCTGACCCCACTCAAAAGGGTGGCCACGTCCTTGATCTAGTAAGAACCAGAGAAGATTATGAAAAGTTGAGCAGTCTTAGTGTCACAAATCATTTAATATCTGATCACTACAGCATTCTGGGAACACTATCAATAGAGAAACCACCAAACCCCACTAAAACTATCATAAACCGAAACCTGAAGAAAATTGATACTACTGAATTCAAGAAGGACATTATCAATTACGGACTCTTAGAAAAAGTATTAAAGACAGAAGATGTGAATGATAAAACTAAACTCTGCAATGATACTCTTACCGCCATTCTTGATAAACAAGCTCCTTTACGCACCAAGACCGTTACAATTAGACCCAAAACGCAGTGGTTTACTGAAGATGTCAGGTCAATGAAGAAGCTTGAACGGAAAGCTGAGCAGGTATGGAGGACTACCAAGTTAAAGATACATTGCCAATTGTATGTTAAAGCGAAATTTCAAACAACCAGATGTATTAGGGAAGCTAAACAAACTTATATCCGTAACAAATTACAAGACGCATCCACTAATCCTAAACAGATTTACCAGATTATCAACAGTTTAACTAAACCTAAATCCAGCAATATCTTACCAGATACAAATAACCCCACAGGACTTGCTGACAATTTCTCCGAATTTTTCCAGAACAAAGTTGAAAAGATAATGCAAAATTTTGACTCTAACAACATTACGGATTTAACTCCATTTGCTGGTAAGCCATTAAATCAATTCTCAACTGTCACTACCGAACATATTGCAAAATTCGTCGTCAGCCCCAAAGCCATGCAGTTTAGATCCAATACCGACGAACATTACTAAGTCATGTATATCTGATCTTACTCCGGTCATATCAGACATTGTGAACAGCTGTATTGAAATAGGTATAGTTCCAGATCAAATGAAACTAGCATTAGTAAATCCGCTTCTAAAGAAACCATCATTAGATCCAGATGAACTTAAAAACTATAGACCAGTGTCCAATCTCTCATTCATATCCAAAATTATGGAAAAAGTTGTTGCCGAACAAATGATCGTCATCTACGTTGCAACAATTTGATAGAGCCTTACCAATCTGCCTATAAGTCCAAACACAGTACTGAGACAGCTTTAATGAGAGTACAAAATGATATCCTTAGGGAAATGGACGCCAATAAAACTGTATTTCTTGTTTTACTGGATCTTAGTGCAGCAGTCGACACTCTTGAACACCAAATTGTGCTAAGGCGACTTTCAGTAGAATTCGGCATCATAGAAACAGCTCTATCTTTGTTTACATCTTACCTATGTGGACGCTTCCAAACTGTGGTAGTTGACGGGCATAGCTCTAAACCAGGTGCCGTGAAGTATGGGGTACCACATGGCTCGGTCTTAGGTCCCCTGCTATTCACGACCTACACATCATCTCTTGGTACTATCATACGCCACAATAACCAAAAGTATCAGCTGTATGCTGACGACACTCAGCTCTACATAGGCTTCGAGCATTCCAATGAACAAGACGAGATTGGTAAACTGGAAAAGTGTTTGTCGGAAATTCGTTACTGGATGAAGGCAAATAAGCTGAAGCTAAATGATGACAAGACTGAATTACTTAAAATTGGAAGCAAATACCATGTCAGCAAAACAAAAAGCAATTCTTTGAAAATTGGTGACACTGTAGTTGAAGCGAACACTAAGTCTGTACGAAATTTAGGCGTGCAATTCAATTCTCTGTGCGATATGTCTGATAACATTACGTCTGTGTGCAAGTCTGTCAACTTTCATCTTCACAACATCGGTAAAATACGCAATTTTATTGACCAGCCAACTGCAAAGATGCTAGTTAATTCCCTTGTTACATCCAGAATTGACTACTGCAACTCACTCCTATACAATTCTCCCAAATATCAAATTGGCCGGTTGCAGAAACTACAAAATAAAGCTGCCAGGATAGTTACTTAGTCGAAGACGTCTGAGAATATCAGTCCAATTTTGAAAGAACTTCACTGGCTCCCAATCAAATACAGAATCGAATTCAAGATTTTATCCATGACCTATGCAACTCTAAACTGTGAATTTGTCCCAGAATACCTAAAAGATCTCCTGATCCCATATACTACATCCAGAACCCTGCGCTCATTTTCAAGTATTCATAATAAAACACAACACAAGGTATATATGGATATAACTACTTCTCTATAATTTAATAACGACGTTTCGTAACACATACAGGTCACGTTTTCAAGTTAACGACGTTTCGTAACACATACAGGTCACGTTTTCAAGTTAACGTCGTTATTAAATTATAGAGAAGTAGTTATATCCATATATACCTTGTGTTGTGTTTTATTATGAATAGTGATCCGTGCTTCTAGATGTCATTTAAAGAATTCATTTTCAAGTAATCTGCTTGTTAAACCAAAAAATAAGACAATAACCGGAACAAGAACATTCAGCTATGCTGCTCCTGAATTATGGAATGGTTTACATGAGTCCCTGAAAAATGCATCATCAATAACCACATTTCGAAAAAACCTTAAAACCGTCCTTTTCCAGAGAGCTTTCAAGTGTTGATTTTTTGAGTGTCTTACATGTGCTGTAATCGCTTATTGTCTCTGTTTGTAAAATGTACTATGTTTATTTTATTATTTCGATTATTCGTTTTTGCGAAATGTGTTTGTAAAGCGCCACTGAGCAATACTTGTGTGGGATACTCGGCGCTATATAAATGATAAATTATTATTATTAATGTTAAATGTTCTCCCAAACACAATTAGATTTTAATTCTCTTTAGAAATTTATGTATCGTATAGAAAATAAAGTGACATATAACTAACTCACTTAGAATATGGTCGGAAATCATAAAGTATTTAACAGGCATTATCTAGAAACCAAATGTAGATCAAATATACCCAGAATTACAAAAAGCCTTGACCTGCATTAAGGTGACTTTCCCTTTCTACCTTTTTGTGTTATTAGGGTGATTCTGTCCTACAACTAACCTTCTCTTATATCAAATGTCAAGGGTACCCGGGGAGGGGGCGCAAATGGTTAACACACACACATTGGATCAGAAGATCTTCTCATTGAGTCAAATAGTTCAATTGTCTAGGGTCTTTCAAAGTGAACGCAATGGGGGGTCGATTCCGGGCTTGTACCCAATTATACTTTGCTTTGTCGTTCACTGACATCTAGTTGAAATTTCTCGGCCAACGTTTATACTCACTGAACCATTATGCCCCCGTTGATTATGTACATATTATTTAATAGATGTATTTGCAACTTTCATTAAAATTATGTAATTTATGTAAAAAAAACTCATATTAGTGCATAATTAATCCCATTAGTGATTCGTTTGTATGTTATTAAATTTAGATATTTTTGAATTATATATTTTTGAGGTTTAGGGTAGAAATACTGTGAACATATCTTTATATTCCCATTTCTTGTTTTAGTGTAAAAAAAAACTTAAATAACTAATGTATATTTTGTGATTGGGAAATGTGGGGGGGGGGGTCATTATATAACACAATTTTGTTTGCATAATAATTATTTTTCTGTTAACATTCAAATGTATATTTACCTTGTCCCATCATGTTTGAATAAATAACAATTAAACAAAAAATATTATTGTTACCTCATTAATCAAACATTACAGGTTAGGTTAAACAGAGTAAAAGGGGGAGGGGGTACTGCATGGGAAAGGTTGCTATAATGGATACAAATTGGGTGGTGATACACAAGTTTGTATGAAACCACACAAGTTTCAAAAATTTCAACACAAGTTTCAAATATTTCAACACAAGTTTCAAATATTTCAACACAAGTTTCAGAAATTTCAACACAAGTTTCAAAAATTCTAACACAAGTATTGTGTAGCTTTTCACACAAGTTTCAACACAAGTTTGTGTTGTTTGATAAATTTTAACACAAGTCTTGTGTTGTCTCAACATTTAACACAAGTTTGTGTTGTTTCAACACAAGTTTGTGTTGTTAAATAGTAACACCTAACTTGTGTTGAAAACAACACAAGTTTGTGTTGTTTCAACACAAGTTTTTTTTCAGTGCACTTTAAACCCCATTTCATTTCATTTCCTTTATATTCACACTATATTTACATACCGTTGAAGTAATACAATCTGGTTTCAATCAAGATACACGAGACAAGCGCTAATTTTGTTAGAGGGTATTTCCCTGATACTGATAAAGGGGTCAGTATTGTGTAGCTTTTCACACAAGTTTGTGTTGTTTGATAAATTTTAACACAAGTCTTGTGTTGTCTCAACATTTAACACAAGTTTGTGTTGTTTCAACATTAACACAAGTTTGTGTTGTTAAATAGTAACACCTAATTTGTGTTGAAAATGGCGGCACCCAGTGAGTTTGTCGGTGACGCAATTTTATAGGATAAAATCGTCGATTTATGGCCGAAGTAACACTGCAAGGGCTGTTTCTTCATCTTCCGATGACGACGATTCACTCACGGCTGCCATTTTCGGATGAGTGGTGGTCACGTGAACGACACACTTGCCGCAGTAGCTTTCGCGCAGCGTCGTTTTCGACTCGTGTGCGGGCGCCGTATTTCTGCGCCAAATGCGTACGCAAAATGCGCTCGTGTGCGGGGGCCTTTAAAGACGCTTCTGTTTAACCCTGTACTGTTTATTTTCAACCGGGCATTAAATTGTACACTGAAAAAAAACTTGTGTTGGATCTTGTGCTGTTTCAACATTTACCACAAGTCTTGTGTTGTTTCAACATTAACACAAGTTTGTGTTGTTAAATAGTAACACCTAACTTGTGTTGAAAATGGCGGCACCCAGTGAGTTTGTCGGTGACGCAATTTTATAGGATAAAATCGTCGATTTATGGCCGAAGTAACACTGCAAGGGCTGTTTCTTCATCTTCCGATGACGACGATTCACTCACGGCTGCCATTTTCGGATGAGTGGTGGTCACGTGAACGACACACTTGCCGCAGTAGCTTTCGCGCAGCGTCGTTTTCGACTCGTGTGCGGGCGCCGTATTTCTGCGCCAAATGCGTACGCAAAATGCGCTCGTGTGCGGGGGCCTTTAAAGACGCTTCTGTTTAACCCTGTACTGTTTATTTTCAACCGGGCATTAAATTGTACACTGAAAAAAAACTTGTGTTGGATCTCAACACAAGTACTTGTGTTAAAAATAATCTACACAAGTTTGTGTTGTTTTGCATTGCATTAACACAAACTTGTGTAGATTTGTAAAAATCTTGTGTGTTTTCATATCAGTAACACAAGTATTGTGTAGGCCTACCGTCAACCAACGATTTTTTTTTGTTTTTTTTGTTCACAAAGTCAGAATTCGGGAGTTCACAAGTTTAAGAAAAGTAATAAAATAAAAAGCTTAATTCAAATCCCGAAAATTACATGCTGTTCTTCACTGGAAGAGTGTGAGCACTAATTAATCAGACAATTGCCAGGCAGACTTGAATGTTAATTGGTGTTAAATTGTCTGTAAAGATGAAATGTCTGGTTGTCTTTTTTTATTGATCCAATAAACTGATATATCAAAGGAATATATAGTGTACATGTGATTTTCAGCACCCTTGTGTTTGTCAAAATTGATTCAATGTGCATTGGGAAACAATGAGTAAAACTCTTAGTAATGTAATTGGTTGATGTAATCGAAATTGGACAGTATATTGGTTAACTAAACAGTAACCAATCAAATTTAATTAATCTTCCAGATTTGTCTCATAATTGATTTATTGATACAATGGTTCTCCAAGTTATCTATACTCTATTTGATATTTTATCAGCGACATTCAGTTAGACATTTAACTGTAGGACGCCATGTTTCGTAGTAGTTTCAACCGAGAGTGATATTTTTAAAAATATAATTGTCACACAGAATACAAGACCGCAGGTTTGTAAAATTTAAAAATAAATAAAACCGTACATTTAATTTAACATCGATTTATTGTTTCTATGTATATTACTAATAATTTAAAACAAACAAGTCCAAAACTTGTTCTAGAACCTCGTAATCTTCAACGTACGTTATTCGTAGAATATTTTTTCTGGATGTTAGAGACTAACTCGGAACAATTAAACCGGAAGTGTGTGTTTGAAAATGGCGGACAAGTAATTTTTCTTTTGATTGTTTCTAAAGCGTCCCGGTAATTCAGCAGTCTTAACGAATTTGTCTTATTTTTTCTGAAAACGTGCTTAATTAATATGATTCGGCGCTACACCGTTGTTCAAATACTTGTAATTGCAAAAAACAACCCCAACTGGGACCAGCAGGTAAGAATCTCTCCTCTTCATTTTATATTTTACACTCGCCCGGCAGCCATCTTTGTTTCGGGCAAAATGAGAAATACGTGTATAGTATATCAGGCATGGACTATAGCTAGATTATATTTTTTGTACTAGTTTAATTGAAATGTAATCTTATCTTGTGTAAAAGAAAATAAAACAAACAACCAAATCAACCTTTTATTTTTATATCAATCAATGTGTAATACTAATATATTAGACGTACATGTACTGATTCAGAAACTAACACCTGTCGTCTGAAGTTTCTCTGAAGTTTGGGTTTTTTTTCAGTCATTGATGTTAGCATATAGGCCTACTCCACAAAGAAAAACTGGTAACAATTTCATTTTCTTTTAATATATTTTAATATATTTTTTAAAATATCACTATCAGCAGAGTAATATCCAGTCAAGAGAGAGGGGAAATCGGGTTTTAAGTTCACTGAACAGAACTGTGCGATATACATGTCCTTGTATTAAATTGGTCGAATCAAGTAGGCCCATGCATGATATATATCCTAGAATCAAGTAGGACAGGTCTTCCATTTCCGCCAGTTTCCTGAGCACTGACCATTGTGTATGTTGTGTTTATATTAATTCGGCATAAACTTTGGAGTTGTTGTTAGTGTTTGTTGCATAAATCCTTTAAACTTACTGGCGCCAGGTAATTTTGAGACTAAAATATGGTTCAATTTTAGTTGAAAGATTTGCTTGCACGTAGTGGAATTCAGCAATGGGAGGAAACCAGCATTTCTGGAGTAAACACACAAGGCTGGTCAGGTAACCTTATTCCTAGTCACATTCAAGTGAATCACATAACAGAATGGTCTATTTCAAATATGATATTTGCGTAAGTATAAACGTAAATCGGCAGCGCTGGACACACTAGCAGAAGGATTCTGCTGAATCAATCAGCGCTAAAATTCACATAGTGTGTACGCTGACATTCGCCCAAATCAAACAGGTTTGATATATTTGGCTGAACTATATTTGATTGGTGTGTCCGCTTTGTTGAAGCATTCGTCTGGTTTTAGAATTCATTAGCCAATAAGCACACATTCATATCAAGAAGTCACATGAAATTTTTGAAGACAAATGTTAAATCATGTGACGTAAAAGGTAATGTAACTGAGTGGTGAATCTAACGAGGGAGAGAGAAATGGGGTTTAACGTCCACTCAACAAAAAATAGGTCTTTTTGGGACTAACTTATGGTTTCATTTTATTTCAATAATTCGCTTGCGCGTAGGTGCCTTTAGCAGTGGGAGGAAACCGGAGTGCCCGGAGGAAACCCACGAGGTTGAGAAGGCGCCCCTATCTCCATGCCACAGGCGCTCACACCAGGGCTCGAAACCACAGCCACAAGCCAGAGGTGACCGGCCAGCTAGAGGTCAAGCACGGCACTCTAGACCTCTAGGCCCAGAGTATCCACTCATTCGGCAGCAATTATGCGCCAATTGAATTGCGCAAATAATTTGAACACATCATTCTGGTGTGTCCACAGATTTACTAGAAAAGTCTGTATTTTCTAAAAACCAACAATGGGGCATACCCAGAACAAAAATATAAGGCCATACCATGCTATCGGGTTACTTGCACGCCAATGGGACTGCAGGTTTTTTGTTCCATCGAACAATCCAAATGTCTCTCAGGAAAAACTGAGAGCAAACCCTACACCTCCAGAATAGCAACCCGCACCTTACTCACCCAGCCACATGGCTATCGTCTAATTACTGTGACAGTCCAGTCAAATGACAAACAAGGGTTATTAAAATAGATTTTCACGGCTTATGTAAAATCTTCAGGATTCAAATGGTTTTGGATACCGTAGATATTTTAGTTTCAATTTCATATCACACAGTTTGTATATATCTTCAACAGTTAATTACATTCTAAAATATTCATATTTTTCAGTTTCCATATTACATGCCATAGCAAATAAATCATCATATAATAAAATAAGAAAAAAAAAACAAATATGGGAGAAGAAAGAGCTGAAAAAGTGAGGTTTTTGGAGGGTGAGTGTTCAATTCTAATAGAAAAGATTGTTGTTATGGTAATTTGAAATCTCACCATAAAATGTGTTTGGCACAATATAGCCCGGTTGGAGCGGAGGTGACATTAGCCTCCATTTCAGTTTATTATTTGAAATATAAAATTCAATTTAGTATAGTAAAAGTATACACATACATGTATGTGCACGTATGAATGTCTCATTTGTGGAGAGTCGAGGTGGGTAAGACACTGGCCCGCATATTTTAAGGCTGCAGGTTTGCTCCCAATGTTGACATAGAAAATTCAGGATGGAGGGTCTGACAAGGACATTCGTCTAGTTGTTCAGATTGAACAACAAAACATGGCCCTGTGTACACATTGGCATGCATGTAAAAGATCCTCTGGCAATTGGAATTTGATACAAGAGTATGCCTTAGGGTTGCGGTACCGTGCAAAATTTCAGTCCAAAATCTCAAGGCCTTTTTGCGACTTCTAAGGGGGTGGGGGTGAATTGCTGGTTGGATGGCCGGATGGTTAGGACATGCGCGCTGTATCATAAAGCTGCGGGTCCTCCGGTTGCTCTCACTCCTAATGACCCCTCAGCGCAAGCGAATTATTGAAATAAAATTAAACCGTATGTTGGTCCCAAAATGACCTAGTTTGTGTCAAGTGGATGTTAAACCATATTTCTCTCTTTCTCTGACTCTAACCCATTTCATTTGAGCATTATATTTTGTCTGGGCCTGTAACTGGACAAGACATAAGGACTGTTGCGCAAAGTTGAAACAAAATAGAAACTAAGTCTCGATGTGGTAAAATAAATTGTTTATTTAAACATTATGAACCATATAGAAAGTATTCTTATTTCCCACTTTTTATTTTTTAGGCTGAAGCACCCTCGGAGGAGAATTTAATGAATGATAAAAGCAAGAGAAACCAAGCATCAATTTATTTTATAATTCTGGAAAAGAATGCATTTAACTCAATTTTTAAATATTTATTTTTTGTTTTTAATGTTAAGTATTCTTCGAAAACACAATTAGATTTTAATCCTCTTATTAATTTCTGTATAATATAGAAAGTAGAGTGACATATAAATCACTTAAAATTTGGTCGGAAATCATAAAAGTATTTAATAGACATTATCTAGAAACCAAATGTAGATCAGATATACCCAGAATTACAAAAAACCTTGACCTACATTAAGGTGACTTTTCCTTGCTTATGAAACGAAATAAGCTTTAATATCCCACTTTTCTGTGTTATTAGGGTGATTCTGCCTTACAGTCTACTCTTATATCAAATATTTCAACTGTCAAGGGTTCATTAAAGGGAACTCAGGGGGTCGAATGGTTAACAGGCACACATTGGATCAGGAGGTCTGGCATTGAGTCAAATATGTCAATTGTCAAGGGTACTTTAAAGTGAACACAGTCGAAGTGGCTTTGATCCAGGCTTGTACACAATTGACCCAGTTTGTGTCAAGTGGACGCTTAACCTCATTTCTGGGGGTCACAGTGGCTTAGTGGATAAAGGCGCCGGTTCGCTAGCCTGGAGGTCGGGTGTTCGATCCCTGCATTGGCCGAGAAAGTTCATCTTGATTTTCCGGCGTGATTTCCCCTTGTCAGTGATGCAGAAGGAGGGCCTGACAAGGACAGCTGCCTAGTCGTTCGGATGGTACGAAAAACCGAAGTCCTGTGTACGCATAGGAGTGCACGTAAAAGATCCCTTGGCAGTTGGAATTCGATATAAGAGTAGGCCGTAGAGCCGCTGCCCGGGCAAAATTTCCCTCATTGCACACTGTATGATGTATGCCCGTCTTCCATTAGCCCAGGGTAGGTGCAAAAGAGTAGGACGTTAAACCCCATTTCATTTCATTTCTTAACCTCCTTTCTATCTCTTCTTTAAAATGCACGGCAATGTGTACATTAGATTGAGGTTTATTGTCCTATCCAAACAACTATATATTGTCCCTTCCCACGTCCAACACTACTGACATGGAGGACCTATGCTTGGAACTCCAGTTGAAATTTCTCGGCCAAGGCCTTATACTCACCTGGCTTCCCATTGCTTATGATTTGCAATTGTATATAAATATTTTGTACATATTATTCAATATTTGCCATTGTCTCTGATATTTTTATATTTCAATCCTGCAATCTTGATGCTTTGCTCCTTATATGTACAAAATATTCATTTTTTGTGGGGTTTGTTTTCCTAATGAGGAAAGAGTTCTACACCATTTTATTACTCCTGTAAAATAGGTCATTTTTCTTTTGTTAATTTTCTGTGTATGCTAGTTATTTCTAGATTACTGACTAATCACTTGTAATTCGACTTATAACACTTTTCACTTTTTGAAAGTAATTCAAATTAGTGGATAATTTATCTTATTAGTGCTTGGTATATATTTTATTAAATTTAAATATATTTGAATTATATATTTTGGGGGTATGGGGTAGGGATACTGTCTTTATATGCTTAGTACTTGTTCATGGGTAAAGAAAAATTTAAATAGCTATTTTATAGTTTGTGATTGGGGGGGGGGGTGTCATTATTTAACACAATTTTATTAATATTATTTTTCTGTTAATATTCCAAATATCGTTTTATGAATAAATAATAATTTAACAGAAAAAAATTATTGTTACCTCATTTATCAAACTTTGCAGGTTAAACAGAGCAAAAGGAGGGATGCTGTATGGGAAAGGTTGCTATATTGGATATAAATTGGGGGAAATACAACACAAGTTTTTGTTGATGGTTATACACAAGTTTGTATATGAAACCACACAAGTTTCAGAAATTTCAACACAAGTTTCAGAAATTTCAACACAAGTTTCAGAACTTTCAACACAAGTTTCAGAACTTTCAACACAAGTATTGTGTAGATTTTCACACAAGTTTCAACACGAGTTTGTGTTGTTTGACAAATTTTAACACAAGTCTTGTGTTGTTTCAGCATTTAACACAAGTTTGTGTTGTTTCAACACAAGGTTTTTTTCAGTGTAGACCGCGAATAAACTAAGAGATAACGTAAATCACTTACCTTATAAGAGCATGACCAATATTTTGAGGCTACCCGAATATAGGTTATGTATATTTTTAAACATATGCCCCACCATAGCTAGTGGTCTGTAGAGTAAAGTGTGCTGACCCATGACCATTTGAGCACAAAACACTGAAAAAACTTCAGACTTGGCATGCAATGCTACATTTCTAAAAGGTTATATAACTAATATAGTATTTACTTAATTTGTAACAGGAATTGCCTGATTATGGCGAAACTGATGTGACTCTTGTGAAATATATAACCTTCGTAATTAAGTTTCATAAGTGATAACATGTTTAAAAATTTCATTTTTACGAACTGATTTTAAAGCGAGAATTCCTTAGTTTCAAAAAAGTGAAAACAATTATTTCTATGTCTTTTGCTCAATAGGTTAACAACTCACTATTACACGATAATAGGCATTATTCCCCACACTTAAAAATTGATACTTGAAATAATAACACAATTACCTCCCCTGTTTTTTTTATTCCCCCCCCCCCCCATGAAATAGCTATCTTCCAACGTTTGACAATAATAAATTATTGGATTAATAGGATTATACTTAAACAAGGTAGGATTGTTTATAGATACCATCTATTTTAAGGCTTTATTTTAATACATTTTAAAAATATAACTTAAAAATATGAAATTGTAGCTTTAATTTAGATCTAAATTCTATGATTAAATTTGGTTTTAAAACAGAACAAAATGTGACGCCATTGATTGGACCCGTCATAGAACTATTTATTTGGGGTGGGATTAGTCTCTTACCACCCAGAAAACTTTTCTACCAATATAAGTATGCCTTGTCCACACTTCGGAATAACAGGTCATTGGATAGATTCTCCGATCTTTTACATTGTCACAATTAAAGTCTAAGGGAAGTAACTAAACAAAATGTTGACGCCAATAAAATTAAAGATTCAATAGTTAAGAGTTTAAGAACGAGTTGGCCATTCTTGCTATAAAAACTCAAAATTAGATGATAAAAAAAAGAAAATTTCAGCGAAATTACTTCATTCTGGGGAAAAATTATAACTCTATTATGTTGACAAGGTGTGTGCATGCTGAAACATGACAGAGGAATGGCTGAACCGCAAAGAACACAATGGCTGTTGTCTATGCCAGCATGTGCTGATGTAAATGTTGCCATGCAGGATCTGTGATCAACATAAAGACTAGACCATGTCGAGGAAGAAAAGAGAAAATCGGGAAAATTTGGCTCTTCTTGGGTTCCAAGCGAAAATTTCATATTTTCTAAGAAAGTCGAAACATAATTATTTCTATGTCTTTTGCTCAAAAGGTTGTCAACTCACTATTATACGATCATGGGCAATATTTCACAGGCATAAAAATCCGACACAGAAAATAATAACACAATTACTTGAATTACCTCCCTTGTTTTCCCATTCCCCTCCATGCAATGGCGATCTTCAAACATTTGAATTTGAAAATGATATTTTTACCAATTTCTCAACTGGCAATAGTGATTAATAGGATTATTCTTTAACAAGGTAGGACTGTTTATAGATACAATCTATTTTAGTGCTTTATTTTAATATGTGTTAAAAATATAACTATAAAATAGGTTGCCAGGCAACGAAACATACGCCCACACAGCAGCTAAATCGTCTGGGCAGTCAACAAGAGTTGTCGCATATTAAGTAATTATCAGAAAATCATTAGAATTTGTTTGGTTTTTATAAAGTTCTGCCCCATGCTAACGTTAAGTATACGAAACATTTAATATTATGGATTTAGCTGTTCAATTATCGATTTTCAAGAAATTCACACTCTAAAATTAAACACAAAAGTTATATGGATAACAATTACTATATTTCTATTAAAGCTACGTTTCAACAATGATTCTCTTGTCGTTATCAAGCACAATACTGATACAGATAGAAGGAATGAATATACTATGTACAATCACAACATTCAATGAAACCATAATTAGGAAAACAGTGACCCTTGTTCTAATTAATGAAACCATATGGATTAACATAAACATCTAATGGTAATATACACATAGATGGAAACCACTGATTAATATAAGGTTATGACCCTTGATGTATATAAATTACCACAACAATAGATAAATAGCGAGGCCATTTGATTAACTCTAGTGATTATAATACTTCGCCGTGAAACTGTATGCAAATAAATACCACATTGATGTTATGAATTGTAACTACTATAATAATTATGTGCTGCATATAATTGTAACAAGCTATCTTGATAAGTGTAATACATTAAACTGTACTGCTTGAACTAAGTAAAAGACACTAAGAATATATATGAGAGTAAAGTCTATGTTAATTATTAGTTTTGGTCTGTTTTTATTAATTCATCATAGGCTCTGGGGATATATAAACCACTGTCTCTGTTAAGTTCTGGTTGATGTCTCTTTATTTGTACTCCCTCCATTAATCTTCTAGTTTTCTTTTGATTGATATTGATATTAAGGGTATTTACAGCTGACCAGTTCACTCTGTGGCGGGGGTTGTTTTTCAGGTGTTCTGATACAGCTGAGTCATTGGTGGTGCCTTTGGACTGGTGCTCTTTGAGACGGATATCTAATGGGCGTTTAGTTTCGCCTATGTAAAACTTCTTGCTGGAGCAGGTAATCTGGTTGAAGAGGTATAGTTGGTCGGCATTTACCATTTGCGCTGAGGATATCTTGTATTGTAGAACCAGTGTAGAAGCTAGTGTCTATTTCTGCTGGCTTAAGGAGCCTCCGGATTTGGTAGGATAGCGTGTTGTGGAATAGAATAGAGATGCGAATTTGTGAATCTTGTTTAGTCTTAGCTGGTTTAGGTTCATTGCTGGTAGCGGTGTTGATGACTTTCTTGACTAACTGTTCAGGATATTGGTTGAGGTTGCAGAAAGTATGTGTTATATGTTCTAATTCTTTATTGAGGAGTTCAGGGTTGCAGATTTTCTTGGCTCTGTGGGCGAGGGTTGAAATGATAGCTGCTTTGACTTTGATGGGATGGTTAGATTGATAATGGATGTATTGATCGGTGTGTGTGGGCTTCCGATATACACTGGTTTGGATGGTACTGCCATTTCTATTCACAAGGACATCTAGGAAGGGGATGATTCCACAGTTTTCTTTCTCCATCGTAAATTTGATTCTGGGGTGCTGGTTGTTTAGGTGTTGTAGAAGGCAGTTGGGGTCATCTTCTTCTTTCAGCATTACAAACGTATCGTCGACTTTTCTATAATAGCAGATGGGAGTTATTGGCGAGGACTGTAGAGCTTTTTCTTCCAAGGAGGTGGCGATAGGGGGCTCCCCATCGGTAGGCCATGTATCTGTTGGTATAAATCATCACCCCAGGTGAAGTAGGTGGTGTTGACACAGTCTGTTATTAATTTTATTATACTGTCTGTGGTGAGCTGTGTATTTAAAGGTGTATCAAGTTGGTCTAGGTGTTGGCGGAGAACTTCTATAGCTTCAGATCTGGGGACATTTGTGAATAGGTCAACTACATCATATGTCACAATTTTCCCTGGGTTTTGTATATTTTTAATTTCGTCACAAAATTCTGATGAGTCACGGGTGAAGGATTTAGCGGATTTGGCTAGAGATGATAAGAGTTTAGAGAGGTGCTGGGCTGTGTTGTAGTGGACGGAATCTCGTGAGCAGACTTTAATGGGATTTTTATGAATTCACACTCAACCATCATTAATGTGTAACGTAGATATAGTCAAACGTTTTTTTTGATTCGGAATAAAATTGTGACAAGGTAAAAAACATGATTTTTCGTACAATCAGGGGCCATAATTCAGGAAGTTATGGTCCATTGTGCCCGAATATCGAAAGAAACCGCGATCTTTGGGTTATAAACTTATATTTCTAATTTCATCAAAATCAGATTAAAATTGTGACCTCTTCTTATAGCAGTCGCGTGCAAGCGGCGGCCATTTTGTCCATCAGTTTTGTTCTGATTACCACGAAATTCAAACTCACCCTCCATTACGCTGAAACAGTGATATAATCCAACGTTTTTTTAATGTTTTAAATCCGTTAATAATTGTGACCTCAAAAGGAACCACAAGCTAAAAAATGGCGATTTTCGTACAATCAGGGGCCATGATTCAGGAAGTTACGATCAGATATGTGCAAATATGCAATGGAACCAAGATCGTTAGGTTATAAATATGTATTTCAAGTTTCATCAAAATCGGTTCAAAATTGTGACCTCTATAGGGTCCACATCCTTGATATAACATATTTTCACACTATTCGCGTACAAAACGGCGACCATTTTGTCTGTCAATTTTGGTCCGATTTTCACGAAATTCAAACCCATTCTTCATTACCATGTAACGGTGATATAATCAAACCTTTTTTTTAAATCGGATAATAAGGGGCCACAAGTTAAAAAGATAGGCTGGCACTGCCAGGCAGGATACGCCCACATTTTCGAGAGATGGATAGAGAACAAGCAATACCGAAAGTGATTTTTCCTACATCATTAAGTCCTGTATTACATACTGTATTGGGAGCAGCCATTTTGTTGGTCAGTTCCAGTCTGATATTCATGAAATTCGAAGCCGACAATGATTATGGTGTGACGGTACACAACTAGAAATGTGACTTTTCGTCAAAATCGGATAAGAATTGTGACCTGTAGAGAGTCAACAACCATGATATACCATATCTTTACACTATTCGCGTACAAACAGCGACCATTTCGTCCGGCAATTTTGGTACGATTTTCCCGAAATTCGAATAATTCAGGAAGTTACGATCCGATATGCGCAAAAAGCGAAAGAACCAAGATCTTTGGGTTATAACCATGCATTTCAAGTTTCATAAAAATCAAATTAAAATTGTGACCTATACAGGGTCCACAACCATGATATACCATTTTTTAACAGTATTCGCGTACAAACGGCGGCCATTTTGTCTGTCAATTTTGGTCCGATTTTCCCGAAATTTGAACTCAAACCTTCCTTACGGTGAAACGGTGATATAATCATACGTTTTTTTAAATCGGATAATAATTTTGACCTCCAGAGGGACCACAAGCTAAAAAGGTCGATTTTTCAGACAATCAGGGGCCATAATTCAGGAAGTTACGATCCGATGGGCGCAAATATCGAAAGGAACCAAGATTTTGGGGTTATAGATATGCATGTCAAGTTTCATCACAATCGGTTCAAAATTGTGACCTCTATAGGGTCCACAAGCTAAAAACGTGATATTTCGTATAATCAGGGGCCATAATCCATGAAGTTCCGATCCGATACATGCCAATATCGAAAGGAACCGAGATCTTATGGGGATAAACCTATATTTCAAGTTTCGTCAAAATCGGATAAGAATTGTGACCTGTAGAGAGTCCACAAACAAATTGTGGGGACGTCCGGACGGACAGGGGCGTCCACATGAAAATGTGGGCGTATAAAAACGTGATTTTTCGTACAATCAGTGGCCATAACCCATGAAGTTACAGTCCGATACATGCCAATATCGAAAGGAACCGAGATCTTAGGGTGATAAATCTATGTTTTAAGTTTCATTGAAATCGCATAAAAATTTTGACCTGTAGACTGTTCACAAACAATTGTGGACGGACTGACGAACCGGGGCGACGACAATATACGTCCACATGAAAATGTGGGCGTATAAAAACGTGATTTTTCGTACAATCAGGGGCCATAACCCATGAAGTTACAGTCCGATACATGCCAATATCGAAAGGAACCGAGATCTTAGGGTGATAAATCTATATTTTAAGTTTCATTGAAATCGGATAAAAATTGTGACCTGTAGACTGTCCACAAACAATTGTGGACGGACGGACGGACGAGCAGGGGCTACGACAATATAAAAGTAATATCCAGAAAATGCCGTAGCCAAAATAAACTGATACGGCACCATGCCATTTCTTCATAACACAATTTGTAGTCTTTTGTCCTTCACATAACTAGTCACGTAACTTACAAAAGTTTTTATTCGTTCGTCGATGATAGACAAACGGTACAATGATCAGTGACAACCAAAACTGAAATGGCTATAAAATGAAATTCAGTACGACTAGGATATAGCCTTCAATAATATTTTAAAAATTAAGTCTCTGTCAGCATGTGTACAAATAAAAAATAATTAGAACAGTCGCTATTTAGAACTGGTTTATTGAGATTTTTTCGGGAAAATATCCAGTGTTTCTCTCTCCGTGTATTCGGTGTTCTATCAGGGGATTATATTCAAAGATGATTTAAATTTATGTAACAAGTGGTCATTATATTTTAATATCTACCGGTACCTGGAATTTACATGGACAGAGCGTGGAAGCTAGACGCGCGATTGGCAAACCATACCGAGATCGTCTTTATTCGCCACATGACTTATTAATTATTTTACTGAACATATTATGAATAATCAGCAAGCTTGTTTGGGTTTTTTTTAACTGATTATCAAAATCACGGTTAAATGTGCTAATTACTCGGAGTCGGATTATGATCCACATATACTATTCAAAAAAAGTAGGGGATATTTGATTTTGGGGGCATAATACTAAAATATGCATTCATCGCCACATGACTTATTAATTATTTTACTGAACATATTATGAATAATCAGCAAGCTTGTTTGGGGTTTTTTAACTGATTATCAAAATCACGGTTAAATGTGCTAATTACTCGGAGTCGGATTATGATCCACATATACTATTCAAAAAAAGTAGGGGATATTTGATTTTGGGGGCATAATACTAAAATATGCAAATGACTACGAAAAAAGTCACTATAGAACCTAACAGAAGAAATATTTCCAGTTACATGTGACGCCCAAACGCACCAATAGCTACCGCATGGAATGCAAGTGATGCTTGGGATCATCATGGGGGTCCAACCCAAGATTTGCATGACTCTGACTTTGAATGTTACAGTCATTGTGGCATTGAATTCCAGGGTGGAAACATCAGTTTAATTGTTTTAGTGACCAGAAAACAAATTTTGATATGCGTCGGCTTACCCAAAATGAAAGGTTACGTGCCCTTGGCATGCTACAGATCGGCACAACACATGTGGTTGTGGCGCGGACGATGAATGTTTCTCAGTCTGTCATAAGCAGGCTATGGTCCAGATACCGTGATACACAATCTGTACAGGACAGACCACGCTCAGGTCGACAACTCAAGCCCAGGATCGATTAATCCGTACCTTGGCCTTGAGAAATCGTGTCATCAAAGCAAATCAGATCAGCGCTCGTCTTCAAACGTCCCTTGTTTGAGAGATCATCACATTCAGGCAAGACGTCGTTGGTGTAGGGATCGTCAACACTGGGATAATCGACGCTGGAGCAATGTGATGTTTTCAGATGAGTCAAGGTTCACTGTTGATTTCTTGGACAGAGGTAAGAGGGTGTGGCGTCGTCGAAACGAGCGCTTCCAAGACGTTAACGTCATCAGACATGATCGATTTGGGGGTGGTTCTGTTATGGTGTGGGGAGGCATCACTGTTGCTGGAAGAACGGCTTTACATGTTGTTGCAGGGCGTGTTACAGGCCAGTACTACCGGGACAACATCTTGGCAGTCCATGTTGTGCCGTTCGCACGACGTCATGGCCACCGTTTCATCTTCCAGGATGACAACGCAAGATGTCACAGGGCCAGGATCGTTACAGGTTACCTCTAACAACAGAACATCACCACATTACCTTGGCCAGCACTGAGTCCCGACCTCTCCCCCATCGAGCATGTCTGGGACATGCTTGGACAGAGGTTACGTCAACGTCAACAACGTCCTCCCAATGTCCAAGAACTTGCTGCTGCGTTGCAACAGGAATGGGACAATCTGCACCAAAATGACCTTAGACGTCTCATTAAGAGTATGCCACGTCGGATCAATGCTTGTTTGGCAAACAGAGGAGGATTTACCCGTTACTGACTTTGTTGTGATGCTGTGGTAACTTTGCTGTTTGACCCCGGGTATCATTTTACCCTTATAATGGTCAGTCTGTGCCTTACTTCGTCTAACGATCATTTGGAATAAATCGATGAATGTGAACTTCATTTCATTTTGTCATTTGTTTCTTCGTCAGTTTCATTAGGGGACTTTAATAACACTTAAAAATCAAATATCCCCTACTTTTTTTGAATAGTATATATAGCCGATTCTCACGTGACTAAGGTATGATTGTCGTTCATTGTTCTTCCAATCGCCTAGATTAAACACCAATCAGCTAAAGTCGACAAAATACAGGCCATTAAGACTGGCATCAATAGTTGTACTCAACAAAAATATTTTCTGTGATTATTTCTTTGAGGAAAAATTTTACGCGAATCCTTGTAGATTCGCAGCATAAGCTTTTGCGAGAATCCTGGCGCGAATCAG
Organism: Patella ulyssiponensis; assembly: GCA_963678685.1. Lineage (NCBI taxonomy): Eukaryota > Metazoa > Mollusca > Gastropoda > Patellidae > Patella > Patella ulyssiponensis. The sequence goes on along the minus strand of OY783231.1, from coordinate 62,552,355 downwards.
ATTCGGAGATTCGCGTGAATTTCTAGCTAACGTCATTTACTCCCTGACCCCTTCTCCCATTACAAAAACAACGTAAAACAAGAGAAAATAAAAATAAATATAATCAAAACCAAAATACTCTGATAATTCGCCCCCCCCCCCCACACACAGTTTTACGAAAGTTTAAAACAATAAAAGCTCTTATTAATTGTGCCGAAATATCAACATAAAACATATATTTATTTCATGAATTGAATTTAAAGAAGATATATGTCATTGTATGACAATAAAAGCTCTAATGATACAACCATATTAGTACAATAATATAACACATGCTTATTGGAAAACAGCTAATAATTTATTTGGTTGAACAGGATACTACCACATCTCCATATTGATAATCATAATAATCTTGAATGCCTCTTACATTAGTAGATGTTTTACCATACCGTATGTGTTATAGTAATACAATACATATATTAAACTAGATCTATAGTTGTTTTACCATACAGTATGTGTTATAGTGCAATACAATATATATTAAACAAATAGGTTTCTTCATCTCACTAATGTAAATATAATATATATCAATTTTTAAACAATCGGATGATAACTTTTGGTGTTAAAGCGTACATAAGGATTGATGACGTGAAGTATGTATTATTAGAAGTCAATATATATCATATTTACCTAACAACTTTTTACAAAAATGACATAAAATATTTAAATTAAATATACTTTAAATTACATGTCACTTACTTTAGTGAAACAGGCTTCAATATGATGATAATCTTCTCTGTAGAGTCTTTTATTTCAACAATTTAATAGCGACGTTACTGTTTAATTTACTTCTCAGTAGTACTGCAGGAGTTGGCATATGTATAATAAAATGAGTGGATGCTATATGATAGTCGCTATATGCTACATGAAAAGGGGTGGAGCGTATCACGGAATACTATAACTATAGTAGGCACAAATTAAGAAGAATACCAAGCCAATAAAGATTTTGTCATTTTTCAAAATCCTAAAACCTTCAAATACTTTCCATACATTTAGCAATTAGTGAATATTTATCTATTTATTATGTAAGCACATATATATAATAATGTAATATACATGAAAGCATGTAATTATAGGAATACAATTAATCCTCTTTAACTTATTATAATCCCTGTAGGTACAACACACATATTTTCTAAATTGTTTACAGATGTATTGGTTCAATATTAACCGGTTCTTTCAGGAAATGTTATCATGTGATTTCAAGATACAGTTTTTTTCTTATTGACGTTATAGAATTAAATAAGATTTTGTTTATTTCTTTCAGCCTATATGTAATCTGTTAGCATAATGTCACATACAGGAAGAGATAATTAAATCACAAGAGGTAAGCATAATGTATATGATAAAATCAAAGATATTTGTGTATAAGCACATACTTATGAAAGAATGCCATAAAGGGAAGTATATCATACTCATAGTGTATCCTGTCTGATATATATATATATATGATGTATTCATCCCGTACTTAGAATGAGCCATATTCCCGTGTTATATAAGGAAAGCCCAACAAGGAAACAAATTTAATATTATCAGAAAATTTCAACAACATGTACATAAAATGGTTATTAAATTAAAATCAAACTCTGGATGACGAATAAACATAAAACAACTGCACACATGTTACCGTTTGAAATCTACGTATACATGTATAGTTGTTCGGATTTCACAATGTCGTGCACGTTAAATATCCCTTGACAGTTTGAATTCGATATCAGTGCAGGCCATAGCAACATTGGTAAACTTTCTCTCATCGCACACTGTATGGCGTATGCCCCTTTGTAATTAGCCCATTCGGGACATAACAGTAGGAGGTTAATCCCAATTTCATTTCTTTTCATGCTAATGAATGCTGATAATCGGAATATTGTAGAAATTTGAAACCTCTACCCCTTGAGTTTCTTGCCAAGTTACAAAGTTAATATTTTCTTCCCCATGCTGTTACTATATAACCTTTGTGCGGATACAAGGGCTTTTTCGGTACCCAAAACATTTGTGGGGAATTGGTTCATAGCGAGAATTTTATGCACCGTCAATGTTCCAAACTTGGCCCAAAAGTATGATAACAAGCCAATGGCGAGGCTGATGTCACCCGCGGAAATCCCAAAATATGAGAAAACACATATTAATTAATCGCACATATTTCAAAAGTATCAAGCAATCAAACTGATTATTAACTACCGGGATACACTACGTTTCATCACTCTCTATCAGACAGAATCAAATTTCTCTTGTCCCAAAGAATCGACCAATGAAATTGCTTAGCTCTGCTCAGCTTTAGCTTGAAATGTTAATCATTTAACTCAATCAAGTCATTCACCTAATGAACATCAACGTCAAGTTAAAACGTTCTACCCTACCTCAATTAAAAGCAGGGTTATCCTTACCCTAAGCAGAAAATTCTCATTATCGAACTTAGTTAAGGTAATGATATCATGAATCTTAATCAGAGTTTCATCACTCTCACTTAATCATAACCAACGTTAACGTGCCCCAAAGCATCAACCAATGAGATTACTTACTTCTGCTTACCGTAAGCAGACAATGGTTATCACTGAACTCAATCAATGGTTATCACTCAACTCCATCAATTCATTCATGTAATGACCGCCTACACCAAGTTTGAACATTCTACCTCAATTATAAGGAGAGTTATTGGTGTTACAAAGTCTCAATCAATCAAATTGCTTAATGCTCTGCTTACCCTGAGGTATTGATGTAGTGAAACTATACACCAAGTTTCTTCACTCTCACTTCATTAGAACTAAAGTTATTGTGTCCTGAAGAATCAACCAATCAAATTGCTTATTTCTGCTCAACTTAAGCAGACAATTCTCATCTTCAAACTCCATCATGGCATTCACCCATCTACGCCAAGTTTGAACATTCTAGCTAAATTAGAATAAGAGTTATTCATGTGTCCCCAAATCTTGACCAATCAAATTGCTTATAATATCACTCTGCTTACCCTAAGCAGATAAAGTGCAGTATCGAACATAGTCAAGGTATTGATGTAATAAAACTATGTACCAGATTACACCACTCTCACTTAATTAGAACTAAAGTTATCATGTCCCAAAGCATCAACCAATCAAATTGCTTATCTCCGCTTACCCTAAGCAGAAAATGCTCATCTTCGAACTCCATCAAGGTAATGACTTAATAAACATATCAACCAAGTTGGAACATTTTAACTCAATTAAAAGGCGAGTTATTGTGTTCCAAAGTCTCGACCAATCAAATTGCGTATCGCTCTGCTTACCCTGAGCAGAAAATGCTCATTATCGAACTTAGTCAAGGTATTGATGTAATGAAACTATACACTAAGTTTCATCACTCTCACTTAATTAGAACTAAAGTTATCGTGTCCCAAAGCATCAACCAATCAAAGTGCTTATCTCCGTTTACCCTGAGCAGAAAATGTTCATCTTCGAAGGTATCGACGTAATAAACACCTACACCAAATTTGAACATTCTAGTTCAATTAGGAGGAGAGTTATTGTGTCCCAAAGAGTGTGACGGACAGACAAAGACAGACGGGCGAACCCATTTTAATATAGTCCCCCAACTTTCTTCGAAACCTTGGTATTACATACTTTTACACAATTGGTGTAGACAGAGCGGCCTTTTTGTCGGGCAGTTTTGATCTGATTTTCATGAAATTTCGAACTCAACCATCATTGATCAGGATAGTAATGTTAAAACTGAATACAAATTGTGACATTTAGAGGGTTCACAAGCTAAAAACACGATTTTCTTTAACAATCAGGGCCCATAATCCAAGAAGTTGCATCTCATACATGTATGCACAAACATCGAAAGGAACTATATGGTAAAGGTACATTTCAAGCCTCAAGTTTCATCATAACCAGATAAAAATTGTGACCGTCCACCAGCTCGAGTAAAAACGTGATTTTCAGTGCAATTAGTGGCTATAAACATTAAAGTGGTCCGTCAGTTTGCCAATTTCGAAAGAAACCGGATTTTTCGTTTATTTCAGATAAAAATAGGTTGCCAGGCAACGAAACATGCCCACACAGCAGCCAAATCGTCCGGGCAGTCAACAAGAGTTGTCGCATATTAAGGAATTATCAGAAAATCATTAGAATTTGTTTGGTTTTTATAATCAAACGGTTTTTTAAATCGGATAACAATTTTGACCTCCAGAGGGACCACAAGCTAAAAAGGGCGATTTTTTGGACAATCAGGGGCCATAATTCAGGAAGTTACGATCGGATGGGCGCAAATATCGAAAGGAATCAAGATCTTTGGGTTATAGACATACATGTCAAGTTTCATCAAAATTGGTTCAAAATTGTGACCTCTATAAGGTCCACAACCTTGATATAACATATTTTCACTCTATTCGCGTACAAACGGCGGCCATTTTGTCCGTCAATTTTGGTCTGATTTACACGAAATTCAAACACAGCCTTCATAACCATCGAACGGTGACATAATCAAACGGTTTTTTAAATCAGATAACAATTTTGAACTCCAGAGGGACCACAAGCTAAAAAGGGCAATTTTTCGGACAATCAGGGGCCCTAATTCAGGAAGTTACGATCCAATGGGCACAAATATTGAAAGGAACCAAGATCTTTGGGTTATAAACATGCATGTCAAGTTTCATCAAAATCGGTTCAAAATTGTGACCTCTATATGGTCCACAACATTGATATAACATATTTTCACATTAATCGCGTACAAATGGCGGCCATTTTGTCTGTCAATTTCGGTCCGATTTTCACAAAATTTGAACTCAATCTTCATTACCATGTAACGGTGATATAATCAAACGTTTTTTTAAATCGGATAATAAATTTGACCTTCAGTGGGACCACAAGCTAAAAAGGGTGATTTTTCGTACAATCAGGGGCCATAATTCAGGAAGTTACGAATCAATGGGCGCAAATATCGAAAGGAACCAAGATCTTCGGGTTATAAACATGCATGTCAAGTTTCATCAAAATCGGTTCAAAATTGTGACCTCTATAGGATCCACAACCTTGATATAACATATTTTCACACTAATCGCGTACAAACGGGGGCCATTTTGTCCGTCCATTTGGATCTGATTTTCACAAAATTTGAAATCAACCTTCATTACCATGTAACGGTGATATAATCAAACGATTTTTTAAATCGGATGATAATTTTGACCTCCATAGGGACCACAAGCTAAAAAGGGCGATTTTTCGGACAATCAGGGGCCATAATTCAGGAAGTTACGATCCGATGGCCGCAAATATAGAAAGGAACCAAGATCTTCGGGTTATAAACATGCATGTCAAGTGTCATCAAAATCGGTTCAAAATTGTGACCTCTATAGGGTCCACAACCTTGATATAACATATTTTCACACTATTCGCGTACAAACGGCGGCCATTTTGTCCGTCAATTTTGGTTTGATTTTCACAAAATTCGAACTGAACCTCCATTACCATGTAACGGTTATATAATCAAACGGTTTTTTAAATCGGATAATAATTTTGACCTCCAGCGGGACCACAAGCTAAAAAGGGCGATTTTTCGGACAATCAGGGGCCATAATTCAGGAAGTTACGATCCGATGGGCGCAAATATCGAAAGGAACCAAGATCTTGGGGTTATAAACATGCATGTCAAGTTTCATCACAATCGGTTCAAAATTGTGACCTCTATAGGGTCCACAACCTTGAAATATAGGGTCCACAACCTTGATATAACATATTTTCACACTATTCGCGTACAAACGGCGGCCATTTTGTCCGTCAATTTTGGTTTGATTTTCACAAAATTCGAACTGAACCTCCATTACCATGTAACGGTTATATAATCAAACGGTTTTTTAAATCGGATAATAATTTTGACCTCCAGCGGGACCACAAGCTAAAAAGGGCGATTTTTCGGACAATCAGGGGCCATAATTCAGGAAGTTACGATCCGATGGGCGCAAATATCGAAAGGAACCAAGATCTTGGGGTTATAAACATGCATGTCAAGTTTCATCACAATCGGTTCAAAATTGTGACCCCTATAGGGTCCACAACCTTGAAATAACATATTTTCACACTATTCGCGTACAAACGGCAGCCATTTTGTATGTCAATTTTGGTCCGATTTTCACGAAATTCGAACTCAAGCTTCATTACCATGTAACGGTGATATAATCGAACGGTTTTTTAAATCGGATAATAATTTGGACCTCCAGACGGACCACAAGCTAAAAAGGGCGATTTTTCGGACAATCAGGGGCCATAATTAAGGAAGTTACGATCCAATGGGCGCAAATATCGAAAGGAACCAAGATCTTGGGGTTATAAACATGCATGTCAAGTTTCATCACAATCGGTTCAAAATTGTGACCTCTATAGGGTCCACAACCTAAAAACATGATATTTCGTACAATCAGGGGCCATAATCCATGAAGTTTCCATCCGATACATGCCAATATCGAAAGCAGCCGAGATCTTATGGAGATAAACCTATATTTAAATTTCGTCAAAATCGGATAGAAATTGTGACCTGTAGAGAGTCCACAAACAAATTGTGGACAGACGGACGTCCGGACGGACAGGGGCGACGACATAATACGTCCACATGAAAATGTGGGCGTATAAAAACGTGATTTTTCGTACAATCAGGGGCCATGACCCATGAAGTTACACTCCGATACATGCCAATATCGAAAGGAACTGAGATCTTAGGGTGATAAACCTATATTTTAAGTTTCATTGAAATCGGATAAAAATTGTGACCTGTAGACTGTTCACAAACAATTGTGGACGGACGGACGGACGAACAGGGGCGACGACAATATACGTCCACATGAAAATGTGGGCGTATAAAAATTGTGACCTGTCATGCGCCCACAAACAATTTGTTTATAACGTCCAGGCAGGGGCGAGTTAGGTGGATGACATGACATACCAGTGAGTACAGTCATTAAGATAGGCTGGCACTGCCAGGCAGGATACGCCCACATTTTCGAGAGATGGATAGAGAACAAGCAATACCGAAAGTGATTTTTCCTACATCATTAAGTTAGAATTTGATATGTGCAAATATCGAAATGAATTAAGATCTTTGGGTTATAAAGGTGCATTTCAGTAGGCTTCAAATTCGACTGGGGATCATGTTGCTAAGTGGGTAAGATGCTGGCTCGGTAGCCTTGTGGTTAGGTGTTTGATCCCTGCATTGGGTGACAAAGTTCATCTAGATTTTCTGGCGTGGTTTCCCCTTGTTAGTGATGAAGGATGGATGGCCTGACAAGAACAGCTGTCAATTCTGGTTCGATTTTCACGAAATTCGACCTCAACCTTCATTACGATGTAACGGTGATATAATCAAACGGTTTTTTAAATGGGATAATAATTCCGACCGCAGAGGGACCACAAGCTAAAAAAAAGGTCATTTTTCGTAAAATCAGGGGCCATAATTCAGGAAGTTACAATCCGATATGCACAAATATCGAAAGGAACTAAGATTGTTAAGTTGTAAACATGTGTTTCAAGTTTCATCAAAATTGAATGAAGATTGTGACCTCTACAGGGTTCACAACCTTGATATACCATATTTTTACACTCTTCGCGTACAAGCGGCGGCCATTTTTTCAGCCAATTTTGGTATGATTTTCACGAAATTCGACCTCAACCTTCATTACGATGTAACGGTGATATGATCAAACGTTTTTTTAAATGGGATAATAATTCTGGCCTCCAGAGGCACCACAAGCTAAAAAAAGGTCATTTTTCGGACAATCAGGGGCCATAATTCAGGAAGTTACGATCCAATGGGCACAAATATCGAAAGGAACCAAGATCTTTGGGTTATAAACATGCATGTAAAGTTTCATCAAAATCGGTTCAAAATTGTGACCTCTATAGGGTCCACAACCTTAATATATCGTATTTTCACACTAATCGCGTACAAAAGGCGGCCACTTTGTCTGTCAATTTTGATCTGATTTTCACAAAATTTTACTTCAATCGTCATTACCATGTAACGGTGATATAATCAAACGTTTTTTTAAATCGGATAATAATTTTGACCTCCAGTGGGACTACAAGCTAAAAAGGGTGATTTTTCGTACAATCAGGGGCCATAATTCAGGAAGTTTCGAATCAATGAGCGCAAATATCGAAAGGAACCAAGATCTTCGGGTTATAAACATGCATGTCAAGTTTCATCAAACTCGGTTCAAAATTGTGACCTCTATAGGGTCCACAACCTTGATATAACATATTTTCACACTATTCGCGTACAAACGGCGGCCATTTTGTCCGTCAATTTTGGTTTGATTTTCACGAAATTCGAACAGAGCCTTCATTACCATGTAACGGTGATATAATCAAACGGTTTTTTTTAAATCGGATAATAATTTTGACCTCCAGAGGAACCAAGATTTTGCGGTTATAACCATGCATGTCAAGTTTCATCACAATCGGTTCAAAATTGTGACCTCTACACTGTTCACAAGCTAAAAACGTGATTTTTCGGACAATCAGACGCCATAACCCATGAAGTTACAGTCCGATACATGCCAATATCGAAAGGAACCGAGATCTTAGGGTGATAAACCTATAGTTTAAGTTTCACTGAAATCGGATAAAAAGTGTTCACAAACAATCGTTTGTGAAAATGTGGGCGTATAAAAATATGAAATTGCCCTTTTAACACATAGACCCATCCCTGCGAAACATTGCAACCGGTGTCACAGCTGACGACAGTGTTAATGTCCACAATGCACTGGAGGTGGGGAACAGCATTATTAATTCAATGGGAGGAAAGAACGCCCTGGATTACGTATTCAAGAAAAAAAAAACCCCAGATCGTAACGATGAGCCACAAGCTTTCTACTGAAGTTGATCCCCAGCTCCTTTTTCAACGTTTGTTGACGGTACTGAAAATGTTCAGGAAGTTTCAAATATGAGCTTTGTAGCAATTCATCATCTCTGTTCAAGCCAAGGCAAATAAACAAATATTAGCGGATGTAGTTTGGGCTTTGGGGCGGGGGAATGAGATGCCTGCACCAGATGAAGAAGATTTGTCTTATGTGCTTGACGATGGTTCGCTAATCCAACGACTGGCATGGAAGCGCGATGAAACATTTGATTCAATTTGCAAGAGTTATGTAGACTATGATATACGTAAATATACAATTCACAACACACCTACAGCGACTTACTGATTGCCCGGACAGCAGTAAACTCCGCTGCCAAGAAGGCCGCTACTGTCATAGGAGAAGATACAGATCTTTTAGTAAACTGCTATGCTTCCATGTGGATCCCAACTTATATGGCCTATTCTTCAGCTACGCATCTGGAATATCAACTGGCTGCAGAATACACTGGGTACAGAGGTGTGCCATTTACTGCCATTCGCGAATGGGATGACCGGATGCGATACCACATCGCGCTTGTTTGGGATTGGAAAGGGAATGGCTCCCCGTAAGTTGATTAGTAACCCCCAGATCAGAGGGAATGCAGAAGTTTTCTCCAATGAAGTATCCAAGAAAAATGTCATCTGTGCTGGCGGAAAGACTCTTACTTGTTTGTATGGTGGACGTTCTGATGAGGATTTCGATGTTTTGCATAGTCTTCCCCACATACACAGCCGCTGCCCGCTATCTGGGTGGCTTCTAATAGGGAATCGTTTTGATTTACCAAGCGCGCCAGAATATATCTTGAGGGTCATCAGATGTAACTGTAAAACAGATTGCGATACACGACGATGCACCTGCAGGAAACATGGACTGGACTGTGCGACTGCATTTGGGGAATGCAGGGGGTGAACTGCACAAACTCATTCTTGGCCTGTAATGTGCACCGCTTTTGAAGCTAACTTTTCGTGCCTTAATTATTTATTGCTATATAACTGCTGTATAATATTTTCTGTTATTTAAAAGATCTGTAATGTGCATGTGGCAGCAATCATGGACGTGTCATACAAATGAGAGAGAGAGAAATGGGGTTTAACGTCCACTTGACACAAACTAGGTCACTTTGGGACTAACATATGGTTTCAATTTTATTTCAATAATTCGCTTGTGCGTAGGGGTCTTTAGCAGTGGGAGCAAACCGGGGTGCCCGGAGGAAACCCACGAGGTTGAGAAGGCGCCCCTATCTCCATGCCACATACGCTCACACCAGGGATCGAAACCACAGTCGCAAGCCAGAGGTGACCGGCCAGCTAATGGTCGAAGCGCGGCACTCTAGACCACTAGGCCATCCCAACCCCCCGTCATACAAATGAACAATGGGGAATTGTACTTATGAGTTTAGAGAGGGTATCTAACTGTCTGACAGGTGGCTATCTTGAAAATGGCAGCCATTTTTGATTTTTACATGGAGAAAATATCTATAAATATTATCAGTGTAAACTTATCTGAAGGTGTTCATTAATTTGTAGTGCTTCATTTCAGCAATTATGCTTAAGAAATAATGTATACGGAGAAAATCGGATTGAAAATATATATGACTAATGGCGGCCATCTTGGATTTATGCCATTTATAAATTTTCCCTCGCATACATTAATCTACGTTTTTGATATGTTGTCCTGGACAGACGGAGGAACTATTTGGAGTAAACAGAAATTCTGTTGCAAGTTTTTCATATTGACTGGACTAAGACCCTCCGTACGTTAAAGACTGGGACGTTTGGGTGACCAAGACTGGGTAAATTGACATGCGCATTGCCAGTTTTGCCAGGTGAATCCGGTCTACGCGAGTTTCATTCACGTTCCTGTGTTACCGGAAAGAGATTTGACTTTACATTCGCCGTTCTAAATGCCTTAACTTTGGATTAAGTGGTAAACTTTATCATTACTGTCATGATACGCTGTATAATTTAGACACGGTGGTTCTACGAAGGGCCTTTCGCTATAAGCAAACAAAGCATCCGTATCATTCAGACGAATGCTGACTTTTTCCGAGTACAGACTAAATGTTATAGTATTTTACTGCGACCGAAGTATCACCAAGTTCCGACCGTTCCAGAACGATCTATCCCACAACATATATCCCAATTTAATAGTGGAAGTCGTGGGATATCATATGTTCGAATCAGGATTCTTTCGGGATTGTTCACGCCTGTGAACGCAGCTAGATCTATTTGTTAAGGCCAACCCAATTTTCGTCAATGTCGTCGAGATGTAACTAAGGTTAGCGCACGTGATTGTTGGTAAGCGTTAGGTCAAGGGTTTGGAATAGCGCTAGCCCGGTCTACATCTCATGACCTTTGAAATTGGCCTTAACAAATAGTTCTTACCACGAGCGCATAATTTTATGGATAGAGCCGACCATGTTGACAACGAAAGTCCATGGTCATACCTGGGGGAGGAAAATCGCTAAGCAAATCCTGGAATGTACTTCCCGGCATGAATTGATTTAGGTTAACCCGACAACATACAAATGTAGACCTGTTTAACAATAAACTCTGTGTGGTAACCCGTTTTTAGAATAACACTTACGCGATAAAACAAGTTCACCAGCTGCACTTTAATTAACGTTTCAAGTACTATGTAAATAACGGCTCCAATTGGACGTTTGACAAAAACATTCAGGAGACATTTCATCCACAAAGTTTTACTTTGAAATGAAATGGGGTTTAACGTCCTACTATTCTGCTCTGACTGGGCTAATGTGCACCAACCGGACTATTGAAGACGAATGTGAGCCATGCTGTGAGCTGCGGAGCACATTTTTCCGGGACACCCGTCCTATTGTTTATTCTTAATTCGAATTTCATCCGTTGAGGGTTATTGTACGTGCAAGCCAACACACCATCTGAACGACTGCCTCCAATCCAAGTGGGGAAACTGCGTATGAAAATCCCAAGTAGACTTCTCGGTCAACACTGGAATGGAACACGGCATCTCCAGCTCTGTGCCTTACTCACCGCGCTCCCGTCGCATCTTGGTACACTTCTCTGCATTAGGGAACTGTTATAGGGACATTACTGTTAGCAAAGTATGTTTTCATGTTAAAGGAATTATAAAGATAACTCGGGAGCCGGACTCGGGGAAAGATGAACTAACCACAAACACCACTTTGTATTTACGGACGCCGGTTGTCCTTTAATAGTTCAATCGATGATACTATATTTTATTTATCGAATGGATAAACAGTGGGGAATTAATATCCAGGGAAACGAGTACCGTAATATCGACTCTAATCTTAGCGAGCGTCAAAAGCTAGCTGGATAACTTAGTCTATAGAGAGATAACTAAACATCAGTGAAATAATGTGTGCTAATATGCGTTAATTGGTTAAGCCGTACGCACAGAGACAGATTTGATCAGCTAGATAAGGTTTAGTGGTCTAGAGCGAGATATTAAATAATAAATATATTCATGCTGCACAGGGAAGTATTGTATCAATGTATTACGTATTGTCTTACTTTAGATTATTAAACAAGGTGAACTATCCACCACCACCTGGATTTCAGTGAAATCGACACGAGAATCCATCATTTCATCAAGTATAATATAATTTATGATCAGCACGGTACGCCAACATCAAATGATGTTTATGGTTTAAGTAATTGAGACTGCACTGGACTAATATTAAATAGCGCAGGTATGATGCAACATTACAAATGGCGACTATCGCCGAAGCTACTTGATACTTTAAATATTGAATTTATTTAAACTTTGTGTAAGCTGCCGTTTTGAAATCATGTGATTTTATTGTTTATTATTTGGTAGTCTGTGAATTATGTTTGTATCATGCGGGCATTACATGATAAATAAGAAACGTTACCTGCTATACAAACCGGTTTCTGTTTGTTTGAATCAGTCTGCGCCTGGGTTACGGTAGTGCGTTATTTCGATTCCCTGTACAACTTCGAGAGTTTTCTATCGGTCTTCCGCCCCCCCCCCCACTGCTAAAGACCACCTTCGCGCGTTTGGTTGATCGAAATAAAATTGAACCATATGTTAGTGTATCGAGTGGGTGGTCCCCCCTCTCCCAGTGATTGGGGGTTACATTAGTGACCGGAACGTCGATGGCCCCTTCGTTGTAAATAACCGGTGCACTCCATTAACATTTACGCAACAGTCGCAAGTATTATCTGTTCGGTCATTAACATTTCTAAGCTAACTATAATAACGTGGCATGTCTGATTGGTTTTTCCCCATGTGACCGATTCTTAGTCCAATTAGAGATGCTCTAAAGACGAAAACACGAGAATCCATCCATTACTTTATCTCCCTTGTGTAAGTTGATCCAGTCGCCTCGGTATTTAAACCCGTTGTTTCTCCTCTTATAACCCTGGTCTAGCGTGAACAAGGCATTTCCGAAAATATTAACTGATGCTCAATTGACGACAGAATTGGTCCTTAGAACTGGAAGTTATATTATCCTATACATTTCCATATACGGTACCCAAGACAATAAACATTCGTAAAATACGCGGAAATGCCGGTTAACGGACAGAATTCTAAAACTAACACTGAAAATGTAGCAATAACGTTTCTGGCTGCGTTTCGTGTGATAGATCTATGATAATAGTACAGATGGCTTATTCACTGATCATGTAATCTTTCCAATCCATTCTCATTAAAACAAATTCAACCATTTTGTCTGGTACAGTGTCCGTGACCCTTAACCCATCGTACTTTAAGCCGAGCATCTAGTCTAACATGGCGGAGCCATGTGATGGGTGCAAGGGCTGTCCTTGTTATCTTCTTAGCGTTTAGATAGACGACCCATTGCAGATTTTGTCGCAATGCACGATGGCTACACCATGTATTATATACGATCTATGGCTACACAACAGAATTGATACGGAGAAACATGTTGGGACGCCAAGTAGTCCGAGATTTTTTTTATTCATAATGTCATTATGTCATCTATGCAAGCCGCGAGGTAGACTCATGGTTGTATGGGTTAATATGTGAATAAGTAGACATTCAATCACTGTATGAAATAATGGTTATTATTTAGTTTAAAAGGTCTCAAGGATAAATAAGGGTTACTTTTCTAAGCCTCCTGAAAACAAAGGCCATATATACAGAATATATAACCTAGTTTTGTTAAGTCCCCCACCCCCTGAACCTCCCATCTAACGACCGCATGCACGTGAATTATTTTTGCAGAAAAAAATGAACCATATGTTAGTCCCGAAATCTTCAGACAAAACTAAGCAATATATATTCATTAATTTCAATATCGGTAGACCAAAACATCCAGACTTTGAAAAGTTAAGCCCCTGATTTATACATATTCAGGTATATGAGGAGGCGGCGCATTTGGCCCCCGCGGGTTCTAAAAGGCTTGCTCCATCGCCGCCCGGGTTCTTAAACGCCTACTCCGCGTGGATTTGATCCAAGTAAACGGGAAATCAATGACTGCCTTTTTACGAAACATGAGTCAATATCATGCTGTTGTTAGATATACAGTGCCACTAGAGGGTAGCTCTGAATATCCAATAATTGTCAAAACATGAAATAAAATCTCATTCACATTACGTATAATTCTACTCAACTATCAAGTAAATTGACTGCGGTTTGTTAATAGATTTGGCCTAAATTTATACACCATAGCAGTATTAAACGAGAGACAGAGGGAGGGGATATGGGGTTTAATGTACACTCGACACAAACTAGGTCATTTCGGGACTAACTCATGGTTCAATTTTATTTCAATGAACTTGTGTGTAGGGTTCTTGATCAGGGGAAACCGGGGCCCGGAGAAAACCCTTGTCACGTACAGCCAGGGTATCGAAACCACGCCAGGTGACTCAATGACAGACCTTATAACACAGCGTGCACGCGCCATCCAATTCTCCTACAGTATTAAATGAAAGTAGTAAACGAGCTAATGAAGTGTAATAGGACATTTTGCTCGGAAGCTGGTGCTACGGTTGGCTTTTTGTTCGAATTCCAGCTATCCCGAAAAGTCCAAGCTGGATTGAGAGCAGGGACTTCGGATTTTGCATGTTGTGAACTTCCGGGATGAGGCACCCTTAACAGATCACACCGTTTTGGGCGCTTCCTCAATCATGATTGGCGAGGCGCATTAAAACCAAGTTACATTGGTTGGGTGCCCCGTAAAAATCTCGTCGTGGGCGCCGAGCCAATGTTACTCGGCTTGACGGGGCGTGTTGATATGGGTACGCGGCCGTTGGCTTCGTATTGCGTCCAATACGCTAGCTACGGGCCTGTTTAGCACACGTCTGAGGGGAGATTAAACCCAATTTATCTCTATCGATTTAAACTGTTACTCACACTACACGTTGAACTATTTCCCTCATCCCGATCAATAGAACGTTATAATGAAACTTTTCAAAATGAAGACGTATAACAGCGACGAGGAGTAAGCTAGGACAGCAATCTCAATTACACACTCACGTCTCTTATAAAAGGGGGGAATATTACTTGATAATGACTGACTGGTTTGTGGCAGTGTGAAGTTAGCTCGATTTTCGTTTTTCGTTTTTCAATATTGGTGAATATCGAAAAACGAGCTACTCGTTTTTCGATATTGGCGAATAACGAAAAACAACTAGCTCGTTATTCGATATTGGCGAATGTTGAAAAACGAGCTACTTGTTTTTCGACATTCAAATTTGAATCTCAAAAAAAGTAGATTTGATGGATGTGTAGCTAAAGAAAGTCTCCAAAACACATCTGATTAAATCGGTGATCTAAAATGAAATAGATATCAAAAATGTGGATGCCTGAGCAGTAGATACACATAAAAAATGCCCTTTCTCATTGTTTTTTGATATTGGCGAATCTCGAAAAACGAGCTACTCGTTTTTCGATATTCAAGCTTGAATCTCAAAAAAGCAGACTTGATGGATGTATTACTATAGAATGTCCCCAAAGCACTTTATTATTAAATACGTTTTCTAAAACAAACTAAAGATGTCGTTAATAAGGGTGCCTGAGCAGTGGATTCACATAAAAACTGTTCTTTCTCGCTGTATTTTGATATTGGCGAATCTCGAAAAACGAGCTACTCGTTTTTCGATATTCAAATTTGAATATCAAAAAAGCAGATTTGATAGATTTGATGAATGTATAGCTACAGAATTTCTCCAAAAAACATTTTTTTAAATCAGTGATCTAAAACGTACTAAAATACCATAACTGGGGATGCCCGAGCAGTGGATTCACGAAAAACTGATCTTTCTCCATATTTTTTAATATTCGCCAAAATCAAAAAAACAAGGAGAAAGAGCAGTTTTTATGTGAATTCACTGCTCCGGCATCCTCAATTACGATGCCTTTAGTACGTTATAGATCACTAATTTAATCAAATGTGTCATGGAGACATTCTGTAGATAAACATCCATCAAATCTGCTTTTTTGATATTCAAGTTTGAATATCGAATAACGAGTAGCTCGTTTTTCGAGATTCGCCAATATCAAAAAACAAGGTGAAAGTTTTTATGTGAATCCACTGCTCGGGCATCCCCAATTATGATGTATTTAGTTCGCTTTAGATCACTCATTTAATAAAATGTGTCAATTTAGACATTCTGTAGATAAACATCCATCAAATCTGCTTTTTTGATATTCAAGTTAGAATATCGAAAAACAAGTGGCTCGTTTTTCGAGATTCGCCAATATCAAAAAACAAGGAGAAAGAGCAGTTTTTATATGAATCCACTGCTCAGGCATCCTCAATTATGATATCTTTAGTTCGTTTTAGATCATTGATTTAATAAAATGTGTTTTGGAGAAATTCTGTAGATATACATCCTTCAAATCTTCTTTTTTAATATTCAAGTTTGAATATCGAATAACGAGTAGCTCGTTTTTCGAGATTCACCAATATCAAAAAACAAGGAGAAAGAGCAGATTTTATGTGAATCCACTGCTCGGGCATCCCCAATTATGATGTATTTAGTTCGTTTTAGATCACTCATTTAATAAGATGTGTCAATTTAGACATTCTGTATATAAACATCCATCAAATCTGCTTTTTTGATATTCAAGTATGAATATCGAAAAACGAGTGGCTCGTTTTTCGAGATTCGCCAATATCAAAAAAACAACGAGAAAAAAAGTTTTTATGTGAATCCACTGCTCAGGCATCCTCAATTATGATATTTGTAGTTCGTTTTAGATCATTGATTTAATAAAATGTGTTTTGGAGAAATTCTGTAGATATACATCCTTCAAATCTGCTTTTTTAATATTCAAGTTTGAATATCGAATAACGAGTAGCTCGTTTTTCGAGATTCGCCAATATCAAATAACAAGGAGAAAGAGCAGTTTTTATGTGAATCCACTGCTCGGGCATCCCCAATTATGATGTATTTAGTACGTTTTAGATCACTCATTTAATAAAATGTATCAATTTAGACATTCTGTATATAAACATCCATCAAATCTGCTTTTTTGATATTCAAGTTTGAATATCGAATAACGAGTAGCTCGTTTTTCGAGATTCGCCAATATCAAAAAACAAGGTGAAAGAGCAGTTTTTATGTGAATCCACTGCTCGGGCATCCCCAATTACGATGTATTTAGTTCGTTTTAGATCACTCATTTAATAAAATGTGTCAATTTAGACATTCTGTAGATAGACATCCATCAAATCTGCTTTTTTGATATTCAAGTTTGAATATCGAAAAACAAGTTGCTCATTTTTCGAGATTCGCCAATATCAAAAAACAAGGAGAAAGAGCAGTTTTTATATGAATCCACTGCTCAGGCATCCTGAATTATGATATCTTTAGTTCGTTTTAGATCATTGATTTAATAAAATGTGTTTTGGAGAAATTCTGTAGATATACATCCTTCAAATCTTCTTTTATAATATTAAGTTTGAATATCGAATAACGAGTAGCTCGTTTTTCGAGATTCGCCAATATCAAATAACAAGGAGAAAGAGCAGTTTTTATGTGAATCCACTGCTCGGGCATCCCCAATTATGATGTATTTAGTTCGTTTTAGATCACTTATTTAATAAAATGTGTCAATTTAGACATTCTGTATATAAACATCCATCAAATCTGGTTTTTTGATATTCAAGTTTGAATATCGAAAAACGAGTGGCTCGTTTTTCGAGATTCGCCAATATCAAAAAACAAGGAGAAAGAGCAGTTTTTATGTGAATCCACTGCTCGGTTATTCCCAATTATGATGTATTTAGTTCGTTTTAGATCACTCATTTAATAAAATGTATCAATTTAGACATTCTGTATATAAACATCCATCAAATCTGCTTTTTTGATATTCAAGTTTGAATATCGAATAACGAGTAGCTCGTTTTTCGAGATTCGCCAATATCAAAAAACAAGGTGAAAGAGCAGTTTTTATGTGAATCCACTGCTCGGGCATCCCCAATTATGATGTATTTAGTTCGTCTTAGATCACTCATTTAATAAAATGTGTCAATTTAGACATTCTGTAGATAAACATCCATCAAATCTGCCTTTTTGATATTCAAGTTTGAATATCGAAAAACAAGTGGCTCGTTTTTCGAGATTCGCCAATATCAAAAAACAATGAGAAAGAGCAGTTTTTATATGAATCCACTGCTCAGGCATCCTCAATTATGATATCTTTAGTTCGTTTTAGATCATTGATTTAATAAAATGTGTTTTGAAGAAATTCTGTAGATATACATCCTTCAAATCTTCTTTTTTGATATTCAAGTTTGAATATCAAATAACGAGTAGCTCGTTTTTCGAGATTCACCAATATCAAAAAACAAGGAGAAAGAGCAGTTTTTATGTGAATCCACTGCTCGGGCATCCCCAATTATGATGTATTTAGTTCGTTTGAGATCACTCATTTAATAAAATGTGTCAATTTAGACATTCTGTATATAAACATCCATCAAATCTGCTTTTTTGTTATTCAAGTTTGAATATCGAATAACGAGTAGCTCGTTTTTCGAGATTCGCCAATATCAAAAAACAAGGAGAAAGAGCAGTTTTTATGTGAATCCACTGCTCGGTTATTCCCAATTATGATGTATTTAGTTCGTTTTAGATCACTCATTTAATAAAATGTATCAATTTAGACATTCTGTATATAAACATCCATCAAATCTGCTTTTTTGATATTCAAGTTTGAATATCGAATAACGAGTAGCTCGTTTTTCGAGATTCGCCAATATCAAAAAACAAGGAGAAAGAGCAGTTTTTATGTGAATGCACTGCTCAGGCATCCTCAATTATGATGCCTTTAGTACGTTTTAGATCACTAATTTAATCAAATGTGTCATGGAGACATTCTGTAGATAAACACCCATCAAATCTGTTTTTTTGATATTCAAGTTCGAATATCGAGAAACGAGTGGCTCGTTTTTCGAGATTCGCCAATATAAAAAAACAACGAGAAAGAAAAGTTTTTATGTGAATCCACTGCTCAGGCATCCTCAATTATGATATCTTTAGTTCGTTTTAGATCATTGATTTAATAAAATTTGTTTTGGAGACATTCTGTAGATATACATCCTTCAAATCTGCTTTTTTTAATATTCAAGTTTGAATATCGAAAAACGAGAAGCTCGTTTTTCGAGATTCGCCAATATCAAAAAACAAGGAGAAAGAGCAGTTTTTGTATGAATCCACTGCTCAGGCATCCTGAATTATGATATCTTTAGTTCTTTTTAGAAAACGTATTTAATAAAATGTGTTTTGGAGACATTCTACAGATATACCTCCATCAAATCTACTTTTTTGAGATTCAAGTTTGAATATCGAATAACGAGTAGCTCGTTTTTCGAGATTCGCCAATATCAAATAACAAGGAGAAAGAGCAGTTTTTATGTGAATCCACTGCTCGGGCATCCCCAATTATGATGTATTTAGTTCGTTTTAGATCACTTATTTAATAAAATGTGTCAATTTAGACATTCTGTATATAAACATCCATCAAATCTGCTTTTTTGATATTCAAGTTTGAATATCGAATAACGAGTAGCTCGTTTTTCGAGATTCGCCAATATCAAAAAACAAGGTGAAAGAGCAGTTTTTATGTGAATCCACTGCTCGGGCATCCCCAATTATGATGTATTTAGTTCGTTTTAGATCACTCATTTAATAAAATGTGTCAATTTAGACATTCTGTAGATAAACATCCATCAAATCTGCTTTTTTGATATTCAAGTTTGAATATCGAAAAACAAGTGGCTCGTTTTTCGAGATTCGCCAATATCAAAAAACAAGGAGAAAGAGCAGTTTTTATATGAATCCACTGCTCAGGCATCCTGAATTATGATATCTTTAGTTCGTTTTAGATCATTGATTTAATAAAATGTGTTTTGGAGAAATTCTGTAGATATACATCCTTCAAATCTGCTTTTTTAATATTCAAGTTTGAATATCGAATAACGAGTAGCTCGTTTTTCGAGATTCGCCAATATCAAAAAACAAAGAGAAAGAAAAGTTTTTATGTGAATCCACTGTTCAGGCATCCTCAATTATGATATTTTTAGTTCGTTTTAGATCATTGATTTAATAAAATGTGTTTTGGAGAAATTCTGTAGATATACATCCTTCAAATATGCCTTTTTGATATTCAAGTTTGAATATCGAAAAACGAGTGACTCGTTTTTCGAGATTCGCCAATATCAAAAAAACAACGAGAAAAAAAGTTTTTATGTGAATCCACTGCTCAGGCGTCCTCAATTATGATCTTTGTAGTTCATTTTAGATCATTGATTTAATAAAATGTGTTTTGGAGAAATTCTGTAGATATACATCCTTCAAATCTGCTTTTTTAATATTCAAGTTTGAATATCGAATAACGAGTAGCTCGTTTTTCGAGATTCGCCAATATCAAATAACAAGGAGAAAGAGCAGTTTTTATGTGAATCCACTGCTCGGGCATCCCCAATTATGATGTATTTAGTTCGTTTTAGATCACTTATTTAATAAAATGTGTCAATTTAGATATTCTGTATATAAACATCCATCAAATCTGCTTTTTTGATATTCAAGTTTGAATATCGAAAAACGAGTGGCTCGTTTTTCGAGATTCGCCAATATCAAAAAAGAAGGAGAAAGAGCAGTTTTTATGTGAATGCACTGCTCAAGCATCCTCAATTATGATGCCTTTAGTACGTTTTAGATCACTAATTTAATCAAATGTGTCATGGAGACATTCTGTAGATAAACACCCATCAAATCTGTTTTTTTGATATTCAAGTTCGAATATCGAAAAACGAGTGGCTCGTTTTTCGAGATTCGCCAATATAAAAAAACAACGAGAAAGAGCAGTTTTTATATGAATCCACTGCTCAGGCATCCTCAATTATGATATCTTTAGTTCGTTTTAGATCATTGATTTAATAAAATTTGTTTTGGAGAAATTCTGTAGATATACATCCTTCAAATCTGCTTTTTTTAATATTCAAGTTTGAATATCGAAAAACGAGAAGCTCGTTTTTCGAGATTCGCCAATATCAAAAAACAAGGAGAAAGAGCAGTTTTTATATGAATCCACTGCTCAGGCATCCTGAATTATGATATCTTTAGTTCTTTTTAGAAAACGTATTTAATAAAATGTGTTTTGGAGACATTCTACAGATATACCTCCATCAAATCTACTTTTTTGAGATTCAAGTTTGAATGTCGAAAAACAAGTAGCTCGTTTTTCAACATTCGCCAATATCGAATAACGAGCTAGTTGTTTTTCATTATTCGCCAATATCGAAAAACGAGTAGCTCGTTTTTCGATATTCACCAATATTGAAAAACGAAAAACGAAAATCGAGCTAACTTCACACTGCCCTGGTTTGTAAGGTCTCGATCGCATCGCGTATGATGTGTCTGATATTGAGAGCGAAAAAAACGAATTTCCATTTTTTTGCCCGTATCCTTAATGATCATGCAGAACGGAGGGCCTTACAAGAACAGCTGTCTTGTCATTCGGATGGGACGAAAAACCGACGTCCCGTGAACACTTTGGAGTGCACGTAAAAGATCCTTTGGCAGTTGGAATTCGACATATGAGTAGGCCGTAGCGCCGCTACCCTGGCAAAATTTCCCTCATAACATACTGTATGGCGTATACCTGTCCTTCATTAGCCCACTTTAGGAGCAGAAGAGTAGGACGTTAAACCCCATTTAATTTCATTTCATTTCAATGATCAAAAGATTAGTTTGTTCTAGTATTGCCATTTGAAACGGATGTCGAACGCTTGTGTTCCGTTGATTCACGTAAGGTCTCATTTTGAGTGGGGACACTTGAGTTGAACTCAATATCATCCAAAGTCTTACACGTTGAAAACACGAATTATTTGTCAATTCAAATCAACATTGATGTTTTTATCCTACCTTGAAAAGGTAGACTTCTGATATCCAAAATTTAAGACAAAATAAACATTTTACCATTGGTACACGAATCGTAGTGCGTTTCAGCGTCATTTGAGACCAGAAAGAACGAGGCTAGACATATTCCACAACTCATGTCAAACGGAGACACCATAACTTATCTGGAGACCATGCGAATTGACTGAAATAACCAGACACTAGAAATTTCAAAACGGAAACAATTGAGTTTAAATCAGTTCATAGACAATCAGATTACATTATATGCGTTGCGACCTGTTTGGGTCAATATCTAGGTCCCAAATATTAGCGATTTAGCTCCTTTAAAGATACATTATAGGAGATTAAAGAGTTGGTCATTCTTGTTATAACAGTTTTAGATGATGAAAGAAGAATATATTGAAAATTTCAGTCAAATTACTTTATTCTGAACAAAGTTATTACCATTGTAATTTTGACTAGAAATAGGAGTTAATCTGTAGGTTCACCTTTTACGGGAATGGTCGATAGTTTGATTGACAGGTGTTAACTCCACCTATATAATGTCGATTATCAATGGCTGTTGCACCGTTAGCCTATTCGGTTTTAGACGGGGCAGCAATTCAATTCGTATTACATCTAATTTTTACAGGCTTTTAAAGTTTGAAAGGAATGGACCAAATCAACGAGGAAGCATTTGTACATAATTATAGCCGACTTCTTGTTCTTGTTAGCCTGCGTGTACACGTGAACTGTAACTGGTAGGCCTACGTGACTCCCGAAGCATACAAATAGGAAACAGTGATCTAATGGGGCTGCCATTCAATTGGGGTGATGTTAGCTGCGATGTTTATCAATTTCCATAATTTTACCCTGAACGTCTACGAGTAAACGCTGGTGACACAAGAGCGTATAATGCCGACACCCAAACTGTCAATTTAACCAACAACTAAACATAATATCAAGGCCGTATTGACATCATTGATACAAACGACCTGTCTTAGTCATCACGCGGTCTCCAGGAATTGTATAATTTGTCGTTATCTGTGTTTGGTTTATAGCACTTTAGTTTAGATGTCATTTGTTCAGGCCTCGTTCAACAGCGGCCTCGCTTCGTACACTCTATCATTTAGCCTCGATCTAAAATTTCCGAGAGTATGACGTCAACGTAACGGTTAATCTCCGTTCACGACGCCATTAAAAATTAAATCAATCTATGAAATCCTGTTCGAATCCAAGCCATCCGTGGGTCTACAGGGTTGATTTTATGCTTGTTGTGTAAATAAAGATCTAATTTATAATTTCTATGACATCTGGGGCCTATTTCACGAAATTTTAACTAAGATAAGATCCCAATTTTAGTAATTTGATTGGATAATATTAGATTGATTTTAGTGCTTAGCCAATCAAAATTGAAGTATCTACTAAAATTGGATTTTATCTTATGTTAAAATTTCGTGAAACAGGGCCCAGAAGCCTAAATAAAGACTTGCAATAATCCGATTTAGCTCTTGCATAATGTATGTTTAATGGTGTTAGTTCTAATATTACAAAACCGAGTACCATTGTTACATCTTATTAAACCTTATAACGCTCATAAAATTTTCATTATTCATTACCTATTTTGCGCATAATGTATGTTTAAAGAAGCAAAGCGTGCTGTTAGCGGCCAAGCGAATATTTACTTCTGATTAATTCGACATTTGATCAATGCCGGGAAGGATCATTAAATGCAAAAATCAGATTGCTTCCAATACAGATTATATTTCGTTCCGCTTTTAAGCTTATTCGTTTACTCACGGCAATTTTGGGTAGAATCATTAAATGAAATAATTTTAGCTGTAAGACAAACCGGAACGAAATATAATCTGTTATTTAATCAGATTAAAACGTTATCGCTTCATGTCGACGCCATCTTGTCTTCGTCTACAAATCAAATGAAACAATATGTCGAAATATGTGAGATCGCCTGCTTCTCTCGATGAGACATTTCCAAATGCTGCCTTTTGTAATTCAATCCGTGCTAAATATTTATTTACCCAAAATCTATGAGCAGTTATTTTCCGTGTATGTTGGGTGGCATTTGTTGTGGGTGGGACATTAATCCATTGATACTTTTTGTTGCTCTTTGCCAAACAAATATGCACTTCTACTCCCGTAACGTCTTTCAGCGCACCGAAACACAGTGGATCAACACTTCGGTAATATTGTTTGGAAATTTCAGGGTCATGCAGTAGACGGGTATATACGAATTGTTATAAATATTATGAAACAGACAACCAAGGTCCCTTGGCGTGCACATTAAAGATCCATTGGCAGTTGAAATTATATATAAGAGTAGACCATAGTGCCGCTGCCCGGGCAAAATTTAGCTCGTAGTACACAGTATGGCGTATATCTGTCTTCATTAGCCCAGAAGAAGCAGAACAGTAGGGCGTTAAACCCCATTTCATTTTATTTTGTTTAAATGTTACGAGTTGGTTTTATAGAAAGGCAGAACCAGGAGAATTATCAAGTAGGCTGGGTGATCGATATACAGAAACGATGGACTCGTGTGGACAAGAAAAGAGCCAAATACTAGTTGACGTCTGAATTTGCTTAATCGTATTGACATTCCTTACCAACTGATTCCTAAAAATAGATAAGTGGCATACGTCATTCATCATGTAGGCCACTGTCGCATTTCAAGAGGCGGGTGAATTTGGTTCGTTCGCCCAGACCAAAGAACATCGTCTATGTCCGCACGCATGAAAAAGTATGCCTTGACCGAATAGATTTTTTAATACCTTATATGCCAAAACGTGTTTTGAAATGTTGATTGTATTTGCTATCTAGGGCGATAATGGATTAAGACAGAGGGGGGGGGGGGGTCCTTTCCGCTTCCCGGTTAGAACAAAACGTTAATAGGCCAAATCAATGGGGTCCAGTAGAACATCTGAAACAAAATCATCAGCATAGGTTTAATTATATCTAGTGCATCTAATACATCTTCCACGTGGGTTTAAAATATCCAGAACATCTGATACCACATCCTCAACATGAGTTTGATATATCTAGAACACCTGTTACCACGTCCTCAAAATGGGGTCAATGATCTTGAGAACATCTAATACAACATCCTGATGCTTCGAGAAACTCGTATAGCTAATAATGGTAGTGATACCTTTGCTTATATCGATCTTTGGTATGACAATTACTTCGCAGACGATACAAATAACATTGCCTTGAAGACATATCACCGGGGAATCATTTGTTGGCAACATTCTAGGAATTTATAATGGTTTCCGATGACAAATAATATAATTTATGTTTTAAAAAACAACTAAAAGTGTCGGGCCCCAGTAGCGAGAGACAATATAAATTAAATTAGCCTCAATGTAGATGAAATGACAATGCTATATGAAGATATGTGTGTTATACCCAAGGCATTCTGAAATATTTTACTGTAACGCACAAAATATATACCCCGACATTAATACTCACAGGAAGGTAACTCGATTAGTCAGTATTAAATTAAGTTGTTTTTTCCATTGATATAATATTTATTAGAATAATCTTATTTTGTCAATGCAGAAAAATTGGCCGTTAGACCCATTTCATTTCATTCCATTGTAATTATCTTAAGGGTGGATAAGGTTGCTGAATGGTGTTGTAGGGTCGCCTGTCCAAACTTATCTGCGAAATAGGGTTTCTCCACCAATTGTAATAACGAAGTCTTCTCACCTTTTGTCTCACGGTCAACAGTTTGTTCCACAATTTGATTTGAAAAATGGGGCCAAGTGATTATGGTTCTAGCGTACTAAACGGGGGGTGGGGGGTCCCAGTGTTGACCAAGAAAATACCTCTCTGTTATCCGGATTGGTTTACACTAAAAAGTGCAGGGAGAGCTAGCTGGTTAGACATTGTGATTAGTTGTTGGGTGGGACAACAAAACACCGATGTGCACATAAAAAATTCATGCCAGTTGTAATCAAATGAAGAGTAAAGGGAAACGCCGTTGTTCGTTAGAGGATTTCGTTTCTGCTCCTGGAATACTCGTACCATTTCTTGAACACCCGATACTACAACTCATTTCCGAATTTCGAATAATATGTTTACTCTGTCTAGAACAACTCATACCACTTCTCATATGAAGCGTTCACATAGTATGCTTACTTTTGATAGAACTCGGGGGGTTGGGATGGCCTAGTGGTCTAAGAGTGCCGCGCTTCGACCTATAGCTGGCCGGTCACCTCTGGCTTGCGGCTGTGGTTTCGATCCCTGGTGTGAGCGTATGTGCCATGGAGATAGGGGCGCCTTCTCAACCTCTGGGTTTCCTCTGGGCATTCCGGTTTCCTACCACTGCTAAATACCCCTACGCGGAAGCGAATTAGGGGGTGGTGGCCTAGTGGTCTAGAGTGCCGCGCTTCGACCTCTATCTGGCTGGTCACCTCTGGCTTACGGCTGTGGTGTCGATCCCTGGTGTGAGCGTATGTGGCATGGAGATAGGGGCGCCTTCTCAACCTCGTGGGTTTCCTCCGGGAACTCCGGTTTCCTCCCACTGCTAAAGACCCATACGCGCAAGCGAATTATTGAAATAAAATTGAAACCATGTTAGTCCCAACATCACCTAGTTTGTGTCGAGTGGATGTTAAACCCCATTTCTCTCTCTCTCCCTACAACACCGGTTCTCAACGGATGAGTTCGCAAGCACGCTTATACGTGGGACATACTGGGTGATCTTCTAATATAAACGTTTAATAGTTCACACCACCTATCTAGCATAATTTCGTTGTACTTTCACGTTGTGGGTCTCATGAAATATTCAAAAGGGTAGTTCACAAATCAGAACATGCTTCAGCCGACTAACGAGCATAAATCACATTTGATGTAATTCCCTGGATAATCTACGAATACTTCCAGGAATCGACCGGATGCCAGTAGACAAACAACCTAATGCCGCCATGACTACTGGTACAATGTAACCACCGTCAGATTATATCGATTGTGGCGACCAACATGTCGACATAAATTGACGATTACGTTACGGAGTATATCATCAACGTTTTCATATAATAGACTTAAGATGATTAGTGATTAATGATCGACAAATCAGATGTCAATCAGAATTAAACGGGCATTATGCAAGAGCTCAATATGCCTAATTCAGGTCTTTATTTAGCTCTAAAATGTTTTCAAAATTATTAATTAGATATTAATTAACTTATCCAGGCCATAATCAACTTTCGATGTCATCGCGATGTCAATCAGCATAAAACATACATAATGCAAGAGCTAAATTGGCCTATTACAGGTCTTTCTTTAGAACTTAAATGTTATCTAAATTATTAATTAGACATTACATTAACTTATTCAGGGCATAATCAACCCTCGATGTCATCGCTAGCTGGCGATATTTACTGAATTTGAATACATTTTGTGATGGATGATGTAACGTCAAAATGGATAATCGAGACTTTGTTGTTTTATCGTACCAACTTTCGTAATGATGATCGAGACTACCGTGAATATATCGGTTCAGGGTGGAGTAATTCGACTGACAGGATATTCTATATACATTTTCTTTATTTTTAACTATTATAGCGATAACTGTCAACTCTTTACCAAATCTCCTATAATGCCCGTTTAATGATTGACAAACCATGTGTCCATCTTCATTCATTGTATTAAACGCGGGGAGACATTGAAGGCTTAATTTAAATGTTAGAAAGACGTAATGTTTGACCTCATTCTGCACGTAGAGAACTGTTTACTTCGCGAATAGATCTCGGCCCAAAGTGGTCGTCATATCCAACAATTACTATTCTGTTTTGTAATGGTGCCCTACTCTTGAAAAATCCTGCTGAAACATCGCATTTAAAATAGATTTCTAATAGGTTTGACTGGATGGGTCAGATTTCTAATAGTTTTGACTGAATGGGTCAGATTTCTAATAGTTTCGACTGGACGGGTCAGATTTCTAATAGGTTTGACTGGACGGGTCAGATTTCTAATAGGTTTGACTGGATGAGTCAGATTTCTAATAGGTTTGGTTGGATAGCTGGGACTATATCCTGTAAAACCATGTCTATGATTAAACAGATTTCTAATAGCTTTTGTTGGATGGTTGGGTCTATATTCTAATAAGTTTGACTGGATGGTTGGGACTATATTCTGTAAAACCGTGTTTATGATTTAATAGATTTGACTGGATTGCGGAGTCTTTATTTTGTAAAACCCTGTCTATGGTTAAATAGAATTATAATCCGTATTATTGTCTGACACGCAAACCACATCTGATAATAAAATAATGAGTTTATTTGATATTCCAATTGGTTGAGTTGTGTTTTCTATTATGAATAACAGCTTTTAATAAATGACAATTTCAATTAAAGTTACTTCTTACAGAGCAGATCCTTGATTCTGGCGAGAACCTTTTCTAATAATGTCCATGCTATAGCCACTACAATAGCAGAACACCCACGAGATTGGACAGGCGATCCTACTCCTTGTCACGTACAACCGAGGATTCGAAACCACGCCAGTTGACTCAATGACAGACTTTATGATACAACACGCAGACTAGTCAGGAGAATATGCAGACTAGTGCACTCGCGTACTAGTGAACCCCTCTTATAATTTGCTAAAAAAACATTGAAACTTGTTGAATCTGTAAGGTAGTCCACGCTGTTTATTAAGCCACTAAATAACCAAATAGTACAAAAGCTGAGGGACTAAACGCGGGGCCGAGATTGATGAGTGGAATGGCACTGGGACATAGAAGAAAATATCGAGTGTTCGAGTACAGTCCTTCAAACTGCACACGTTGCAAATTATTGGCATTCATAAGACACGCTAATAAATGGATCTGACATTCAATAAACGTAGTTTTTTAAGACCTGAATTTATTTATGAGCATTGATTCTTGCCTCACATATGTCGTGTCTTAGTCTTTCATTGAAAGAAGTAATTTTATTTTCCGATATCTTGATTACGGTAGCTTCAATATAACGAGCAACTGTATTGTTAGTAAATTCAAATAACATTTCCTTTATTATTTATAAACACACGTATAACAATTTATAACATTATTCCACATTTAAACATGGTGATATACCGGCTGTTTTAAATAATTTTAAACTGATTCTGTATATAATATTACAGTGTGTTGCCAACAAGACGTTTCATATAACAATAATTGGAACAGTGATGTTGTAATGGATCGATCTATAATTAGCATCTTTATATAACGGTTAATACACAACAGTTATTCTAACAATTGCTGTAATCAATGCATAATGGATATTGTAATAAACTTGTAAGGTTTGTTGTATAATCAGTAGATAACAGTTGCTATAATTAATAGATAACAGTTGTTGTAAACAATAGATAACAGTTGTTTTACAAAACATGAAAAATTGTTATAACATTTGTTGTAATTAATAGATAACAGTTGTTGTATCTAATAGATAACATAACAGTTGTTGTACAAAACATAACAGTAGTTGTTATAATTAAAGTATAACGGTTTTTGTAATTATTGTATAACAGTTGGTTTAATTATCCTATAACTGTTGTTATAATTAACAAATACAACGGTGGTTGTAATAAGCATATTCCAGTTATTATAATTAATTTAGAACAGTTGTTGTAATTAACGTATAAGAATTATTGTAATTAGCCTGAAATAATCTCTGTAACTAGTGTATAACAGTTGTTACAATCATTGCAAAAGCATAACATTTGTTATAATAGAAGTATAACAGTTGTTGCAACCAATTAATGCATAATGGTTGTTGTAATTAACGTAAACAATTGTTCCAATTTTGGAACTGTTCTTTTGACGTTTAAACTGTAATTAACATGCAACATTTATTCAAGAGGTAATAGAACAATTTCTGTGCGTGCATTACAGGTTTGTGCAATTTAATAAACTTACATCATAACCCTCTTTATAATTAACAGTCTGCTCTTGTGGGGGTGGGGTGCTCACTAATCCGCGGGTTCATTTGTCCACCAATATCTATTATTTGGGTTGGGTTAGGTTTTATTGATACCCCATATTTATAGTGAACCTCTGGACTTGTGCCCCCCCCCTCTTGTGTCTGTTAAGTTTATCCTAGCTATTATTTACTACCAAAAGTGACCCGTGGTCCAAATAGACCCCAAGCCAATCACCAATCAGTGATCTCAATTTAACCATTTCACGGTGATCGCATACAGACGCAGCGGTGACGTACTAGTCTCACGAGATGAACGACGTGACGTCCCATGGTGAGTCAACGAAATACATACAAACACGATTCGGCAATAAAATAAAAGTATAGAAATGTTTCATAAAACTTCAATGAATATCTATCGTTAACTTAATTCTGTATATCAATTTACCAATAGAGTCGACTAACTTCAATTTGATTATAACTCAGACCCTATTTCCTTTCGTTTATTATGATTCAAAATTTTATTTTTCTTGTCTTTACTACACTTGGATCTGGGGGGGGGGGGAGTTGTTATATAACGCGCTTTCTGGGTGATGTGCGGGACTAGCCAATGAAACGGTCTGTTACCGTGCGTTCTTTGTTAATCAAATGTCAAACATCATAGGGTGACCTCTGACGCCACCTTCCACCACAACCTGTCAGATCTTCATTTAGTAGAGACCAACGAAACGAAATATAGATCTGTATTTTAATCAGATTGGACCAAAATGAACAGCTTGTAAATAGCTTAGTTAGTATACTTGGGACAGAGTGTCATTGAAGTCGTAATAAAGTTATGACGAAGTCCATGTAACATTTTGTTAAGCGGTCTTCACCTAAGCTACCATTGGCAAGCACAGAACTATCATTGTCCTATCGGAATCTAGTCTCGATCACCCAGCGTCCACACTTACACACAGTGTTCTGGACAATAGAGTGTCAATTGTGTAATTGGTATCTGAAATCATATGGGGTTTAACGTCCTACTATTCTGCGCCGACTGGGATTATAGAGACGGGCATACGCCATACAGTGTGCTATAAGGGAAAGTTTGGACAGCGGCGTTACGCGCCAACTCTTATATTGAATTCCGGTTTTCAAGGGATCTTTTACGTGTACGCCAATGTATACACGGGACCTCGATTTTTCGTCTCATCTAAACGTCTAGACAGGGTTCCTTGTCAGGCCTGGTTTGGTATCTGACTGTACTTGTGTATATTCTAAAGAAACATTATGCAAGAGCTAAACTTATTTTTTGCTGGGCGTTTTTTTACAATGAAAAGTTATATAAATTATTATGTAGATAGAGTCACATTTCTACGTTAAATAGTAATCTATGTACGAGGGTGAAGGTCACATTTCCTCACAACCAATTGTATGGCGTATATGAAACTCCAGTTGATATTTGACACTATACACCATTCACAATATATTACCCAGACCAATATTCGTTGTAGTTCAAGCGGAGGGGGAGACAGGGGGATCGAGACTGATTGGTATTATAACCAAACTCTACATTTGATTGGCAATCAAACCGGAAGTAACAATATATAGTAACAACGTTGTTGACAGAGTAATAGTAACAACTCCATACTTACCAATGTATTAGCTGCTCGAGAGGAAGCCAAGAGATATAGTATACTATTGATTATTTTAAAATTTAAAATAGCCAATCGATAGCATTATAGTAATTATCAACCAAATATTAGTAACACCATTTAGCCACAATATACCACACCATTGCACTTATAAACACATTAAAAACACATCATTAAAGCACTTGGAAACACATAAATAACAAACATATAAATCAAATAACACATAAATACCTCTATAAAAGTTGACAATCGCGAAAAAATATTGAAATTTGTTAAATACTTGTTTACTATCAACCATGAGATCTTCCGAGATATCACAAAAAACGTTCCGACAGAAATAACATTATGTCTGCAATACACATCACAAACCGCAATTGTTGAAAAACGTAAAAAGTGAAAATCCTTCAATTTAGTAAAATCCATGCTTATTAGTTAGGGTTTTAAAGTCAGTTTTCACAAAAGGAGATATCACAAAATATACACGTGGGGATAGCATTGTATCAATGTTGTGACGTAATGTCATGTTAATAATTGAGACGAGGTGTATTCCTTCGGTCCACCAAGAACATGTTTGTCAACGAAGATTTCCGAATGCTGCGATATTCTTACATCCATGATTTTAAAGTCGGTTTTCACAAAGGGAGGTATCACAAAATATACGCGTGGGGGCAGCATTCTATCAATGTTGTGACGGGTAACGAAGATTTTCGAAGATTCTAGAGCGCTGCGCTATTTTGGCATCCATAAAAAATCCTCACCTCAAGTTTGTTCTAGTCTTACACTCCAAGTTTTAAACCGTTCGTAAATTGCGGTTAATGAATCACACAAAAACAAACGACGAGATGTATTCATTCGGCCCACCTAGAAACATATATGTTGGGTAATGAAGATAGTCGAAGAGTCCCGAGTGCTGCGATTTCTGGCATCCATGAAAAAATCACACCGCAGGCCTGTTTTAGTCTTACACTTCAGGTTTTAAACACTTCGTAAATTACGGTTAATGAATCCGACAAAAAACCCGACAACATCTGTTTCATGTCGAGATTTTTTATATAGATTTAGTTAATTATAACGCACTTTTTTTTATATAGATGTATATAGTAAAGTAGACTTGGTTGGAATTCACGTTGTATAGATATATAGTTCACAGATGTTATCGTTAAACTTTATTTTTTACTTTCGTTTTCCCAATCTCAGATTTAAGTCTTTTTTATAAATATGTATAATGGATATTTAACAGTATTGTATTTTGTCACGCAGTTCCGCTTCATTGTCTGCCATTGTAAAGGGCGGTCACGTTTCGATATATTCCAGGGTTCCAAATAATAAAAGTTACAAACGTTTAGAAATTTCAAATAAAAGGGAACATCGTTGTTCCTACAATAAACCCACACAATCAAAAGACTCACAGCTTGCG
Organism: Patella ulyssiponensis; assembly: GCA_963678685.1. Taxonomy (NCBI): domain Eukaryota; kingdom Metazoa; phylum Mollusca; class Gastropoda; family Patellidae; genus Patella; species Patella ulyssiponensis. The sequence goes on along the minus strand of OY783231.1, from coordinate 62,519,140 downwards.
TAAATAACTGGTTTAATTTCATATGTAGCAGTCATGTTATTTTAAACTTTTACTTCCAGTGTTTCTGACAATAATCCTTGAAATAAAGAGTATATCTTAAACGTCACAAATCTTATTGACGAAAGCGAGCATTAGGGGAAGTCGCTTCTAGATAAAACAATTTGATTAATTAGAAAACATTTACCGTTCCAGCTATTTCACTTAGTTCCGAATTTCCTGACGATAATCCTTCCTGGAATGAATCTCCGACATCACCAATCATAAACATTAATTTCATGTCACCTGCACAATCTTCTTATTATAATACAATCCCATCGAATTGGAGCGAAAAGAAATGAGAGGGTTAAACGTTCCACTTATCCATGCCGACTGGGCTAGGGAGTTGGAAGGTTTTTCATTGAGTCATCTGGCGTGGTTTCGATTCCCCGGTTGTACGTGACAAGGAATAGAGTCGCCTATCCAACCTCGTGGGTTTTCTCCGGCTCCTGTGGTCCCCCCCCCCCCATTACTAAAGACCTATACGCGCATGCGAATTAATTATTTAAATAAAATTGATGCATGAGTTAGTTCCGAAATAACCTTGTTTGCGTCGAATGGACGGTAAACTCTCCCTCTCGCTCTCTCTCTCTAATGAGGATGGACGTGCTATGTTTTATGAGAGACATTTTGCCCCGATAGTGGCGTGTCCGTCTACTCCTCACCATATTATGGAGAGAGAGAGGGAGAGAGAGATAAATGGGGTTTAACGTTCATTCGGGACGAACATAGTTCAATTAAATTTCAATAATTCGCTTGCGCGTAGGGGTCTTTAACAGTGGGAGGAAACCAGAATACCCGGAGAAAACCCACGAGGTTGGACAGGCGACCTTATTCCTTGCTATGTACAACCGCGCGGGGCACCAAATTAGGACAAATTGTGACAAGGTCATACGTTATAAAAGTAGATTTTGATCTACGAATATTTCGTGATGTTATTGTGCTAGAACATGATATTGATAGCCTGAGGGGCCGTTCGTCCTGTTTTTTGGGGGAATTTGATCATTTGGAGCAGGGCAAAATTTCGCTGAATAACCAGTATCTCGTCCCTATATAACTAACACCACTGAAAGACACATTAGCGTGCTAATGTCATCGCTAGTGAAATATCGAATTATTGCCCTGGGTCAAGTAGACTTGATGTCTGAAGTTTCTCATCGAATCAGCGTATTGGTTATTTATTTTACGATGCTTTTGCTCGTAATTCCAGAATTCTGATACACGTACACGTTTTGCGGTCACGGTTCTAAAAATATAATAATCCGAGTATCGATCATCGGATAAAATAAACCGATTCACTTCGTCAAAAATTCAACATTGAGATGAGTTATTTTTTTTTCTAATTCCAATGACGTCGATGTACCTTGATTTTATAGAAAATAACTTTCCTTGGAAACGGAGATCTTTTATTTATATTAAAAATAGTTACGTTCATTTCCTTTTTAGGTCATGTCATTGAGAGATGGTTCCACAGTATAAAATACAATTGCTAGGCGTATTAAGTTTTCAGTCCAGTATCTCATTTAAGGATGCTCACCAGGCTAACCAATTTGTATTGTTGTATTTAAATGCGGATCCGGTAGTTTCATAAATTATAACTTTAAATCAAAACGTTGATACCTACTCATTATAATAAGTCAAAGTCTCTGACGAAGGATGGATGCCGATGGATCTCACAGCCGCCATTTCCACAAACAAAACAGACAATTTGGGAGCACAACAGAAAGACAGTGAATACAGCTCTGCATAAACGGGAGAAATCATTTGGTAAAATCACAACAAAAATAGATATATCCTTTGCAGTAGAAACTAATCACAATCATATTTAAAAATTTTAAAAAAAGCTAACGGTTCCTGACGGGCGCTATTCTGGTCCCTTATCCATATCCTCTAGCCATCTTCGAATTCGTCCCTCGCGCAAACATTTCTCCCCTCGTTTGTACGAGACTATGTGAGACTTGCTGGGATCCGGAAATTTAGATATTCGATCTGTTCTTTGGGAATTGGGATCGCCCACTAATTCATCTGTAGATTCGGAAGGTAAAAGAGCTAGTTTTTGAGCCGTAATATCGTTATTATTAGACTTGGCACTTCCACTAGAATCTTGTTCGCCTTTCAAATTCGCGCATGACTGAACACTCCTAGTGACACCCACTTCCGGATCAGTTTTGTCCTCTTCTGGATATGACATGTACCGTCGCAATTGGGGTTGTTTTTCTAGTGAAGAATCCGCAAATTTTTCCGCTATAGAATTATTGCTGTCACTAGAGGAATCGTTAGAGAGAAGGCCTATACTTCGAGCCGTACACTCGCTATTTAATGATAAAGCACTGCCTGTCCTGCTTGAGCTTCCTAAAACACGGAGAGAGTTATTCGAGTCAAAGTTTTCTAACCATTCATACTCCTTTTTCGCATCTAGATCCACCGAACGTCTGGTTGTTCGCGGTGAGCAATAAACTCCTAATTTACACCCTGATTCCTCTAACTGACTATCCGTGAATCTTTCTAGAGCTAAATTCGGCATACTGGAGGCTGGTTGTCCGAGATCACAAGTAGCTCTGGGGGATGGTATACAGTCTTGTTCATTCCGACTGTCATCCAGGACTATCTTCGGAATATTTGTCATGTCGGAGGTTTTCGGTGCAGACGACGGGCGGCGTTTGTATTCCCCTAATTTACGAGAATCTGTAGCCATCCCTCGGAAACAAATACTGTAAATATAAGCTTCACCATTACTGCTGCACCACAACACGTCTAGTGCTCCTTTACTCCACGTTCACTTCTGTTCGATCGATTTCCCGCCGCTCTTCTGGTTGTCGCGTGAATGTTTGCGGTGATCACTACGCGGTATATGTATAGACCATTTTCCCGCTTTGTAGTCGGTTTGACTAGATTTCGCTTGAAGATTGCTAAGGAATGATAACATAGCGATAGAAATACACGAGAATACGAAAATAAAACCTCTAGTTATGAGTTAGAGAGTGGTAATCCAATAACTTGGGTTAATCGCCTGCTGGCACAACTGGGAGAGATGTTAATACGCGTCACACACAAACGTCAGAGAGAGAGAGATAGAGAGAGAGAGAGAGAGAGTTCTTGACTTATCATATATTATCAATGAATGCTTCAAGATAAGCTGACAAAAGTTTTGAATTTGAATACACGTATATACAGCTAAAGCAAAAACTAGGGATGAGAGGGAGAGACAGAGATGGGGGGGGGGCAGTTCTCAGCACGTCAAGACGTGTCAAACACGGTGCTTAGTCTTTCACCTACACGATCATATCGGTAAATAGCCTAATGGTTTCTCGTGTTAGTTTTATTATGTACGAGGTAGGGTTATTGACTATCCTATACTCGTTGGTTTTCATGTTGACGAATACATCACACGAACACACACACAGAGATAAACTCTAGAACCTGTACTGGTGAAATCAATTCGGTCGATATCAAGTTAGCCAGTCTAAAAAAACCCGCGATAATATTTTGTTGATATCTTCTTAAAAGATTTGCCCTCAAACGTATCGGAAATGACGTTGAACAGATAATAATGAGAGATATATCTATGTAGATACTGTTAATTACTACCTATTGATTGATGTGTACTGCCCTTGGTTACACATAAACTCCCAAATGAGTCGAACTGTTTTGATTTATATCCGAATAACGTATTGATGAACTAGGTTGACTGATATGTTATGGGTCAGACTCGGTGTGATTTGATATTGTAAGATTAAACCGAGTGTAACCGTTTAACATCATGAACACATTGGGCCCCAGAGAGAAAGAAGGTTGGGAGGGGAGGGAAGAGAGGAGGGGTTTAACGTTCACTCGACACAAACTAAGCCAGCCATTGCGCGTAGGGGTCTTCAGCAGTAGGAGGAAATCGGAGGACACGCCGAAAATTCAATAGGTTGGACAGGCGATCCTATTCCTTGTCACGTACAAGCGGCGAAGCTAAACCACACCAGTTGACTCATTGAGAGACCTCCTGATCCAGCATTCACACGTTAATCATTCGGCCACCAAACCCAGGGAATCTAGAATCTGAACTTTGTGTGTCCAACCTCGTGGGTTTTCTCCGGGTACTCTGGTTCCCTCCCACTGCTACAGACCCCTACGCGCAAGCGAATTATTGAAATAAAATTAAACCATATGTTAGTCCCAAAATGACCTAGTTTGTGTTGAGTGGACGTTAAACCCCATTCCTCTCTCTTCCTCTCTGAACTTGAGTGACTCGAGAAACGGAACTGTTTAAATTAATCTGTTAGATACAGTTCTACATCCGTTAAATATGTTTTAGTTCATGATGCATTAAACAGAGTAAGAAAATATTTAAATCTGTCAACAATCAGAAGTAAACATTTATCGTTTTAACTAAATATATCGTCAACAGTAGAAATGAAGAGAAGAAATTTAGCCCGGGGAATCGCTCTGCGGCCTACGTGCACGTCAATATGTAGAGGGTTTCGCTCCATCCGAACGTACAGATGGCGGGGCCAATGTCGTGCATAAACACTGATACGATCTCATTATTACAAAATGTCATGCAATATAACATATAAAATGCGATGCTTCATTAACAAAGCATTTGATACGTTTTGGGGGAGGGGGATAAGAAGGATCGAATAAGAAGGTCTTTTATTGAGTCAACTGGCGTGGTTTCGATTTTTCGGTTGTACGTGACAAGGAGAAGGGTCGCCTGTCCAACCTCCAATTTCCTCATACTGCTTACGACCCCCTACGCACAAGAATGATTGAAATACAAATTGAAACGCATGTTAGTCCCGAAAATAACATAGTTTGTGCCAAGTGGACGTTAAACCCCACCCCCTCTCTCTAAATGAAATTAGAGATTGTAATGCAATATTAATATACATACACATTTCACTGAAATGAGTGTATAACTTTCATAACCATTGCTACATGCATATGATAAAAGAATAAATATTGTTAAGTGCTGTTTACAATATACCACGTGTGATATATCTTAATCACGTTCACCTGTTCATGGTCTTGTAAGATAACTAACAGCTGGAGACTGTTTTACTTCATTCTAAAACATTATATCAATATGTCAGTTTCGTTTCGGTTTATTTCCCAGGTTGTAATGATGCCCTGTAAAAGTCAGAATTTTAAACAAACATCCCGAAACGAAATTGAAATCCGATTTTAATTATATACGAAGGGAAAATATGACAAACACCACACGTGTATGCCATCTTATTAATAGTAAATCTTTATTTTGTTTTAGCTCTAATTAAGTTTTTGTTGACTATGTACTGCATATGTTTACGGCTAGATCTAATTCTTAAGGTCAACTCAAGATTTCGTCAAGGTCGTTGAGACGTAAATAGGGTTAGGGCATGAATTTGGTTGGCGAGATTGTAGGTTGGCATTTAGGGTACCTTTTAGGGTTTGTGTTTGGATTATCATGACCTTTGACCAAACTGAAGTTGGCCTTATCAAATAGATTTAGCCATGTGTTTGCCTTGTGTTTAATATGCAAAGAGATCTTGTGCTTGTTTCCCTGAAATATGTAGTTGGTATGGATCCAAACCGGGGATAATCTGCCGTTGTTATTTAGGTACATTTGAGCGTGGATTAAGTTTCTAAAAATGTAGGCTACATGACGATCAATCATTTTAACTTGCGATATCTTGTGACAAAGTGATCTCAACATCATATTGAAATATAAATATACAGATAGAACTTTCTGACCTCTGCTGGTTTTTGATCATTAATGATATTGACGTGTTCAACTCGACACAACTTCTTCAAGGCGCGGGCTTATTAAAACATCTAATGTGTTCAATATGTTATTTACGGACTACACACGAATGGCCTCTGCTCGTTTTGACAAAAGGCACGACCTCATTAAATATGCAGTGCAGTTACGGATACTATAATCTCATAAATAAACAATGCTAAATATGTACATCCGCTCGTGTATCATTTTTCTTAATTGGTTGTATGCTTTATAAGTCAGAGTTTACTGTTAGTTTCAGAAGACTTGGAATGGCGCTCCTCCCGGAGTATGCCTATTTCATGCTCTCAATAAAGGTCTATCAACTATGTTGATATTCTGTTATCTGTATGTAGTGTTACAATCTTTATAAGAATAAAATGAAATGGGATTTAACGTCCTACTGTTCTGTCCCTACACTGGGCTAATGAAGACGGGTATACGCCATACAGTGTGCTATGAGGGAAATTTTGTCCGGACAGCGGCACTATCGCCTAATCTTATATGAAATTTCAACTGCCAAAGGATCTTTTATGTGCATGTGAATGTGTATACGGAACCTCGGTTTTCCGTTTCAAGCCCTCCGTTCTGCACCACTGACAAGGGGAAACCAAGTCGGAAAAATCGCGCGACCTCCAGGCTTTATAAGAATGCCTTTGGGGCATAGTTCAATAGTAGCAAAATACTGCTTGTGATTTTAAAGTCTAATTTGGTTAAAATCGCACGACTTTTCTCATCATGATTTCCAGACGGGGAAAAGTTTTTCCTATAAATAAATGATTTATTAAATTACTTTCAATATGAACGTGGTTGTGCTTTTAGTAAGCTTTAATATCTAAGTGAATATAATATCCAAAGCTAATCCTCCCTTAGCCAATCTGCACTAAAAGGGTATAGTATAAGGCGTTCCAGAATGTGTAACCATCTCCTGCATTGTGCACAATATCTGCCATTTCTTATATCGAATAGATTGGATCTGAGTTCAGAGTCACTTGGTACGGAAAGGTTCTAAAGGTTCCGGTTCCGGTACTCTTGAGACCTATGTTTAAATTATCACTTGACAGTAAAATGGTGTGGACAAAATTATGTCAATGTAGTGTAATATGTTTAATACCGAATACCAAAAACGCACGATCTCTTGACGGGTTGACGTCTGCTTTCTCAGTAGTGATATCACAGACAAGATGTAGGAGAAGCCCAAATTTGCCCCTGTGTTAATCTGATCAAAATACAGATCTATATTTCGTTTCGTTTTTTATTTATTCTTTTGATGGCCTCTGCTATATGAATATATGACCTATTGTAGAGGAAAGTCGCGTCAGGCTTTATACAACCGACTTTGGACCTATGACGTCAGACATTTGGGCTACCCACAGTTCTGTGCACATTTAAAAAACTCGTCGTAACGGACTGTTTCATTGGCTCATCCCTCACATCATCCAGAACACGGGTTATATAACAAGAACAACGAAATTTTGAACCATAAACGAAACGAAATAGGATCTGTGTTTTAAATCAGATTGCTCCTATGTTTTAGAATAACATTTTGCGATCTTTCTATTCATGTTATTGTCCCCGTGGACCCATGAATTTAACCAGGTATATATCTAGGGTCCAGTTGGTACAATTATCACCGACAAATCTATAGTAAAATCGCCTGATAATGCTTCTATAATAAGATTTATCATAGTAATTATGTTACTAGCGTAATGGCATACTAATCATCTGTTCGTGTGATTGTAAGTCAATGACACCATCACCGCTGGCTTTATAATTAGACTGGCTATTAGAGTCACTTGACACGAACTGTCAGATTGTCAGGTTTACGGAAGCGGAGCTGTAAAAAGTGTCTTGACTGATATATGTTGTTGTCAGTCACGTGATTACACACCGTTAAACTTTTTCATTAACATGGTAACTGTTGTCCGTTACCCTCAGGTTAAGGTTATACCCATTTGCTTCTGAAATCCAAGTAACTCCATTTAGCCACAAGACAGGGAATATTTACTCGTTCTTGCAAACCAGACACATAGTATGCTTTCTCATCCTAGAAGACCAGATACTTTTCTCTGTATATGAGAGAGAGAGGGAGAGAAATGGGATTTAACATCCACTTGACACAAACTAGGTTATTTCGGGACTAACATACGGTTTATTTGTCTTTCAATAATTCGCTTGCGTGTAGTTGTCTTTAGCAGTTGGAGGAAACCGGGGGACCCGGAGAAAACCCACGAGGTTGGACAGGCGACCCTATTCCTTGTGTCATACAACCGGGGATTCAGAACCACGCTAGGCGACTCAATGGCAAATTAGATAAAATATAAGACCATCATTATAATGACTAGGTCATCATTATAATGACTAGGTCATCATTATAATGACTATAGGTCATCATTATAATGACTATAGGTCATCATTATAATGACTAGGTCATTTCGGGACTAATACGTGTACCAATACGTGATAATATTATTAGAACTGTAGAACTAATGGAATTTGAACGTATAGTACTTTATTATTTAATCATTTATAACTCACTCAGTTCCAATGGTATTAAACTCTTTAACCCTGTACTAGAAATAATGACTGTGTTTGTGTTTTTACTTCCGGCTTATATACCTGCTATTATCATCTTTCACTGAATCGCTGGATGTAAAACCTATATTTATACCGGTCGTTAAGCGAGGCATATCTATTCTTTCAAATCGTTAATACAAAATATTGATCTTCTGGTAAAATGCATTTAATTTCAATGAATAGCTAACTGCATATGCAGGTTGTTTTTTTAAAAATGAAAGGAAATGGAGAGAGAGAGAGGGGGAGGGGCTAACGTCAACTCGACAAAAGCTAGGCCATTTCCGTACTAACATATGGTTCAATTTTATTTCAATAAATGGCTTGCGCGTAGAAATCTTTAGCAGTGGGAGGACCCGGGGAAACTCACGGGGTTGATGGGCATGCGGTCCTTCTCTTTGTCACGTACAAACTGAAAACTTTAACCACGCCATTGGTTTCAATGGCGGACCCTGTGATCTCAAACGAACGCGTCAGGTCATTCGGCCATCGGACACCTCTAAAACGAATTTGGATTTAACGTCTTGTCTCGACCGGGATAATGAATACAGGATTATACCATGTGGTATGCTATAGGGGTCTCCTAAACATCTGTTTTATGAATCGACCGTATTGACCTCCTTGTAAAATGCAATTAAACTCAATGAATAGGTGAGTGGATTTCTATAAGTTATATACAGGTTGTTTCTTTCAAATTGAAAATAAAATGAAATGTTGTGTGAGAGAAATAGAAATTGGGTTTAACGTCCAATCGACACAAACTAGGTCATTTCGGGTAACGTATGGTTCAGTTTTGCACGTTGGGGTCTTTAGCAGTGGGAAGAAAACGGGGGACCCGGAGAAAACCTACGAGGTTGAACAGGCAACACTACTCCTTGTCACGTACAACTGGGGAATCGCAACCACGCTTGTTTACTCAATGAACAAACCTTATGATAAAGGGCGAAGCCGCTACAAATCGGCCATCCGACTCTCCTAAAGGGTAAGTGTTCGAAATTGGATGGCCGAATGGTGAACGCGTGCGCGTTGGATCAGACGGTTTGGCATTGAGTCAGGTGGCAGGGTTTCAATTCCCCGCTTGTACAAGGAGTAGAGTCAACTGTCCAACATCGTGAGTTCTCTCCGGGTCCTCCAGTTTCCTCCAACGGCTAAAACCCCCATACGCGCAATAGAATTATTGAAATAAAATAAAACCATTTAGTTAGTCACGAAATGGCCTAATATATGTCGAGTTCGCGTTAATTCATCGTTCTTGATGTAATATGACCGACTGTAAGAAGAAATATAGAAGTAGTATTTAGCTTGCCTACCCCCCCCCCCCCTCCTTCTCTCTCTCTCTATCACCTAATTACATACACCTAATATTAATGGTGTGTATGGAGAATCATAATACAAGCTCAATATCTAATCCAGATGAACTTATAGAATCAATGGCGTTTTCATGGTTGTAGAATTATCTTGTTATTTTATATGACTTCTACCAAGCAAATTGGGGATCACGTGGCTAAGTGGGTAAGGCGCTGGCGCATGCCCGTCTTCCATTAGCCAAGGTTAGGTGCAGACGAGTAGGACGTTAAACCCCATTTTGTTTCATTTCATTTACCAAGCAAATTCAGAAATTGCAAGACTAACTTAGAATTTTTAATTTGAGGTGGGTGTAAAAATGGCTGAGAATAATACATGTATTTAACTTCTTCTGCAATTCTTCTGTTTCGCCAATGCTATCACAATTGCAAATGAAAAAACAAAAAACAAATTTAATTCACGAATTCATGATGAAATGTAACATTTTTTTCGACAATATTATATAACAATGATGCAGGCCATTGACGTCATCAGTAGGACGTTAAACCCCATTCCATTGACGTCAGACGGTTCATTCCAAGGAAAATGAAAGACATAATGATATAGAGAAGAAAAATGGCGTTATTTCTGCTATAGGTAACGAAGCGTGTATTTTCATTTGGTGTAAGAACCCTAGTTTGTTATATAATGTCTATTCCCTATAAAACATATTGCTAATATCGACCGTTTCATTGCCTGTTAGATATAACATTATACCTAATTTAACAGACAACACGGCGTTAAATCCATCAAAATAACCATAAACCAAAATGGTGAAATGGTGTAACAATAAATGGTTCCTCGAATTACAAACACATTTTATTATGAACGTGATAGTTTATTATGCATGTCCTGCCTCGAAGCAGCACTAATTGGGTCTACATGTAGGGAGTGCGGGTGGCGAATGGTTAGCGCGTGCGCGTTGTATCATCAGGTCTATCATTATTAAGACAACTGGCGTGGTTACCCGGTTGTACGTGACAGGGAGTAGGGTCGCCTGTCCAACCTCGTGGATTTTCTCCGGGTGTTCCGTTTTCCTTCCACAGCTAAAGACCCATATATACGCGCAAGTGAATTACTGATAAACTTAAACCATATATTAGAGACCAGAAATGGCTTAGTTTGTGTCTAGTGAACTTTAACCACCACTACCCCACTCCCTCTCACCCTGTTCCACCTGTCCAGTCTTATACACCACTGGTAGCATGGTCAAGATTCTGCGAGATTAAGAACTCGAACAAAACGTAGGCCGTAGTACTGTTACCTTAGCTCAGTGCATATAGTTTACCGTTTTCATCAGCCTGGTGCAGTTAAGACGATGTTTTATTTTATTCCATGTCGGCTTGAAATTTGATTTCTGTGAAATTAGATTTCATACAATTAGCGTCATGAATTGTCTATATTCTACATATTTACACATATTAGGGAGTCACGATGACTGAGCGGGTAACACGATGACTCGCAAGCCTGGGAATCGCGTATACGAACTTTGCATTGGACGAGCAAGTTCATCGGGATTTTCCGACGTGGTTTCCCCTTGTCTGTGGCGCAGGGCGGAGGGTCTGACAATTACAGATGTCTAGTCGTTCAGATGGGACGACAAATCGGGATCCCGTCCCGTGTATACATTGGCTTCCACGTAAAAGATCCGTTAGCAGTTGAAATTCGATACAAGAGTAGGTCCTAGTGCCGCTGCGCGGGCAAAATATCCCTCAGAGCACACTGAATGGCGAATGTCTTTCTCTTCATTAGCCCAGCTGTAGCAGAACAGTGGGCCTTAAAAACCTTATTTCCTTTATTTCCTTGACATATTATCTGCGCAAAACAAAATACGTCTAATGCTTACACGAACAGATATCTAATTTATTCCAAATATAGATCCATGCTGGATTCTCTTGTTGTAGTTTATTAGCTGTGTAAAGAACAGGTTTTGTTGACTGGGAAGCGCATGTAAATATTACAATAATATTGATTCATCTAATGGATCCATAATAAACATGAAAACTGGTTTGAAAAAGAACAACAAAATCGTATTGCGTAGTAGTGTTCAATGTTCTATTGTACGAAGCTCTTTTATCTGCCGGGGAGGGTGGATGGCCGAATGGTTAGCACGTGCGCGCTGTATTATAAGGTCTGTCATTGAGTCAACAGGTTGTGAATGACAAGGAGTGGGATCGCCTGTCTAACCTCATGGGTTTTCTCCGGGTCCCCTGGTTTCCTCCCACTGCCTTTTAAGACCCCTACGCGCAAATGTATTATTGAAACAAAGTAGAACCATGTGGTAGTCCCGAAATGACCTAGTTTGTGTCGACTGGACGTTAAACCCGATCGATGAAAAGTTGACGAACTTTAACCAATTCGAAATCAGCTTGAAATAAGCTGACAAGCTCAGAAATGTCAACAAATTAATTGAGATTTTGATCAACTTCTTGACGAGTGTATACAATGTCGAAATAGACGTTGACAAAAAGTTTATACGAAACCAACAGACTTTGTCTTTGCGCTTACCTTTAATTGTGCTTTCGTAATGCTTAACGTCTATTTTTAGGGTTTATTGTTCAGTGACAGGCAACCTTGAACACCGGAGATCGAATCTGCCACCGACAGCTCGAACTCGAAGTGCGACAGCCCAGCTAGACCACTATGCCACCCCTACTATACCCCTCTGGACCTAGCGAAATGAAATGAAATAGGTTTAACGTCCTACTCTTCTGCACCTAACCTAGGCTAATGGAAGACGGACATACGCCATACAGTGCGCTACGAGGGAATTTTTGCCCGGGCAGCGGCGCTACGGCCTACTCTTATATCGAATTCCAACTGCCAAGGGATTATTTACGTGCACGCCTATGTCCACACGGGACCTCGGTTTTTCGTCCCATCCGAACGACTAGAGAGCTGTCCTTGCCAGGCCCTCCGTTCTGCATCACTGACAAGGGGAAACCACGCGGGGAAAATCGAGATGAACTTTCTCGGCCAATGCAGGGATCGAAACCCGACCTCCAGGCTAGCGAGCCAGCGCCTTACCCACTTAGCCACATGATCCATCTCCTCTGCACCTAACACCTACCTTACGCCCCGTTTGACGTTCATTGACCTTGTGAAACTACGATGAACACCAACAATGACAAATATTTATGGATCTTTATAACATACTAAAGACACAAATAATTAATTACGTGATTGCTCAGTTACCATTCATTCATTGTTCATCGTTCTTTTGTGTTTTTGTCGCGGATTCCATTCGGTATAGACGAGTCTGTTTGACCAACAGATCGATGAGTATTTTGCTACTAAGTGATTGAATCGTATTAAAATGTCTCGGAGCTTAATGGTGGGTGGATAATTAGGAGTAAATCGTGATGAAATGAATACAGTTTGGGTCACGAGTTGATGATATCATGACGTCTAGTCACGCTATTAAAGTTGTCAATGTCTATTGATTCTTGAGTTTTCTACACAGATAAATGATCCATTGGTTACCTGATTGATTAAATCTGTTATCAGAAAGGGTGGGTGAATAAATATTTACTGTTAAATATAATATTTTACATCTTGGTTTAAAGGGAAAGAGAGCTGTATCTTAATTATTCCATATATTTTACTATATTTATGGGGGAAATGCGTCGAATTCTGCCCACTGCTAGATAATTATTGGGTGGGATAAGACGTGTTCGGGGGTGGGGGGAGGGGGGTTAATAGCCTGTTCCTTGGCGGGGGAGAACCTCTAGCACTAATTAAGCCAGATTTACACTTGTAAGAGTGGCACCGATTGTGCGTTTTTAAATAATATAATATATTTGCAAATATATACATATAAGTATTATGTGTATATACAAACGGGATCAGAACAAATTGTAGGGGGTATACTCCCCAACTCAAGCAAGGGAGAAAACATAACTAAACGGGGGCGGGGGGGGGGAGTTTGAAGACCAAATTCATAAAAAGATCCCATATAGTAATAACTTAAATTAAAAAGGTTTTTTAAGGCATGTATCTTATTTTTTTCTTCTCAAAAATAGTTTTATAAGGTAAAACGCTTTATTTATTGCTCTCAAATTGATGTAAATGTTTTTGTATATAATATTTATAAGTATTAGTTAAAAATCAATTTTTGATGCCACACATATAAATATAATCACCTTTTTTATATATATGAAAATAAAAATTGTTTTTAAAAAAAACCCAAAAAACCAAAGCAAACAAATTGTAGAACATGCATATTTTGGAGAAGGGGTGGGGTGGTGATGAATGGTTAGCTCATGCGCGTTCTATCATGAGGTCTGTCATTGGTTTCGATTCTCGGGTTGTACGTGACAAGTAGTGGGGTTTTCTCCGGGTTCTTCGGTTTCTCGACACTGCTAAAAAAAACAACGGTCAAGCGAATTATTGAAATCAACATGAACCATATGACAGTCCCGAAATGACCTAGTTTGTGTTGAGTGGACGTTAAACCTCATTTCATTTTGCAAATTTCAGACAGAGAGAGAGGGGAGAGAGAGAGAGAGGTGATCTTTAGCAGTGGGTGGGATCGAGGGACCCGGAAAAAAACCCCGCGATGTTGAACAGGCGAAACCACATCAGTTAACTCATTGATAGACCTTATGCTACAACGCGCACGTGCTAACCATTCGGCCATCCAACCCCTTGAGACCCAAACAAGTTGTGCACCCTATAGTCTAAAGCGGTTTACAAAACGTAGAAGGGTCTTTGTCTTATTAGGTCAAGTGGTACAGGACGGAGGACCTGACAAGGACACCTGCCTAGCCGTTCGGAAAGGACGAAAAACCGAGGTCCCGTGTATACATCGGCGTGAACCTGAAATATCCCTTGGCAGTTTGAATTCGATATAAGATAAGAGTAGACTTTTAGCACACTGTATGGCGTATGCCCATCTTTTTTAGCCCAGTCGGAGAAGAACAGAAGAACGTTAAACTCCATTTCATTTGATTTCTGTTAAAACTGACTGTGCAATACAGGTTCGCCATTGGTATAAATAAAGCTTTAAATGTCACATACATTAAGACGCTATTTTGGTAGGATATAACGTCTGGCGGCTTTAATGTTTTTTTGTTCAACGTATTGATCAGAAGGCAAATTGGTGTTGGTTTATTACGTAACATGAGTTCAAAGAATGGCCTTGACATTATTTCGACTGTAAGGAGCAGACGTTAATTACAACCGTCCTATCGAGTTAAATCAAGCATCATTTCCGCCTTTTACACTTAATGTATTATGAAGGGCCGTAAGAAGAAAACCAAAGTAGTATTTAGCTTGCCTTCACCCCCAAAATACACACACACACACGGCCCACCCACACCCCACCCTAAGTATATTTAGTCCGTATACATTGGGAAATAAAATGATGAAGTTTTGGTAACTCAAATCTCGACATCGGAAAAGCTATTTACAATGACAGCCATCTTGAAAATTCCAATGGCGGAAGGTAATTTTTACAGTGATGTTTGAGCTTTATATAGATATGGATGCGGATATGCAAGGTATTTCAATCCTCTAGATTAAAGCCCACCAGAAAAAAGCTTTACAATTATTTTTAAATAATGCAAGTAATTAGGCTATGTCAACATGTCATTTCCATAAGTATAACACGACCCCGAATGTCAATGTCACTTGTCACAGGAAAATTTCCGTCGTTCTCCGAAAATGGTTGAATTTTCCGCGAGAAAAAGCTGTGACGTCATTTTAGCCCTTCTGCTCATATTCTAGTCAATATTTTCAAATGTAATTTCTATAAGGACTAAAATGACGTCACGGTTTTTTTCATTGACGGGCGGAAACGCTAGAGTGACCGCTCAAGTAACGCTGGAATCGCCATACTTTCTGCACAACCAGCTCCCCACCCCTTTCTTTTGTCAGGTATATATATATATTGTAAGTCAATGACACCATCACCGCTGGCTTTATAATTGGACTGGCTATTAGAGTCACTTGACACGAACTGTCAGATTGTCAGGTTTACGGAAGCGGAGCTGTAGAAAGTGTCTTGACTGATACGATGTTGTCAGTCACGTGATAACACACCGTTAAACTTTTTCATTAACATGGTAACTGTTGTCCGTTACCCTCAGGTTAATGTTATACCCATTTGGTCACTCCAATTAGCCACACAAGCAGTGCCGGACTGGAAGGCCGAAGGCCCGCCTGTCAGGCCACTGGCCGAGGCCCACAAAAGTACGCGCCGAAGGCCCTTCAAGAGGGAGCCGAATGCGCGTCAAGAGGGCGCCGAATGTGCGCAAGCGTCCGAGGGGGGCCTGGGGGGAAATTAAAAAAAAATGGCAACCGCAAACCCATTTTCCAAGTTCCAAGCATTTCAGACCAAAGCAGAAGAAGGCAAATTTTTGATTTCCTGATACAATTAGAAAACAAAGCACTATCATTAGATGAATTTGAGAATTTTCTTTTTTTTTCTTTTTTCCTTTTTGTATAGGCTTAGACTCTCTTTTCTTTTTTTCTTTCTCTTTTTTCTTTTTTCCTTTTTTATAGGCTTAAGCTCACTTTTTAAAAATGAGCTTAAGGCCACCTGTCACGGACAGGTGGACAGGTGGGTCCAGTCCGGAACTGGCCTCAAAACTGGGAGTACTTACTCTTTCTTGCAAACCAGACACCACTTATAGCAGGACACATAGTATGCTTTCTCACCCTAGAAGACCAGATACATTCTCTGTATATGACAGACGGAGAGAGAGAAACAAAAATTGGGTTTAACGTCCACTCGACACAAACTAGGTCATTTCGGGACTAAGATACGGTCTATTATTATTATAATAATTCGCTTGCGTGTAGTTGTCTTTAGCAGTGGGAGGAAACCAGGAGGTATCGGAGAAAACCCACGAGGTTAAACAGGCGACCCTATTGCTTGCCTCATCCAGCCGGGTAGTTGAAACCATGCCAGGTGACTCAATGACAAAGATAAGACCATCATTATAATGACTGTGTTAACTAAATAGAGTAATTAGTGATTTATATAATGTAATGTTGATAAATATATAATACAATGACTGCTAATGACGACTGGTAATTAGAGACTATATTGATTACTTTTATTTCACTACATGGACACATACTAAACATAGGCTGTCTGCATACTGTTAGTTCCGCTTGAGAACAGACACTAAGCTAGTTGACCGACATTTTAAGTCCAACAGAACGCTTAGTATAAATCTTTTATTCATTGTTAAGTATTTATTCTTCTTCCATTTTATTTAGTCTCTGTGTGCATGACAGATGTGAAACGGTATGGAAGCGCATTACGTAACAGTTTACTTATTTTTGGATATGGCTGTTATTTAGGGCAGAGATCTATATCCAAGGAATGAAGTAGGTGGATCTCTGTGTACATGGACAGGGATTTCCTTCGAAATCATACATTTAACAGATGACGTCAACATATTGGGATCTGTGTAACTTGGTCTAAACATATTTTGATTAGCGTCTTTGTCTCACTGGGCCTCAATATTTCATCCCATCCGATCGACTAGAGAGCTGTCCTTTTCGGGCCCTCCGTCCTGCACCACTGCCAAGGGGAAAGAACGCCGGAAAATTCCGATGAACTTTCCCGGCCAACACCGGGACCGAACCCGTGACCTCCATCTTAGGGAGTCAGCGTCTTATTCACTTTGCCACCATGCCTCCAGAAAAATGGGACATTAAACCCATGCATTTCATATCAATCATGGGTTACGCGAACAATAAGACGGTACCAAAGACGTAATTAAATCCACACTGATCCGCAGTAAATATTCGCTTGGCCGCTACAATCACTGATGTGGATGACATCGACGCGGCTTAATGAGTAAGGCATATTAACTTTTTTCTCCGACAAATTAAATTTTAAAACATTTTTTTGAAGTATGAGAAAATTGAGTAAAGGTATTTGAAATATATCCAGATAACAAGTATTCCATATTTAGCATAAATAGGTACAGAAAATAGTACGCGGAGGCATAAAATGGGTAAAAAATATAATTCTGCCCGTACTACGTTTGATGTTAACAACGCACGTGTGACCACCAATTACGATGTGACGTCACCCGTAGAACTATAGCGGTCTGACCTGCACTTACTATTAAAGGTCAGTTATCTTGCACAGAGATAAAAGACGCCCGTCGCATAATCTCTATGAAACAGATTGAATTAAATCGTATTAAATGCTGACGTATGTGATGACGTACGTTACGGATAAGATTATGTATATTGTCCCAGATATTGAAAGATTAAATACAGCCATTAATAAAACATACGTCATACGTCACGTCTATGTAATAACACTATTCTCACTAAGTCTAGCGTCATCGTCAGTGATAATTGAGGCACCAGCTTGCATGTGAAATAAACATCGATGTGGAATTTGATACCGATCTCCAGAAGATAGGTACCCCGCAGTCTGCGATTCTGTGTTATTCCGTTACAAAACAGATTAAAGTTTCAGTAAAAAAGCTATTCTGGCAAGCGACATTGTATAGTCGCTCGGATTGGACGAAAGCGAGAGAGCGAGAGAGAGAGAGAGGGAGAGAGAGAGAGAGAGAGGCGTGGAGAGAATGGGGTTTAACGTCCATTCGACACAAACTAGGTCATTTCGAGACTAACATATGGTTTCATTTTATTTCAATAATTCAGTTGCGCGTAGGGGTCTTAAAGCAGTGGGGGGAAACCTGAGGACCCGGAGAAAACTGACAGACCTTATTATGCAACGCGTACGGGCTAACCATTCGGCCATCCAACTTCCCTCAGGCATAAAGCTTGTTATTATCGTAAGTCCGTAAATTTAATGAATCATCTGTATAAAGACTGAAAGGAATTTAAGCCGTTTGAGACCACGCTTGTACGTGACAAGGAGTAGGGTCGTCTAGGTTTTCTCCAGGTCCTCCGGTTCCCATGACGCATTGCTAAAGACCCCTTTGAACAAAAGAATTAATGAAATACAGTTGAACCATATGTTAGTCCCGAAATGACTTAGTCGAGTGGGCGTTAATTCCCATTTCAGTCTCCATTCCCCTTTCGGGGATTCAGCTTGATTAATATTGTAAATGACAAGGCAAAACCAGTCCTACAAATGACTCACGGGAGCTTTATACTGTTTACCGTGCTTCCTTACGTGGAAGCGAACGTTATGAGATTGGATACAAAATCGCGATACGGGACCGGATTCGAATCTCGCTTTTTTTTCAAACATAAAAATGTTCAAATGTAAAGGTAACGAATTATTTAGCATGGTCACTGCCCAGTCAAAATGGTCACTGTCCGGTCAAAATGGTTGCTATTCAGTCAAAATCGGTCACTATCCATTCACAACTATATCATACTCCTGGTTGGTTCATGCGTTCTGAGAGTTTTACGTCCACCTCTATCAAGGGTGATATCCTAAGAAACTTGCCAGAGGAGGTCACACAAATAGGCTTGATCTAGTTTTTTTTTTTTTTTTGATAAGACACAATGTCTTTGCAGGGAAACGCCCAAGATGAATTTCATCCAAAGGAGAAGCCCTACTCGTGGTTGTCTTGAAGAAACGTATTTTAAAATACTATAAGTTTGCTGATGAATCGCAGGGAATGGGTGACCGAATGGTTAGCTAGTGCGCACCGTATCATAAGGTCTGCCATTGAGCCGACTAGCTTGGTTTCGATTTCCCGGTTATACGTGACAAGGAGTAGGGCCCCCCGGTTTCCTCCCACTGCCTAAGACTCCAACACGCAAGCAATTTATTGAAATAGGATTGAGTCATGTATTAGTCTCTCTCTCTCTCTCTCTCTCTCTCTCTCTCTCTCTCTCTCTCTCTCTCTCTCTCTCTCTCTCTCTCTCTCTCTCTGATGAATCTTGATTACTACAGGAGACTGACACGACGATGATCAACGATCTAACACGACAACAAGACTAATCAACAGGCTTTCGACTTCCAATTACACCCGCGTCCTTAATTTGAAGACCTTTGACCTCGAGTAATTAGACTGGAATAGGATAATCGATATCTGGTACAAGTCACTATGTGACGAATATGACCAATCATGTTGATTAATGTTGGACTCCGGTGCCGAAACATTTTTAATATCAAATCAACATCACATTTATGGCATCTATTTTGGTTAGACGAATTGATGAATGGACAAGATATATTTTGTTCGGGTAGCGGCAGGAAGGAGGGGGATTGGGGGGGGGGGGGGTGAGGCGCGAGGGGGGGGGGGTATTTACGTTTAAAGGGAATATATTTTTTTTTGACGGGGGATGGGTGGCCGTGGGAGTGGACGGGGGAGTGGCTTGAGAGAAAATGTGGGGGGGGGGAATGTGTTCACTAATAGACAGGATATATTTATCTTGGGGAGCGGAGAAGGAAGGGGGGAGATTTATTTACTATTAGACGGGATATATTTATTTTCGGGAGCAGAGCAGGAAGGTTGGAGGGGGGGGGCAGAGATTGTTTACTTAGGAACGGGATATATTTATTTCGGTGAGCGGATGGCGAGGCGGAGCGGGAGGAGGATTTTTTTTTGTTAAAAAAAAAAGAAATAGACGCCATATATGCCATTGAGTTGCGTGGATTTAATCCAACACTCGCCTGCCTAACCTAATGGGTGTGGGCGGTTGATGGCCTAATGGTTAGCAGGTGCGCGTTGTATCCTAAGGGGTATGGTCCAATCTCGTGGGTTTTCTCCGGGTCCTCCGGTTTCCTCCCACTGCTAAAGACACTTACGCGCAAACGAATTATTGAAATAAAATTAAACCATATGTTAGTCCCGAAATGACATAGTTTGTGTCGAGTGGACGTTAAATCCCATTTCTCTCTCTTCCCTAATGAGTGTTATCTTGGTCCTCCGCGGTTTCCACTCAACCTGCCAAAGACCCTTTCTCGCAATCTCTCTCTCTCTCTCTCTCTCTCTCTCTCTCTCTCTCTCGCTCTCCGCGGTTTCCACTCAACTTGCCAAAGACCCTTTCTCGCAATCTCTCTCTCTCGCTCTCTCTCTCTCCTATTTGTTTTCGTGGCGTATTACAAGCGATCGATTGTAAACTCCCACGTCTAATGAATGGTTTAACTTAGAAAACAACATTTACAATTTTACTCATTTCTCTGGTCAACAATTTACATTAACGATTTCTCCTAACTATCCACAATACAATCATCTTCTTTAATCGGCAACGCGAACCTTTTCCATTTGTGTGAAGAATCTCTTGTAGACATATTTCACACGTCTTATGGTAGCGGTCGATTAAGTCTTACTGTCTCTCGTTTCTTCAGAGATGCATTATTCAAAAGCTAAATCTTTTCTTTCTTTAGGCCTTAAATGTTCTATAAATTATTAATTAGACATTTATTAACTGCCAAGACTCTAATCAACTTTCTAGGTCATCGGATGCTCTTTATTATCAACGGATTTAAAACCGATTGGCAGTTAAACAGTAGATAATCGGGACTTTGTTTACCATCGTAACAACAGTACAATGACAATCGAGGCTCCGATAATTCTTAGCTCCGAATGAACTAATTTAACTGTCAGATGATCTTTAACGTTTGGTCAAGAGAAGTAGGCACACGAGAAGGAGAAGACTTAATAATACTTAATAAGTTGCAAAACTTGTGTCTCCTCCTATTGTCATTCAATGAACAATAAAATATGTTTAAACTATTGTTGTAGAAAAGCAGGACGATTGACCGCATTCGGTTGTATTTACAGTATACTCTATGTTTAACTAGAAGAGGTTAATCGCTGGTCATGTTATGATCAGACTCTATTCCTACAGGATTAATTTACCGCGGTCCTATCATTCACTGACCGGATATTAAAACATCGCCTTGACAACACTTATTTCCTGTCTCGCCTGTCTCGTCTCCTCTCGTGGGCATTTCTTAATCGACTTTGTAACGTTTTGTCTTGAGTTTCCCCAATTAGGCAGTTGATAATATATATCTAGTTCGAACTATGATTTGTTTTATTTCCATGGAAATCATACATAGATGAACAAGATTTATAGGTCTTAAGCCGAAAGAATATACATAAATATTGGAATGAAGATGTATCCGGACTCAAATCCCTGCGTGGGTTTAGTAGAAGAACATAAATACGTTATAAATCGTATCGTGCATTACATTGATTTCACATCATCTTCCTTGCCCCTGTACTAACCCATTGGTGCCAAATCTGATTAAAACATAGATGATGTTTCGTTTCGTTATTTACAATTCAAAATTTTGTTTAATTTGTCTTTACTACACCAGGATCTGGAAGAATTGTTATATAACCAGAGTTCTGGATGATGTGACTGATTAGCGAATGAAACGTTCTGTTACGGTGAGTCTTTGGTTAATCAAATGTCTGACGTCATAGGGTGAAAAGTTGCTTGTATGACATATGACGCGACCCTCCCCTCCCGCCCCACAATACAACTGGCCAGATCTTCATGTAGTAGAGGCCATCGAAAACCAACGATATTATTACAGGCCTACTTCTTGTCAGTGATTGGCGTGCACGTAAAAGATCCCTTGGCAGTTGGGATTCGATATAAGAGTAGGCCGTAGCCCCGCTGCCCGGGCAAAATTTCCATCATAGCACACTGTATGGCGTCTGCCCGTCTTCCATTAGCGCAGGTCAGGTGCAGAAGAGTAGGACGTTAAACCCCATTTCATTTCATTTCTTGTCAGTGTGGGAACGAAATCACATCAAAGACCATTTTGTCACACACCACACCCCCTCACCCTTCTCTAACAATTAAATATGACAAAACAGTGATATACGTACATGCAATAATATAGAGCAAGATAAACCTCGATTATCAACGTCACGTGCTTCCTGGTTACATTATTTATGGGTCTACTTCCGCCAAGAAACAGTTAAAGGACACAACTGTTGGAATTGGATGAAATTTAAAATTGAAGATGTAATGGAATTTGATCGTCCTTGACAACTGGGCGCCTATTGCAGGTCTTTCTTTAGGCTTGAAACGTTATCTAAATTATTCATTAGACATTAATTAACTTATCCAGACCATAATCAACTCTCGGTGTCAACGCTAGCCTACGGTTCATGAAATGAATAATCGAGACTATGGGTTTTTGTTTTTCCTACCGACTATATTAATGATGATTGAGGCCAGGCCGAAAATTCAATCGCTAAAATCTCGGTTCAGAGTGAAGCAATTTAACTGAAATTTTCATCAAATTCCCTTTACATTATCTCGTTTTTAACTATTATAGTGAGAACTGCCAGCTATTTATCTAATCTCCCATAATTTATCTTTAAGTGTAAAACTATATTGTTTTATTATCCTGGTTGTTATTCTAATAGATGTCGTTTAAAAAAATAAATGACATTTTACAATTCCATTATGTCTTTTTAATATACAAAAATCAAACAGTTCTCCGAGGAGTATGAAAAACAAACCTTTTCATTTAATCTTGTTCGATCAGTGACACAAATTTCTTGAAGTGATTCATAATAAACCATACAGAAAACAGTGAATTACATCTCAAAAATTGTAAATGATTTAAAATCAATATCTGTCAAGAATAATTTCAATCAGTATTTTTATTTATTCATGCTGAAGAACGTGCAATTAAGTTATGGTCGTATCTGGTATTGGATAGGTTGTGCAGGGGTCCCTACTCTTTCTCATGTGCAAGCGGTGAATGGAAACCACGCAAATTGACTCACATCAATGACAGACCCCACGATGCAACGCATAATGCGTTACGAAATGTTCCAAGTCGCTCAGAATTAAGTTATTTTTCATGATCTATTTTAGAACTATTATGTAACTCAAATCCAGCTCTTTTGTTTGGTGTCGCTATGACTTAAGTTTTGTTTTAAAAGCCTGTGTATATTGACTATTCCCCCATTCATCCAACCAATAGCTAATCCGTTTATGAAGATCCTGACATAACTCCACATTTTATTGTTAGCGAACCAAGCGAAGGTCGACACCATTCATTTATTAATAGCGAATGTTGACTTTCCATTAAGGTCGTGGAGGCTTATCTCATATTTTTTTTTCTTTTTGTCCTAAAGCTATCCTTCCGATTTGTTTCTTCTCTTTCCCTGTTTTATTTAAAGGTCAAAGATATAATTCAATAATTTATTTCTAATATTTCTTATTAAAGGGGTATTTCACTCGTGTTGGTTGGCATTAACTTCAACTATTCGTATTTCTTCTTCTCGTAGAACTTAACTTCCTCTTCCACTTCGGGTAATATCGCAGAAACCTACCTGGCGGATCAGTTCGGCATAATTAAGTTATTAAAGGCGTATTTCACTTAATGGTATTCTTTTCGGTTATTAAAGGGCTATTTGCCTGATTGGTATTATTTTCAGTTATTAAGGGCATATTCTAGCGATTGGCATTTTTTTCAGTTATTAATAATATCGCAGAAACCTACCTGGCGGATCAGTTCGGCATAATTAAGTTATTAAAGGCGTATTTCACTTAATGGTATTCTTTTCGGTTATTAAAGGGCTATTTGCCTGATTGGTATTATTTTCAGTTATTAAGGGCATATTCTAGCGATTGGCATTTTTTTCAGTTATTAAAGGCGTATTTTAGTTATTAAAGGGCTAGTTCACTTATTGGTATTCTTCTCAGTTATTAAAGGGATTGTCCATATATATTAAAACTACTCGAACAATAGACGCGATCGCTCTAGTGTCGACGGCGAACATTGATCTAAACAAAACGTGTATGAAGTGTAAAGGGTAACACGAAAATTTTCATATTTCGTTTAATTGACTGACAGAGAAAAATGATTCTCGCTTTGTACTTTAAATATGCATCATGGGTTGTTAACTTGTGAATTCGTGAACAACCCAGGGGGTATGTGGAGGTGACGCAATGACGCACAGTTGTTCCACCCCTCTCTCAAATATTTACGCGAACAATCCATGTGGTAAAGTGAAGGTGACGTCATGATGCAAAGTTGTTCCACCCCTTGAATTTGCAGGCCGTCGCTCAAATGAAATAAAACCCTGGTTTTCAACATTATTGACACATTCTGGTACTTTATTACGTCATACTCGTATTGCTCAACCAATGTTAAATATAAACCAATATACCACGACTAAAATATTTTACAAATCGACTTTACCCATGTTCTACTGTACTACGCATCGCTTGATTAATGTTCCGGTTAGAGACGTCTGCATTCCATTCTGTTACCACTAATCAATTTTATTAATCGATGATATGTTCCAATTTGAAAGGAAGTTTTAAAAATCGATTTAGGAACCGTGACATTTTAAAGTGAATGTCAACCAAATGTAGGAATCAAGCCTATAAATTCTAAATGACGTCATTCGCATTCGGGTTCAAGTAGCGCGCTCTACTGATAGTGTAAGACATTCAAAATCCACCAATCGCTAATATAATACAATAAAGTAGGCGCCAGTGGGAATATGGTAATAAAGTATAGATGTCAATGAGAATGGGGCTTTAAAGAGCCAATACCGCCGAGAACAAGGCTTTAAATCGTTGATGTAAGTGGGAATGGTGCGCTTTAAAGTGTTGGTATCAGTGGACATGAGCTGTAAATAGTTAATTCCATTCGATGTCAGTGGGAATAGAAATTTAGAAATCGATGTCACTGACAGTGGTAGTGAGACTTTAGACAGTCGATGCAAACCAGTGGCAGTTGAATTTTCGACAGTCGATGCCAGTGGCAGTAGGGCTTTCAATTGCTGTCGGATCATTAACCCTAGTTTTGTCCAATTATCGTCAATATACTATCATCCATAGTGCGTTTAAAGGTCTGGATGAAGATCAACACGTCAATCATTTTGGTGTTAGTAGTCAATATACTCGGATTTACCGCTATTTGATTTCTTCGACATATATCATAATTACTAGAGGCTGTCTAGTCGTTCGAATGGAACGAAAAACCGAGGTCCCGTGTACACATTGACTTGTACGTAAAAGATCCCTTGGCAGTTGGAATTCGATATAAGAGTAGGCCGTAGTGCCGCTGTCCGGGCAAAATTTCTCTCATAGCACACTGCATGACGAGGTCCCGTACAGACCACAGGCGTGACATCAGCGCTATAACATTTTCTAGAATAAATTTGGGCGGAGGCGGTAAAACTAACATGCTTTATTATAAAATTTATTTTATCAATTAAATACGACTATATGTAAATAATTTGTTGGTGTAAATTCAAGGCAGAGTTTTTAAGGTCGTGTCTATAAGATCACCATACCAGTCTGTAGGAAACGTAATATTACTACTATTGCATGTGCGGAATTGTATGATAATTATTACAGTCTCTAGGAATTGTAAGATCACTATTATAGATTGTAGGATATGTAAGATAGGCTGTGGAGAAATGTTAGATAGCCTGTAGGAATTGTAAGATAAGTAACTAATATAGTCTTTAAGAATTGTGCGATCACTAGTATAGCCTGTACGGGATTTTATCATTATCTGTAGGAATCATTATCTGTAGGAATTGTAAGATCACTATTAATGTCTGTATGAAATATCGTCTATAGAAATCGTAAGATCATTAATATATAGTTTATATTTATTGTAAGATCAGTATTATAGTCCATTGTGGGAATTGTAAGATCACTATAATTATTATATAGTCTGTAAGATTCACTATTTTACCCTTGTAAGACTCGCCTCAAAGAACTATAAGATCACTATAGATTGTAGTCTGTTGACTTTAGGATAAGATCATCATTGTAGTCTATTGACGTAAGGATTGTAAGATCACTATATATTGTAGTCTATTGACGTAAGGATAAGATCACCATTGCAGTCTGTTGACGTAAGAATAAGATCACCATTGTAGTCTATTGACGTAAGGATAAGATCATCACTGTAGTCTGTTGACGTAAGGATTATAAGGTCTGTCATAGAAATAAGCGTCCAACAATTTTATAGGGGGTTTACTTCCAGGGGGTTTACACAAGAGTCTTCTGGGATTATCAATTATAACTCTGGCACCATCGTTTTCATCCTGTTCTATTTCAACCCGTGGTGCTATCCTTATTGCCGAATCCTTATCCTTCCTTTTATTCATTTGCTTTTCTGCTATCCTTCGTGCACGAGGGGGTTTCGGTGTTTTCACAAATTGGAAGATTTCCAACTGAAACAAAAGAAATATATATATATCAATTAATGACAGTTTATTTCTCTATTTAATTATTTATTATTATCGACCCTAGACACGTATTGATGAGACGTAGTGAATAATACAATCTGATTAAAAACACAGATCCTATTTCGTTTCGTTTTTTTAAAGTTCAAAATTTCGTTGTACTTGTCTTTTACTACACTAGAATCTGGGATAGTTTTTTTTAATATAACCCGCGTTCTGGATGTCGCGAGGTATTAGCCAATGAAACGGTCTGTTACTCTGAGTTTTTTGTGTGAGGTGCGCGGAACTATGGGTAACCTTGGGTAGCCCACTAGAAACATCAACGCTGATTGGTTAATCAAATGTTTGACGTCATAGTTTGAAGGACTCCTGACTCGACCTTCCACTACCGCTAGTCAGCCCATCATGTAATAGAAGCCATCAAAAGTATAAAATACGAAACGAAATATAGATCTTATTCTAATCAGATTGTTCTTCATCAAATTAAACAGAAGAATATGTTTTTATCACATTATTCCTAGATCGATCACTGCCAGAATTCCACACAAAATAACACAAAGTAACAAAAAGCTGTAACAAAAATCGTCATTTAAAAAAATAAACAAACAAATAAGGTTTGAATACGTTTTACAGATTTAAGATATAAAAACATCTCTCCATCTCGATGTTACAAGGGATATAAAGCGTATAAAGTATGGAGCCGAATCGTTGCCATAATATTAAGAGAAAATAGCATAATTAAAATTACATACATGTAGTTAAAATGATAAAAATTGTCATTTTCGAGATTTTTCACTTGCAAACATCTCATAACATCTAAGACATATTTTGTATATTTTACACCAAAAAAATCACAATACAATTGTTAAATTCATTAGCAAAATAGTGACCGCTGGCCGCGTTAGAGGAGTGACCGTTGAATAAAGAGATGAAACAATAGAATTTTTACGGGGGGAATTTATTGTGGCCGCTTACAAGGAGATGTCGCTGAATAGGAGTGGCTGCTCATACGGATTCTACTGTATATATATTGAAACAAATAATGCTCGACAAACCTGTGTCAAATCTAGTTATGATTTTCTCACAGTATACCTTTTCATCTTTCAAACAATCAGAATTTTCTCCATTGTATTTTCAACTACCACATTTTCTCCAAACTGAATTTAATTTGCGCGGGCGGGGGGGGGGGGGCAAGTTCAGTCGTCGAAGTTTACGTCATAAAACGTCAGTATTTATGTAACTTTAACTATGATTTTTTTTTCTTAATATGACAACGATTCCACTCCATAATAAGATGGCAGCTTCATATAACAAAAGGTTATTATAAACTTGAACGACTATAGCAGCTTGCTTGCTTGCTCGTGTTAACTATGTTTTGTACTAAGATGTATTGCCGGGAGTGGCTCAGTGACTCCCTATCAAGAGGTTCCGGGTTTGATCCCGGTGTCAGTTCAGAAAGTTCCATGTGATTTTCCCACTGGCTATCTATCCCCTTGAGAATGGCGCAGGGCTGGAATGCGGCAAAGAAAATAATCTAGTTGTGTGAGTGGTATAAAAACCTGAAGTGTTGGCATGTACATGAAACAATCCTTGTACAATAGAGAGAGAGAGAGAGAGAGAGAGAGAGAGAGAGAGAGAGAGATGTGGGGTTTAACGTCCACTTGACATAAACTAGGTCATTTCGGGAATAACATAGAAGTATTTAGCAGTGGGAGGAAAACGGAGGACCCGGAGGAAACTCACGAGGTTGGACAGGCGACCCTACTCATTGTCACATACAACCGGGGAATCGAAACCACGGCAGTTGACCCGATGACAGACCTTATGATACAGCACATACATGCGAACCATTCGGCCATGTGACCAATACTTACAATACACGACGAGCATTATGCTCGGACAGCATTTTCGTTAATTATAATTTTTTCATGGAAAATGTGAACTAGTCTAGAATAACAAAAGCTACAAATTGAAATAATTGATATATTAGTTCTGTGCATTGTCCATTGATTTTGAGAACAGACGACCTCCAGCCATCTTTGATGTTGAAATAATCAAATAATGTATATTATTGAGAGGAACGGATGGAGAAGATATGGTAAAGAAACCACCATCAAATATTTATTATCTGAGTTATTGGTGTATAATATAATTAACAATAGTTTATGAACGGTCTTTCATGGTGAAATTAAATTTACTCAAGTCTCTAGACGTTGTTACAAGAATGAAATGGGGTTTAACGTCATGTCGACATAATACTTGGGTCATTACTATGGTTACGTGTGGAATGTGAATTTTAAGGGGCACTTTTAAGCGCATTCTTATAATATGTCCAGGGGTGGGGGCATCTTCAGAGAGGCTATTGGTAGGATGTGGCTAATTTGCCGACGTCCTGCTGCACTAACCAGAAAAGTCGTTCCTATGGAACGAAAAACAGAGGCCCCGTATTCACGTTGACATGCATGTAAAATAGGCGGACACATCGATGTCCCGGAAGAATGTCCCTCATAGCAAAATGTCCCTTATATAGACGATCACTGTGACAGCGAAGTTTTAAACCGTCAATGGGGACGTAGACAGGCGATGTCAGTGGAAGTCGAACAGTCGACACCAGCATTAACCGTTGGACTTTAAATGGCCGATGCCAGTGGCAGTGTGACTTTAGACAGTCGATGCCAGCCAGTGGCAGTGAGACTTTGGACAATTCATGCCAACTAGTTGGACTTTAGACGGTCGATGCCCGTCTTCATCGCGGTTGGAGTCGAAAAGGAGGACCTAAATCTTATTTCATTTTGATTTATTCTACGTAATAGCGTCTCATGAAATAAATACAGAGTAATATAACGTGCGATATCCATTGGTCTCTGTTAGTCTATAAGTTTTATTTAAAGAGACATGAAAGCCTGCTAACTCTTCTAACTTGATCAAGTTCGTACTGTTTATAGCTCTATAGGGGATTAAAAGTCTGAAGCAACTATCGTAAACGTTTAGGATGTTGGCCAGTGGACGGCCTTTAAACAACATCAACTAACCCGCAATGAACTTACAAAGACATTGTAATAAATCGTCTACAACACTAAATTTTATTTAGTCCAAAGACATCCCAAGGAATGGAGATCAACGTCTCTTACAAACATTATTTCCATTATGCTTGACCAGAGAGAGAGATAGAGAGAGAGAGAGAGAGAGAGAGAGAGAGAGAGAGGAAATGCGGTTAAACGTCCACTCGACACAAACTAGGTCATTTTGGGATTGCGAGTAGAGATCTTTTAGAAGTTGGAGGAAAGCGTTGGACCCGGAGGATGGACAGGCGACCCTACTTCTTGGTTATCGAGTGAAACCCCCATTTTTTTTACATTTATTCGATAAGGACCCCATCCCACCCGATAACCAAATTACCAATGGATATTATTAACCTTTGGCTCATCAGGTGGGCCTGACAGGGACAACTGTCTAGTCATTCGGATGATACAACAAACTGAGGACACGTGTATACAATAGCGTACACGTACAAAATTCCCCGACAGTTGGGATTCGATATAAGAGTAGACCATAGTGCCGGTTCCCGGGCAAAATCTCCCTCATAGCACATTGTAAGGCGTATGCCGTCTTCATTAGCCCAGTCCGAGCAGAATAGTGGGATGTTAAACCCCATATCTTTTTTTTTACCTTTGATTTGCCATCTGGTTCACTGAATACAGAACATTTCTCTTGGGCATCGTATGAATATCCGGGCCATTTCGCCCAACCACTTGTGCCCTTGGCAGTAGCAGGAATGTTTGCCAATAATTCTCCTCCATGCACTCGATCTAGTGTAGCTATAACCCGTTTCTGATAATGTGCCCAATGTGCATTTTCTATAAATCGTTTACCCAGTTCAAACTCAGAAGGGATACTGGAGATATATGAAACAAGACATAAGATTCAACAACGATTAACAATTTCTTACAATCTGATTAAAACACAGATCCTATTTCGTTTCGTTTTTATAGTTCAATATTTTGTTTTACTTGTCTTTACGACACTAGGATGTGCGGGAGTTGTTATATAGCCCGAATTCTGGATGGTGTGAGAATTGGCCAATGAAACGGGATTTTGGCGTGAGCTACACGGAACTGTGGGCAACCCACCAGGAACACCAACGCTGATTGATAAATCAAATGTCTGGCAAATCAAAAGTCGCCCGTATGACACTTGACGCGACATCTCGATACACCTGTATATGAAAACGAAACGAAATATAGATTTGTATTTTAAACAGACTGAATTTCTAAAGGATATAACACAGCTAACAGGACCATCCTCAAGTTGCTGGTGGCCTTTGCCCCGAGTTTTCGATAAAGATGATCAAGGTAAAAAATATAAGAAAGCTAAAACACATATATTTTTTTTTACCAACGCAGAATTGCGGCACAGGGGCCTATCTTCATCTCACTTTTGGCTTCTGTTCCAAGGTTAGGCCTACCTTTTACAACTAAAATGGAGGACAACAACAATGCAGATAACGAATTTACGTATGTAAGTATGTGAGTACATGTTCCATTCTGGCGCTAGCCGAATGTCCGATAATTGCGTTCCTGAACACTTGTTACGGTATTCACGTCTCACGAGCTGTAATTAGCTAGCACTTGTTTCTTACGTTATAGGGAAAAGACCTATCTATGGCGAACAAAATATTACAGTATCTTCTATGCACCACTAAAGATCCGATCATAATATTTCCAGAATCCCACTTCGCTAGCTCTTGGGATTGGACAAAAAAAACCTGGTTCAACCAGCACACTCACACTGGAGTGTAGATAAAAGATCATTGAATCTTCCGCGCAAAAACTTTCATAATATCCTTATGTTACGCTCGAAATTACCATATGTTAGTCTCAAAATCGCTGTATGACAGTCTCTAAATGACCGTTTGTTGGACTCGAAATGACCATATATTAGTCTCGAAATGTCCATATGTTAGTCTCTAAACGACCGTTTGTTAGTCTCCAAATAATCATAGTGTTAGTCTCTTAATAAAGGGAATATTGTGTAGACGAGACGCCACAGAGCACTGATTGAATATTCAGTGCCATAGAAAATTAGTATTATTATTACACAACCCGGGTTTGTTCTGTTACCTTTTCTTTGGTGCATATTTTGCTACTAATTTGTTCGTACTTTTATGTAACATTCTAATGCGTAAAAGGGTTGAGATGTGATCAGCATAAATTTAAGGGTAACGATGGTAATTGTGAAAGAATTTAGTTTCAATGTCGACAGAATGACGGATCACGAGGCAGTCTCATTATCAGATCAAACGAGAAAGAAAATGGCCTCAATCATGCCTGATAAATGTCTATTGTAAAGATCATAGGTTAGCTTAATAAGTCGCCATCGCAAACATATCAGTCAATAATTACTTACTTGTGCTGCGTATATCTATCTCTAATATAGTCCGTTATATCTTGTTTTGGTATTATTCGCCGGAAGGTGCGTAGTGATACCCTCAAGACTTCTGCTCCCTGACTTATCATTTGAACGGGTGAGAGAGAATAGTTGCTATCGGTTGACAAAATGTATAGATCCTACAACCGAAATAAAACACTTGATAACACTTACATATAAATGGCATTTTCAGCTGTACGTTTGTATAGTAAAAGGGCATAATTGGTGTCGGTCATTATCATATAATTATGTGATAGAACTTGTTGAACACATTCAAAATATCATTTTAACACAGGCATTTTGCTATAGTAAAAGCCTTCGAAGATTTGAAGAAACGGAAGTGACGAATAAAATGGAAAACAAGAGTTACCCTTTCTCTTGCTGACGGAAGTTACGAGAGATAACAGATACACGGTCGAATTATTAGTCATCACAAGTGATGATGGTTGACACCAATATTGCCCTTTAAGAGTGCAATTTAAGGGGACTTAAAGGACAATATTGGTGTCAGTCATTATCACAAATGTAATAGAACTGGTTAAACACTTCCAAAATATAATTCTAACACAGAGATCATTGCTACGATAGATGCGTAATAAAGGTTTCGACAATCGAAAGTGACGAACGCGAGTTATCCCTCTATATAAATGATTGCATGGGCGAATGTCTGCTCACTAATAATTCTTTCGAAGACAAAAAGTTGTTGTGTGAGACTGTAAGAGGATATCTGACGATTCATTAAAAGAATTGACTGCCACTAGATAAGAGAACACGAAAAAACCCCAGAAAAAGTCCGTGCATTACTATGTTTTTATAAGGTATAGACGGAATATGGACTTTTTCTCGTGTTCTCTTATCTTATGACACTCAATTACTTTGTTGAATCGTCAGATATACTCTTGCAGCCCCGTATAACAACTTTTTGTCTTCGAAGGAAATATCAGTGAGCAGACATTCGACCGGGTATCTGTTATTACTCGTCAGTTATATAGACGGATAACTCGTGTTTTCCTTTTGAATTCGTCACTTCCGATTCATGAAATCTTTATACGCACCTATTGTAGCAATAATCTCTGTGTTAGAATTATGTTTGGAATGTGTTTAATCAGTTCTATGTGATAATGACTAACACCAATATTGTCCTTTAACGTCCTACCTCCCTGTCCCAACCAGGCTAATGTGTTGATAACTTTACTATTCACTATTGGTAATTT
Source organism: Patella ulyssiponensis (assembly GCA_963678685.1). Classification (NCBI taxonomy): domain Eukaryota; kingdom Metazoa; phylum Mollusca; class Gastropoda; family Patellidae; genus Patella; species Patella ulyssiponensis. The sequence goes on along the minus strand of OY783231.1, from coordinate 62,485,706 downwards.
GCTCTGAGATTATTGTCTGCTCAATTTCAAGGCCATGATCCCATATCAACGCTATATTCTGGCTCCTATTTCACAAAGCATTCTTAGACTTAAGAATTTGCCCCAAATTGCTTGCATTGTTGTAACTCAAATATAGCTCTTTATAAAACTTTTGTTGTTTTAGTGTATCAAATAATTTATGTGCAAAGATTTGTGTTTCTTGATCAAAAATATTTCTCATAAACAGTGGTAGAAAGTTGAGTAAATTCTTAATTTAAGTCCGAGAATGCTTTGTGAACTCGAGGCCTGGGCTCTATGTTTTACTTAACTAAAGACAGTTATGATACACATGTAGTTAAGCGAAACATGGCTCAAACATTTTGCCGTTTTATTAAAATGCAGTGAAGGTGTCTTAAGAGCATTCAATTTCCGTTCCGAATTGCCAAAGGGTGGGGTCATATATATACGCACATATTCCACAAGCCTTACCTGATTTACGGGAATATCAAATGATGGACCTGCTTGTCTTCTGTATTGATTTGATTTTCGGCCTGGAAATCAGAAGCACATAAGACGCCTGGTACACGTGTTTAACAGTTTGTGGATTGTCGTGGGTAGGAGGGAGCATTGCAATATCGACTATGTCCTTTACATGCGTGCCAACGTGTTCACGCGACCTTGTTTATTTGTTCCATCACTGACAAGGGGAAGCCACGCTGGAAAATCAGGGGGAAACCGTCCTAACACATCCGGGGATTGAAACCCAGACCGCCTACTTTTCAAGAATTGCTTTTACAGGCGCGGATCCAGAGGGGGGGGGGGGGTCCAGGGGGTCACCCCTGCTCAGGCTTGAAAATTTGAAACTTAAATCTATGCGATTTTATTGGCGATTTTTAGACCTGTAATTTTGGAATTTACCTTCCGGAAATACGTCAGAATGCACCAAATTGAATCTAATTTACCAAATTGGTTAAGCGCAATTAGTTAAGAAATTATCAAACCTAGACCCCCCCCCCCCTGCAAAAAAATCCTGGATCCGCGCCTGTTTTAGTATGGACATTAGATTAAAACAACAAAAAGGTAAATGAATTCCTACGCTATAATCGCCTTCTTGTAAAGCTCCTACTAAAGCTATCTGTTTAGTTTGGCCGACGCCATCTTCTACTAGTCGTTTTAGCGCCACCTCGGTTTCCAATATGTCTTCTAGGTCATCATCCATATCTTTTAGAACGGAAGTGACGTCAAAATCACGATAAAGTTTAATCGTACCCTGAAATAATATTTCATTTTCTGAAACCAGTTTGCTGTAGAATGACAAGCAAATTACTATATATGGGCGCGATTATGTAATATAAGGCAGAATCTGAAGCCATCTGAAGCTATAAACTATCTGAAGCCGTAGTTCCGTACATTAAATTAGAAATAAGTAGTTGTTTAAAGCCCCAATAACACTCTTGTTGTAATTGAATAATATGTCCCAATCTTTATTCTGGTCAACAAATTGTATTATTTTACAATATTCAAATAAATTGATGATACAAATTTCATCGTAACACACCTAATTTAAAAAATTGGAAAAATTCAACTACATGATTTGAAAAGGTTAACGTAAACCTTTTCAAATGTGACTTGGATTTTAAAATATTTTCGAACCCTCTGGACAAGTAAAATATGATGTAATGGATAATTTACACAACAGGTAGGACACATAAACATCTGGTACTTAGAATAAGACTATTATTTATTTTCTAGAGCTGCCAAACCAGCAAGAGTGTTATTGTCCCTTTAATACGTAGTCTCCTCTTAAAGTGGGTTTGTAACTAAAGCCTTTGAACCATTAGCAAATTGCAGGGTTTATAACTAATTGAAAGAAAGGAAATGGGGTTTAACATCCCAGTTTTCTGTACCGACTGGGATAACGAAGACAGACATAATGTGTGCTATAAGGGTAATTGTGCTCTGACAGTGGCAATACGGCCTACTTTTATTTCAAATTCAAACTGTAAAGTGTTTGTCGGACCATTCCAACGACTAGACGTTTTCTTTGCCTATTCCCTTCTTAGGAAACCAGACTGAAGAGAAAAGCCAAGGAACATCCAGACCAACACCTTTATCGATCGTAGTTTGTAATTCAGCGCACAACCCACCGACAAACATGTTTGTCTGCATAACCGTCTGGTCCTTGGTGGTAAATATGTGAAATAAAGGTCACTTATTGGCCTTGACCTTTACTAAAGTACGACGACTCTTACTAAACTAAGGTAACATTCATTAAAAATATAATCTTTAATTTATACCCGTTGTTGTCCTTGGAGAATATCAAACTAAGCACCATAGAGTTACCTACCTTTAATACGAAATAAACAAAGTTAGCTTTAGACCAATCGGCTTCCACAACACGGCCATGAGGCATTTTTATGATCTGTGACCTGAAGACTACGTCTTTTACCATCTCTTTGTCTAAAGATCGGAAAATGTCGAATAACCTGTAAAATTAAATGAATTGTTTTGTTTTTCTTTTACAGCTCTTTATTTTAACATTGTCATTTCTATATCTAATGATGTATATACGTATCGGCAACAGAGTTTTTTTTTTAAAAACCAAAACCAAGGTTCTGATCTTAACCAACTACATGTAGCTTTCATCAATCTCTTGGTGGTTGAACGTCAACTTTCTGATACAAACTGTTTAATCTCTATGGCCTTAACGTTCATCATGAGGTGTTGGGGTGACCTAGAGTTTCACGCTTCGAGCTCTGTCTTGTCGGTCACCCCTGTCTTGTGGTCGTGGTTCGGTCCCTAATGTGAGCGTATGTGGCTTAGATATATGGCCGCCTTCTAAACCTTGTGGGTTTACTCCGAGTACTCCAACAGGAACGTTCCCTGTGCGTGCTCCAAGATGATAAAAATAAGACTTGTCCGCGATATCATCCGCGGTTGAAATGGACGTAATACACCAAGAGCAACAATAACGCTCATTTTATGTACAGGAAACTCTATTTTTCCTTTACTGAGGCCGATAAATGCCAGAGAAACTTTTTCGGTCCCGGTCCTACCAACGAGGCTACGCTGGTTCTCAAAAATAAGAAAAAATAAGAAAGTGTGGGGTATATTGTAGCAATATAGTCATGGTTTTAAAGATTATAGACAAGGAATGGGGAGATAAGATATAGTTTTATGTTTCTAACATATTCACATATATGCATGTGTGTACTCAAATCAACTAACATTTGAAGGACATATTGGTATATGAAAATGGGTTATGGAAACAAAACATACTGGTTCCATGTGTCAACAACGTGATAACAGATATCTCATGCGCAATTTCTAGAGTAAATTTCCATAACCATATAAGTGTGAGTTTTGACGTCATTGTGCTCAATTAACCAATCTCTCTAATTATTTACATCATGTTTGACCAATTAGATAATTGAATGTCCAAAACCAGTTGATATAAAATTATGATACTTGCGCGAATTCGTCAGACGACATTTAGATTCCAGACTTCGATTAGGTTCCAGAGGGTTACCATCTAAGAGTCCTAGGCACCGTGAGGTGTCTAGGTTGAGAAGAGTTTAGTTAGCATTGACTGTAATTGTAATATGCTTGTATGTATACCTATGCTACATAAAAGGTAAAAACGAACTGTTGCATTGTTATAACTGAAGAAGACAAACGTCTTAAGAAACCAGTAAGAAGGAACACACAACGTGAAAGAGAAGAAAAGACGATCTGAGATAAATCCTAGACGATCACAAGGCTAACGGTAATATGTAGCAAAAACAAGATGCATGGGTCATACGTAGGATGTGGCGACCGGTAATCCATAGACGCTCTCCACGTCAGACAAAAAGACCCATGGTGCTACAATATTTCTGAGAAATTTCCCTGAAAAATGCCAGGGGCAACTTGGATGAAAATCTTGCGAACCTTGTGGTTAAAGTGAAAGTATAATACTTATAACTACACCGTAAACCAGACCCCCCCCCCCCACCAACAAGAAAGTGTCCAAAGACAAAAGGATGTATTGGTAAAAACTTACTCGGCAAACTGCATCTTTTGATGTAGCTGTGAGTCTATGTGATGGGGGCAGATATCTAGAAATATCTCCCCATCTATATGGAAGAACTCGGCCGGTTCTTTCACAATAATAGTAGCAGATCGTAAACCTTCTCCTATTAAAGCTTCTTCCTTTAAAAGATATTATAATGAGAAATTTTAATGGGATGCAAATATTTAAATTCTCGTTATTATGGCATTTTAAGTGTAATTGCGCTAAGAGGAGAATTTTGTTCTATCCGGATACTCTTCTTTCCATTTAAATGAATGAGATTAACGGAATTTGCATTTTTATTGATAATAATAAATCATTGAAATTCCAGTAAACAGTTCATTTCAGAGAAAACGATGCACAATAATAATATAATAAACAGAACTGTTTAATTTAGGCAGTCTAATGGCGGGGAGAAGGTTGCAGGAGGGGTTGGGGCACAACTAATCATATAATGAAAAAATAGTTAACGGGTTGGGTGGCCAACGATACAAAAATCATGAAAGGTTAGGCAGCAATCTATGAATAAATAATAAATTTTATAAGAACTTACCCCGAAATTTGCACCACTTTTAATAATATTTTCTGTCGTATTGAAAATCTTTCCGTTTTTGTCCTCCATTTCAACTTGTATCATGACAGAACCAGCATATATAAAATATAAATATTCACCCGGATGACCTTGTCGTAATACAACACGACCTCTAGCACACCTATAAAAATAAACAACATGGCAATGTGTCAATACAACACGCCCTCTAGCACACCTAAAATATAAACAATGTGGCCTTGTTTCAATACAACACGCCCTCTAGCACACCTAAAATATAAACAACGTGGCCTTGTTCCAATACAACATGACCACTAGCACACTTAAAAAAATAAACAACATGCAGTGTCTTAATACAATATGACCTCTCGCACACCTACAAATATAAACAACATGGCCTCGTGTTAAGACAACATGACCTCTAGCACACTTAAAAATACTTTAATTGGTACATATCTGATATATTTAAGTAGCTTACTTGGTATATATATTTTACTTGGTATATCTGATATATATCACTTGGTATATCTGATATATTTTACTTGGTACATCTAATATATTTTACTTGGTATATCTGATATATCTCATTTGGTATATCTGATATACTTCACTTAGTCTGATATATCTCACTTGGTATATCTGATATATTTCACTTGGTATATCTGATATATTTCACTTGGCATATCTGATATATCTTACTTGGTATATTTGATATACCTCACTTGGTCTGATATATCTCACTTGGTATATCTGATATATTTTACATGGTACATCTATTATATTTTACTTGGTATATCTGATATATCTCACATGGTATATCTGATATACCTCACTTGGACTGATATATCTCACTTGGTATATCTGATATATCTCACTTGGTATATCTGATATATTTCACTTGGTATATCTGATATATTCCACTTGGTATATCTGATATATTTCACTTGTTATATCTGATATATTTCACTTGGTATGTCTGATATATCTCTCTTGTTATATCTGATATATTTCACTTGTTATATCTGATATATTTCACTTGGTATGTCTGATATATCTCTCTTGGTATATCATATATATTTCACTTGTTATATCTGATATATTTCACTTGGTATATCTGACATATCTCACTTGGCATATCTGATATACATGTACCTCACTTGGTCTGATATATCTCACTTGGTATATCTGATATATTTCACTTGGTATATCTGATATATTTTACTTGGCATATCTGATATATTTTTGTAGCTTACTTGGTATATCTGATATATTGACATATCTTGACTCGTTTCTCCTCAGTAAACTTCTCTCTAAAACTCTGCATGTTTATCAATAAATCGTGAAGTCTTTTTATCTCGTCTTTTGTTCTTTGTTCAGGTTTTCTAATTGTTATAGTCTGTGCCCATAGAGGTACCTTCGATATCTACAAAAAACAAAGGCATGAAAATTAATGACACCAACTGTGTCTAGACATTCGGAAGATGTGACAATTTATTTTACGGCATAATATATATTTGTTAATATTTTGAATTACAAATATACGGGGGAACCAAAATCTTTTAAGTGCTTATATGGGTTCTACGGTTCTTAACCCGGCCCTGAATGTTAGAGACTAAACGTTTTCCCAACCAGATGTTGTTCTGTTAGGTTTTCTTCGAATTCCGTATTGAGACAATCTCTTCAAATTAACTGTGACCGACTTTGAATTCGGACGCAAGTTAGCGACATTCGTTTCCCCCGATAACATGCTAACGCATTGGCTCCTTTCTCTATTGCTCGTGATTTACCGGAGTGTTGGATGGCCGAATGGTTAGCGTGCTCGTGGCTGTATCATAGGTCTGTCATTGAGTCAACTCGTGGGTTTTCTTCGGGTCTTCCGGTTTCCTCCCACTGCTAAAGACCCCTACGCGCAAGCGAATTATGGAAATAAAATTGAACCATGTGTTAGTCCCGAAATGACCTAGTTTGTGTCGAGTGGACGTTAAACCCCATTTCTCTCTATATATATATTGCTCGTGACTTACAGCTATATCTCGTGACTTACCGCTCTATCTCTTGAAAACCATGATTTATCAAAGAAAAGTTTGGAACTTTCTCCTTCATTATTTTCATCTGGTTGTTTGACTGGCATATAGAACATGTCCGACATTGGTACCTGTTCGGACATGCGTATAGACAATCTCTGCATGTCTAGTGCTAGTTTACTCACTGCCTTTATAACCATGGCATACCATCGAAATGTACGAACCTAGAAAAAAAAATATAGAGCATTTATTTTATCTAAGTGGGCGAAGGGTCTGAATGATTAATAGATTTAAAAAAAATAAACGATCCCCTAAAAACCGAACTCGTGTGCAAAGAGTTAAAAACAGAACTGGTGTGCAAAAATTTAAAAACAAAACTGGTGTGCAAAAATTTAAAAACAGAACTGGTGTGCAAAAATTTAAAAACAGAACAGGTGTGCAAAAATTTAAAAACAGAAAAACAGAACTGGTGTGCAAAAAAATAAAAACAGAACTGGTGTGCAAAAAGTTCAAAACAGAACTAGTGTGAAACACATTCAAAACAGAACTGGTGTGCAAAACTGATGCTCAACAAAAAGAACACAAAGATTTGGTATGTAAAAAGTACCATAATTGAACTGTCACTGCCAGTTGATAACGTTTTGTAATCCATGTCACGGTAGACTATTACGTTACAGTGATTACCTTTTTACAATCCATGTTCCGCGGGGGGGGGGGGGAGCAGTAGACGAATACGTTACACTCCCTATGATTCACGTTTTAAATATATTATTATTTCTAGTACAGGAAACATAATACGCTGAATTCCTATCACTGACTTCTAGATCTATAATTATCGCTTAACAGGTCCATCCTTACAACTCTTTAAATAAATCACATAAAATCGATTATTTTTAATTACTGATTTGTCCTGATTGAACTTTTAATTATTGACTTCTGTTTGTTTAAATCATTTGGGGTTTTTTCAGGTTGTCGATCCGTAAAGATGATGATCGTCGTTTCAATGTTTCAAACAATATCTATTATTCTAAGACTCGATCAATCCTAAAATTTACATAGATTGATTATAGGGGAGGGGGGCGGAAGGGGTATATGGCCGAATAGTTAGCGTGCGCGTACTATACCATACGGCCTGTCATTGAGTCAACTGGCGTGGTTTCGAATCCCCGGCTGTACGTAGCAATGAGTAGGGTCGCCTGTCCAGCCTCGTGGGTTTTCTCCAGATACTCCGGTTTCCTCCCACAGCTAAAGACCCCTACGCGCAAACGAATTATTGAAATAAATTTAAACCATATGTTAGTCCCGAAATGACCTAGTTTTGTGTCGAGTGGACGTTAAAGCCTATTTCTCTCTCTCTCTAGATTGATTATTCAACATTTAAATGTGCATCGATGTAAAATTAGATAAAGAGCTGACAATTCTCGCTATAATCGTTAAAACAAAATAGATAATGACAAGGGAATATGTAGAAAATTGTAGTCAAATTACTTCACTCTGGGCCGAGTTGTTGTCGTTTCAAGAACGGCGTAACCTAGATTGTCATTTCTATGATAATAAACAAAGTATCGAGCCGATATGGTCTTGGAAAGTTAATTAATGTCTATTCATTAATTTATATAACATTTAAGTCAGGAAGAAAGAACTGTAATATGACGATTTAGCTCTTGAATATTGCCTGTTTTTAATTTAGAAATCAAATCAAAATAGCAACTGTAGATACCTTCCCAGCATGCATATATTCGAATTAAAAAGGGGCTAGATCTAATTTTTAAGGCCACCCTCAGTTTTGGTCAAAGGTTACGAGATTTAAAAAGGGTTAGTGCTAACCCTAACCTCAACCCTGGACCTAGCCCTTAACCCTTATTATCCAAACTCTAATCGATAATGCCGTCAACAATTACGTGCCCTAAGCTTTTTTACATTTCAACGACCTTAACGAAATCTTGAGGTAGTCGTAAGAAATAGATCTAACTTTAACAAGCGGTCCATAGGTGGCGCTGTGTAAATACTGAAATACATTCAACAATCACTATTCTTAGACTGATATTCCACAAAAGACATCATTATATACTTGTAAAAGTGTTATGAAATTAAGTAAATCGGAATCTAAGACTGAAAATAACAAGTCATATTCAATTTGCTGTTATCCATCCTTACATATATATGACATAAAAACAATTTCGCGACTAAATGATTGAAAATTAGCCCGCAATTCTCGAAATTACATGTAAAAACATAATTTCGCGGTCTGAAGTTTGAATTAATTTATGTAAATATCGTCCCAGAACGGTAAAACAATTAAACGTTTGTCTCTACCTTCCGTTTCTTGAAATCCAAAGTATTCTGCTCCATGTTCCATGAGAATCACACGTTATAAAGTAATCATAATTCAGCGACCAGAACGAATTGCCTGGAATTATCGCACAGAAGAATCTTGAGTTTTGCTAGTTTCTTAGACGACGGAAGACAACACGAAGTCAAGGAATTAATCATCCACGGCTGATTGTCTGATAATATCTCATACTGAGACAGTTAATCAACGGAATCCGTCTTTGTCAGATGTTCCATTGAAATGCTATGTCTCAATAGCGTTCTTGGTGGTGGTGCAGAATGAGTACAATAATGGCACTGTTCTCTCGCTAGAAATCTCCGAGTTCAAAGGGGTGTTGGGAAGCCTAATGTTTCAATGGGTGCGTATTAGACCATGTTTTGACTGTCTTGACGAATTATTTTATTGCCTTTGTCGATAAGACATTTAAGAAGTTACCCAGGGCTACACAACGAACTTCGCTGGGTCTCACAGCACTTTGGCAAGACTAAAGTATTCACCATTAAACAGGGCCGTATTTAGCGGGGGTGCAGGGGGTACATTGCATCCCCAGAAAAATAAGCACCCCCCCCCCCCGGGATATGGCGCTCCTACGGGAATACTTGCTAGCTACCTTCATTGCGGTAGTCCCCGCGCTTAATACCTTGGACATTATATTGGCGCCCCACCACTCTGCTGCACCTCCACTTTTAAAATCCTGCATACGGCCCTGCCTTTAAATGGTTTCTCTGGAGAGACTGTAAAATGCTTTTTCGGACTTAAAGATCCATTCTCATGAAAGTATTTATAGGCTAGTTATTGTCAATAAAAGTATGGCAAATTTGGTATAAATTTAAATTAGAGACCTGCATACTTAATCGAAAAATACTGGATTCCCTGAAAAACACCCATGAGGCAGGCATTGGGCAAAAATGCCAGGGTATCACTAACTAGCAACCGACGACTTAGGGAGCGGTTGTTATTTCTTAATCGAATGATTCGGCGATTTTGGAAACATTGATAGATGAAACAGACTTTATATTTAAACGACAGAAAAATACTTTGGCGGAGGAAAATCCAAAAATTTACTTAGGCTCCAAAAGGTATGGCAAATGGACAGTAAGTAACGGCAAATACATTTTGAAGGGCCCTCCTTCAACCAAGTTACATGACAAACCTGGCTTCTAAAAATGGATTCTTTCCATCTTGGGGTATTTCCTCGTGAATAAAATGTTTTGAGAAGCACTTGAAGCAAATATTTGATAGATTAATTAGTTTTTTTTAGTCCAAATATATCATCAACTCATCCAGTTTGTACGCGGGAAGGCATCTTTAATTTAACCTTTGGATTTATGCTAGCTTGATGAGAGAACGCTTTTCGAAACGGCAATCCATGTTTACAAACCACAAATTCTGTTGTGTTTTTTTTTTCTTTTTTCTTTGACATCTTCCCATGTATTAGTCAGATTAGTAAATATCGTTGAAGACAATACAACTTACCTGTCTCACATTATCGTTGTCACGTTCCACAGACTCGGGAAAATCATCATACAATCCTAAACTGCCTTTCCGGAAATCGATGGACGAACGCCGAGAACCATTTTCAACCTGGGGCAGCTTCGGACGATTCCTTCGCTTCCTTCTATACTGATCTTGAGTCCATTCCCGTACGACTTGTGAAGGATCGGGGAGCTCAATCAACGGCATAGGGTTTCGACTAGACGGTCGTCGCTTAATGGCGTTAAGTTCGATGAGGTAGGACGGAGTCGTGTACGGACCCGCAATGCCGAATCTGTAAGACTGAGTTGATTCATGCTGAAAGGAGTTTAATAAATCGGGATTTGATTTCGACCTGCTTCTCAAAGATGTTATCGCTGTTTGTCTGTTGGGGCGGAATCTCCGTTTTTTTAATCCCGGTGCCGTGGTTGGCCGTATAGAACTTGATGCCAAGCTAGACATCTTATACTTTTTTTTTATTAACAAGTTTTCTTTAAGGTGCTTAATTAAGCTTCGTATTCCGGGTTTTCAGCACCTCTCTGGATTAACGTTATTGACTTATTTATAATCTTTGACACTAAAATATACACTTTAGAACCGTGGCACGTGACATATCCTGGCATCCATGTTGAAAGAAAGCGTTGTTGGTCCCGATCGTGGTGTTCCGATCGATTTCATCTGTTTGATCTGTGAAAAGGAATAAATATTAAATGACGACATAACGGAACATGATATTGATTACCATTGGTAAAATACATTATTATTTATTTAAAGATACGTTCCTACTGGAATAATTAGGTTATATATCTTACCTAATGGTGGAATTAACTTCTCATTTAAAGGACATTATTGGTGTCAGTCATTATCACACATGTGATAGAATTGGTTAGACACGTTCCAAATATAATTTTAACACATAGATCATTGCTACCCGTATAGTATTCTATGGGAATTATCTTTGGTGGTCTGTTCCCGTATAGTAGATCTAATTTGCGAATTTTTAGAGTAGTCTCCCCTGCATTACCCATGGAAGGATACCGGTATTCGTTGAATAATTGAAAACGATTGAATTGATTTTCTTTGAAGAGGTGAAACTCATTAAATAATTCACACAGATAGATTAGATGTCATTTAGTTGCTGTTTTGATTTCTGTTAATTATTTCTAACCTTATCATGACTTAAGGTAAAATGTATTCTGTGATTCCGTGAATCTTGGTAAAATGTATTCTTTGACTGATGCCGAATAGTTATAAGAGAGAGAGAGAGAGAGAGAGAGAGAGAGAGAGACAGAGGGAGAGAGAGAGATAGAGAGAGAGAGAGAGAAATGAAGTGGGTTTTAACGTCCACTCGACACAAACTAGGTCATTTCGGGACTAACATATGGTTTTGATTTTAATTCAATTATTCACTTGCGCGTAGGGGTCTTTAGCAGTGGGAGGAAACCGGAGTACCCAGATAAAACCCACGAGGTTGGACAGGCGACCCTACTCCTTGCCAGAATAATTATAAAATTTGTGAAATGATATATGATTCAACGTCCTATTCTCTCCACCCACGCTGACAATGAAAACGGACATGCACTATACAGTGTGAAATGGGTGAATTTTGTCCAGTGGCACCAGTGGCACCAGTGGCACCACGACCTACTCTTATGTTGAAATCCAATTGTAAACGGTTCCTTTACGTGCACACACACCAATGTGTACACGGTACCCAGTTTTTGGCTCATCCAAACGACTAGACACTGTTCCCTGCCAGGTCTTCCGTCCTGTACCATTAACAAGTGGAAGCCAGGCCACAACAAACCCCCTGGCAAGCTTGATAGTGTCTAAATTTACTTTCAAAATTTCACCAGGGATATAAGGGCCGAAAATGGTTGGTAACCCCCACAACCCCATCCTAGACTCTCAACTAGGGTTATAATTTCTGGGTAGCCGGAATAGGATCTTCCAAGGTCCGTCCAGCAAGGTTCTTTATATATGATGGGTGGCTATGAAATGAAATAGGGTTTAAAGTCCCACTGTTCCGCTCCGATACGGCTGATGAATACGGATGGTGGTTGGAAACTCTGCTGCATTCACAAAGAAAAAAAATACCCTCCAATATACATACTGGAGTGTAGGTAACATATCCCTCCGCAGTTGAATACGCTGAAGAACAATCGCACAAATACGAATAGCCGCATTACAGCATATTCCTTAAGCAATGGCCCGAGAAATCCCTCTCTGGCCATTGCTGGATTAGCTTCTGATTCTTGAACTTTTGCGGGAGTGTGTCTATTCTTCCCCTTCAATCAAAGCTATCACTTGAGTATAGCCACATGACAGTCCTTCGTTTAATCTTGGTTTTCCCTAAAACTTTGGACAGTGATTTAAGGTATTAAAAACACTATTGTTTACATTTTAATCGATTTGATAGCCTCGTTTGTCACGCCATTAGTTTTACTGCAGTATTCTGCTATGCACGGGTTAATTGGGCATAATAAAATCGTGAGCCATGGCGTAACGTTATGTAGACATATTTGGTCCAATATTGGCACTCGTTTTAAATGTAAAGCTTTTGTAAAGCAGCTAGTCATTGGTTGTTAGTCGGACTACTGACCAATCAAAATTTAAAACAACAATATCCACTCATTACAGCAGTGAATAGTGGGATTACCCATAATCAAACGGAACACTGCGCGGATTATGCATTACAGTACAATTTCATTTTCATACCATTTTGTTCCTACTCTTTAAATTACTTTATCCACTATCCATATACTTATTTCTAGCATGGAAAAGGGTGGAATGCCTGGTCAGGAACGACGTCTAGTTATTCCGATGGGTCATAAAGCTAAGTCCCGTTTGCATGGTAGCGCAGGGGCGGGTCTAGTAAGGGGTGGGAAAACGTACCCGCCGGACCCCCGCCCCCTTCCCCATTTGGATTTCTGACTGAAAAAGTTCCATCAAAATTCATGCAAGTAAAATAATAATTGGTAGTAGTAATTCGAAATAAAACTTTGGGCTGTTTCGCAATTTCTCATATAGCAGACCAAAGCTTATGCATGACCCCATTTGCCAGGTCGGTACATACAAGTAAGACGTCAAAACCCGTTTCATTTTACTTAAATTTTAGTTTAAATTTATACATTATACTAGTTTTATATGAATTTTATACTTACATTACATATGATTTTCTAAAATCACTCCATGTGTTTTTTAACCAAATTATAAATAAAATACAAATCTATTCCTACTTTTGTGTCGTCTATCTGTTTACACGATATTATAACACGATATTATTAATATCATACATACTCCGTCCATAACGATACGATACGATAGAAACACAGTAACAATACGTACCATACAATATATATATAATACAAAATACTTGATGTTTAACAGACAATTGTCGTATATGACAACAGTTTCTCTTACACGCTAGTATAATGGTAACAAAGGCAAGATATATATATAGATATCTTATACTGCTTAAAGATTTCACTTAAATATCGATTCTAAATATGAAATAAAGTGGCAATATTCAGCGATTGATTTCATCAATGCTGAACTTGATTTTTAACTAAGACAGCTGTCTATTCGTTCGGATTTGATGAAAAACCGAGGTCCCGTGTATACGTTAAAGATCTCTTTGAAGTTTGAATTCGATAAGAGTAGGTTATAATTTGCTTGATAAAGACGAGAGTATCCTCGTCGAAACGCCGCTTAGTATCAAACTCAGTAATTGTGTATCCATAAAATTGTACCTTGTGTTAAGAAGATATAGTGCCGCTGTCTGGGCAAACTTTCCCTCATAGCGCACTGTATGGTTTTTACGTTTAATCTCTGTGAGTATTTTCTCTAACGGAATATGTAGTTTTTTTCTGTTATTATTCTGTTCGGGATGAACCCTGCATCGTTTAAGAAAATGTATGTTTTACACAGAGGCTATGTGACGGGAGGGTATCACGGTGGCCAAGTGGGTAAGACGCACGCAGGCTCGCTAGCCTGGAGGCAGGGGCGTAAGCAACGATTTTGTTGGGGGGGGGGGGGGTGTTTACCCAAAATGCGTAGACGTATGCAATTTAGGCTCACGGATTCACGCCAATACATAGTATTTGGGATCTATTCTGGCATTGTTTGTTTACCTTATTATTTCATGATGTCGTCGATACATAATTTTGAGACCGACTGCAGTGACTGCACTTATTTTGTGACCTGGGTGAAATTTTCTCCTAGACCAACATACAACAGAATAAGAGTGAAACACAATAATTTTTCAAACATGATAAGTTGACTAGGTTATTTTATACTAAAGTTTTGCGTGAGTAGCGTGACGCATGCAGTGAGCACTTATTTTAATACCGACTGCTCCTATTTTGATACCGACTGCACTGATTTTGCGATAAGTTGATAAGCTGACAAGATTATTTTATTCAAGTTTTGCGTTAGTAGCGTGACGTATGCGTGACGTATACCGACTGCTCCTATTTTGCGACCGACTAGTTTTTTTCCTAGTGCACCCCCACCCCACACATTTACGCCCCTGCCTGGAGGTCGGGTGTTTGATCCCTGCATTGGCCGAGAAAGTTCATCCAGATTTTCCGGCGTGGTTCACACTTGTCAGTGATACAGGGCGAAGGGCCTGCAGACAAGGACACCTGTCTAGTCTTTCGGTTAGTACGAATAGCCGAGGTCCCTTATACACATTGGTGTGCACGTAAAAGATCCCCTGGCAGTTGGAATTCGATATAAGAGTAGGCCGTAGCTCCGCTGCTCGGATAAAATATTCCTCATAGCACACTGTATGGCGTATGCCCAGTTAAGGAGAAGAGCAGTAGGACGTTAAACTCCATTTCACTTCATTTCTATATGACAGGCGCTCATTGACGCGATTTGCATTATGGGTTTTAGAGTTGTGTGTGCCCTTTTCAGTTTTGTGTCCCCTCTCGCATGGAAAATTTAGCGCTATTATAATCATATTGATAAATCAGTGTCTTAGAGTCGGGTGGGCGAATAGTAATTACGTGCGCGTCGTATCATAAGGTCTGTCATTGAGTCAGCCGACGGTTGTACGTGACAAGGAGTAGGGTCACCTGCCTAACCTCAAGGGTTTTCTCAGGGTCCACAAGCGAAATATTGAAATAAATGAGAGGGAGGGAGGGGGTAACATCAATGCGACATAGACTTGGATAAATTCGGACAAACCCATGATCAAATTTTTATTTCAATAATTGGCTTTAACAATGGGCGGGGATGACCGAGATAAAACCCACGAGGTCAGGAAGGCGACCATAATCCTTGTCATGCCCAAGTGTGGGTTCAAAAACATGCCACTTTGCTCTTGAATGCCAGATCTATTGATCTTAAGCGCATGCGGTGTCCCTGGGTACAGTGAAAACAATACAATAGCAGCTAGCGAGAATACAATTTCATATAATACCTATTATACTATGTTATAGATATCATTATTAAGACTGGTATTCATATTTTTTTTTTATTATTGTCGATATCTAGTTATTGCGTACAATAACCATGAGTTATTATGTTACTATTGCATGAGTTAACGTTGTAAGGTAATCGCTGATTGGATTATAATTTCAGTGAATAAAACTTGTTATATTGTAGTACACTAAATCTTGTTGGGGAATAACCTGATATACAACACATCGTACTTTAGGTTCATTGAGCGTTGTATGGGGGTGGGAGTGGCTCTGTGAGTAAGACGCTGGCTCGGTAACCGGGAATGGGGCTCTGGGTGCGTGGCTCCGTGATACCCGTGTCAAACCGGGGTGGCGTCCTTACTGCGCTGCTTCGGCGACGGAAAATGGTCTCAGAGGGTGTCAAGATCGCCATCAGCGGCGTAAAAGCCAGGTGGGAACTCCCGATATCGTGCTGTGGTCACCATGGTCGACAATGATTGCCGAGTCACGGCGTTTGTTTTGAACACGCCAAGGTTCTGCGGTCTGACCTGGAAAGTTGTGAGAATGCGATTTTTTTTTTCAAGTTTGTAATTTTTGGGGTCATTTTCTCGCGGTATGTTCACGTTTGCCAGCGACCTTGACTTCTTGGTCGCAGCAGCGCAGGGGCCCGTTTCGCGAAATTTTAGCTAAGAGAGAGAGAGAGAGAGAGAGAGAGAGAGAGAGAGAGAGAGAGAGAGAGAGAAATGGGGTTTAACGTCCACTCGACACAAATCAGGTAATTTCGGGACCAGCAATTTTACTTCAACATAGCGCTTGTGCGTAGGGGTCTTAAGCAGTGGGAGGAAACCGGAGGACCCGGAGAAAACCCACGAGATTGGACAGGCGACCCTACTCCTTGTCACGTACAACAGGGGATTCGAAATCACGCCAATTGACTCAATGACAGGCTTTATGATACAGCACGCACGTGCTAACCATTCAGCCATCCATCCCCCAAACTAAGATAAATTTTTGTAATTTGATCGGATAATACTAAATCGATTTTAATGCCAAACCAATCAAAATTGAAGTGTCTACTAAGCTTTGGGGTTTATCTTGTTAAGATTTCGAGAAATAGGACCCTGGTATTACCGGGGCATAAGTAACGAGCTGACTCACTAATCAGGAGGTCCCGAGTAAGGCGCTCGTTCGTGGCTCAGTGAGACCTCGAGTTCGTGACTCAGCGTTAAGGGTGCGTGCTTGCTAACCAAATTGCCTGGGTTTGTCGCTCAGTGAGTAATGTACCGATTCGCTAACCAGGATGTCTCGATCTAGAACCCGATGCTGGCCAAGAAAGTCCCTCGGGGTTGACAAAGAACAGTGTCTAGACGTTCGGGTGAGACAAAAAAAAAGGTTAAGTCAAGTTTCACCCAGATTTGAACAATAAAACGTAATAAACCACATTTCATTTCATTTCATTTCACAAAGATTTGCAATGATATGTGTTTCAATAGCATCAAATATACACATTAACCATGGTTTACAAATGATCATGTTATACTCAATTATGTGCATTATGTAACAGCAAAATCTGTCCATTGTAGATCTTTATCTAGCTTAAAGTGTTATATAAATTATTATTTAGACATTTATTCATATGACAAAGTTTCCCTTGTCAGCGGTCAACTGTCTAGTCATTCGGTGGATACAAAAAAAACGAGGTCCAGTGTATACATTGGGTTGCACGTAAAAGATCCCTTGACAATTGGAATTCGAATTAAGAGTAGGCCGTAGTGCCGCTGTCCGGGCAAAATTTATCTCATAACACACTGTATGGCGTATGCCCAGTCTTCATTAGCCCCGTCGGAGAAGAACAGTAGGACGTTAAACCCTATTTCGTTGCGTTTCATCTGACACGAAAAACCTATGACCATCTATCTAGGTCATCAAAAGGCTCAGGTATTTAGTTGATTACCTAATGTCCGATAAATCTGCGTTCAACGATAATATGGCCGCCACTCACGCAGACTTCGTATATCATCAATGACCAATCGTCGTTCACGGTTTAGGTTATATAGCATTGTACTTATTGTCACTATACTTCAAAGATTCATAACTTGACACAGAATAAAGTAAAGCATGGCAACGATTTCAAGATCCCCAAACTAAAACGAGCCACGACGAGTAAGGCTTTGGCTTGCTAACCTTGGGGTGTTCGATCCGGCGCCCCGCCCCCTCTTGTATGTTTTACATGGCATAGCACCTGACAAGGGACAACGTATAGTCGTTCGGACGTGGAGAAAAAAACCCGTAAATAACCCTCAACAGTTAGAGTAGGCCGCATCGCTAGTAAGATGCTGGCTCGCTGGTATGGAGGTCCCATGTACACGTAGAAGATATCTTGGCAGTTGGAATTCGATATAAGAGTAGGCCATAGTGCCGCTGCCCAGGCAAAATTTCCCTTGTAGCACACTGTATGGTGGTATGCCCGTTTTCATTAGCCCAATTCGGGGCAGAAACGTTAGACGTTAAACCCTATTTCATTTACAACACTGAAATGGGGTTTTATATAAAAAAAGGAAAGAGTCATCTGACTTTAATGTATTTTAATACAACAAATAGTTTATATATAAATATATACAATAAACTGACCAAGTAGAATAATACGTAGAGTTAAGATATAGACTGTTTCTCATGGACGGAACTATTTACAATACAATATTCATACGCTGCAAAACATCGCCTATTTACACAGAACTACACCATTCATTCACTACTGTTTCTAATTTAACTTCAGTAATAGAAATATTAAAACTTTAACATTTAACAAAAATAACTGTTTTTACAGTTGATTTCTTTACATATTATCAATCTAGCCATCTTTAAATATTACATTTTTTAATACATATTTAACAGGTCATTTAAAGATGTGTTATGTACAACCTGATTAAAACACAGATCCTATATCGTTTCGTCTTTTATAGTTCAAAATTTCGTTTTACCTGTCTTTACTACACCATGGTCGCGTTGTGGATGATGGGATTAGCCAATGAAACGGTCTCTTTGGCATGAGGTTAATCAATGTCTGACGTCATAAGATCAAAAGCCTCTCGTATGACACCTGACGAGTCCTTCTACTACAATTGGTCAGATCTCCATGTAGTGTAGGCCATCGAAGAAAGTATAAAAAGCCGAAACGAAATATCTGTATTTTAATCAGACTGCATTATGCACGAACTAAATCTATCCATTGCATGTCTTCATGCTGGCTTCAGATGTTATATGAATTATTGTTAGACATTTATGTCCACGACAAGACTATAATCAACTCTCGATGCTATCGGATACCCGAGATTTTCAACAGATTTAAATATGATAGACGGTATAGCCAACTCTCTCTAGGACATCGGATGATTGTCATTTAATGATTTGATTTAAAAATGGAAAAGCGAGGTTGTGTCTCGATTTACAAGTAACGTTGCTACGATAATAAACAATCTTCAAACAGTGATAACGTCATTCAGAATAAAGTAGTTTGCATGAAATTTTCAAAATATTAATTTTGAATGATCTATTTTGGAACTACCAAACTATAGGAAGAAGACTGATCTTGGTGTAAGCAGAATCGTGAGGTAATCAAACGTGTCTATGGATACATCATATTCAGTTCACGCATGCTTGGTTGTCCGAAAGTCGTGTTTATATGAATGTCACATTTTGGGGGGATTTGGAGAATTCTATTCCGAAACGTTCCATCAGGTCGCGTAATGGGTACGCATGGAATTACCCCACCCAGACGTTAATCAGTTATTTTTGTCCGCACGAGGTATATGTGTTCATCTTTTTTTGAACTACCAGAACAAAATTAAACCCGCTTTCTATGTGCGCGTTTTCGCGGGGTTTCCGCGCACGTTTTCGTCGATAAGATGGAAACTGTCCGATTTAATTTGCATTAGACCTACTTTTAAGTCGGCGAAAACGCGTACATGGAGACGGGCATTATGCGTTCTTTGATTACAGTTCCGTCAATTCGGAACAATTCATATAGCATCCTCTCAGTGATATCACCAAGGCAACCTTAATGACGCCAAATATGATAAGTACTACAGCACAAATATGATAAGCACTATGCATTTGGCCCGAAAGATGGAGTCCTAGCACTGGAAGCCGTCTGTACTAATTCACAGAACAAACGAAACGAAAAAGAAAAAAAAATAAGATGAAGCATGTTGAACACGTGCCAGAGAGAGTGAAAGATTGTTCGTTGATTAAAAAAAAAAAATTAAATTGAAAAGTGAAGTTAATTAGTCTTTACGATTTTTTAAGCTCACATAGATGATTAGAAATGAACACATTTAATTTAATGATTTCTGATTAGCTAAATAAAACCCTAAACAACATATATAACTTTCTTTTTTTCTGGAATCTGGCTAGTTGTTCGTGCATGTTTCCATTTCACAACGTTAAAAACTGAAGGTATTTTCAATTTTAAAAAATCGCTAACCGTTAAATACAAAATTCGTGTTCGTTTTTCGTTTCTCTATCATTTGGCCACCATTATCTAAATTAGATTACCGCTTTATATTTCGTAAATATACTAATTATATCTGATGTGCATTTTTTTTTTAATAATTCGTTTTCCGTAAAATAATTCATGCAGATGTATAAATTGAAATTGAATTTTAATAAGCATTAGTAAAAGCACTATATATAAATTAGCTCACTTTATAAGATAATTGAAATATTAAATTATTTCAAAGAAAAGACAACCCTATGTTAATGTTTTGGTTATCTCCCCCTTTTTTTCGATTTGGCACAATTTTCAGATTGCGCGAACAGCGGGCCTTTTCTAACTGCAAGGCACCACCGTGGTAATTAATTAGTCACCACGATTCCCGAACAGTCCAGTCCAAAGGACAAACAGCTTGATTATGTTCCACTGGTAGGCCTACACAAATTCATAAAGTCAGTTTGTATGACGAATCTGTATTGTTTCTATGGCAACAAAGAGTCAACGTGTAATGTTGTATTTCCACGACCAGTCATCCAATCCACATTTATATACTCAAAAATGATTCTTTTTTTTTTTGAAAATCGGCATTTAGCCTTGGCACCACCAGATGATTAAACACAACACCATTCGTTGTATGTCCCGGCTGATATCGTAAAAATATATTTGAATAGATTCTTAGTGTTACGATTGATTTTCAACCATAATTTTATTTCATAGTTTCGTCAGTCCCCATAAACATTTATTTACCATATGCACTTAGAAGTCCCATAGACACACTGTGTTCACGGGCTTTTAATCTGAGCGCAGCAATACTGGAGCTTCGTAGTTCAGGGTCCATCCCCGTGTCCAGACCGACTTGAGCATTAGGAAAAGGCATGGAACCATGGTTACTGTGATTTAGTCCCCCTGATGACCGCTGACTGGCTGCAAGCTGATTGGCTGCGAGTTGACCAGCGGCGAACTGATTGGCAGCCAATTGATTAGCAGCGAACTGATTTGCTGCCAGAGAATTTTGATGAGCCAATCCCATGAAGCTTGGTAGATCGTTTTGTCCAGCCATGCAGGAACTACCCATCCCGGGCATTGTTGTCATGGGATACTGAGCTGGACCATTAGCTGCCCATGGATTGTGTTGCATCTGAAAAAAGAAATTAAAATTGATAATTGTATCTTAAAATATATTTGTAATATGCCGCCAAAATACCAATAAGAAAAGCATGAAACAGATTCAATTATCTTAGGTCAAACATATAACTGATGGTTTTGGGCGGAAATGACGGCGATCGAGCACCAGACATAGTATGCTTACTCATTCGGAAACACCACGTTACAATAGGAACAGCACTTTATTTCCACTGATTTGTCTTGTTTATTAATTGACCTTTAGAATCGATGCAAAGGTATCTTACATTTGAGTTCGACCCCCACACCATACCTGACAGACAAAACAAAAATCAAAAATGTTCAACAAGGACCAAAATATAAACACGGAACAAGAACGAACCGAGCATGACGTCATTACAAATGTTGTGACGTCATATTAAACATCGATGCGCAATTGTCAAAAGAGCAGGCTTGACAAATTTCAAGTCGATCGCAGTCGAATTGACAGAACTTTAATAATGCTTGGTTCCCACTACCACGATTCGATCTGCGATTGAAATCGCGGTTTTAATCGTGGAGCAATCATAGTGATCAGGTCTTTTCATATTTTGTGACCAATCGTAGCAATCGTATTGATCGTACCGAAACGTATATGCTGAACGTATCTGTCCGTACGAGACCGTCGACTGAATAGGGACAGTCCTATCGTAATGCATCGCACGACAGTCGGAACCTTAAATAAGTGACAAACATTTTCCGTAAAGCCGGAACACAATTCCCATTGTTAATGTTCGACATTTATGAAACAAACGACAAGAGCAGAATGTTTATAATTTTGAAACCAGTCTGAAATCCAATCCAATATGTATTTAAATGACTGAAATAAATGCATACGGATCTTGTTAAATTTAAGTGATATTTAACTCGTCCGAAATTAATCAAAGTTGACATTTGCACAAGAGACTCGTCACTCGCTTCTATTGTTTCGTTCAAAAGTTGAATTCAAATACGATATAAAACGAACAGAAATGAATTGGAAAATTGAAAAAACAAACGACAACTTAACTTGAGGGCCTGTATTACCAGTTAAATGTGTATTTAAGTGTTTAGAATAATCTTATATATTTAAGAAAAACAGCAACCAAGCCACCCTTAAACTAGCACAACTTTTTCATTGTTTATCAAAAATATGGAATGAAAATATTTCCAAAACCAGAGCGACACGAAATAGTTGATCCCTCTTTCCGTTAGGACTGCAACAATATTATTACTAAGAAGTTTGTCTACGAGCTCCAAATGATTTAAACAAGACAATAAAAAAAAACCTGATTCCTTTTCTCATAAACCGAGACGAAATGTGGTAAAACAGATGAGACATGGCCCCCGAGAGAAATGACAAATACGAAACGAAAATTCCAAAAGTAAAAGATATTCTGCAGTCTCTTTCAACCAGTCACAAAATATCCCCAATGGGATTCTTGACTTAAACAGCCATCACGACTTTGTTTGCATTTCCAATTTTCTTGTATATTCATTGTTATGATTTCATAAAATATCTAAAGTAATATATATTGCCATTAATATATATGTTTATTACAAGAATTTGTCTGCAGTTATAAAAAATGACAACCGCATATGATTTTATTGTTTTATAATGAATTTCTAGAATTCCATTGCACGACTGATTTGAATTATTCACGACGAGGGGTTATAATTCTTAGACTCCCTAATATGCATACTGCAGGGAGAGAGAGAGAGTGAGAGAGAGAGGGGGGGAGGCTTTTATGTCCACTCGAATCAAAGTATAATGTCATTTCTGGACTTACATTTATGTTCTGGGGAATGAATCCTACAAGTCTGGGGTCGTAACCACGCGATTTCACTCTATGACAGCCGTTATGATTTGAAGCGTAACAGTCCCCTGTGCTGCAGAGGGAAATTAAAATTGGATAATCATATTCTGTCTGGTAGACAATACCCGTCACTAAATCAATAGATCATAGACTTGGATATCCGGGGCAGAACAAACATCGAGACGTTACAGGCGAATAAAATGTGATGGAAGGAGTCGTCTCGTCGACATTTTGTTTTTGTTTTTATTTCTGTAAGTGTGCTCGAACATCGAAGTTTCCATCCACACTGACTCGAACTCAAACTGTTAACGGATCTTTAACGCGAACAGCTAATTTGCACGTGGAACCTCGGTTTATCATGCCTGCACACGCTTTCCTTCGTTCGTCGTTCCTGGAGTTTTACGTCCAATTACACCAAGTGTGATATCGTAGACAAGCACTTTCCTTGTCAGCTCTGGATTAATAATATTCCGAATTTTTTTTATCGACCCACGCTGGGAATCCCACCAAGTATATTCTGGCTGTCATTTTGTCCGGCAATGCATAAAATTGGGTTGGGAGTCCCACGTTTCGTAAGCAGCGAGGCTAATGAAGATATAAATTTCTTTTATTTTTGTTTGTTTTTTAAATTGGTGTACAGTATCACCATTCGGTCAACTTTTGGGGATCTGAAACCCACGATTTTATTTGAAAATAATCTATTAGATATTTTGTTTTTATAAAAGTCGCTTTCCTCCCTTTTCCCCAATAAAACATTTTATCATTTCTGTCGATATAAAAGCAAACAATCCATATATTTGAAGTAAACATGATGTGAACACGTGAGCCATGGAGACTTCGTTTTAACCCTATTGTCCTTCTGTCCAGGGGGTTAACATGGGTTAACACCGACTCTCTCCATAAACAGGGAACAAATTCCTCAAACACCGTTCAAGAATTCCATCCACACATGGAGACCCGCTTGAAAAAATTCGTGGGAGATATTTAGCTAGTGTGGGACAGTCAGTATATTGTGACTTTTTTCGCATTTTATAATTTTTTTTCTGTAACATCTTCGTAAATTATAATATATTTTGTGACAGTTTTTGAGATTTTTAAAAAGATTACAATTGTTAATATTAAAAGATGCGGGCTATGAATTCCAACATAAAATGTAAGGGATATTTATTATTTGAATAAATGTACTTTTCTAATATTATTTATTTTAGTCAGATAACTTTATCTCTTTATGTTTTTTTGTCATACATTTTGTAGTTGTATCATTGACACAATATATACATGTATTTTGTAGCTGTATCATTGACACAATATATATTTTGTAGCTGTATCATTGACACAATATATATTTTGTAGTTGTATCATTGACACTATATATTTTGTTATAGCTAACACACAGGCTACAATTTTTTCAACGTACAATGGTTGAGTGTATGAGTAGTCATAATGCCGCTGAAGGGCAAACTTTCCCTCATAGCACACTGTATGGTGTATACCCGCCTTCATTAACGTAGTCGGAGAAGAACAGAGGCACTTTACACCCCATTTCGTTGCAATAGATGAATTATTGTTGTGCATTGTATCTGTTGGATTTGATTGTTTAACGATCACATTTATTCGGTCCCTTCAATCATGCATGTCTATATCATATTCAAATTTTAAAAGATCGCATAAAAATTTGACATATAAAGCTGAAATTGACCGAAAAAAAACTTGCCGGACCTAGTCGGTGTTTGGTAGATCCCTTTGATTTGACAGATTATTTGGAGTTAGAGCTTATAAGATTAAATTTTATGAAATGAAGATATCTATGTTTCGAGATGAAGATAATATGATTTTGTGATTTTGACTGAATATTTCCAGTTCGAGATAATACGACTTTTAAAATAGTGTTGCTGCTATCCTAAGTGCTTTGTTTCATAAAATATTTTTGCTTCACAAGCAAAAAGACAAACAGGAAAAATAAGTATAAAAGACATATATCTCCGAATAAATCTTACAAAATGGTTGAAACAATTAATACAAATTATGGATTATTTCCTATATAAATTACGGATTTTCTATTGATATATTTTTTGTTTTGCGTATTTCCCAAAATATTATGGGTTTTTGTTCGTTTCTTCGCGTGTGATTTCTGTATTTACCCAGTTGCTGATATTTTGATGATGGAGAAGCTGAGAGTGAATCATATAGTGATCAGAGCGCGCACAATCGCCAGCGCTTAAACATATGTGACCCCAGCCTCCAGACCGAGCGGTATGATTTTCGCTTGATATTTATATTCTTTTCTGTGGCATCTCGTCACTGCGAGATATAATACGTAAAGATCAGACCAGGGCCAATACGGGAAGTGTAATTTTTCCGCCATGATATTTCCGAAATGTTGAGTCAAGAAATTGAGAGAATAATCAGCGACATGAAAAACACGCGCAATATGTTCGCCTATGTTTGCAAGAATGTCGGATAAATTGTTCGCCCGTGGTTTTTCGACATTCGTGGTAACTTGCATCATTATTGTGTCTGCTGGTCCACATATTAACATAGTGTTCGACCTAATTACAAACAATTACTCCGCCAAAACAATTTTTTCTTCTTCCTTCAGCCGTCGGGGTCAACGAAAGCCATGTTGCCAATTTATAAAGAAGGATTTTAGAATAACTGCAAAATACGAATTGTTTGTAGTTTGTATTGAAACAATGTGTTGACAATTTGAAGGAGAACAGCACATTTATGAATAAAATTGAAAACTCGAATTCACGGAGACGAGAATAGTGGTTGGAGTTAAGGCCCCAGTGCGTCCGGGGTCAATCTGTCGGCGATATCACCCTCGGTGGAAGCGGGCGTTAATCCCTAGACTGTCAATAATTTTTTCTTCATTCAAAATTAAGTAAAAATAAGGGTTTGGAAGCTTTATTTAATAATCTGGGAGAGTAACATAAAAGAAAACTTTAAATACACTCTTGGGTTTGATGTGCATGGACAGTAATGAGATTTCCTTCAGTCGTCGATGGACTTGTCTAAGACTGCGAAAACTGGTGACATTTATATGACCATAACTTAGATATGGGTTGATCGATTTCATTAATCTTTTGGTATGAATATGTTTAACGTGTATGGCTAACGCGGTAGCTCGCAGTGGCTCGCTATCGAAGAGGTCTCGGTTACCATCCTGGTGATGGCAGAGAAAATTCCTCTGGATTTTCGGGCTTGGTTTCCCCTTGTCAAAGGTATGGGACGCGTGTGGCTGACAGGGAACGGTGTCTAGTCGTTCGGGTTGGACGAACAACGGAGAGAGAGAGAGGGAGGGAGAGAGAAATGGGGTTTAACGTCCACTCGACACAAACTAGGTCATTTTGGGACTAACATATTATGATTTCAATTTTATTTCAATAATTCGCTAGCGCTTAGGGGTCTTTAGCAGTGAAAGAACGAACAACGGAGGTGCCGTGTACACACTGACGTGCAAGTAAAAGAGTAAACGAAGTCTTAACAACTGGAATTTAAACTAAGAGTAGGCCGTAGTCCGAGCAAAACTTACCGCATAGCACACTTTATGGCGTATATCCGCCTTTATTCGGTGTAGAAAAGTAGGACGTTAAACCCCATTTTATTTATCCTAAGAAACGGCTTTAAATCTGGTACATCGCGACTTTAAATTTCGGAATGTCGCAATATGGGTACTTATTATAACACTTAGAAAACTTTCAATCAATCATTTAACAACACCGGTATATAGCCTATCAATGATTCCATCAAAGTATGAATTAATGATTCGAATTTTAATAAATCAAATGAAAAAAAAATCCGAAATTTGACACTATTTAAGCCTTGTTTAAGTTTGCCACCATTATATCATCATTATAAGCTAGACAAAATCAAGATCGTCGTGTCATTTTTTTTAAATAGCACACCTTAAAATCGGTGTTAGGATCCCGTTGAAAAGGCCGAATAATTTAAACTGCGATTTTCTTTCATTCAAAAGAACTTTTTCTGCTTCAGAAATAGCGCGCGGAAGCTCCTGATGTTGGCCGAGAAAATTCCTTTGCAATATCCAGCGTGCTTTCCCCGAGTCGTTCAGGGATGAGACGACACTGATGAGACCCCGTCGTAGCACACTGCATGCCTACGCTCGTATTCATTATCCCAGTCAGTGCAGAAAACAAGGACGTTAAACGCGATTTCTGTGATTGTGATTTGGAATAAATATTAAAGAAATAAAACATCAAATTTTATGTATCGAAAATTCAAAATATTTCTCATCTCCAAATTCGGGAATTCTGAAATTAGCTACTACATACCTGAGAATAAGTATCATGGCGGGGTCCTAATTGCATCTCGTAACCATGGGTAGCAGCGGTTGCCATGGCACGCATGGTTTGTAGCTGCCCGAATCTTTCTCTTTTCCGCCATTTTGCTCTGCGATTTTGAAACCAGACCTGAAATACAGAATAAAACAAAAACCGTTTGTTTAAGATGAAAAAAAAGAAAAGAGTAGTTGAAATCTAATCGTTTCATTTTTTATAAATAAAATAAAATAATATTTATTGTTTTTTATTGAGATTTTTTTCGGAATTTTTTGAAAGATTTTATTGCTCGTTGAGGTAGGTCTTAAGCTTTGATTAATAAGATTTGCGTTTCCAGGGAACATGCACTTTTTGTACGATTAAATAATAAAATAGTCTTGTTATTGAAACAGCATGTGCACGTAGATGCAAATTCACAATTTCCTGATAATAAATGATTTTAATAATACATTAGGTGTTAAATTTGAATAAAATCGTGAAACGTATTACAGCATTACTCATATATTTATATTCTGGAAGTTATAAAAACTCAGACCCGAGGTTTTTTTTATCTAGAAATAAGGCGTTTCTATTTTGTCAGCTACTGCATTGTGACTAAATTTTGCAGTTTCGTCATATTTCATCGACAATATGTCTGACATAATGGTCAACGTTAAATGCAGGGAAACCTTTATCGGTTTTATTTCAGAATACAACTGAATACAAAAATGAAATTGAATGAGATGGTGTTTATCCTTCAACTTTCATGTGCAACCAAACCGAGACCACGTTACACAGTGGAGTGTAAGTAAGAAATGAAACGGGGTTTAACGTCCTACTGTTATGCCCCGAACTGGGCTAATCAAGTGTGCTGTGACGATAATTTTGCCCGGACAGTGGCACTACGGCCCACTCTTATATCGAATTCCAATTGTCAATGGATCTTTTACGTGCACGCCAATGGTTTCCCGTCTCATTTGAACGAGGGGGGACCACACCGTAAAATCTGGATGAACTTTCTCGGCCAATGCAGGGATCAAACACCCTACCTCTCGACTAGCGATCCATCGTGTTACTCACTTAAAGAGCGTGTTACTCACTTAACCAGCGTGGGCTCCTATTTATGTCATTTTAAGATCCTTCTGGTCTTGAATAACGTAATTAGTTCATTAGTCATCGACCCAACCCCACCCCACCCCTCCCAAAAAAAAAAAAAAAAAAAAAGTATCGAGTTTATATCTTTAGGTAAATAAATTGTCTTGGGTCAACATGCTATCGGACAATGACCATTGATTAACCTGGTTAAAATATTTAAATGTCGCCTTAATAAAAGTGGCCCTCGTTCACCTGTTTCAACCAACTACAAGATAAATGGCTTTTAAACTCCGGATGAATGTGATATAAAGCTGTTGAAGGGAGAGATAATGGTTCCTATATTGACTTCCAGTAGTCTATAGAATAAGTATATTATATATAGATATATGTAAATATCTATACCCACGTGGTCTACACCGTTAGTTTTCTATACTTCAATGTTAACATGTGTATTTGTGACCTTTACCGGCCTGGGGTAGACATGTTTCGCTGTCTGCCAGAACAGTCGAATTAGCTACCTAACTGGCTAACAAAATAAATATACTGATCACATTTATTTTAAAAGTAAACAAGCGAACGGTTAGCAAGCAATTATGGCGCTAACAAGAACCGTGCATAGGAAATCGAAGGCACCTGTATTTAATACTCAATATGACCTTGTTACATGTTCGCGGATATACACCGCAATTAAAACACGGTCCTCTGTTATTTTCTAGCGATTAAATACACCTATACGACAGATTTGACACTCACACAATGTACTGTGCTCCTCCTTTAGTTCTGTTTAAACGCGGCCTCTGTCCCCTAGTGATACTCTGGGCCCTGTTCGCCACGTGTAGGGCTCGCCTTTAGATCGTTTACGTGACGCTAAAGACCAGCCATGAACGAACACGTCTCTCTCTATTCGTATATATAACACATATACCTACCTACCGTACGTTATAATATATCCCGGGAAACGACTTTAGGTCACTGTTGAAATTTACTGTTTATTTTTACATCGAAAAGTAGAAGATTGTTTTTATATCTAAGAGGCCTCTTACCAAACGGATACATGATATTAAAATTTATCCTGGAGCACTGATATTTACTTTTGAAACTTTTTGACAGAAGGAAACAATGGCCCGTTTCATACAGTTAATATAAAACAAACAAAATAAAACATGACTTGGTTTCTGCCTTTCTGAATAAGATCGACTACCGACATTACCCGTATTATATTTCACATAGAAAAGGGGTTAGGGTTGGTCGTCGGTGGTCAGTTTTTGAACATAATTCCAAATTTGACCATCAGTATTTCTTCGATGCCCTTTTTATATTATTATTTTCTTAAAGTCGAAGATCCTGCCCAGTCGTGCATTTTCGGACAATATCAAAATTAACATTTTTCACGGTTTAATATTTTCATTAGACAGATAATCCACAGCCTTGAATTCGTGTGGCTTCTGAAAAAGCGGGGAATTGAAACCACGTCACTTGATTCAATGGCAGAGCTTATCCTCCCCCCCTTTTCCCAAGTATAGGTTGCAATGGATTAACAACTGATGATCAAAGTGTTTAATATTGGCCGTAGCATCAAACAAACTTTAATCTCTTGTGAACAACAATATTGTGAAATTGGAATCTATAAAAGATATGGTTCAATTTCTTTCATTATTTACACAATATTCATTATTTATTCAGATATGGTGAATTAAAAATTGGCATCATTTGGCATCAATCGCACTCGACGATTGGCAGTACATATTAAAGTCAATCGAAGCCAGTGCCACCTACAAGTTTCGCTGAATATTGTGATGGGTTTCGTTTCAATTCGATTTGTTTTCTTAATCAAATAATCCATTTGAGTACATCTTAACGTAAATTAATTCGTGAAAAATTTGATATTATCTGAAAAATGAAAACGACACACAGAGATCTAAATTCGTAGCATTCGCGATAACAATCGAAGGCAGTTATCACGAATAACGCCCCATCAATTCGTATCTTTGTAGTTTTCACCGAACATCTTCGTTCAATCTACTAATCGTAAAGACAATACGGGAAAACAAACAGACTCCAATCATAGAGACAATCCATGAAAATAAACAAATTGTAACTGAAGCGCATGTAACTTATAATAACAAATCGTTTAATCCTAATGTCATAAATAAAGCATATAAATAACACTTGTCACGGCACGCCCCCTTGTCGCACACCTTTACACCAGAAATAACGGAAATAAATAAATATCTGTATATATTGGTGGGTACAGGTAAAATAAATACCTGTTAACTTTTAACGTCTATATAATTCACACCTAGATTCTATTGGTTCCACAGGTGTGTTTCACAGGTAATATTAAAATCCCTTATTTAAACCTAATTAGTATTGATTGTGTTTTGCAGGTAAAAATAAAACCCTTATTTACATCTACATGTATATTGGTGCAACTAAATCCCACCTTAAAGTCATTCGGGATATGTATGGAATGAGGGGATGAACTTCAAATATTAGTCTAAAATGAACGATGTATAGTCTCCACAAGTTATATAATAATAGTAATTTGTTTATTTCTTGAGGTTTTTTGTTGAAAGTGACCAGTACAATAAATATATCGTTTAATTTATCAAATATAATTACATATTTGTATATCATTATAATCTTTTAGGGGAATTTATTAACTGGATAAAGCAATAAACTATACCAATGGAAAACCGCTACTGATTTATTTAAGCGACTTTTCAAAGAGTAACCTCTCAACTTGCTTGAAAACAAAAAATACTCTTCGAAACGTCGCCTAAATAAATCAGTAATTGTTCTTCCATACGCATGCGTTATAGTTTATTATTGTATGCTTCGAGGAGATTTCATATAATCTTAAAACTAATACAAGGTTCAACCATAGGACATAATCAAATAAAACATTTTATGGATAACAATTATTGTCGTTTATGACATAATAAATAGTAATTGTTATCCGACAATAGTGTGTTATTTGATTATGTCCCAATTACTAAAATGGCATTCAGAGAATATATCCATCAGATAACTTTAAACTATATTTTAATTTTCTTTCCTTTCAAATTCTTGATGAAAATAAGGAGGTTGAATACAGAAACACAATTATTTCCAATGTCTTGACTAAAAAAAGAAAAAAAAAGAAAATAATGTGAATGTCGAAACAGATGAACGAATTTATCTGATAAGATCACTATCTGAAATCTACCAATTAGTCAAAATGAAAGAAAAGGCACAAATCTGTGTGGATACCGCAGAGATCCCATCTTAATTCTTACATCTCTCCCGAAATTCAATACCCCACGAATTTCTTTTTAATGTCCGCCAATAATTAAACAGTGGGGTAAATTAATTAGATTTCTGGGTGTCCGAGATGACAAAGGGCAGATAAATCTCCCCCGCGTGCTGTCTTATTCCATCAATATTGTGACGAGAACTACCACGTTCTCCAAGATTCTCGAAGATAAGGGAAATGTGAAACCGAGATAAAAGCTAAACTGGCTACGTTGATATTAGAGACATCACAGAAGAATCTTTTATTTTAGGAAGTTCAAATAAACTGTGAATTAAGTATTTATAATTATTCTATTTATAGGCCAAAAAGCGTGGTATCTGTCGTACAGAAAATCTTTCCGTTTTCACCCTCCATAATGTGTACCGACATTGCAGTACCGTTAAAATGCGACAAATATTAAATTACGAAAAATTGTTTCTTTTTATACCTAAAAAGTTTTTGTTTTCGCAGCGTAGTCAAACATGAAATTTGTTTAATCTTTTTATCACCCATTCCCATCTCCTCCCCTCAAATGTGAAACAAAAAACCCTGTTTATTTTTTCAGAATATTTGTATTCTCTAAGAAGATATTATTTATCGTATTATAGTCTTTTGGTGTTTTTATTTTGTTGGTTATTTTTGTTTTTATGGTTGTTTTTTTTTTAAACGAAAAACGAATTTCTCTTTTCCCGTTATGGCAATTTAGGAATTATTAAATATTCTTATCTTCTGCTGCATCCACTATTTCTATTCATCTATTCCAAAATGCATTCCCCCTCCTGTCTTTGAAACAAGCAAACTGTTCCTTTGCTGAATAGGGGTTTTTTGTATAAAAAAATCCAACAAATCAATACATTTTTCATCATAATATATGCATTTGGTTTTAGTGATATACGTATTTAGTTTTTCCCGTTTACGGCCATCTTAAAAATTCTGATCTTGAGAAGCACCCACAAGTTCTACACCATAATTCATTCCCTCCCCCTCGTCTTTGATTTCTATATCAACTTTGATTCCGAGTGATTAGATTAGACAGGGTTGAAGTACGATTGAAGCACGAGTTCCATTGGTTAATTAATTAAATCAAATTGTTAATTACCGCTCTTTAACCGCACGCTTGGCTAAACTGACATCGTAAAACATGGACTCGTTCGTTTCGTTTCGCTTTATTAAAGATTGGAACATGTGGAATTCATAGAATACCAATTAAATCACAAAACGTCCTTCGTTTCATTCTAGATCCGTTACTAAAGATTGCATCAACCACTTTAAATTGACTGCGGGCCTGTCGTGTTAGACAGGAAGTCAAAGCTAGCTTTTCCCAAAACGACAAATGTTATTTGAATCTTCAAAAGAATCTTAATTATCATTTAGTACCCCTTCAAGATGGTTTCACGCGCCACGTGTTGTCTGAAGCAGACGGTAATCGGTAGACAAGAGGGTAGTATTATTTTAATTATATCTTGTGCAGAGGAACATTTTTAAAACTTGAATTTCGGAAATGATACGCCTAATTCTGCTGAAGAAACAGTAATATATTAATATTTGTTGGTTACAAAATAATATCAATTACGAAGTGTTTTTATATTATCATCAAAGAGTCCGTTCATGTATATTTTTTTTTGCTAGAAATATAATTAAGATTTAGATATTCAATCTAATTTTCGTTATTATCTTTTAAGCGGTTTCGTGTATTTTTGCAATTGCTCCATCAAGGGAACAGTGTTAGCCATAAGTAACCATTAATTGCCTATTTATTTTCTAATTTTCACACATGATGGTGAAAAGGTTTGCACCCGCCCACACTCGATAACGGATATCGCTTTTCACAGTAATAACACAAACAGTTTTTTTTTAAAAAATTGTTACAGGTTTTAAACTATTTTCTTTTTTAATATTTTCCATTAATTGTATTTGACCAGATTGGATCCCTAATTAAAATTCACAG
This sequence comes from Patella ulyssiponensis, assembly GCA_963678685.1. NCBI lineage: Eukaryota > Metazoa > Mollusca > Gastropoda > Patellidae > Patella > Patella ulyssiponensis. The sequence goes on along the minus strand of OY783231.1, from coordinate 62,451,843 downwards.
AAGCTTATAATTAAAAGTTCTAAACATTTTAAAATTAAGACTGATGATTATTTCTGTGGTCTGAGTGGTGTTCCAGAGCTCTGAGAAAGTCACAGCAACCAGCCTAAGTGGCCACAGACCACTAAAGATTTTCTAATGGCTTTAAATTTGTGTCAATGGCATTTACTAATGGAACTGGAAGTACCCTGGACGCGATCCTGTGGAATACAATTACTGTTTTTTTCATTGAGCAACGTTTGCACCGGAGTGATGAGCCTAGTCGGAACTTCGAACAATGATAAACATTTAGGTGATATAGACTATGCCTGTTCCCTGACCCCCTTTCATCCATTTCAAATAAAATATTGTTCACAAAAAAAGATAACATAATATACAGTAACTGTATTCTATCGGACCTACTAATCATGGACAAGAATATACTAAACTTATCTCCGCTTAAGAACAGACACTAAGCTAGTTATCCGACATTATTTTAGATCCTAAATCGAAGATTTTAGTCGAAAACATTAAGTATACTTTGCAAATTAATGCGCTGAAGAGTTTTTTATTCTGCTTCCATTTAATAAAATTGAAAAAGTTTATTTAGACTTTGTGTGTAGACTTTACAAACCAGTATACTAAATTTTGGATATGGCGGTCATTTAGGGCAAAGATTTATTCTCCAAGTATATCGTAGATGGATCTCTGTGTGCAGGATAGGACAAGAACCCACTGGGACCTTGTTTGTCAATAGCTCTCAAATTATTGAAAAATATGAACGACAGGGAAAAATATCATATAGATGTACCTATTCCACACATCATATTTACGATATAAATCGCCATGACAAGGTGTGTGTGGGGGGGGGGGGCTAATGGTCTAGTGGGTTTCACTTTAGATCACATTCAGTGCAGTGGCGTAGCTTCGATGCCACACTCGTACGTGACAAGTTGTGGGTTCGTCTGCATAACCTTTTGGGATTACCCCCTCAAGCGAACTATTGTAATAAAACTGTTAGTCCAGGAATGGCATAGCCTGTATCGAGTCTGCATTAAAGCCCTCTCTCTCTCTCTATGAAACGAGTACAAATCAGTCAAACATTTCTTTTTTGTGTTTTGCTATAATCATTTAATTTTAAACATGTCGTAAAGACCAACATAAAATCTATTTTCATAATAAAATGTAATCTAAAATCATTTTTGACGAAAGCACATACATGAAACTTTTGCAATAATTTTCAAAATGGGCGCATTTTTTTTAACGACAACTGCTCGTTGGTCTGGCAGAATGAACGTTTATACCACTCTGTGAGCATGTCTTAATAAGATTATTACTAATTATCTCGCAGTGGGCGAGAGCTAGCGAGAAAAGGGAAAATGATATATACACTGATTAGAATGTATTAGATTCTCGGTTGGGGGTCACGTGATAAACATACTCGTTCTTCTTTCATTTTAATTTCCTGGTATGAAATTTGGCGTTTTCCCGCAAGTTCAGGGGTCACGAAATGAAACTGCATGCGTTATGTAATGCGCAGACATGGTATACACACGGACTAATTTCAAACACCACCCATAGTTTCCCAGAAGAAGGTAGTTGGCATCGACGTAAGTACTCGGGTTTTAATTACAATTTTAATTTCGTTTCGGTTGATTTTTAATCTCAAGGACGCAGTTTTTATAATTAAAAGTAACTGGTATTAATAAAATGGTAAAATTGGTTTTATAAATTTTTAAGTACTTTTGGGATAATATTCTAGGAATATGGGGCAAACGAATTTTTTAGATGGTAAATTTCTGTTTTCTATTAAAATGGTTTAAATTCTGAATGAACAGACAGTATATTGTATGTAAGAGTCAAATCTGCCAATTGCAGACCTTTCTTTAGGCCTTAATTAAATTACTAATTAGACATTTATTAACACAAGACCATAATCAACTCTCGAAGCCATTTAAGTAGATTAGAGCGGTTCGGCCATTTAATGGTTTAATTTAAAATGGAGAAACTACAACCATTGATAACCAAGATACACTAATTTGAATGAAATGTTCAATATATTCATTTTGCATGTATTTATTTTTTAAATATTATAGCGAGCACGGTAGCTTCAGAAGTTTTCGCCATGGTCAAACCCTATCGTGATTCCATTTTAATTGTGGGAATGATCTTGAAGTTAATTTTGCCGACAATTATAATGTCTATGAGAAATACAGAAACAACACAATCAGAGCTTGGTTTCTTTTTCTAGTGGAGTTAACACCAGTTTTTGAATTCTCTTTTATCAAATATAACAAATAATATTGTTACGGTCATTTTGAGACCGGCATATGACCAGTTTATTAAAACCTTTCCAGACGCATGATGGGTAATATATTGATATTGCGTTGCACACTACGTAAGCTTCTCATTAAACCGAAGGGCAGATAACTCACGTTTAACTTTCTATTTTAGCTATTAATATAACATTATTGGAAAAGAACAACACATATGGAAAGTCGTAAAATGAAAAATGATAAAAAAAAGCAACCCCCAAGAGAACCAAACCTTTGTAAACTTGTATAAAACAATATTTAGAGTCGGTTTAAGGGGCAGACAACTGCGTTTTGACTATCATTTTCTGTTTATCCAATTTCTCGTGTTTCTGTTCCTGTTTTATTTAATTCGAACCGTGAAATATAAGCGTTGTTGACAAGCGATGTTACATGAAACGAGGTGTGTAGTCACCGATGTTAGAAGTCTATATAAAACCGTATCAAGCATCAAACCCATGTAGGAAAACAACCCAATGTTTGCTTAAGGTTGGTGTCCGTGGCTTTTAGAGAGGATAGCTGAACAGGCCAAATAGAAAATTTAACAGTGTCTGTAATGGAAATCTTAGTCACCACCTTAAACATGACAGATTAAGATATTAGATTGTTCAGTTCATTCTTAACAAATTCCTGAACAAACATGAGATAAGAATGGATACTGCAGCAATGACATACTATTACTACCGTACAAAAGTTTGACACGGAGTTCACAAAGCATGATCAGGCCTAAATTAAGAATTTACTCAAAATTGCTCGTCTTATCTATAAATTTTTTGTTATTTTAATGTATTATATACACCAATACGAAACTATGTATCTGTATCTACGAGGTTATCTTTATTCGTAAATACCATGGTCACGAGGTAATCCTTTATCTGCGAGGTAATCTTTAGTCGTAAACACGAGGTAATCCTGCATCTACGACTAGTTTACGAGATAATTTTTAGCCGTAAACACTATGGTTGCGAGGTAATCCTGTATCTACGAGGTAAAGAACGTGGTTTGCGAATAGCGCTGTCCAATTGTAAATATCAGGAGCCTACATTTATAAATGTTTTGTTTTGGCCTTTCTGTACAATAGATGAACGGAGTAGAACACATGTGGTACGAATCGTATCTGATTGAGGTTTTCTACCAGAGGAAAACTGGGATGGCCTAACACGTGTTTTACACGGCGGATTGCGTTTCTTCCAAGCACCCATGACCTCGTCATGTTTTCTTATGTAGCGCAAATGTCGACCGTCTTCCCGAGAGAATAGTTGGCGATTTTTGTCCCGTTGTTCGTGCGATATTCAATCTTCAGGGTTAATTTCCATACATAATACTAGTAAGTGATTCGAGGCGTTGTGGCAACTAGATATATATAGTGAGAGTGAGTGGAGAAAACCTGGTCTGGAGATGTGTGTTGCCAAGCTTCAAAACATGCGGTTTCTTTAGCTGCCGCTTTAACAGCGCTTTTTATCAGAACACATGAGATGTTTCTAACTGAGAATATATACTAGCAAATAAAATGGATGATTTAGATTTGTAATAGCTAGAATAACTAAACATATATACTAGTAAATAAAATGGACGATTAAGATTTGAAATAAGCCTCTGTTTTGCGAAATTGTCCAATTGACCACTCATATAATTCACGAATTTTAATAAAGATTTTTTATGTCTACATAATATTGTTTTCTTTTTATCAGAACACAAGAGCTGTTTTTGCCGCAATGAGTTGTTTTTGCCGCTAGAGTAACTGAGAATATAATATACTAGTAAATTAAATGGACGAGTAAGATTTGAAATAAGCCTCTGTTTTACGAAATTGTTCAATCGACCATTCATATACATGTAATACACAAGTTTTAATAAAACTTTTTTTCTGTCTACATTTTATTGTTTTCTTTTAGAATTCAATCATGTCATTTTTGTCTGATTTGGTAAATAGATGCAACCCCCAAAACAAAGTTGTTCATTTTGGCAACGCCTCATTTATTTAAAACGTTGAAAGGGCATTTTATGTTTCCTAAATATTAAATCTGAGTTATACATTGTTATAGTTTAGATATTTGTTTCTGAAATGAAAAGAAATGAATATTATCTAACTCAGTTATCTAACTCAATACAGATCCGGAGCATTTCTCTATCTGACAAACGGTTGAAGATATCTTACTCGGAACACACCAATCTGTAGTCGTACCTATTGTTACATCATACAGAATGGCCGTTATTCACGAATAATGCAAGCATCGGAGCTTCAACTGTTAAAATTTTCTAAATTAATTTGCATAACTACCAATTAGTCTGATTAAAAGATGATTCATAAAAAACCAAATTATTCTGGCTTCCTTAGACTTATTGTCGCTTTAACATTATTGAAGCACCAATTTCAGATTGGTACAGAATTTGTCAATTTTTAAGTTTCAGACTTATACGGCATTTTTAAAATTCAGATTCAGATTTAAGTTTTAGTTCAAATTTCAGATTCAGATTTTTACGGCATTTTCATATTCATACGGCATTTTATAAGTTTTAGATTCGCGGCATTTATACGACATTATTAATTTTTTTATTCATACGGCATTTTCAAATTTAAGATGCAAATTTTAGATTCAGATTGATACGGCATTTTCAAATTTCAGATTTATACCGGCATTTTCAAATTTCAGTTTTATACGGCATTTTCAAATTTCAGTTTTATACGGCATTTTCAAATTTCAGATTCAGATTTATAAGGCATTTTCAAATTTAAGATTCAGAGTTACACGGCTTCAAATAATCAACACGGTTGTTCGTGGTAAAGGTGACTTTCTTCAGAGACGCATTCATTAAATAAACATCTCAAGACATGAAAATGTGTGTAGATGATGAAATTAGACGGTAACGGTTCTATTTATTTACATACTTACCGATACAGATCACTCGATATGTAACGTTTTAATTCTATTTCACAAAACATCAGATTTATTTCTATTTATTTACAGAGAGACTCGAGGTTTCTACCATAAATCTGCCACGAAGCTGAGAAACCGCCAGCTATGACGAGAAGGCGTCCAAAATAAGATCCTCTCTGGTTGGTACAAAGGCATTCCTCGCAAGAGTTGCCGAATTCGAAACTATGTTCAAACGTATTGGAATCCGTATCTGGTAGAGCTGAAAACGTCTCACAGGCTTTCGCCAACTTCAGCTGACTTAATCTAATTTTGTAAGTCTAAACAAGCGGCGATTAGGAAGCAGTCGAGAACACTTACAAGTTAATTCAAAGTTGCTGTCAAACTCTCGAGATATGTGACAAATGAGACGGTTTAATCTATGGGTTATGCTTATAGGCAATAATATTTATTATAATGTTACAACTGTCTTCTAAATGGTAAAACCTGTTGTGTATTAATATATAGTTGGGATAATATTAGTATGATATATTACACCAGAAAGTGGAAGCTACTATTACCCCCACCCCATCACCTTTTATAAAAGAGAAATCCAACGCAAAGTTTGCAAAATAAACATAATATCATAAATCTAGTAGTTGTAACACTAAATTTATTTTCAAGAGTAAAAAATATATTGTGTATGATAAATAATTCATACATTTCAACTGTGCCCTTTTTTCGGCTGATTGTATTTTGATGTGTATTTCGACTGTGTATATTTATATGTGTATTTCGACTGTGTATATTTTATGTGTATTTCGACTGTGTGTATTTTATGTGTATTTCGACTGTGTGTATTTTGATATATAATTCGATTGTGTGTATTTCGATGTATATTTTGACCGAGTATATTTTGATGTGTATTTCGACTGTGTGTATTTTATGTGTATTTGAATGAGTATTTCAAGTGTGTGTATTTTGATGTGTACTTCGACTGTGTGTATTTTGATGTATAATTCGATTGTGTGTATTTCGATGTATATTTTGACTGTGTATTTTTTGATGTGTATTTCGACTGTGTATTTTATGTGTACTTCGACTGTGTATTTTGATGTATAATTCGATTGTGTGTATTTCGATGTATATTTTGACTGTGTATATTTTGATGTGTATTTCGACTGTGTGTATTTTATGAGTATTTTATGTGTATTTGAATGAGTATTTCAAGTGTATGTATTTTTATGTGTACTTCGGTTGTGTGTATTTTCATGTGTACTTCGGTGTACTTTCATGTGTACTTCGGTTGTATGGTGCTGCATGTATCTTTATTGTTTAGTGTGTTTAGATGTACTGTATATGGTGTGTGCAGTGTATTGTGCTGTCTGTATTTTGATGTGTATTTCGATTATGTGTATTTTATGTGTATTTGCTGCATGTATTTGTAATATAATTCGTCGGTTCGCGCGAAAACTGACGAATTGGGCACGTGAGAATCATTTATTGTGCTGCATTTGAGGAGATTTGATAAATATAGATATAGGAATATATTCAGTCGTATATTCACCATTTTAGAATGCGTCATAGGGTTAGGCACATAATTTTAAATGAATATTAAAATAATTATTCTGAAGATTATTATTGGAGGAGGGATGGCATAGTGGTCACCTTTGGTGTGGTTTTGAGATTGGGGCGCCTTCTCAACCTCTTGGGTTTACTCCGGGTACTCCGGCTTTCTCCCACAGGAAAGGCCCCCGAGCGCGCGCTAAGATAATAGAAAAGAAAAAAAAAGACTTGTCTGCGAAATCACCGTCGGTGGAAGCGGACGTTAAACACTAAGATGAACAACAACAGATAATTACCAACAGAACAAGATTATTTTGGTGCTTATTACGTCACATCAACCATCCCGTATCAAATGTTAAGATGACCCCCACCCCCACCCCAAGCAACAAACAATATATCTAAGTCATAGAATACAATTATCTTTTGTGTTCCATGGACAACGACAAAGAAATGTATTACATTTTTGTCGATGAATACGGAAATGGCCTCTATTCCAAGACATACTCGCAGTAAGACAAGAAAGACATTATAACATAAGATAAAATGTTGGCCTATTAACCAGGCATTCGTTTTATTCTCCTTTATGTCACAGGTCTCGAATATCTAAACAAAACATTGGTCTTGTTCGTTGATATTTGCCCTATGGTTTCTTTTATCACAAACGAAACGTCTGCACTCTTCAATATGGCAGTCTGGGTATATTTTTTTCACAATTTACTTTTATTCAATTGTTGAAAAAGAGGGACATACGCTTAATGTAAGAGCTAGCACTCAGTTATTAGTGACCCCTAGTGACCTCTAGAGGTCGAAGATGACGTTCTAAAACACAAGTTGATTAAGAAATAACAGTAAGTGGGCGGTTAGATAAATACAGTAGGAGAAGTTGGCTGACAAAACATTGATATGGAAGTAGAAAATGGGTGAAGATATCCCGATTCATTCAGTTCGTGGAAAGTACGAAACTTTATAATGTACGAAACTAAATGGGGGTAGCTCCGTGTAAAGTTTATTGGCTCTCCTCTCTCATTATTATAAAACGCATTTAGAGCTTCGGGGCTGCGTTCATGGAAAGTACAAAACTTAATAATGAACGAAACTACACGGGGTAGCTCCGTGTAAAGGTTTGTTTGCCCTGCTCTATCATAATTATAAAACGCTTTTAGACCCTCGGTTCCTCTGCCAAGGCCCTTTCACAGAAAAATGACAATACAGTAACAATAAAAAGAACGAAAAAAAGAGACACATAACTTCCATTCGACAAACAGTTATATCAATAATTCACTTCCGCTTGGGGGTCCAGGGAACAACCAACGATTGCAATTTGAATAAATAATCCCTCTCTCTCTCTCTTTCGCTCTGTCCCTCTCTCTCAATGTGAATAAATGCAGCCCAAACCACCTTCATTCTATTTACATATTTTTTTCACTGCATTTTGAAGGGAGTCAGCCCGGATATTTATTCCTTATTTAGACCAGTAAGATATGCCACTGTTATTCGTTTTGGGGAATCCATATTGTTTTCAATATTTTTTGAACGTTTGTATAGTAACCCGAATCCTAATGGTACGTGTGTGTACGATGACAATATTTGACAACAACCACGTCCAGCCTTCTTTTCTTTAACCAATTCCATCGCACCCACTGAACTCGACTAGAATCCGATAGTCGCATATCTTCTGACGTTATTAGAAACATATTTCTAAGTCTTAAATTATATTTACATATATAGGCGTACATTGTATTAGATATTGTTGATTCGCCGATTAAAATAATAATATTTCGTTTCGTCGACCACCAGACATCAGGCCATTCCAGATTTTTGTTCAACCCTTATTAAAACGAACTTCGAGAGCATCGTACTCATGTCGATGTTTTGTGCCTTGACTTTCTCGTTTTATGTTTCGTTCAAAAGGTTTCCGTGTCTAGTCCTCCGTCTGAAATTTGACTTACACACATACTAGCATTCTTAAAACAGAGGTAACGTTGTGTTTATATCCACAAAGAAAAATATGGGATGAAAAAAAGTTCATATTTTTTTATCTCAGAAATAATATTATCAAACAACATTAAACGCTCTGCAATATTCTCCATCAAAATTCTTTTGTCTTTAAGAAAATTGAAAATGAGAATCTTTCTTTGTTTTAATTTGAAAGTCGTCTAATTCTAACTTCATTGCGAGGCAAGGGTTTGTCAGTTCTTCACCTAAAATATCGCCATTTTGTTTTCCATGGCTTTTAGGATTATTCACCAAAGGAACAACGTCCATGTTAGCGAAAAGTACGTGTAGGTGTCCTATAGAAAACCAGGCCCCGAGTTCACAAAGCATTTTCAGACCTAAGTTGAGAATTTACTCAAAATTGTTGTTTTGTTGTATCAAATACACCAATAAGAAACTACGTGCAAAGTTTTGTATTTCTGGATCAAATATATTTCTCATAAACTTTGATTAAAAGTTGAGCAAATTCTCAACTTTAGTCTGAGAATGCTTTGTGAACTTTGAGAGCATGTCATACATGGATGTACTCTATGTTTCAAATTTAAACATTATCTCGGTTGCAATTCGTAAAATACATAAATATGACGGTCTTTTTTTTAACCCTGATCTTGAAATTGAAACGATACCTTATTAACGACAATAACCAATATCCATTTGTGATTTTAGTTAAACTAACCATGGACGTTTCCTTCTGAACAAAATTTAAAAGAATTTCACCATCATGGTTTTAATATGCCTATACCGTAATCAGGAATATTAGCAACAAGGGACAGAATCCATGGCGGGTTTTATATATCAAGAAAGTTATTAAGAAAATGTTTTCATGTGAGCAAAAATAGAATATAATAGAAATATTAACGAGCACGGTGGTTTAGTTCTCATATTATTCGTAAAGTGGGTAGTTCTTTAAATCACGGTGGACAAATACCCATGGTGAAGTTTGTTAACAGTGGACATCTGAATAGGAAGTTCTTAAACCAACCATTGATGTTATGTTTCGAATAACACTAACAAATATTGTAATAATTCATTCATTGAAGTCGGGATGTATACACTCACCGTACATTTCCCTTCATACAAAAAATAATCATAATATGTTTTGATTCATACAAGCATGGTGGCCAGAATATAAAAATCGTTACTATGGTAACACATGTGTTTTTAAAATGTCGATTTTCAATTTTATCCATTTTCCGTTTTTCCTTTTTCTCATCAAAAAGTTCAAACAAAAGGCAGCCCGTGCTGTAAGGAAACAATAATGTTCTAAATGAGCTTCCCCCCTAAAAAACACAGAGATCAGTGAATGGTTTCCACTTGAAAATTCTCCCTTCACACATACGAGAGCGATTCAAGTGCCGTTAACTCTAGAATAACAAGTAACTATAGAAACACAATGTTGTCATTAAGGTTGTTAATCTAAAACAGATCCTTAATAGGGGAACAAATTTCTAGCGTTTTACCTACATCTACTTTCAATGGTATACCATGTATATATTAGCCTACCTACATTACAACGTCTTTTCGTTAAAATAACCCTGCTTTGAATACTCCAGTTATTGTGTAAATAGGGAGTTTCTTTAAATCTATGAAATGGGGTTCAACTTCCTACGATTCTGCTCCGACTAGGCAGACGTACTCCGAGGTGATATCTATGAAACCACTATACAGTTTTATACCTTTGATGATGGCGACACTCATTAGGTTTCTATATTTCCATAAAATATTTAAATTACTTTGAAAATAATTGTCGTTGTTATAAATTCAATAGTTTGGTGGTAATGATTACGCCAGGACGAGATGGATTTAAGGCCATCATGTTAAACAGTTAATCCAAACTTTACACGGGATACGATGTTAATCTTAAAGGTTGTTAATATTGTTAACCATGTACTAGCCGCCATGCACCCTAAAAGTATTAATATTACCCCCACTCCACCCCCCTCAACTCTTAAAAAAAAACAGGAAAAAAAAACATACATCTGAAATCATTCAACCAGAAAATTTTCATGGGGAGAGAGAGAGAAATGGGGTTTAACGTCCACTCGACACAAACTAAGTCATTTCGGGACTAACATGGTTTAATTTTATTTCAATGATTCGCTTGCGGTAGGGGACCCGGAGAAAACCCACGAGGTTGGACAGGCGACCCTACTCCTTGCCAATTACAACCGGGGATTTGAAACCACGCCAGTTGACTCAATGACAGGCCCGCTAACCATTCGGCCACCCCCTCTCCTTCCAAAGTTTCATGGTGAGCGTTGGCTTTTCTGAACAAACCAATACTTTGTGTTGTTTTTACCCCTTTTGGTCGTATTTTGAATCTCTAAAATCTACCAAAATAAGAAATTTGTAAATACAGAAAATTGTCAATATTGAAAAAAAAATAATAAAAAACAATAACACTTTTTTTCTTTTAAACAATGAACACAATCCAGTAGCCTACGTGCGCATCCGTTAAATACTAATATTAAACATATCCTAAATATACTTTGCACAAATATTTTGTCTTTTATTCGAAAATATTGAAACATTATCCCCATAAAAACATCTAAATTTCAATACCGATCTTTATTATTTTTTAATGGCGTTTTTTGTCGGATTGAATTCAAAGTTGAGATATTTTATCTTTTAGATCTATATTTAATAGATGTTTGCACGTGTATTTCGTGTCGTGTACACTATTGTATATTTGCTTATGGAGTTTTAACGTGAATGAAACTGGTTGAAAAGGACAGACCCAGCTTGTGAAAACGAGAACACGTGGTATTCATTTGAAATCATAGTTCCACACGTGTTGACTAAAGCCACGAGAAACCTTTGTAGAAACTAAAAGCATCGCAAAAGCAATTTTATTATACCTTCAAATTTATTAGGTTGGTCATTTTCGTTTCGGTTTATTTTATTTGATCTTAGAAAAAAATTTAGTATGCAGGATCAATTATAATTTCGTTTTATTTTAAAATGAATGTAAGATATGTTACTGATATGAAATAAAATGGAGTCAATGTCCTACTGTGCTGCGCTGATTGGGCTAATGAAGACGAAAATGTTTTACTAAAGCGGCGTATAAACTTCATATTTTAGTATTAAAAATCAATTTTAGATATATGGTGGTGTAACACTTCAACTATACAGCAGAATATGCAACATATATTCGTTTCGCTTCCTTTTTCAATATAAATTTTAATATTACAGTGTACAACTTGAAGTAGAGAGAGAGAGAGAGAGAGAGAGAGAGAGAGAGAGAGAGAGGCTTTAACGTAACGTCCACTCGACACAAACTAGGTCATTATGGGACTAACTAATGATTTAATTTTATTTCAATAATTCGCTTGCGTGTAGGGGTCTTCTCTCTCTCTCTCTCTCTCTCTCTCTCTCCAATTCCTTTTTGATATTTTACAGTGAAAAATTACATATTGTCCGACAAGTGATATCAGAAAATTAAACAAAGTTATACTTAGGCTATACTTAGGCTTAAATGGAGAGAGAGGGAGAGGGGGGGAGATATTATTTCAATAATTCGCTTGCGCGTAGCGGTCGAGGTTAAAATATATTCATGTTTTAAAATAATAGCTTTGACATTATCATTAATTACGTCACAAAATCATTGTAGACTTATAAAAAAAGAAGGGCTTAACATGTTTCTATCTAAAGAGAGATTTTTTTATTTGAATTACAAACCAGGCCCACAGTGTCTAAATGGGGCGAACACCGAGATCACGGGTACAGTTGGACTTCAATATAAAAGAAATAAAACGGGATTTGACGTTCTACTCTTTTACTTCTACTGAGCTAATGAAGTCAGTCGTAACTGTAGGCCATACCACCGCAGAATTCCCCTCATAGCACAATGTATGGCGTACGCTCGTTTCATTTATAGCCCAATATAGGTGCAAAAACTAGGACGTCAAACCCCATTTCATTTCATACGCTCGTTTCATTTATAGCCCAGTGTAGGTGCAAAAGCTAGGATGTCAAACCCCATTTAATTTCATTTCACAAACATTTACCTGTTGCATAACACGTGTCTCGTACTAACTCAATAATATAACAATAGTCAAATATGTAAACAAAAACAAAAACAAAAAACAAAAACAAAAAACTCACCAAAAACTGAAATTTGTTTTAAAAAGTACCCCCCAAATTTTAAATGTCCCCAACAGGATAGCTACCAGTTTGTTTATGTGTAATGGGTGACCAACATTACGGAAGCCGAACGGTCTCCCCGAAAACAGCGATTTCCCTAATTGATGTGAACAAAGGCAAAAGAAAATATTTTAATGGCTACAATATCGTAACGTAAGTAACAGTTCGGCGAACTTCAAATTGAAAAAATAAACTTTGACATTAAATCTGATTAGGAAAATCTGTGCGAATAACTGGAAAAAATTTACCTAACTTTTTTTAAAAAAAAAACATCCAAAAAATAGACATTTTGATTGTTTTAAAATGTGTAATACTATCTTTTAAGGTCTACTATGGTGCCCCGATGAGGAAACCGAGCGAAATAAGTAAATAAAGAGTCGACCTGAAACATGACCATTCAGTTAACTCTGACATGCTGACACGTTTTTTACAACCTTAACTTGGTTTCCTCTGGTTTTATCAAAAAAGGAAATTTTGTTTTAGTTTAAAAAAGAAAGAGAAAAATATATTTCTATTGTTTGGTAGGTAGGGTCTAACGTTTAATTTAAATTTTCGTTTTTTTCTTTCCCGAAATTCATTCCCCTAATATTTTAAATTATCACAAAATTTAATTGGACGAAAATGCTGCGTTTCAATTAGGCTTACATTTTAGTTGATATTATTGTTTAGCTTTTTTTTTAGAAAGTCAAATCCTGTAATATTATTATCGAACGTATATAAGGGTTTGCAATCCTGTATTAGGTCTCAAAATGTCTATTTAAAAAGATAATTTTATGTTCGGTATAGGAAACATTATTTTGTTCTCATTATTATTAGTTCGGACTTTATGACAGAGAGAAATTATTTGTACATTTTAAAAATGACACCAAGGAAAACAATTTTACTTCTGGATATATTAAAGGTATAAAAGAGGTAAAATTTTAACAAAGATAAAATCCAAATTTTTGTAATTTGTTTGGATAATATTAGATTGATTTTAGTGCTTAGCCAATCAAAATTGAAATATTTACTAAAATTTGGATTTTATCTTTAGTTAAGATTTCGAGAAACAGGGCCCAGGTAATGTTAATTATTTAATATCAACAATTAGTTGCGGGTTTTTTTTTTATAAAAAATTAATTTATATAATATTCTTATCAAACGTAAATTGTGCTTCAAAGAAAAAAAAAGAAAGATTCTTTTACTTATGTCTGTTTGTAATATTCCATTTAATTTGATTTACTGGCGAATTTTTGGAAAATTAATTCCTCATATATATGTACATGTACTTTGATTTGACCCACTGTTCTCGTCAAAAGTGCAGTTCGGTCACAGCCCTGTCCAAGAAAGATCATCTGAATTTTCCGTCGTGGTTTCTCTTTATCAGTGGTGCAGGACTAGGGGCCCGACAAAGGACAACGTATATTCGTTCGGATATGACGAAAAACCGAGGTCTCGGCACAAGTTGGTATTCGATATAAGAGTAGGCCGTGGCGCCGTTGTCCGGGCTAAATTTCCCTCATCGAACACTGTATGTCCGTCTTCATTTTCCCGGTCGAACGGAACAGTAGGACGTTAAACCCCATTTCATCTCTTTTCCTAATTAACCCAGTCGGTAAAGAACAGTAGGACGTTAAACCCCATTTCATTTCATTGCGACAATCAAAAATGTATGTGAAAAATAAATCCTAGATTTATAATATCATATTATGTGTGTTATTTATTAACTGATATTCAATTTATCAGTAAACGTATAACCAATTAGAATAAGTTCTATCAAATATAATAAAATTATAAATAAAAAGAAATGCAATTTAACGTCGGTGGTTGAATTATAATCTATTCAAGTGAGGTTTGTGAAATGCAGTAGAATCATAATCCAATAAAAAGTTTAATAAAATATAGTCCAAATATAACCAATGAAAGAATTATTAAATAATATAGTTAAAACCAATTAAATGACATAATTTTATAACACAATTATAATCAATTAATTGTAGTTTTACGAAAAATTAGAAAATATATTAGAACTATAACGAATTAAAAGAAATTTTATAAAATATATTAAAATAATAACCAATCAAAAGGCATTTTACATAATGTAGTAGAATGGGATATGTTATAACAGTTATAAAAAGACGATTCATATTTTTTTATATATTTGAAAATGTTTTAATGCCCTGGACTAAAACATAAAAAATATTATTTGGCATTTTTAAATTTCATATTTTAGTTTGGGTAGCTGGACCAAAGTTTCATTTTCTTACGAAACAGCACCTTATTTGTTCCCGCCAAAGATCCCTTGGCAGTCCAAATTTAAAGAAGAAGACGTGTCGCCTATACGAATTTCACGTGTAACCACAGACAATAAATATATAACCATATTTCAGTCCCAGGGTCCAGGGTGACCAATAAATCAAACAATAAATGCATTTATTAATGGAATAATTTTCTTTAAAGAGTGTAGACGGAAACTGGGTTGTTAAACCCCATTTTATTGCATTCGTTATATAGTAAGCTCACTGCTATAGGCTATTACCCCTGTGACTCAGGAAATCTAAAGGTTCGCTATCGGTATTGGCCGAGAGGGTTCGATATTCGGGCGTGACCCCCCCCCCCTTCCCTTCAGTGGTGCAGGAAGGAGTAAGTGGAAATAAACAACGTCTAATGCTCCGGAAGGGATGAAAAAATAGGACGGTAAACCCCGTTAGATTTAATTTAATTATATAGCAGGTATACTGTTTAATATATCACACAAACTTTCAACTCTCTACAAGACAGAAGGTTCACAAGGACAACTTTCTAGTGGTTTGAATGGAACGAAAAACCGAGGTGCCGCGTATACATTGACGTGCACGTAAAAGATCCCTTGGCAGTTTGAATTCGATAAGAGTAGGCTGTAGTGTCTGTGCCCGGGGAAAATGTCCTTCAAGCACACTGTATGGCTATGCCCGTCTTCATTGGCCCTGTCGAGGCCGAACAGTAGGACGTTAAACCTTATTTCAATTATCTGATTAAACTGTTATTCCATTAAAGTCAGCTTATATTTAATCATAGTTCTGAAATAAATCTACCATGGAACTAATTACAAAATATTTTGAAAACCCCTGAAATATTATCAAACTGCGTGAAATATAAAACTACATATGATGTAATCTAATTTCTTTTTTTTGTAAACGTATAAAAATAAAAAGAAATCCATATCTGAAATCCTGGTATGTATTTACTGCAAGATATATGTATATCTTGAAAGAAAGAATTTGTGGGCATTATCAGAAAATAAATTGGAATACGTAATCGCCGTAGGAAGCGCGGATTTCAGCCGTGATGAAAGGACCCACTAAGCAGTAGGCTAGGAAAAAATTTTAGTTTTTAACGGCGCTAATGTTCTTTAGCGAGGTACTCATAACATATGTCTCTTCAGGAGGTAGCGAAAACTTAATCGAAATAGACATTTTTCAAGATAGTGTAACTGAACCAAATTTTAAAGCGCTTTGATGTTAATGGAATATAATTAACGAAGACAAATTTATAAAATCTATCTTCTTAAAATTATGTATGTAGCAGACATGATCGTGAGAATCTTGTATAGCCTTGTAGATATGCCTCGTGTTAGTCCAATGTCCTACTGTTTTATATATACGTATATCTCATAATCATTCGATAATATAGACCTCTGTATAAAAATATTACATTAACCTGAACTAAACATATTAGACGTTATGTAATATAAATGTACTCAACACACTCGGAGAGAGAGAGTGGGGGGGATAACGTCGCTCGGCACTAACCAGTAATATTAACATACTCTTGTAATACGGGGGGGGGGGGAGGTAGAGGTGTGTGTGGGGGAGGGGGAGTTAAACGCACTCGACACTATCTAGCAATCTGATTAAAACACAGATCCTATTTCGTTTCGTTTTTTTATAGTTCAAAAATTCGTTTTCATTTATCTTTACTACGCTAGGATCTGGAAGAGTTGTTATAAAACCGGCATTCCGGATGATGTGAGAGAGAGTAGCTAATGAAACGGCCTGTTACGACACGTTTTTGGTGTGAGGTGCACGGAACTGTGGGTAACTCACTAGAAACGGAGAGGCTGATTAGTTAATCGAATGTCTGATGCTATCTTCCACTACAACAGGTCAGATCTTCACGAAGTAGAGACCGTCGAAAGTACAAGAAAACGAAACGATTTCACTAACTAGTTGATGTCAATAATTTAGATAAAAACCACGAACTTAAAGACAGACGACCGGGTTTCTGGCCACGTACAAGCTTGGGTACCCAACAACCCTTTAATCAGACCTAATGGTTTCGGATTCTAAAAGCCAGCTCTAAACTCTCGTCCAAGAAGATAAAAATGAAAGTTTTCAATCCACTCATAAAATACAATTAAACAATTACGAGAGTTATAGTATATCAACAATGAGAGGTCACGACTCCCTCCTTTACTTTCAGTTTAGTTGGGCCACTGTTTGTCACGATCGCGCCTTTATTTTCAGTTTAGTCGGGACACTGTCACGACTTCCTCCTCTATTTTCAGATTAGTCGGGCCACAGTTTGTCACGGTCACGGACCCGCCTCTACTTTCAATTTAGTCGGACAACTGTTTGTCACGACTCCCTCCTCTACTTTCAATTTAGTCGGACCACTGTTTGTCACGACTCTCTCCTCTACTTTCAGTTTAGTCGGGCCTCTGTTTGTCCACCATTTACATATAGGCAAAATAACAGTAAGTAAACCAACACACGAGAAGTAAATTTGTATTTATACGAGTAAATTCCTATATGTTATAGTTTATCACCGTATAGTTTCCAGCAGACACTTTATACCATACCTTAGGGACCGGTGAATATTTTCACTAACTAATGTAGCTATATTTCTACTTGTACCTACTCTAAACTTATAACATCTCAACGACTACCAGATCCATAAAACAGTTGATACGTGGATCTAGTAGATATTTACAGACTAAACCTGATGTCTTAAAAGATTGTTTTTTTCCTGGATTCATCCCGATTACCCCGCTGGTGCGCGGCCGATGAGCAGCATCACAAGTCATACATATTACGCAACGCACATTACGGCATATTTTACTTTGAAATGATACTTGACCCCTGTGATATGGAAATCCCAACTCTACCCCAAGTGCCATTTTCTATCAGAAAGCATTCTGCGCACAAAGAATTATCTAATCTACTTCGATAATAGATCTCTGCCCTGAATCGTCGCCATATCTAACAATTAGTATACGTGTTTGTAATGCGGTCCCTCCCCGTTTAACGACTGACGATTCCAGGGGAAGAACGATCTAAGTCACATTTTTGTCTTTTTGCATAAAAGGCAAAACAACTTTTTTGGCGAGAATGCTTGACGCGAATAGAACAACAAGTGGGTTTAATTACAACTTCAAAATTATGTTTAATACGAATCATAATATCAGTACAACAACTGAATTCCACTTTTCAGCCAAATTAAGGTCAAACAAAGGGTACGATGAACGTATTTGTTTGGGAGGTCATTTCAGAAGGGCCTTGGGACTCATTTTTACCCGAAATTGATTGTTCCACAGAAAGCTTATACATGTAATATAATTTGCTGCAAGACGGCGCCCTTAACTGGGATTCATTGAAAAAGTGACTTGGATCGTTTTCCCCTGTGCTGTTCTCTGTCATACACAAAAAGACTAATTAAACCTTTTCAATTTTATAAAATGAAAGTAGAATAAATACTTGTCAGCGTAAGTTTAGTACTGAAGAGAATAGCGAGACTGATGAATCGATTCTGTAGACAGGAAGATAATTATATTAAAATGTTGACAAGATTACACGTTAAGACCCTAAAAAACATACGTCGGCATTATCCTAGTCGGAGTAGAATAGTAGGACGTTGAACCCAATTCCATTTCATTTCATCTCCTAAAAAAAACTACATCAAATACCGTAATGGCTGGTGCAGTAGAAACTGACATGACCCTCTTTGATTTCCTACCACTCCAATCAACCTTATGTCATCACAAAGTCAAAGGATATCAGTTCAAAGACACGTTATTAGTTCATACAGTGGAAACTTATTCTTAGATAAAGACTAAGATATACCTTATGTTGATAAAAATTTAATGACCTTTGACATGAATAAGTAAAATCATCAATTATTATTCAAATGAATCTGATGAAAATCAATTTGAATTTTTAATTTCATACCACCCTTGGACTACGGTCCTAAAAATGAACGTTTAATCAACGCATGTGTTGAACAGTACGAACACCGTGTCCACATCTGTTCCCGCCCCCCTGGAGTGGGCGCTAATCAGATACACGTGTTTTCGTGTTTCATCCGTGTTTATGGACTAACTAGGTATACACTGGACATTGCCCCTACCGCGGAACTTAGTGCGTGGGATCCCGTACAAATATTACTACACATGCACGTGTGAGAAATATGCATTTTCTTGCCGCTAAGAAGCCAATCTTAAACAGGTTGGGTTTAATTTTTCTCGAAATTAAATTCTGATAGCATCAAAGAAGATGTGCGAAAAATAATTCGATCAATACGTGCAAGTTTAGAAGTACTAATTGAAAATTGTAAATCGTGTTCCAATAAATTGGATTTCCAGGGCGGGTTTCAGAATCCTGTTTCTATCTGTTTAACCTTCTGTGTTGAATTATCTGTGAAAATATTGAAAAGTGTTGAAACATGCTAAAAGATTTTATATGTCTTGATGTGAATTCTGTCAATTATTGTAATTGTGACGTCATATTAAACATCGAAAATCAATCGATGCGCAATTGTCCAAAGAGCTAGCGTGCTAATTTTCATGGAGCCTTAGTTTTTTGTTACTGAGCGTCCCAAGAATAAGCCGAGTACCAAGTGTATGGAATCAGTTTAAGAAGTACGTCATACTAAACTTATGCTGCCTGTGTACAACTAGCTCCGCTTGAAAACAGACACTTAGCTAGTTGACCAACATTTTAAGTCACAAATCGAGAATATTTCGAGAATTTTGAGAAGTGTATAATATTCTGCTTTCATTAAATAAAGAGAGAGAGAAATGGGGTTTAACGTCCACTCGACACAAACTAGGTCAATTCGGGACTATCTATGCTTTTTTAAATTTTCTTTCAATTATTCGCTTGCGCGTAGGGGTCTTTAGCAGTAGGAGGAAACCGGGGTAAACCCACAAGGTTGGACAGGCGACCCTACTCCTTGCCAGGTACAACTGGGGATTCGAAACCAAGCCAGTTGACTCAATGGCAGGCCGAATGATACAGCGCGCGCACGCTAAGCATTCAGCCACCCAACCCCCCTTCATTAAATAAAACTGAAAATATTTAAACAGTCTTTTTGTATATAACAGATGTGAACCGACGTAGTATACTAATGGTTGGTTATGGCGACCATTTATGGCAGAGATCTTTTCTTGAAGTAGAGTAGATACTCCAATCTGTTTCACAGAGAATTACTTACGAATTAACTCTGTAACAGATGACTGTCCATAACACGTGCGTTGACTGCACGCGGCGTCAGTCATTGGCTCAACGGCTCGTGCAATGTTTACTTAACACCTAACTGCTTCGGGCAAAATGATGCATTTTACTCATTTTAATACCCATTTACACTAAATAGGAAATATTTTTTAACTACAAATACTTCAAACGTCTTTATTCATTTTTCTTTTACTCCCCAAAAATGTTTGAGAATTTAATTTGTCGGAGTAAAAAAGTTAATATGCCGAACTTATTAAGCCTCGTCGATGTCATGCTTATCAGTGATTGTAGCGGCCAAGCGAATATTTACTGCGGGATCAGTTTGTAGATACTTCTCTGTGTGCAGAATGTATAAAATCATGATTAGTAGCTAAATGAAAAGCAAAATATCAGAACTTTTACTGACCTGTACTCTAGCCTCTGTTAAATTACACCTTAGCGCGAGCTGCTCACGTGCATAAACATCGGGATAATGTGTTTTCTGAAATACTCTCTCCATTTCTTCTAATTGGAAACTTGTAAATGTTGTTCGATTTCGGCGCTTTTTTCTCTTAGCGTCCAAGTCATCCTCTGATAAACTTTTATCGTCGCCACCCTTTTCTGTGTCACTTGACTCACATTTTAAGTCATCACGGTCACCCGACATGTTGTCTAGTTTCAAACTGTCACCGTCACCATTTAATAAACTTTTAGAATCCGACGAATCGTCCATATCTACAAATAAAATAGAACGGATGAGCAACATTCAATATGGCCATATTCAATTATTCTGGTAGGTGTTTTCGGGAAGCTATTCCAGGAGGCGCTTTTATTTAGACGGATGTTTTCTGAAAGAACGTTAATGCAATAAAACAGGGTTTAACGTCCCATTGGGCTGCTCCGACTGGGCTATTTTCTGAAAGGGTATTGCGGAAACGTTTGTATTAAAGTTAGTCGGTCTGGATATAATGTTATCATTACACAAAGGGCGGGAGGGGGGCGAATGCGCGCTGTATCATATAGTCTGTCATTGAGTCAACTGGCGTGGTTTCGAATCCCCGGTTATAGGTGACACGGAGTAGGGTCGCCAGTCCAACCTCGTGAATTTTTTCCGGGTCCTCCGGTTTCCCTCCACTACTAAAGATGCCTACGCGCAAGCGAATTATTGGAATAAAATTAAACCATATGTTAGTCACGAAGTTTGTGTCGAGTGGACGTTAAACCCAATTTTTTCTCTCTCTGTCATTAGTCAAAGAAAGTAAGACTTTTAAAAAAATAAAGCATTTTTACGTTGTACGTTCTTCGAAAAAAAGATCCCTAAACACCATTGTTGTTTGTTTTTTTTTTTTTAATTTAAAAACGCAGTAAAACAAACAATAATAGACTGACAACGGTCTGGGCTGAAGTCAGAAATCAGTGACAATATTTTCGACAGATCTTTGAATATATATATACATGTATATATATTTGTTGATAATTGTTTCAAGGAATGGGCTGACAATACCCGAAGTGCCTAGGTTTTCTGACTCAAGGTCGACACCTGACAACATACAAATATCAAGACCAACTGGACGAGTATTAATGCGCAATAACAAACTGGATACCCTATTTTAATAGTAGCCTAACACACTGATCAGCAGTGAATATTCGCTAGGCCGCTACAATCACTGATAAGGATGACATCGACGCGACTTAATTAGTCTTATTAACTTTTTTTCTTTCGACAAATTAAATTTTAAAATATTTTTTTGAATGTATTAGAGAAATAAGTAAAGACGTTTGAAGTATTTGTAGTAAAAAAGTATTTTCTATTTAGTGTAAATGGGTATTAAAATGAGTAAAAGGCATCATTTTGCCCGGAGCAGTTACGTCTTATGTAAACAATGCACGAGCCTTTGAGCCAATGATTGTCGCCACGTGATGTCATTACACGTGTTGAAGACAGTCATCTGTGACAGAGATAATTCGTAAGTAATTCTCTGTGAAACAGATTGGTAGCCTAAGTGTAGGAGTACCGCACCACACTGTGTACAGAACCCACAAGACACACGGACCAGGTTATAAATAGTGTACAGGGGCGGTGCCTTGAACATCCATTTGTGGATAAAACCGACGCTATATAAATATACAATATAATAAGCCTGAGACTGTACACTATATAAAATCAAGTGAATGGATCTACGACACTCATGAGCGTCCACTGCTCTGTACAGTCTCAGGCTTATTATGATACGTCACTCCTACGTCAAATCTGACGTCGTTTATATCCGAGTATCCAGTTTAATTACACCGCTGTAATTAATGTAGAAAATCAATCAAATTATGAAGTATTTCAAGTACCACAGGTGTGAGTCGAAATACAAAAAGGCGGGAAATGTAATTATTAAGCCATTGATTCAATTACGTCACTAATTAAAATTACCTTGATTCTCCAATCTCTTAAACTAATTACAGCAATTCGTTTTTGGACTTGCTGATTTTTTTCGACAATATTCAATACGCTTGGCAACAAAAACTTAAATCTAAAATGTTTTAAGAATACAGCGATTCCGTTGGTTGAGGACTAAAAATTCTTATAGAAAGAATGTGTGAAGAATCTTTAAAACCTTTTCGAATAATAACAAAATCAGGAAAGCTGCATATCATAACCCAGACTTTTTAAACATACATTAACTTATACATATTATAATCAAACCTCGATATCAACGCTAGCCTGCGATATTTATTGGATTATTGCTAATTCTTCATTCATGATTTTAGCATGAAATGGATAATTGAGACTATGTTTTTTTTATCGTACCCACTTTAGTAATGATGATCGATGCTAGGCCGAAATTTCAATCGCTTTTTCCTAGGTTCATAGTGGGTCAATTTCACTGAAATTTACTTCAAATTTTGCCTTTACATTATCTGGTTTTTAACTATTATAGTGAGAACTGTCATTTTTTTTATCTAATCTCCTATAATGTATCTTTAATAAACAAATGATACAGGGGCATAGAACACATAGATATATTTTCCAACAGTAGATATCCCCATTTATAAACACAAAACGGGAAAATAGGTTTCATGAATACTGACCAAGAAATCTTAATAATGAACATAATGCACTGCAAGTAAGCAGGTTTTGTGTCGCCTCGCACACAATATCAATCGGTCATGGACAATTATTTCTATCATTCCCAGTCTCAAATTACATCTTGATAAACACTCTATCGACAACTCTACAGAGAATGGGTATAGTCTGACACAATCTTTGTTCTCCCAGGAATACTTACAACAAATATTTAGCGTATAGTTATCTCCCTGGGGTAAGCGGTGAATTCATGTGGAACTAAACGATCCCCAGGGGGAACATTGGTCAATGATCAACGTTAACAAGGCACAATAATGGAATGTTCACCATCGCGGTACACTAATAGTTTGTGAAATAATAACACCGTTTGTCTCTTTTTTTTTTATTAAATTCATATTTCAAATTTGGGCTGAAAACTTAACCGTGATATGTTTTACCTGTGGCGGATCATGCTTAAATTTAAAATGTTTGTCTAGTTAAAGGTGATGAACCATCTGTGACCTGTCTTATAGCAATACATGTACATAGATAACCATTTATTTCTGTGACTTTCTAGGTGCAACTAGAATATCTAAACGTGGCGGATCATATTCAAATTTCTCTCTCTCACCCCCCCCCCCACACACACACACAAATTTTACGCCAAATCCCGATAGTTCATCTTAAAGCAGGTGACCATCTATTTCTGTCCAGGGGCGGATTGGGGCCGGGAACCGGTCCGGGCTGTGTCGGAGCGGCCCATTTTACTGACCGAGGAGCCCAGAGCGGGGGGGGGGGGCTCTCCCCCTGGACATTTTTAAAAAATGCACCCCAAATATGCGATTTGGTGGAATATCTGATTATAATCTCTGTCAAATAATATATTTCATAAATCGATTAACTTAGGCCAAAACCACGACCTGCAAGTAATTTACAACCATCAACCTGTGAAATTATCACATCGTCATATTATTAATTAACGTATTATCATTGTATCGTCAAGAGTGAAGAGAATTTAACTGGTTGAAAAATGGGACTAGTTGAGAAAATTTTGACCATTGGATTAACCAGTTAGAAATATTGAATAAGCAGGAATATTTTCATTGAAAAATGTCACATTTTTGTTGCCGGGAGCGCTAGTTGATTCCTCCTGTGATGGAAGGCCACGAAACACATTGGTACAGAGTGACGAAAATGAAAATCATAAAAAGCTACTTTTTGATTTTGGATTCTGGCGTATCCCCACAAACAGGGTGCAGGTGACTTAATAATTAATCGGGTGAATCCGATGAAATTTTCGGTTGAATTTCATATCCCCATTGCAGGATTCCGAATTCTGACCCACACGCAGCACACCCGGTCCAGAAAGTCTATTATACCAGCCCATTCCAGACTCCAGTGATGGCGTGGCGGCCCGTTAAAGCCACCGGCCACATACAATATGGTCATCATGGCTCCATGGTCGGTCTAATACCCCGTTCTAACATATAATGTTCATCAGAAAAAAGTTGTTTATTAGATGAATTGGACAAAATTATTTTTTTCATTTTTTGTCCGACCGGCCCTTCGAGCGATCGTCCGACCGGCCCTTCGAGCGATCGTCCGACCGGCCCATCGCCCGATCGCCCGACGGCCCAATCCGCCCGTTTCTGTCTATTAGCAATAAATAGACAGCGATTTGATTTTTTAAAACCTTTCTAGACACAACTACACTATTTAGAAAGTTAATATAAATAACTGTTATAATTATTGGTAGGGCTACTGAAACAGATGAGGCATCGCCTTTAATCAATCAACTTGGTAATTTGAAAGATGGAGAAATACCTTGCAAACTACAATATCATGAAAATATCAGTCTTAAAATGAATCCATTCCGTTCAGCTTTTAGAACGATATAATGAAAGACGATATAAAGGGTATAAGGTAAAAAGAAATGAAACGAAATGGTGTTAACACTGTCCTGCTCCGACTGGACTAATAAAGATGGATATACATCATACAGTGTGCTTTGAGGGAATGTTGCCCGGACAGCGGTACTAAGGCCTACTCTTATATCACATTCCAACTGCACGAGAGAGAGAAATTGGGTTTATTCCACTCGGCACAAATACAGTTCAATTTTATCTCTCAATAATTCGCTTGCGCGTAGGGGTCCTAAGCAGTGGGGGAAACCGGACGACGTTGAAGAAAACCCACGAGGTTGAGTAGGCGACCCTACTCCTTGTCACGTATAATCACGTCAGATGACTCAGTGACATACCTTGTGGTGCATTGCGCATGCACTAACCATTCGGCCATCCACCCCCCTGGCTGATTGAATGATTTAGTCTACAAAGGTGTTAATGTATATAACCAATAATTGAAAGTAGTTAGCATATTCGAGTGGTTGCTATTGGTTATATAACAACACTTATAGTTTAAGTGCCTGGCCATTATAAAGTGAACGATCTCATCTCCTTTACATCAAAGCCAGGGTTAGTGGTAAAGATAATGAGACTCGAGCTAGACAGACAGATAAAATAATATGAAGATGAAAGAAGCACAGATGTACAAATTATTCCATTACTCAATATATAAAATGCTATTCCGTGTTCAAATACATGCATTTCAAGATTTTAGCCAAATTTTATTTACGTAAGTGGAATAGGAATTTTACAATCAAAGGCACTTGTTTCTGAAGTTTGAGGCAAAATTATTTTTGGATGAGAAGGTGAAGTCTCAATATTAAAGCAACATTATGATAAAACGTTTTTGGAATATTATGTTAGGTACCCAATTGATGAAGACATCCCTTTTTGTTGGGATAGCTCTGGGTAGGTAAGGGGTGGGGAAGTTATGGGAGAGGGGGTCTCTATTGAGTGCTGTGTAATAATGGACGAAGGTTTAGGTTCGGTTTCAGAACTCAAAACCATTCTGTCTAAATGAAAGGTTGTTGGGTGGCCGAGAGGGAATATCGTGTACGCTTTGGATCAGAAGGTCTAATCATTAATACAAGTTGTGTGGTTTTGTAATCAAATGATACTCGTCAAAAAACAAGGTCACCTTTCTAACTTCATGGTTGTATCGGAGTTTACGGGTTTATACCCCCACTCCCAAAGACATCCCTTCTTCGCAAATACATTTTACATTTAATATTTATATTTACTTTTCTAAAGGTATAAATACAAGTTTGTATTTTGTGCCGAGTTAAACCTTCACATATCGCTAGGAATATGTATCTGACTTAATCTGATTAAAACACAGGTCGTATTTCGTTTCTTTGCTTTATAGTTCAAAATTTTGTTGTTTTTACTACACAAGGATGGAGAACGCTAGATCGGAGACGGTCCTACGCATTTTATGACGTCACATGTGGATTGTGGGTTAAGGTAAGGGTTAGGCTTGGCCCAGGGTTAGGGTTAGGGCTAGCCCTGTTTACATCTGGAGACTTTGACGAAATCTACAGGTCCTAGCCCTTACCCTAACCGTAACCCACAATCTATATATGACGTCATATGTGCTAAAATACGTAGGACCATCTTCGATCTAGCGTTTTCCCCACAAGGATCTAGTAGTATAACAAAACGAAACGAAATGTAGATCCATATTTTATTCAGATGGATAAAGGCATAAACATTCATATTCTGTTATTTAGCAAGCGCCTCACCAACTGGAACTGAGCCACCGTTGCTCTCCGACGATGACCTAACTTTCGTTTTATTAAAGACCAAACTCTTCCTCGAACAAAATTTTAAAAACTCATCTCAAACAAGACAAATTTATCCATTTATTTCAAATACTAAATTTAAAAACACTAACCAAAATGAAAAAATTAAAATGTCGCCGATTTTTGCTCGAAAGATGAATTGAAAAAGTTGACCTCAGAGTTCCATTTTGTTTGATTCTTAGGTTTAAAGAAATAATTTGGTCTCACATTCGGTTGTTAAACTGACTAGAAATCAACTCCAAAACATACTCAGCGGGCAGTCATCTTTTATAAGCCTTTTAAGCACGATATTTTGACGTTCTCTTGTAAATATTGTAAGATATATTTCTGTAAAACGTGGTTTTTATTTAAAACAAAAATAATTACCCTCAGATAGATACAAAACGAGTTGAAAAACTAGGCTCAAATTTAGTTTTCAAAATAATGTATAAATTCTAGTGGTGTGCGTTTAATGTAGTGTAGAAGAAATGAAATAAAATAGGGTTAACTTTGTTGTAAAAGCTACCCTGCTTAGTCTTCATTGAATAAATTATTTTTGTGTTGTAATTTAAAGGTCCTACTAATCACAGACAAGAACCGACGAGGAAAAAGATGTGTTAAAAATATCCATACTCTAGACATCATATCCAAAATATAAATGATTTCATAAAATAAAATTTAAATTTGACCCCAGTACACAAAATTGGTTGATTCGAGACGGCTGAAAACATTTCGCGGTGAAGCAGTTTTGAACCAGCTCCATTCGTATTTATCCAAATGTAACCATTTTTGAATAGGATAAATTATTAAAAACATAGATAAGCCGGTAAAATTATTTAGTATTCCGTCTTGGTTATCCCAGTCGGTGCATCAAAGTAGGACGTTAAACCCCTTTTCATTTCATGTTCATCTTTGTGACTGCTTTATGTTCATTGATGAAAAGAGATGGTTACACCCGCGCTCATTCCTTCATTTTCAATCAAATGAATTGATTTTGCCTATATAAGTTATGCGGCATAATCCAGTCCTTCAGATAAGACGAAAAATAGACCCACTTCCACTCATGTATAATTGTCGTGCATGTAAACGAACGGAGATTAAAAGGCGGAGATGCTGCTACCCGGGTAAAATTCTCCGCTCTTTTGATTCACACATATAGTAATTACAAAACAACCGTAAGTTAGTCTCAAATAGATATTGAAGGGTTTATGACCGAATGGTTAGCGCGTGTGCGCTATATTATAAGGTGTGTCATTGATCCAAATGGCGTGGTTTTGATTCCCCGGTTTAAGTGACAAGGAGTTTAGGGTCGCCTGTCCACCTTCGTGGGTTTTCCCCGGGTCCTCCGGTTTCCTCCCAATTCCAAGACACCCACACGCCAGCGAAGTATTGAAATAACCATATGTTAGTCCCGAAATGAACAGGACTTTACCTCTCTCTCTCTCTCTCTCTCTCTCTCTCTCTCTCGCTCACTTATATTTATGTAATAAATACCAAAAGAATTATTCAATCTACAATAAATAAGATAAATTCCACTATGAGAATTTCTGTCAAAGAAACGAATTACGCACGTAAATAAAACCAATTACCAAATAAACGCCGCCTTTGATGTGAATAAAAACCGCGATAAAACACAAACTGCAGTAATAATCTAACCGGCGTAGAATTCAATATGGAAAAACTTCTGTTTACATTTCTATTATTATTTATTAATAAGCGAATAATTCAACAGATGGCTTGTAAATAAACTGATCTGCTAGTCAAATATCAAGAGAAGGGGAAAACAATGCCATACATATGCTGAGATGTAAGGAATTCTAAGAGGCTTTCGAAACCAGCGTTGATTTCTTTGACTGACATTTAAACTCGGCTGTAGGAATTTTTAAAAATTCATATTTTTATGATATTCATGACTATAATATATTTACTGCATTTACCGGTATTCATGGCTTCTGTTAGATTTATATACTACATGTTGTTGTCGGCACTATAAGGCTAGGGAAGAACTTATATTACATAGGCCTTGTCTATTGTTCAATCCTTTTCCAAATGTTTAAATTAATCTACACAAGCAAGAGTTTAGGGCTTCGCATCATAAAAGGTCAGATTCCCCTCTTACTTACCCCCTCCCCTCATTTCAAGGTTTTATGTTGCTTGTGTGGCACCTAGCTCTGTGTAGGTAATAAAATGCCCTTATATCTAATTTATTTCAGTAATATTTTAATATTAATTAAGGAGAGAGATGGGGTTTTACGCCCACTCGACACAAACTAGGTCATTTCGGGACTAGCATACGGATCAATTTTATTTCAATAATTCGCTTGCGCGTAGGGGTCTTGAGAAGTGGGAGGAAACCGGAGACCCTGGAGAAAACCCACAAGGTGAATTTAGGTCATAGTATATACGCACCTTTTTACTTTGATGAGTATTGTCGCGTAAGTAACTCCGGGAATAATTTAGTTATCAGACTATGGATATATTTGGAATCTCAATCAAATAGTTTTCTATGGGAACGGCATCAAGTCTCAACCTGACAATGAGTCTATACATATACCAATGTTTGGAATCGTCATAAAATATTTTTCTATGGGATGATAAACGGAGTTTACTGTCTTCATTAGTCCCTCAGAACAGCAGGACGTTAAACCCCATTTCATTTTATTACATACGGCGGCACATAATGCTCATTTAAAGTTTAAAAATATCTGTTAGAATATTTATTTAGTTATAGTATATAATGATGATGCACCCTCGTATCACGTTAAATGTTCAGGCTGGCTTCAAATAAAATAATCCTTATAAGACATTTATTCTTGAAATAAATTTCACTAAAATTAACACAAGTATATGGATAAGAAAGAGTATCGAAACATACATGTAGCATGTTAATAAATGTCAGAAGTAGTATAGGCCTATCCATGTAACTGTGTTATTTTCACAAATAAAATGGTGAAGTGAAAGGATAAATAATCAATTAGAGTCCATTTTGTGCAATGATTTTACAGTGGAATATCAAATATTGCCCGACAAAATGATTTTACAGTGGAATATCAAATATTGACCGACAAAATGATTCAACTGTGGAAAATTGAATATTGACCGACAAAATGCCAAGGACCATAAGCGGCGTTCATTTCCTATATCCTATATAAATGAAATCAGGTGGTATCAGATGTTCTAGCTTTGTTATATTAAATATAAGGGACTAATACTTTACAACACTCAGTCAAAAGAAATAAATTTTATTTGTCAAGTTGGCGCTATCGATCAGCTTTAAGCTTGGTTTTGGGTGCCTTATAAATGATTTAATTATTATCATTATTAAGTATAATTAATTTGTTACTTTAAAATTAGAATTTAATTTCTTACAAAATAAATAATAATGGAGAAATTATGATAAGTTGTTTATCATTAATATCAACAAATTATGGATCTAATTACTGATAATATTTATTTAATATTGATAAAGATACATTTAAACATATTATACACATTATGATAATTCATATTGGCCTGTAACAAGCCTAGCTCCTAACGATCGACCGACCATAAATACTCGGAGTTTAACGTGTACATGCAGTGTGGTATAATTAAGGAAATTTTGCCCGGACATCTCAACAAGCCGACTGCTCCTTGCTACCCGAAGCCCCTTCCATTCTTCACAATTGACAATTAAGGAGGAAAATACGCTGGAAATTTGCGAAGAACTTTCTTGACCCAAAACCGAGATTGAAATCCGGGATAAACAACGAAATCATATGGACTAGTGGTAGCGAATAAAACAATATTAGGACTTTCAAAATAACAACAAAAACATTTCAAAAGTATTGCTGTGTTTCGAAAGGGGAAAGTATACACTGCTTCGTACACGACAACCACAACTATTCATCTCATAATTTAGTATCTAAACCACAGTTAGGATTAATTCAATCAAATCTGACTTGTTAAAATATCCTATCAAACCTGCGTTATACTATTGTCTTGAACTGGATTAATTATATTAAATCAAAGTTAATTCCCTCGTAATTATAAACATTTTTTTAATATCAAATAATTTCTATTTGATATTTTGTCTAAATAATATTTTATATAGGTCCTCTTCAGTGCATAATTTTTAATATTTATCCCAAAAATAACATTCTGTGAATATCTAATTGTTAATTATTCATGTGTTCCATATTTCTATTTGATTGGCACGGGTCAATAATATATTAATTACACTGTTTTAATGTTATCAACATAATTATTTGTCGTCCTATTTTAATTATAATTAAATATACCATTAGGGTTACTACTGGTGACATTTTGAAACATGTCTTATTTATCTGGTAAATTTCGCTGATTATGCAAGGGGAAGTAATCATTTATTGAACAGGTAAACGGATGATTGGAATTGTGAGTAATGGCACGTCAGCACCACCAAGGGTATTACGCGACATTTCATTGCAAAAGTCAAATATCATAATATAAAAATTATCCAGTCCTATTTGTGTCTTTATCTTCCGGTCATTCGTTACTATATTATTATTGTTTAGCTATAAAAATGGTCAGAGAATAAAACACTCTCAGACTTAAGTTAAGAATTTACTTAAAATTGTTCGCCCTTTTTTAACTAAACTATAACCCTTTATAAAACTTTTGTTGTTTTAATGTATCAAATACTCCAATAAGAACCTATGTGCAAAGTTCTCTGTGGATCAAAGATATTTCTTATAAACTGTGCTTGAAAGTTGAGTAAATATTCTGTCAATTCAGAACCAGATGTCATTATGTAGACCTTCGATAATTAACAACCACCTTTCTGGGGAAATATTTAATAATATCCATATATTTATTTAAATATCACTCAAAATTGTTTTTAAAAATCTTTTATCTTTGGTTTACAAAATTAAAACATTTTATTTTCGACGTCTACTCTGACAGGGTATCATATACAATAATTCTAAAATATGCAAAAAATATGCAAGTGTTTTATATTTATTGGATAATTAAACGCCGTGTTTGATTTTGTGTTCTTATTCACAATTTTATATTATATATCACTTATTTGAAAATAAAATGTTAATTGTTTTATTAAAACAAGAAAAACGTTTGAAGCCGTTGTTTACGTTCACAAAACACAAACACTACAGATAGTGTTGATTCAATACTCTACGTTACTTCGCCTTAAAATACACTAGTAGTGGTTCTTCCGTAAGTTGTGTGTTTTGGGTTTTACAATTTACATGTTGCATATACTACTTTTAATTAAAGCAGAAACTGTGTTATTAATTGAAAAAGTCTATCGACATCTACATTGAATCCTAAAAGCTTACAGTTTTCTCAAATATATGGTTTTAAAACTCTAATTCTTAAATTAGTTAGTAATCAACAGTTGGCATTTAAAACACATTATGTTTATCAACAAACTTTTAAAATCATACAAACATATATATTTCTCAAATTGAATGTTTGAAAAATCTCTTTTTTAATTATTTGTTAAGCAAAATACCGTTTGTTTACAGTACACGATGGTGTTATAGAGAAATACACAAAAGGTACTATTACAAACAATTGGGAAAGGAGCCCAGATTCTTAGAATTTTTTTTGTATTAGTATGATTAATTAGAAGGCATTAAAGATGACAAATTAATGTGTTTTGAATATATCTATTGCTTTAAATAATATTTGATAATACGCATTTTTGTATATAAGATTATCTTTTTAAAAGATCTATTTCAAAACATAAGAAAATCAACTATTGCGAAGACGTCATTTCCTCTGTTTTTATTTTGTTTCCAAGCAAGGCCAGTCTTTCTCGAGTAAAATAATGCCTTGGAGAAAAGACCAACATTTAGATTTACATGAAAAACCCGACAAACTTCTCTTACAATAAACGAATCGCAATAAACACGGCATGAGATCAAAGAATATAGTTCTGAAATGTAACCGTGAATACCAACAGATTCTCGGTCATTCAGTAATATACAAAGAATTTGATCAGTGAAACGACATTAAAAGATTGCATTCGGTCCACTGCATTCATTATGGTTAACAACAATAAAATTTTAAAATGAAATCCCACTAGCCGATTGAATGAAACGGTTCCTCCATTGCGACATTGAGCTTGTGAACAATGTTTTCTAAAATGTGACAATTCGACCTTTTATCGTTAAAAGTAGGACTGTTTTCAACAAGAATTTTCTATGTTAGTTGTAGTTTTTCCGCAATTCTTTTAAGACAATCCCTCCCCAAATAAAATTGATAATTTTCATCAAACGTAAGTCTGTATTTGTTTGATTCCGTGAATGAAAATGAATTGTTTTGTTCCTTCGAAAGTGGATTAGGTCAACCAATCCCTTTTACGCGTGTTTTGAATCTAAAATCGACTCTACGAGTTCCAGGAACTAAAAACGTTAGAAATGGTGGTAACTTACCTTTTTCAATTTCAGGATGTCTTTTGGTGCCTAAAATTCCATCAATTGAATGCTGGTTATAGTTCGACACTTTAGAATCCGCTAAACGACCAGTACTCGACAAAAAATCATCACCCCCATTTTCCATACTTAGGTTGGTAAGTGAAGAGTATCCATCAAAAACACGAGCAGATTTCACGAGACCCGTTGCAGACGTCATATTTTCTGTTCTCGCGCCAAATACTCTAATCAGCAACTGTTTACACGATAATTTGCTTCCCTCGTCTTAATAAGTTAATATTCTTAAAGAACTATTCCAAACTACTTATCTGTATCCAATTCCATAAGTTAACGCTGTCGGTATCATTCCGGGCGGTACGGCAGACATCTTTGACTCCGCCCCCTGTCTCATTAATATTCATGAGCCGTCATGCTGAGCCCGGGTAATTCATTCCATGTCTGTTGTGCTGTTTATAATGGTGAGAAATCTTGGGTATGTTTCTCCATGCCTTCATAATACAGACAGCTCTATAGGAGACCTTATGGCCGCTCAGCAATACAATCACGAAAACAATACACAAATAAACAATGCCCATTCTTGAATTATTCCTGACGAATTATTTAAGAATATGATTTAAATCATAAACTCCAAGTTTTAGCCACATCGGAATCAGAAGTTCCTTTTAATGTTGCTTAACCACCTTCTTCTTATTTAATTGATGCGATATTGTCCTAAATTCATTTCGAATTTCGAAACAAACTTCTTAAACAAAATTTTTAAAAGCTGTCATAAATAATAACATATCCACTTTCTTTATTTCCGAATGGTATTTTTATTATCAAAGTTATTCGTTTTATTACCCCTGTTGGTGCTGAATAAAAGGACGAAAAACCCCATTTCATTTGTTCATCTGTTAAAGTTATTAGATCATATACGATTCGTTGATTGCTTTTTGTTTAGATTTTTGTTCTTTTTTTTCTTTATAGTTTTTTTCAGGATTAATTTCCTGGAATCGTTCCTAGTCTGCTGTACTTTGTAAACCAAAGGCCCAGTGACCAGTCAGTGAAAGATCAGTATATATTATATGACCAGATTAGTTTCTATACACGAGGACCATATAAAAAACTAGCACGTGAACAAATATCTTTCTGGAAAGCGTAGAAATTAATTATGTGTGTTATCACTTTCAAATTTATGTCAAATTCGACTAAAGCATCAATAATAACAAAGTGGGATTTATTTTTCTCCAAAAAACAAACCTGCGGCTTTGATAAACCATGTAAAATTATAAGGGTTTTTGCGGAAATTACCTACAATATGGCGAAAAACAAATTGTGTGTGTGTGTGGGGGTACGAGTCAGATTTTAGTAACGCAGCATCTCCCAAACTGACAGGTCGCTATTTCTGTGACATTTATAATTTGCATTGAACAGAAAATATAACCAGAATCCATGTTAGATTTTGCGGCCTGATTAAACATGCATTATGTAAGAGATAAACCTTCCCATTGCAGGTCTTTCT
Source organism: Patella ulyssiponensis (assembly GCA_963678685.1). Taxonomy (NCBI): domain Eukaryota; kingdom Metazoa; phylum Mollusca; class Gastropoda; family Patellidae; genus Patella; species Patella ulyssiponensis. The sequence continues at coordinate 62,416,888 of OY783231.1, read as the reverse complement.
TTTGGTCTCAAATGTTATATAAATTATCAATTAGACTTTTATTAACATTGCAAGACCATAATCCACGCTCGATGCCATCAGATGTCTCATATTTTAAGTAGATTAGAAAGGTTCGACCATTTAATGATTCAATTCAAAAATGGAGTAGCGAGGGTAAGACCAGTATGGTAGTTACGATGAATGCACATATTTAGTCAAAACTACAACTATTGATAACTTTGCTCAGAATAAAGTAATTTCAATAAAATTTTCAATATATTCATTTTGCATTATCTATTTTTGAAATATTATAACCTGGACCACCAGATCATTCGAATCAGATTGTGTGTAATATTTGAGACAAATCTGTCCAGCTCTCGCTGCGAAAGTTACAATTTTATTGTCAATTTACGTATCTTACATTTGGTGGAATGGGTTGAGGACGATGTGTAATGAGCGCATGCGAACAATTTATTGCTGTATATAATAGTCCGTACATGCGGACTAAATTCATGCAAAAGAAAGCCGAACTACACAGATAATGGAAGAAATGAACCGCTAAATTAATATCGTATCAAGTGAATCGGAAGACCAACCCAGCCGTAAGTATCCACTGACGTTACAGGATTCACTCAAGATGAAAAACAATGAATGATTTTTACACGAAGGACGAAAAAAATGCGACCGGTCTTGAGTTGAAGTCATGAGATAAAATAGTCATGGGATATGATATGAAATATGCATTTTTCAAAATAAAAATATTATCGTTAGATACCCCCCACTCCCGTCTTGGATTAAGTCGGATTAAGATGCCCGCCAAAAGATTCTAGCGAGGATTACACTTAGTCGGTAGGTTTCAACCAAAACCTTCCTACAGAGGATACTGAATGGTGACATATTTTCATCATACCTTTGCAATTATCGAACTGAAATTAACGGTTTTTGGAATGATATTCCTCATAGAGATCCAGCATTCACTTTCAAAGATTCCGAGGTCCCGTATACAAATTGGCGTGCACGTAAAAGATCCCTGGGCAGTCGGAATTCGGTGTATGAGTAGACCGTAGCGTCGCTGTCCAAACAAAATTTCCCTCATATAACACCCTGTACACTGTATGTCCGTCTCCATTAGCCTGGTCGGAGCAGAACAGTAGGACGTTTAACCCCATTTCGTTTTATTTCATAGCAAACCATGGCGTATGCATGTCTCCATCTGCCCGGTCGAGGCACACAAGTCAGTCGTTAAAACCCATTTCATTTAACAACTTAAATTTTAGCTTAAATTTACACATTTTACTAGTTTTATACTTTAATCTGGTTTTCTAACATAAGGACATTAAAACCCCATCTTTCAGACATTTTAATTACATAATATTTTTGATAGCTATGATTTAGTTTAGCCCAATTTTTTATTCATGATGTTAAGAAACCTTAACTATATATACTTTGGGTACTCTTGTAAGGTGAGGTTGGAGTTATTTATAGTATGATAGTATCCCCAATTAATCATAATAATCATATGTATAGTTTCTTAGTTGAACATATATTATGCAAGAGCAAAATCTGCCTAGTGTAGGTCTTTCATTAGGCCTGGAATGTTATAAAAACTATACTTCTCCAGACCATAATCAACTCTTGGTGTCGAGGCTAGCATGAGATTTTTGTTGGACTGTAGTTCGATTTGCTGTAATATTTTCCTTTGTGATTTACCGATTAAATGGATAACCGGGATTACTAGTTTTGTATTGTCGACTTTAGTAATGATGACCGAGGCTAAGTGGAACTTTCATTCGCTTAGTTCGAAGTTCATAGTGGATCAATTTGACTGAAATTAAAGGCAAATTGCCTATACATTAGTTAATTTTTAACTATCGTTATCTAATCTCTCATAATGTATCTTTAAACTTTTATCATAAATCTTTCAGATGTATAACATATAGTAATTATTTTCCATGACCTGTAGAGTCTAGTCTGTTAAATGTGTGTATAATAGCTTTAATTAACGTCCGCTTTCAACAAGGTGATATCGCAGTCAATGTGTTAAAATTCCAATACAGTTTATAATCCTTCAGTGGTATTTAGCGATTGGAAATATAACAGAACTAACACAGCTTTGGGGATGCAAATCACTGTTTATAATACACAAGCACGGCGATAAGAGGATACTTATCGAAACGTCGTGCTTGTGTATAATAAACAACGATTTTGTCCCATGTAACTGTGTTAGTTCTGAATATAGGTTTTAAAAGTTAAAGTAGTGTTAATTATTTTTAAAATTATAACATAGTCCGCGTGTTAATTATATAAAAATATATTGGTACTCGAGAGAAAACGGTGGTGGCTATTGAATCTTACGTGTAAGAGGAATAAAGTCTGAAAAAGTCTGGTGAGTTTTAATATATATGTACCAATGAATCTAGGTTTATTTTGTAATATTACATTAAGAGACGGTGATTTCTAGAGAAAAAGAAGTGATTATTTTCTCTTAAGATATTTAGAATCTGTATAGTCGAGTGTGTTTTGATATATTCATACCAAAGGATCTAAAATTTATGTTGTAATAATAGATCTTGGTTATTATCAGATATAAGAGATGACGCGTGTGTTAAATAAAATGTTTTCTAGAGAAAATGTGCTCATTGTTGTCTCTAAAGAGATTTAAAATCGGTAATGTTTACTGTATTTTAATACCAATGAATCTAGTTTTATTTTGTATAATAAATGAAATGAAATGGGGTTTAACGTCCGACTGTTCTAGTCCTACACTGGGCTAATGAAGACGGTATTTTGTAATAATATATTCGGGTAATTATCGAATATTTATATCAATCATATGAAAATAGTAGCGATTGTTGGCTTACGGATTTTATAAAACAGTATTCGCAATAAACTTTGGGAAAGCTCATATGAGAAAATTCTGCATTTTTATGAAAAGGCGAAGTAAAATTCTAGCGATTGTTTTACAAGAATGTTTTTTACCTCGTTCCATTTATAAAGTTGTTCCAGGTGGTTTACCAGGATTGACAATAACAAATGGGTAATAGTCGTTTTGTCTTGTATGCTTTAGAAATTTAATGATATTCATTTACAAGAGCCTGCTTTGGGGTTTAATGTCCGCGGGAAACTAACCAGACTGTTAAGACAGTAATTTTGTAGTTTTTCTATTCCAATAAATAGTAATATTCCTTGCAAGAATTGATCTTTAGACGTGGGTAGGAACGTCAAAACCACTAGGCTAGGGAGACGAACCTGTATATTGTCACGAAAAACCCTATGGTCTTATGATCTAAAGCGAATTGCTATATTTATCATAAAAGGTATCTTTAATATATTAGATTAATTGTAATATTATTTTATGAATATATTGTCCGTGATTCAATAATAAATGACATTATATGCAATTACTTAGGTTATTTGTAATAATTAAAGAATTACGTTACGTTATTTGTAACAAATTGCGTTATTGTAACAAATTACGTTTTTTGTAACTACGTTTTTTCTAACAAATTACGGTATTTGTAACAAATTACGGTATTTGTAACAAATTACGGTATTTGTAACAAATTACGGTATTTGTAACAAAATATGGTATGTTTGACAAACTATGGTATTTTTGACAAAATACGGTATTTTTGATAATTGTATCAAGTTATGGTATTTTTGGCGTATTTTTGACAAATTACGTTATTTGTAACAAGTTACGGTATTTATGACAATTACGTTTTTTGTTGCAAATTACGTCATTTATAATAACATTCATTGTATGTACTTTATTTGTATTTTTACTAACTCACGTTATTTGTAACGTTCTCAGCAATTATTACGTTTTTTGTAATAATTACGTTATTTGTAATAATTACGTTATTTGTAATAATTACTTTATTTGTATTAATTACTTTATTTGCAACAAATTACATTCTATGTAACAAATTACGTTATTTATGATAGCATACGAGAAGGAGTAAGAGAAGAGGGGTTTACAGGAGTAAGGGGAGTGGAGCATACAGGAAGGAGTAACAGAAGGAGGTTTAAACGAGTAAGGGGAGTGGAGTATAAAGGAGTAAAAGAAGGAGGGTTTACAGGAGTAAGGAAAGTGTGGTGGACGTGTATTTAAAGGAATAAGGATGATATTTATAGGGAAATTGTGAATAAAGTGAGAACGAGTGGGGTTTAAAAGGGTAAGGACGGCCGATGGGAATTAAAAGGAGTAAAGAAAATTGTGGTTATAGGAAATGTGCCTATAGGAAGTCAGCTTAAAGTATACCTGTGGCACAAGGAAAGAGGGGTTTAAAGGAATAGGTAAAGCGGGATTTAAGGGAATCAGGAAAGTGGGACATTAAGGAGTAAGGAAAGTGGGGTATAAAGAAGTGGGTTGGGGGGGATAAAGAAAGTAGGGTTTAAACGGGTAACTAAAGTGGGGAGAGGGTTAAAGAAGTAAGGACAGACATTTAAAGAAGTAAGGAAAGTAGGGCATCAAGGAGTAAGGAAAGTGTGGTTTAGAGGAGTAAGGAAAGTAGGGCTTCAAGGAGTAAGGAGAGTGGGGTTTAGAGGAGTAAGAAAAGTAGGGTTTCAAGGAGTAAGGAAAGTGAGGTTTAGAGGAGTAAGGAAAGTAGGGCTTCAAGGAGTAAGGAAAGTAGGGCTTCAAGGAGTAAGGAAAGTGGGGTTTAGAGGAGTAAGGAAAGTAGGGCTTCAAGGAGTAAGGAAAGTGGGGTTTAGAGGAGTAAGGAAAGTAGGCTTTAAGGGAAATGAATCTGGAAGAAGCGAGTTTAAAGTAGTAATAAGATAAGAACAATAGATGAGGTTTTTATTTCATTAATTTAGCGAGTCTTTGCAGCCATATCCTGGCAGGTTTCAGTTTATTTATCTTATTTATTAAAAACATATTTCTTAACACCCGTAGAAGGTGAAGGGGGGTAACTCGAGATGACTTGCCAATAAATAACATTTATGTAAAGGTCGGAGTATCGTTAACACTTGCTGCCATAAGTTATAGCATTGCTAATATACATATGTATACATATATCTAGTTCTCCCATCATACCCCCGTCCCTTTGTGCATTTTTTCCCGTCAACCCGCTTCACATATGTGTGTACATATCGACATTTTTTCACTAATATTCTATTATTTTCGCCCATCTTTTTTTGTAATTCTTGGTAAGTTATCGGCTTCACACACACCGTGTTTTCACATCAGCCTAAACAAACATTGAGCTGGAAGAAAAATAATATTAAATATTAGACCATTCTTATATTTGACATTAGGAAATTATATGAATATGGTACAAGGCATTTTTTAAGTAAAAGACATAACGGGAAACGGATATGATCAAATTATAGACGCTCTTAAGAAAATTGAATTCGATGTTACTGGAAATACACGTGCATTGTTAATTTGCTTACAAAACAAAATCAGTAAATTTAAAAAATAAGACTCCATGAGAAATTAAATGGGTTGAGGTCCTATTGTTCTGCTCCGACGGGCTAATAAAGACGGTCATACGCTATAGAGTAGGCTATGAGAAAATCTTTACCCGAACAGCGGCGCTTCGCCCCACTCTTCCAACTGTCAAGGGATCTTAAACGTTCACGCCAGTGTGTACACGGGGCAGACTATATGAGACAATTTCCTTTCAACGTGATTTATCAAAAATAAATTAAAAGTTAGGTTTAATTTTTATCCTGTTAAAGATAAGATAAGAAAAAAACAGATATAACTATTGTTCCTTGCACCTGATTTTCTAGCCTGTTTCCCCTTGTCTTGCCTGGAGATTATCTTTAATTTAACGTTTTAAAAACGTTTAGATTTATGTCAAATCCGAAGTATAATTTATCTTTATTATGTGCAGTAAAAAATATAAATAATTAAAATTGAACAATGTTCATCGCATATAGTTAACTTTATGGATACAAAAATGATAAAACCAAATAATCTAGATGTAAAATAAAAATATCTAAATATAAAATTATCCAGTCATTGCAAAACCGTAATCCGTTAAACCCTATTTCGTGTCATGTAAAAAAAAATCTTATAAATCTACAATCACAGTGTCATACATTAAAATTAATTATATCTCAATGGCATCCTAATATCGTCGCATCATAACGGTTTGGCCAAAAACCAAACCAAAATTTTCTTGGAATGACAGCAAGGACTTTTATTAAAGCTTACACCAGACGAATTGGAACGTTAACATGTTCGTTCATCCAACAGATTACGTGACGCTTAACGATAGAATGTTTATTTCACAAATTGAGCCTTAATTTTAAAATTCCGCTGTCTATTCTCAATGCTTTCAGACACTTTTTTCCAGTGTAATTCAATCTAAGGAAATGTCATCTATAATCTAGTCTAAGATTAAACAGACTACAAGCCGAGAAGTTGACAAGTGGTCCACTTCGTTTCTTTTTATCACCCTTCATCTTGATAAAGATTCTAAAATTTTGATAATCCCCCGCCTGCTTAATCGCGAATAATTCCAGTGACAAGTTAATTTAAACCAAATAAGATCACGTGGACAAGTCGTCTGCTCTGTTCATATTAATTACTGGTCTTATTTTGGCGGGAGTCAGATTCACCTTTGACCTTGCATATAGGAGGATATCGTTTCGAACAGAATCTCAAATCTCTGCACGTTTCTGTCACACACTTGTCTTTTCTTTAGTTCGGCGCCATGTTTGACTAGAGTTGCCTTGAAAAGAGAAACAAAGTATTAATTTTCAATGTTTTCCTGACCACTGGGCAGTTCAGATTGATCAACTATCCCCGCTGTCCGTCAATTCTTAATTTCACGCGATAAGCTAATTAACAGACGACGTGTTATTCCAGCATCGCAACAGGCAGCCTCAATATGAATACCCCGCCAAGTCTCGCACGAATCAGGCGGCTTGTCGAATGTAGAAATGGATGCCTTCTGGTGAATATCAAAATCAATAAACAAACGTTGAAAATAATATAAATATAATTTAAAGGTCAACCCCAACTCGTACGTCTTAAGTTGACCAATTTAAAATACTAATTCAATTTGCAAGCCAAAAAGTTTTTCCTGATATCAAGTATCCTTTTGTAGGACAAATAGAAATAAAACAGTACGAGAGAAAAATAGAAAAATAATAAATTAATTGAAACCTGAAATTCAATGTATTCATACATGTTGAACAAAACAAATAATTTTTGTAATTATTAATAATAATAATTAAACATACATTATGGAAGAGCTAAATTGGCCTATTGTAGGTCTTACTTCATTCCGAAATGTTATCCAAATTATTAATTAGACATTAATAAACTCATCCAGACCATAAGAAAGGGGGGGGGGCGAATGGTTAGCGTGCGCGCGCTTTATCAAATCCCCGGTTGTACGTGGCAAGGATTAGGGTCGCCTGTTCAATCTCGTGGGTTTTCTCCGGGTACTCCGGTTTCCTCCCACCGCTAAAGACCCATACGCGCAAGCGCATTATTGAAATAAAATTGAACCATATGTTAGTCCGGAAATGACCTAGTTTGTGTCGAGTGGACGATAAACGCCATTTCTCTCTCTCTCCAAAAGAAATGGAGAGATGAATTTCTATAAACTGCGGCCTGTTTCCTGATCACAGAATTATATTATTGGACACATAATGTTAGACAATCTTACTTATTTCATAAAATTTAAACAAAATTATATTTTGATGTCCCATTTTGATTATCTGATAGAAAGAACTGGTCCTGTCTGATTTAAATCAGATATACAAATTACGTTCCGTCTGTTTTTTAATGTTGTCAATTCAGTTCCAAAAATCTGAGGAAAAAAAGAAATAGTAAACTTATTGTTATTAGAATATGATAATCAAAAGGTATATATAATAATAAAATGGTATAGTTTATCACACTACGATGTTTCAGAAAGATTTGACGAATCGTTATCAAGCATATCAACATTAATACATGTATATAAATAACAAAAAAAAATATTGTGTTATTTCAAAGAATAGATAAAATATAATAAGTAGGAACGTAATCAATAAAATATAGCCTATTCAATTCTGGTGAGATGTTTTGTTTTTTTTTTTGGGGGGGGGGGGGGCTTTTTTAAATTCGAAACATTTGGAACTATAATCTTTTGAGAAGAACAATCAATACGTGCTTCCGAAGAACTGGAACTCAAATTCATGAGGCCTTATTATACAGGTTTGAGAAGTTCTTTAGCTACAAATTTTCGTTTTACATTACGTCATATTGAAATCGATCCATCAAAATGAAATGAATATCAAAACATAAATAGATGTAGGCCTATTATAACGGAATATCTAGGCCTATGTTAATTCAAAACTTTGTACAACCATTATATTTTAGAAAAAAGAACAAAAACAAGTCACTCAACATAGTCATGTTGTTTTTTTTAAAGATAGACTGACGTGGAATTTTCGTCTAAGAAATATGATATTAGAAAATAACACAACGAAATTGTTTTAGTTCCTGAAAACAATAAGGTTCCTTATACAGACGAAAATAGCGAAGAATCTCGTGCAATTATGCAGCAACTCTCGCGCCAAAAACAAACTTGGAATATTTAGCCTGTAAAATAATTCCCGAAATGAATATTTTCACATGAGAAATTTATTAAGTCCATTAAAGAAATGATTAGGTGATTTAAACGGGGTCTGGTTTATATTAGGGGCGGATTTCCCATTAGAATTCGCGGAAAATGAAATTTAAAATGAGCAAGCGAGAGAATGGGCAGACGATATCAACGTCTTGTGACGTCATACGTATATTAGATAATTCTTTGTTTACGTTACTGTCGCTTGCAGGAGAAGTCAAAGCTAAGCGTCCATCATAGTTTATTTGATAAAGATCTGGTTACTTCCGTTAATTGGAAAGATTAAAACCCGGTGTGAAGAGTTTATTTTAACTTACGTTTATCCCAACTAAAAGTTTAAAAAGATAAATATATTTACTATAGATGGAAGCTGAAATCAGCATGTTACGGGGTGCTATAGTCATTTAACCAACTGCTCTTGATGAACTTCAAATTCTCATTTATTTGTGGAGAGCCAAGGAGAGAGGGAGGGAGAGCGAGAGGGAGAGCGCGAGAGAGTTTAACTCGACACAAACTAGGTCATTTCGGCACTGACATATGGTTCAATTTCATTTCAGTAATACTCTTGCGCATAGGAGACTTTAGCAGTGGGAGGAACTGGAGGACCCAGAAAAAACCCACGAGGTTGGACAGTCGACCCTACACCTTGTCACGTATAGCCAGGGAATTGAAAGCACGCCAGTTGACTCAATGATAAACCTTAGGATACAGCGCGCACACGGTAACCATTCGGCCATCCAAGGGGAGACCACACAGCTATGTTTTCGATATACGAAAACAACGCCGTATTTTTAATAAACGAGAGTATATTTTTTGAGAATAAATCAAAGATGTAATTTTGATGTACTCTGTATTTCGTACATTGCTTGAAAAATAAAACAACATCGTGTTTAATGAGTTCTATAAATTTTTACACAGAATTTCCTGGATGTCCACATTGCTGACAACAAACTCTTAGAGATTAAAATCAGTGTCATTTTTTAAATTTTTCACGGCACAATCCACCACAGTAATTATTTTCTCCACATAAATGATTTTAAAAAAGATGATAGGTGGCACTGGATTGTTTATTTTGTCTGCAGAGAATGATGAGTGTTGCGAAATTGTAAATTCATCATATCTATAGAAATACTAAACCGAATTGAATCATTTTTCGATTCGACATCCTCGATGCCGTGATTGACAAGAGGTTCAAAATCTGTCAAATGACACAAATCGGAGGAGAACAGTAGGACGTTAAACCATGTTTCATTTCATGCCATTCATTCCCACCAATGACGATAAACGGCTTTAAGTCATGGTCATTTTTAAAAAATATAATGGAGTTTGACGTCTTACTGTTCTGCTCCGATTGGGGTCATTTTAGACAGCATTAACAATTTATTAAACGAGAATCAAAATGGCGAAAACAATTATATTGTAAATTCAGCTAATAATTTACAATTTAAAAACACTTATGTGCATATATTACTCTTAAATTTATTAACATTCTACGTTTCGATACACATGCTGATATCGTTATCAAGCAAATAATGTATCGAAACGTAGCATGTTAATAAATTCAGAAGTAGTATATCCATATACATGTAAGTGTTTTTAATTTGTGCAATTTACTACTACATGTTTTATAAGGAATAAAATTTACAAAATAAGAAAAATTCTCGATTTATATAATAGTGAAGAAAATAGTCGAGATAAGAACAGAAATGTTCTTTAGATATAAATATATCTCAACTTTACACCAATCTATATTTTATAACCAAGTACTGGTGATATACAAGTGTTTAAGATTCGTGATCTCCGACGATAGAAGTGATCTATTTATATAAACTATAATTATAAGACGTTGATAAACACACTGTATGCCATTTATATACATATACATATAATAAATAAATAATTTAATCACTCGTTTATTGACGAGGCTTGTCTTTCATCAAGCTGCTTATAACTCAATTCTGATAACCGTCTTCACTAGCCCAGTCGCAGCAGAACAGTAGGACGTTAAACCCCATTTCTATTTCTGATGAAATAAGTTAAATGGTTTTTAGACGAATATTTCGATTTGTTTTGAGGGTTTTGTGTTTTTAACGGATAGCAACATATTATAGAGTGCTGTGGTGTGGTTCTTCTTGTATATAATTTTTATGTTTAATTTACGCTTTTAATTTCTTACCGTCTTCATTTATTTTCATGTATTTTTATTTTAATATCTTATGTAACACCGTTGAATAATGCAATCTATAGATCGCGCAGTAATAATAATGGGTCAGTAAGACATAATAACCTATTTCATATTTTTGATGGGCACAATTTTATGGATACACAATTAATGAATTTATTAATAAAAGGTGTTTTAAAGTTTTAATCGTATTAAATTGTTATTGTTGTTGCATATATATTTGACTATTACTCACATATTTGTATCGTTTGCTGGATAAAGTTATGTAATGATAATTTAGTAATTGTGTCTATTAAATTGATGTTAATGCACAATACATAAAAATATTGATGTCGAACCAAAAAGATCGAAGAGAAATTTACATTTTGAGGTCACGTGTGCAATACGGTGATTAGATTTATCAAGACAAATATAATTTTTCTCCACTGTTTTTGAAAATGTCATATCTAAAAACTTCATATTTCTTTATCTAATGAAATTTTGAACGAAATATGATTCCATTTTATTTTTGTCGGCTGTTTGCACCAAAACAATTAAGATAGAAAAGGGCGTGTTTTCTTTTTCAAATTTCAGAATTTTCTCATTGGCCTACAAAATCTGTTTGTTTTCTGTGACAAAACAGAAGTGACCTCAATAATAATAAGTATCGGAGACTTAATAATAATCAATCTTAAGAAATCAGCAGGAAGGCTCGTGGGTGGGACGGGAATTAAAACCCCAGGGGTGGACAACCAGTTTATATTTTTAATCGAGAGTCAACATTTAGATCCTCTGTGACGTAATATCTCATTAGCATAATGTAATTAGACGCCTCGACATGACGTAATTAAAGGTCTTTAGTATAGAGATGACAGGTCCCAAGGCATTGTGGGATGCCTGTCTAATTTACATATTCAACATGACACATAGATAAATGGGTATCTTAATTGATTATTACAATATGATTTTATTCATATTTATATTACCAAAAAGGCAAGGGACGTGAAAACCCAGGAGTATTTTTCACACCCGGTTCTCACTTGGCACAGGCTTATATTATTGCCAAGTCGCTCGGATGGGACTAGAAATCGAATTCCAACAGAGTACATATTAGCGTGCAAGTAAAAGAACCATTGAAAGTGGCAATAACGAAGAATGAGCCGCTGTCCGAATTAAATATACGTCACAGCACATTTCATGACGTATCTCCGTCATCATTAGATCCGTTGATACAGAAAAGAAGGACGTGAAAACAATTTTAATGACCTGTGTTAAAACATCATTACAGGAATTTCCAAATTAATAAATTGATATTTATAGACAAACGTAAAATAGAATATATCCTTTAAATGCAAAATAATTCTCCATGGTGCATGGATTAACGGAATGGAAAAAAATCATTTACATATACAGTTCGACGATATATTCACAATCTCTAGCTTGGGATTGCCACGTGCAAGCTTGAAATCAATTTAACAATATTTGTTATTTAACATATTACAGCTTAAAAGCTTGGGGTCAAACCCATCCCACATTACTGAATGACATACGATATGATCTAAAGCGTACATACCCCCCCCCCCCTCCCAGCCCCGTAAACTAATCCAATATAAATAGAATTATTATATTTGTAAATATAACGTGGAAATGTGTAGATAATTACATAAATAAGATATATCGTCGATATGAATAGATGTAGAAATGATTTTTCTATTTATTCCGTTTTTCAAAGATTTTAAAAGTAAAATGGCGAGATGTATATTATCTGCAATGTGATGATCCTACGAACAAATCAATATTTAAGATGAGTGTCTCGTGATTCTAAAACAATCATTCACACCCACTGTGTTGTTTTCCATTGTTAACAAATTACTATTATGTCATCACACATCTGACTGACAGCAGGAATTTTGATACCCCCCCCCCTTTCCCCAAATCTGATTGTCAATAGGAATGAAGATACCCCCACCCCCCTTATCTGTTTGTCAACATCATTAACTAACAATGGCAACCTGGTGTTCAGTAGAAATTAAAAAGTGGTGATTTTCACACATTTAGATGTTTAGCTATAGGATAAGTCGGTTAAGTATTTATTTTTGGGCTAAAATAAAATTTATAAAATATACCCAGTGGCTTTTTAATGAGAATCTCACGACCGACTTGTCTTGTCAGTTAGAATTATGAGAAGAGTCCACAGCCCGGTCAAAATTAACCCTCTCTTACAATCAATACACATGTAACCGTAATAAATAAAACTACATGTTAGTCTCTGAAATGAACTGACTGTTCTGCTCCGACTAGGCCAATAGCGACTGGCATACGTCAGGAAAGCTGCGCTACGGACTACTCTTATATCAACTAATAGAAGATATTTTTTTACGTGCACGAATATATATATATATATAAAAATCGAAAGTAAAAAACACCCCACACAATATGTGTGCCATTTGAATATCAAGGCTACTGTTCGCATAATTCACATTGTTCATAAAACGACATTATTGTACAATGAGATATACGAATAAATTAGGGGGCCACGGTCGTTAAATATGTAAGACGCTGGTTCGCTAGCCTGGATGTTGGCCGAGAATGTTTATCGGGATTTTCCGGTCTGGTTTCCACTTGTCAGTGATGTAGGACGGAGGGTCTGACAAAGAAAGTCTAGTCGTTCGGATGGATGACCGAATGGTCCGCGCGCGCGCGCTGTATCATAAGTTCTGTTACTGCGTTAACTGACGTGGTTGCGATAACCCGGTTGTACCTGACAAGGAGTAGAGTCGCCTGTCCAACCTCGTGGTATTTCTCCGGGTCCTTCGGTTTCTCCCGACTGCTAAAGAAACATACGCGAGCGAATTTTGAAATAAAATGGAACCATATGTTAGTCTCGAAATGACCTAGTTTGTGTGGAGTGGACTTTCTCCCTCTCTCTTTTCTCTCTCCCCCTCTCTCTCTCTCTCTCTCTGGTACATGTGTCAACCTCGGATTATAACTTTCGACGGTGGTTGATAAAGTGTTAATCTGAGTTTATCTTTTTAATTAGAACTGGTGATTAGATGGTTAATGTAATTAAGTCATGGATGAGCTGGTTATTGGTATCAATGACATGATATTGGGATGAGTTTTTTGCGTGTGCAAAATTTCATAAGCCCAATCGGAGCAGAACAGTAGGACGTTAAACCCCATATAATTTGTGAATGAATGAATGACCGGATGAATGAATAAGCCACGGGGCATTAAACCCCATTTCTTTTTATTTCATTTCGTCATCCATCTATGATCAATTTCGTGAATCCGGTTAAAGCTGCTTCGTCCATGTTGGATCGTTTGAAAACGTAATTAGCATCGATACGATGTGTGGCCAATCAAAACACTTGTATTAGAAGTGGGATGGTTAGGCTATATTTATAATAGTGAGAGACGTATTGGGGTCTGGCGTCCCTCAACATAAACTAGGTTATTTCTGGGCTAACGTATGGTATAGGATCCGTCAGTACTGGGAGAAAACGACCTTATTCCTTATCACATACAATTCAGGAATTTGACTAAATGACAGACATGTTGATCCACAGTGACTAAGTGAGTGGGGCGTTGGTTCACGTGGACCCAGGGGCGCCGGTCAGGGTACCAAAAGAGAGTGTGGGACCTGTGGGGCCTCTCATTCCGGCCTCTAGAGCGCCTCTAGCATTCCAAAATCCAATATAAAACCCTTTTGAATACATGATTCGCGACCGACCAGAGAGCAATTACATATCTATCATTTAAAAATGAATAGACAAGTAAAAAGGTTGAAAACTTTCATCATTAGGCCATTGATATACATGTATATCCTGAAAAGGGCAGTGTACCAGTGTACCCGGCCTCCGGCGCCCCTACGTAGACCCAGGTTCGAGCCCATCTTATTCACCGGACCATCGCACACCGAAATTTGGAGGTGAATCAAGTCTTGTCAAAAGTATTTTGCACCAGAACGTAGTTGGCATATCTGTAAACTCCAACGATTCTTACTTCATCCCTGTAGAAACACCACGTGATACCAATTATCGACATGTTCTATGGAATACGATAACCTTGTTCGTCTGCACACTAATTATTTCCCGCCAAAATTATGTCACCGGTAAATTAACAGACGTTATGTTTATATCAACTGAAGCAGACGGTAGGGGGAGTATATAAAGAATAGACTTCATAATCCATATCTGACTTTTAATAACGTCTTGATGAAATGAAATGAAATGGCGTTAAAGTCCTACTGTACTGCTCCGACCGGGCTAATGAAGACGTGCATAAGTGAAAACAGTGTGCTGTGAGGGAAATTTTGCCCGGATAGCGGCGGCACTATGGCTTATTCTTATATCGAATTACAACTGGTATGGGATCGTTAACGTGCAAACCAATGTATACACGGGACATACCTAACAAGGGGAAACCATACCAGAAAAGAAAATGAAATGGGCTTCAGTGCTATGATTAAATCATGGACCTTATAATGTGTTATAAGGTCCATGATTAAATGTTTTGTCAGGACAGCGGCGCTACGACCTACTCTAGCCCGCCGGGAGATCTCGATTCCCGAAAAATGCCGCACATTGGCTCCAGACAAAATGTAAAATTAGTGTAATATTAGGGCTCGATGACAAGTAAGCAAAACAAGAAATGCTCGAAAAAATTTCGAGTTTACCCGTCTGCCCGAAAAGTCAGCTTGCCCGAAAGTTAGGGGGGAAGCTGCCCCCACCCCTGCCCACCTGGCTCGTACGCCTATGAGACAGGTATCTTGTTGGTTGTTAATATTCTTTGTTAACAGGTTTTTGTCAATTCTTTTGGTTACCAAAAACCAACATAAATTACAGCAGATAATTAATGTAACACATATCAGTTTAATGCTTAATAGTAAATCAGCTCCAATATGGATACGGGAATTGACATAAACTTGTGTCTCCAAATAGATATTAAAGTCTTTCCTTAGAAATGTGATCTCCCAATGACACGTTTTCGCAATATCCTCTCGTAACTTACTTATTTTGGTCTATATAGCTCCATGCATTACGTAGGGCATTAATCTTATAAATCCATCGTCCATACAAACAATGTACCGTGGTAACTAAAACGCTACACCCCGTAGTTAATTGCAATTTATATATACTATTCAAAAAAAGTAGGGGATATTTGATTTTGGGGGCATAATACTAAAATATGCAAATGACTACGAAAAAAGTCACTATAGAACCTAACAGAAGAAACATTTCCAGTTACATGTGACGCCCAAACGCACCAATAGCTACCGCATGGAATGCAGGTGATGCTTGGGATCATCATGGGGGTCCAACCCAAGATTTGCACGACTCTGACTTTGAATGTTACAGTCATTGTGGCATTGAATTCCAGGGTGGAAACATCAGTTTAATTGTTTTAGTGACCAGAAAACAAATTTTGATATGCGTCGGCTTACCCAAAATGAAAGGTTACGTGCCCTTGGCATGCTACAGATCGGCACAACACAGGTGGTTGTGGCGCGGACGATGAATGTTTCTCAGTCTGTCATAAGCAGGCTATGGTCCAGATACCGTGATACACAATCTGTACAGGACAGACCACGCTCAGGTCGACCAAGGGCGACAACTCAAGCCCAGGATCGATTTATCCGTACCTTGGCCTTGAGAAATCGTGCCATCACAGCAAATCAGATCAGCGCTCGTCTTCAAACAGACACTGGTGTGAGACTGAGTGGCCAGACGATTCGGAATCGACTGCATAGGGGTCACATTCGCGCCCGACGTCCTCGCGTGATCCCTTGTTTGAGAGATCATCACATTCAGGCAAGACGTCGTTGGTGTAGGGATCGTCAACACTGGGATAATCGACGCTGGAGCAATGTGATGTTTTCAGATGAGTCAAGGTTCACTGTTGATTTTTTGGACAGACGTAGGAGGGTGTGGTGTCGTCGAAACGAGCGCTTCCAAGACGTAAACGTCATCAGACATGATCGATTTGGGGGTGGTTCTGTTATGGTGTGGGGAGGCATCACTGTTGCTGGAAGAACGGCTTTACATGTTGCTGCAGGGCGTGTTACAGGCCAGTACTACCGGGACAACATCTTGGCAGTCCATGTTGTGCCGTTCGCACGACGTCATGGCCGCCGTTTCATCTTCCAGGATGACAACGCAAGATGTCACAGGGCCAGGGTCGTTACAGGTTACCTCCAACAACAGAACATCACCACATTACTTTGGCCAGCACTGAGTCCTGACCTCTCCCCCATCGAGCATGTCTGGGACATGCTTGGACAGAGGTTACGTCAACGTCAACAACGTCCTGCCAATGTCCAAGAACTTGCTGCTGCGTTGCAACAGGAATGGGACAATCTGGACCAAAATGACCTTAGACGTCTCATTAGGAGTATGCCACGTCGGATCAATGCTTGTTTGGCAAACAGAGGAGGATTTACCCGTTACTGACTTTGTTGTGATGCTGTGGTAACTTTGCTGTTTGACCCCGGGTATCATTTTACCCTTATAATGGTCAGTCTGTGCCTTACTTAGTCTAACGATCATTTGGAATAAATCGATGAATGTGAACTTCATTTCATTTTGTCATTTGTTTCTTCGTCAGTTTCATTAGGTGACTTTAATAACACTTAAAAATCAAATATCCCCTACTTTTTTTGAATAGTATATATACAGAGAGAAATGGGTTTAACGTCCACTCGACACAAACTAGGTCATTTCGGGACTAATACATGGGTCTTTTAGCAGTGGGAGGAAACCGGAGTACCCGGAGAAAACCCACGAGGTTGGACAGGCGACCCTACTCCTTGTCACGTACAACCAGGGATTTGAAACCACGCCAGTTGACTCAATGGCAGACCGTATGATACAGCGCGCGCACGCAAACCATTCCGCCACCCCCACCCCTGCAATTTATAAGATAGGTGGGTGGGGGGGATTAAGATCAATTAAAATATAGATTATTGAATTAAGAAAAACTGTGCGGAATAGAAACACATATTAAACATTTACTGAATTAGGTCTAAATTCACCCTACTGCAATATGATCTGAGACTTCTGCTATAGCTGAACACAATTCATGAAAGTTCGGTTCAGTTTGTATTACATGCTTTAAACAATAAATATAAAACAAATGTTATAAAGTTTACCACTGAAGAATATTGGGGTGTGGGTATTTGAATCTATTCTGGCACAGGGCGTATAGGGATCGGCCCTCGTGTCCCGAGCACCACGTTTTGGAAAGTAACATTTAAAGCCAGTGTAGCAGCTAATTCTCAGATGGTCGGACTACTTATCAAGTGATATTCTTATAAATATGAAAGTATCAAAAGTCAGCCAAATAATACCATATGCCGAGATTATCAAAGGTAAAAACTTCAGATATTCCTATCCCACAGGGTCGCCATGTTTTCATATAGATCACGTGACAACTGTTTGCCATATGGACACTAGAATAAAAATACATAATTATGCACGTGCGGGTTTTGTATCAAAGAATTGTGGGTTGGAAGTTGGAGGGGGTACACACGGGGAATGTGACCGGTACTCGCTTTATAAATATTTGTGATGGCTATTTTCTCATGATCGCCCTTAAAGCCCAAATATCCACGTGGTCATCTTGTTAACATATGTATAAATACTCACCCTAGTTCACATCAAAGGTCACGGAGTGTCCACTCCCACACGATAAAAGAAATGAACTTGTCATAGTGTCCATATATTCAATATTTCTATATATCTGTAATATTTCTGGAATTGTCACCGCGAGTGAGGATCACGTGATTATCTACAGTGGGAAATTATCCAACAAGGAAATGATATGAAACGGGATTTAATTAACTTCCTGCTTTTCTGCACCTTTTGGAGCATGGACTAACGAAATAACATAAAATATGGTTCATATGGCACGCCAGCACCAACCGGGCTATATTGCGCCAGACATACTGTGAATGTTTTCAGACAGACACGGGCTAACGAAGACGGACATGTTCCACGGTGTGCTATAAAATGAATTTTTTCCCGGACAGTGGTGCTACGGCCTATATTTATCATTCCAAATTCAGATAAGACACATACCGCTGATCTGTTTCGAAATGGTCAATTCGTCTTTATTTAGGCGCTTAATTTTCATACGTACTCAGATTTTTATTTTTGAGACTGTTCAAATTGGGATAGTCACTTTAAACGACAAGACGGTCTGGAGGTTTCTAAATTAAATTCAAGTGCGGGCGCCAATTCATTCCAGTAGAACAGGTCATGCAGCAACATTTTGAATAATAAACTATAACACATACGTATTAAAAAAAGGCCATTAATATACTATGTGCACAATGCTTGGAAGCTGTCCTTGTCAGGCACTCCAACCTACAACACTGACAAGGTGAAACCACCTTGGAAAATTCGGATGAACGAAACGCTGACATTTTCCATACTATGTGCTTTCATGTATTACCCTAGTCAGTTAAGAGGGTTAGGTGACCAAATGGTTTAACTCCTAATTAGATCATAAGGTCTGTCATCAAGTCAAGTGGCATTGTTTCAATTCTCTGCTTGTACGTGACAAGGATTAGGGTCGCCTTTCCAACCTGACCTCGCTGGTATTCTTGGGGTGTTCCCAAAGCTATAGATAGACCCCATCTCTCCAGTAACTAAAGATTATTAATATTTTGAAATGTTTGTCTGCTAGTAAAAGTAATGTCATCCTGTATGTATAAGTCTTGAACTTGACAAGTGTTAGTAAGATGTTTAGGGGGTGGTCATTATACTATCATATTCCATCATCACACCATGAAATAAATACTATATCCCCAACATTAGTACTGGGCATCTAGTTATTGTAGTACTCTTATTTAACTACTGACAATGAAATGGAATGGGTTTAACAGCCTATTGCTCTGCTCCGAACTGGGCTAATGAAGAAGGGAAAACGCCATACATTGTGCCGAGGGAAATTTTGCCCAGACAGTGGCACTATTACAGCCTACTCTTATATCGAATTCCAACTGTCAAGGGATATTTTTTCGTGCACGCCAATGTATACACAGGACCTTTTTTGTCCCATCCAAATGACTAGACAGCTGTCCTTGTCAGGCCCTCCGTCCTGCACCACTAACAAGGCGGAACCACACCCCTGACAAGGATATATCAACAAAAGATGATAGGAAGTCTTGCCATCACAGTGCTAAAAAAGAGAATTTTGCCCAGACAGTGTCTTTTTTCGACATGTTTCAAAGCTTGAAAGATTGCCTTACACAAACTGCCACAGAAACTAGTGAGAACATCTATAAATTAAAAGAGTACTGAATGGGGTTTTAATGTCTTGTCAACATAATACTTAGTACAATTTGAGACTAACACATTGTGTCTCGCAAGGGAAGACAATTTTGACCAGGAAATGGACTGTCAGCATAGTCTTTGTTGAATTTCAACTGTCCAATAGAAGGATCTTCTTCATGGTAATGATATCCCAGACAGGTCTGAAAATAGGCAACAACCAGAAAATATTACAATGGCTATTAAGGGACCATAGCCCCTGATATCCGAATGGATTTCCTTACCCATTTGGAGAGGTTCTGTATAAATAAATGAAACAACAAGACACAAATGTTTTGAGATTTATTAGGTTCTAAACCCTAAATGAAGTTTAATAATTAACCCCTTTAAGCTTTATATTCATTGCACTTTTATCATGAAATGTAATAATAATAATAATGTATATACAATATAAACACACATATATATATATATATGTTGACCTCTTTTAAAAATTGCAAAATCACCATGGTGTGTGGGTTTTGTGTGATGTGGGGAGGGGGCAGTTTTCTTACAACATTGGGTTATAACTTTCTTTTCAATTGTATTAAACATTCATGATGGACATAATCATAAAATCGTAACTTACAATTCAAAATAATGAAAAATATTTTTTTTATAAACAACATTTTATTTGGGAGGATTTGAATTATTTTACTCACGAATAAATATGGTTTTGTTCAGGTTCAAATGGTGTTTTAACATAATTTAGAAAAGATCTCTCGGCCATACATATATATTAAATAGGATTAATTCTGGTAAACTATGGTTTTTATTTTGGCACTAGTATTAACACAACTTGCACTTAACCCTTTCAATATACTGACAAACATTTACATAATAAAACTGTATTTAATTTTCACTTTGAGCTCTATAAATCCAATGTCAAAGGGTTAAAGTTGAACTTGTTAAAATAATACAACAATGACCATATATAATGTTATTAAATTCTTAACTGTTCATATAACTTGGGTCTTAATGATGCAATTCTAAAACCAAATATTTTAACAATGCGATCCTTTAAAGCTCACCGGAAAAACTTCATAAATTTTTTAAATAATGCAATTAATTACGTCAACATATCCTTTCCATAAGTATAACATGAACCCAAATGTCAGTGTCCCCTTTTAACGGGTACATTTCAACGTTAGTAATTTCCGCCATTTTCCGTGACCTATCGTAACTTTCTGTCATTTTAGTCCTTCTACTTATAGAAATATAGAAGCATTTGCGGTTATCTTTACCTGGCTAAGTGTTAAACTTTGAGCTATGATTATTGAGCTCAGTAAATAAACAATCGGTTTTCTTTAAATATTTTAAATTTCATTAAAACAGGGCATTGAAACTATTTTTAATAAATGACTATTAAATATATTAAATTGAGACAATATGCACATGCATGGAACTTTTATCTGGTAAATATGAACATTTATATATATATAACAGAAGTATATTGAATAATAACTTTGAACTATATTCAATAATAAAACATATTGAATAATAACTATGAACTATATTCAATAGAACCATATTGAATAGAACTATGTTGAATAATATAACTACATTTAACATTATGGGTTATTAAGAGAACCATGAGGTCCCCCTATTAGAAAGAGACAAAAGGTTTCCTAGAATGATATATCGTACATATATCATTCATTACATATATTTACTCAAATAAAAGTCCTATAACTATAATAAAATTTATAACAACCACTAAAGCTGATATGTCTTGAACTAAGGCAGAAACTGTAGTGTTATATTTTGAAAATTATATATACAAACAAATTTGTCCGAGTCAATTGGTTCTATTTCAAAAAACTCAGGCCCAAAATTAATTAATAACAAAAGTTTTTAGAGCCATCTTAATATGAAAATTTATTTTTCCCCTTGAAGTAATTTCTTAATAAATTGAACTTTAACGTCCACTCAACACAAACTAGGTCATATCGGGACTAACATATGGTTTTGATTTTATTTCAATAATTCGCTTGCGAGTAGGGGTCTTTAGCAGTGGGAGGAAACTGGAAGACCCGGAGAAAACCCACAATGGTCAGCTCTTTATCTGGCTGTTGTTTGCATTTTTCGGACAATACGTTATTTTAATGCAGCGTAATTAACATTTAAATATCCAAGCCGGCATTCAAATGGATTCAAATGATTTACAGATTCATGTTACAAAAAATTAACAAAAAAACTCAATTAACCATGAGTGGATTGAACATAATGAAAATAATAAATGACTAGGTTTAAACTACAACTTAACAACCAATCTGAAGTGAGTTTATTATAATCCTGTAGTCAAGGGTGAGGGGAGCACAAGACTAGTAGCCCTCGTTTTATACTCAGGGCTTGGCTCTGTGGCCTCCAGTCAGGGGTGAGGGGGCACGGGACTAGCTGCCGAGGATAACTAAAGGGCAACAGTGCACCCATTTGTTTTATACCCAGGACATGGCTCCATAACCTCCAGCCTGGGATGGGGGGGGGATGTAGGGGGGATGGGGGCGGGAGACTAGCTGCCGAGTGCAGGGTGACTAAAGGGCAACAGTGCACCTATTTGCTTTATACTTGGGACTTTGCTCCATAAGCTTTTATCTATCATATCTAGAGATAATGGATTTACTTTAAGCATCTTTTGGACAAAAACCCAAACATCTTGGAAGCTGACAGCACCCTTCTGACCCCTTGTTTGTTTGCTTGGAACCCAATGCTACTCAGTCTGTCCTTTTAATGATTATGTTCACGAAAAGCCCTTTCTGAAAAGCTGTTCCATGCCCCTAATCATTTCAAGGTTGATGAAATGGAAAAAATGGCAGTATTACATATGACATAAAATTAAAATAAATCTTTCACATATTATTTAAAACATGATTCTTCTAATTAAACTTCCACCTCACTCGGTCATTCCAAAATGTCCATATTAAGACATTAACATAAACATCAATTATAAAAATCAACTTTCTTTTAATGTCTGTTAATGAAATAGGTTTGAAGTAGTTTGTTAATTAATTGGATTGGAATTACAGTTATCTATGCTTATGCTTTGTTCCAAAATTGAATGTTCTCGACAGAATAACCAATTTAACCAACATCACCAGGAAACTCAAATAGTGGTTGCTGGTGGGGGCTACCTCGTCCTCTGGATAGTTTCAATGATGTTCCCTTGCATATTAGGGTTATGTCCAAATGTCATAATTCTAAAAACAACAATTCTGATAAATGTAATAATTCTTAAAAGACTGAAAATGTTTTGTTTTTTTAGAAATGATGTAATTGTCCTGTCATTATAAGTGAAGGGAGGTAACTACAATTAATTGGGTATATATTTAGGAGTTACCTCCCATGAACTGGCACACTATGACTATGTAATGAAAGTTAATAATGTAACAATATAATATAACTACTTACTACTACCAGTTTATATAAACTAATCTGTGAGATCTATATCAGTGGAAGCAAATCTTAAACATGTTACCATAGACATACTATTAAAGCTTTCTTAGTCAAAGAGGAATTATGCAACAGCTAACTCTGTCTATTGTAGTTCGTTTTTCTGGCTTTGAATGTTACCCAAATGATTATTTAGATATTCATTCAAATAACAAGCTCATAATCAACTCTCTAGATCATTGGATTGCTTAGATGTTGAGTGGATTTAACAGATAATGCCCGCCACATACTCATTAAACTGTAATATGGCGGTACTCATATCGAGACTTTGTTTAATATCTTAGCAATGATACTATCAAGAATATGAACTCTCATTTTACAATAAACGGACATAAATTAGGCTATTTCTTGTCTAAACTTAAAACATTCATAACTTTGTTGAGAATTTTATACACATTCATGTATATATTATCTGAACTATTATAGCAAGAACGGTCAGCTCTTCATAAAAATCATGTATAAGGCATCTTTAATTTCAAAATATCTAAGGAAAGAAAATAAATCAATGTAAGATCTCTAGAACTTGATGTCCAAACTTATTCTTCATGCCTTCAAAAGATACTTTTTTATATTTTCACACGCTTAGCTTACATTTAACCAAAAAGGATTGAATTCTGTAAAAATAAATTCAACTGCTACAAGTCTAGTTTTTTTTTTAAAGTGACCAATGATCACGAATCACTATAATTTAATGTAACTTTAAAACAATTTATAAAGTCTTTATCAATAAACGAACAGATATCTTCCAAAACATGAAAGACGCTATGACTTGCGGTTAAAATGGGTGTTTTTTTTTTTCAAAAGATCATAGACAAAATTATTTATCGAGACAGAGAGAGAAATGGGGTTTAACATCCACTCAACACAAACTAGGTCATTTCAGGACTAACATATGGTCAATTTTATTTCAATAATTCGCTTGCGGGAGGGATCTTTGGCAGTGGGGGGAACTAGTGGACCTGGAGAAAACCCACGTCCATTTTGTATACCAATGTGTAAATGGTTGGGAGATGAATTCATATAACCTCTGGATTGTTTTCAAATCCCACAATTATATATTTTACTTATGTAAATATTTATTAAGTAAAAAATAAAATGGGTGGACCTCGATTTTTCGTTCCCTCCTAAAGACAATAGGCCACACTTTCTCTATGAGAACCAGACTTGAGGATTTTTCTGGCACAACTGCTTGACCATTGCTGTACTACATAAAACGAAAGAGAATGTTAGCAATCAATGAGGGCTATGAACAGTGCTGTGGTGATGAAGAGAACATTTTTATAGGGGACATAAATTTGCATTGGATAGCGTTCATCGTGTTTGGGAAAAATATCTGTTCGAGTTTAACAATGTCATAGCTCTAAGTAATAAATAATAAATATCATAGCCTCTTTTAAACTCTGTGAGCTTCGAAACACCTCCAATCACCATGGATATCATAATGGTTACTATAGAAACACGGTTGTCAAGGCAACACTATGTACATAACCACCACACAAAATAGTTCTTTTAAAAAAATATCACCTTGGTAACCGGAGAGAAATGGTATTTATTTCATTAACCACTGCAAGACTATTTGAATTAACAGTATTGAAGCCAACATTATCCAGTCTCTTCCGAAGCCTGGTTGGTTATTATTGTTTTCATTGGCTTGTTGGAGGGTAAAGACTTGACGTTGAAGCGTTTTTAATGACCCATTGACCTCTTCCTGCATTTTCATCATTGGTTCAACTAATTTTTTATAACTGTCTTCATTCAGACGTAACTTTCCGTTAGCTAAACTCGATTGGCGTAAAGCTGTTGCTGAAAAAGAAATAAAAACATAAATAAGAATTTTCCATTGAAGAAGTGTGAATTTAATAAATGAAATTGGGCCAATATATAAAGATGGATATACACCATGCAAGGAGCTATGATGAGGAAAGTTTGCCAAGACAACACCATTTTTTGCCTAATGTACATCTAACGAGGGTTCTTTTAATGCTCGCCAACATGGACGCTGTTCCTATTCAGTCATTCTTTCGTGCACCATTGACTACCAAAAACCCCTAAATACAGTACAGCATGATCGGCCAATGGTGAAAATGAAATGAAATGGGGTTTAACATCCTACTGTTCTGCTGCGACTGTGCTAATGAAGACGGGCATACACCATACAATTTTGCCCGGGCCAAGTCTTCTTACTTCAAATTCCAACTGCAAAGGGATCTTTTATGTGCATGCAAATATATACACGAGACCTCGGTTTTTCATCCCATCTGAATGACTAGACAACTGCTTGTAAGGCCCTCCAATACCAAAGAGGAAACGAAGTCAGAAAATCGCGATGAACTTCTTAGACAATGCTGGGATCGAAAACGCGACATCAAGGCTAGCGAGCCAGCATCTTACCCACTTAGCCACTGTGACCCCCATTATATATGCTATTAACCTACTTCTTTATTTTACGACAGAACACAATATCAAAAGCCAAAGATCCTGTTCCAAAATATCCAGGAAAATCCCTCAGAATAAACAGGTTTTTTTATGTTTTAAAACCATAATTTTCATGATTTAAAAAAAATAAGAAAAAAAACTCTACCAATATAGAAAAAAAAACCCACCCGAAAAATGTATTCCCTAATAAAAATTAAAATTATCCATACATATACATATCAGGGTTTCTGTGCTAAAAAGTGGGAAAAAATAAAGAAAGGACAAAAACTGCAGTAGGCCTATATAGATGTATGATAGCAACCATCTACAACAGTAGGCCTATAGTAAACATTGACATATATATATATATACAGCAGAAGGCCTATAGTAAACATTGATAGATATATACTGCAGTCTATGTCGTACACAACACTATAAACCTCAGAATGCCTCGTTCGGCATTTCTGTCCAAACGAGGTAAAAAAAATGCCTCGTTGTCTGCAGTTCCAACACGAGGTTTTTTAAATTGCCCTTCTTTTGGAACAAGGTATTTTGTTCAGAGCGAGGCTTGGTAAAATGCCTCGTTTACTAAACGTGGTTTTTTCAAGATAGTTATTAGCGGTATATCGGCCAATTTGTAAAAATTAAAATTTATGTTATTTAATACGAAAATAAAACCAGTTCAAACTATATTATTATCAGAGAAATTGACAAGACAAGAATACACGCCATCAGTGGAGGTGTAAAACTATTGCAGACACATAACTACCTTGATTGATTTATTGCCCCAATCAGTATAGGTGTTAAGAAACAACTGTGTTGTGACATTTTATTGGGGGCAATCAATTAATCAAGGTATAACTGTGTGTCTGCAATTGTTTTACACCTCCACTGATGGCGTGTATTCTTGTCTTGTCAATTTCTCTGATAATAATATAGTTTGAACTGGTTTTATTTTCGTATTAAATAACATAAATTTTAATTTTTACAAATTGGCGGATATACCGCTAATAACTATCTTGAAAAAACCACGTTTAGTAAACGAGGCATTTTACCAAGCCTCGTTCTGAACAAAATACCTCGTTCCCAAGAAAAGGGCAATTTAAAAAACCTCGTGTTGGAACTGCAGACAACGAGGCATTTTCTTTACCTCGTTTGGACAGAAATGCCGAACGAGGCATTCTGAGGTTTATAGTGCAACAAACAATCCAGAATGATAAAACAAGAAATTAATGTGAAATAGAGCTTAACGCATCATCCAAACAATACACAGGTCATGCTGAGACTAAGATATGGTAATCTGACTCACTAATCAAGGATTATTCAGAGCAGTTTCCCCTTGTCAAATGTGTAGGAAGGAGCGTCTAGGTGCGTGGATGGGACAAAAAAAAATAATCAAGTTCCAGAGTCTATAAAGTACCCTCTTTGTCTGGACAAAACGTCACTCGTAGCATACTTCATAGCTCATACCCATCCTCATTAACCGAGTTTGTCAACAGAAGTAAAATGTTAAACAACCATGTATACTTGGTTGGATGTTACGAAAAAATGAGGTCCAGATTACACATTGGCATGCACGTATAAGATCCGTTGACAGTTGGAATTCAATATAACTGTAGGCCATAGTGTCATATAGTTAATATTACATGTAGTTCTTTCCAACAATATTTGGGGGGAGGGGTTGGGATGGCCTAGTGGTCTAGAGTGCCGCACTTCGACCTCTTGCTGGCCGGTCACCTCTGGCTTGCGGCTGTGGTTTCGATCCCTGGTGTGAGCGTATGTGGCATGGAGATAGGGGCGCCATTCTCAATCTCGTTGGTTTCGTCTGGGCACTCCGGTTTCCTCCCACTACTAAAGACCCCTACGTGCAAGCAAATTATTGAAATAAAATTAAAAACCATATGTTAGTCCCAAAATGACCTAATTTATATCGAGTGGACATTAAACACCATTTCTCTCTCTCTCTTTCCAACAATATTGGAGTTAATTCCCGTTTGCTTTGTATGAGTTATATACCCATTATCAATAAATGACCTGTGACATTAATTTCTTGTTTTGAAGTAAAAAAAAATATCTACAAACACAAAGAAATGAAATATATTTCTAAACTAAACACAAGCTATGGGACTTTTCAGTTTGCTAGCTCTCGTCAAGAAACATTTTACTTTAAAAAGTTTTAATAAGAAAAATTTACATTGAAAATAGCTCGATTATTTCCACAGCCACGAAGACATGCTTTCCCCCATCATTCCATGGAATAAGACAGTTTGGAAAATTTGAGTTCCAAAAAATGCCAATAAAAGCACTAAAAGGATTTAACATATTTCTTGCAAATAAAATTCATACCTATCCTATTAGTCAGCTACCAAACTGAAAATCATGCAGTTAAAATTATTACTAAACAAAATTATTATTAAGCTTACTGAAAACTGAAATTCATGCAATGTTATTAGTTGAAAGGTCATTATGGGAGATTAGATATAGAGCTGGTCATTCACATCATAACAGTTAAAAACTAGATAACATTATGGGAATTCTGAACCGAGATATTAGCTTTTGAATTTAAGGTCTAGCCCTGATCATCATCACTAAAGTCTGTATGTGAAAAACCATACTCCCGATTATCCATTTCTGGATTAAATCATGAGCAGCAAATCAAATTCAAATCCAATAAATATAGCAGGTTAGCGATGACATTGAGAGTTAATTATGGACTGGATAAGTTAATTAATGTCTAATAAATAATTTAGATAACATTTCAGGCTTAAAGAAAGATCTGTATTAGGCAGATTTAGCTCTTGTATCATGTATGTTAAATAAGAGTTTTTACAACAAGTGACTGACCAAATACCGGAACCTAAAAGATTTAATTTTAAAAACTTCTCTAATGAATACATGACTAGCATGATTTCTGTATTTCAATAATTCGCTTGTTTTTCATTGGAAGGAAAGTGCATAACTAATTAACCAAATAACTTTTAAATAAACAGTTGAACAAGCTCAACCTATTTGAGGCCTAAGACATCAAAAATGTGTTGAAATTGTTTCTAGAAATCAAATAACAGAATTTTTGTGGTAGTCAACTAAACAAATATACTAACACACAGAGGGCTGAGGAAATAAATATTCTGAAAAAACAAATTTTAATCCCTCACTACAAAGATTTCTTTTGACTATCCAGCCAATTTTTGAAATAATTACATATAAAGTTCTTTTCAAAACCAAACATAACGCTAACGCTACAATATACGTCCACATTCCCGCTTTGATTGATATGGTACTTTGTCAAGAAGACTAGGCGTTTGGTTTGTTTAGCGTTGAGCGTCTTGCATCAACATCAATAGTTGTCGTCCTTAGACTATAAGGAATACCAAGATAATCCATTCAGAATTGTGGCTTTCAGACGCTGAAGGCAAAAAGTGGGCGTGGCTCTGCCCCTGGGGGTCGGGACATTCACCAAAATCGGGCTATAAGGAATGCATATGCCAAGTTTAAAGACGATCCATTAACAATCGTGGCATGTAGGCAACACACACAGACACGAAGTAAAAATGGGTACGGTTCTGCCCCTGGGGGTTGGTCAATCACCAAAAAACAATAGGGGTCATCCTTAGGGTATACGGAATAGGTATGCAAAGTTTTAAAAGGATATGTTAAGAATTGCATTCTGTAGGCGAACACAAGACACACAAACATTGGGCGTGGCTCTGTTCCAGGGTGTTGGGCATGCACCAAAAAACAATAGTGGTCAGTCTTAGGGTGAAATGAATAAGTATAAAAAAGTTTTCATGACGATCGATTAAGAATTGTGGCCTGTAGGCGTCACAAAGACACACAAAAAGAAAATGGGCGTGGCACTGACCCTGGGGGTTGGGCATGCATCTCAAACGATAGGATGTTCCTTGGTGTACGAAGAATAAGTATGCAAAGTTTCAAGATGATACATTAAGAAATGCAGTCTGTAGAGAAACAAATACTAGAAATGGGCGTGGCTCTGCCCCTGGGGGTCGGGCATGCACCAAAAACAATAGGGATCATCCTTAGGGTGTAATGAATATGTATGTGAAGTTTCGAGATGATCGATTAAGAATTGTGGTCTGTAGGCGACACACAGACATACAAAAAGAAAATGGGTGTGGCTCTGTCCCTGGGGGTTGGGCATGCGCCCCAAATGATAGGATGTTTCTTATGGTACAAAGAATATGTATGCAAAGTTTCAAGATTATACATTAAGAAATGTGACCTGTAGACGACAAACAAACAAATACTAGAAATGGGCGTGGCTCTGCCCCTGGGGGTCGGGCATGCACCAAAAAAACCAGGGATCATCCTTAGGGTGTAAGGAATATGTATGTAAGGTTTCAAGATGATCGATTAAGAATTGTGGTCTGTAGGTGACAAACAGACATACAAAAAGAAAATGGGCGTGGCTCTGCCCCTGGGGGTTGGGCATGCACCCCAAATGATAGGGATGTTCCTTATCTTACAAAGAATAGATGTGCAACGTTTCAAGATTAAATGTTAAGAAATGTGGCCTGTAGACGACAAACAAACAAATACTAGAAAAGGGCGTGGCTCTGCCCCTGGGGGTCGGGCATGCACCAAAAACAATAGGGATCATCCTTAGGGTATAAGGAGTAAGTATACAGAGTTTGAAGAAAATCCATTAAGAATTGTGCCCTGTAGGCGAACCACAGACACACACACATACATACATACATACATACATACACACACACACACACACACAGACAGGGGTGACGGCATAATACGTCCACATTATGAATGTGGACGTATAAAAATACTTTTTGTTTTTTTTGCACGATTAACGTTTACGCAAGAAAGAGGTTAAAAGTAGCAGATGCTGGTAGTCTCAAACTCCTTCATTATCATTGCATTTTTTTTAGTTACAGATGCATTATGTAATATTTAGATAAAAAGCTGGCCGTTCTTGCAATAGTAGTTCAAAAATAGATCATACAAAATATAAATATTGAAAATTTTCTTCAAATTACTGTATTCTGAGCTAAGTTATCGCTGTTTGAAATTTTAACAAGATAGATTGTTTATTATCGTAGCAATGGTACTTGTTATTCAAGACTCGGCCTTGATTCACCATTTGTAAATGAAATCATTGAATGACAACCATGCTTCAATCCGTTTAAACTTCTGCCACCCTATATACGCTTGCCATGTGAATAAATGTCTAAATAATATTTTATATAAGTTTTGAATCTAGAAAAGAAGTGACCTGACCATAGGGAGATTTAGCTCTTAAATAATGCACCTTTAAAATGTTTTATTGTATTTTGAAGGCTATCTCAAAACACATGCACTTCAATATTACTTCCAGACTTCTGCACCCAGATTAAAGCCACACTCAATCATTTTCCCCAGTTAAGCCAATAAGTGTCTGGATATCTACTCCCAGATTTAATTAAGCTAAGCACAGACTTGTTATTGTTAGCTAGCTGCATTGTAAATAACATCAAACCTACTTGACTGTCCCAATAAAATTCATCTCTGCCTTTTCCCTTTGTATGTATTTGACTATTGAGCAGAAATATACAGAAGCCTGATGCAGTGAGAAAACTGTGAGATGAATATTGCATGATAAATCTCAAAGGTTTTTCGCAGTTCAAGCTGGGTTACAAACCAGAGGCATTCTCGTTTAAAGGCCAGGCCCTGTGTTCACAAAGCATTCCCAGACTTCAGTTGAGAATTTACTCAACTTTCAATCGCTGTTTATGAGAAACACAAAACTTTGCACATCGTTTCTTCTTGATGTATTTGATACTTTACAACAAGTTAAAATAAGGCAAACAATTTTAATTTAATTCTTAACTTAAGCCTGAGAATGTTTTGTGAAACCAGGGTCAGATCCCTCACCCTTTCGACCACCTACTTCATTAGAAGATATTATACATCTTCTGTCAAAGTAGTTCCAAAATGGCAGTTGAGTGACAGAGGAAAAAGGCCAAGATGTGGAAATAAAGACTGTTTTCATATTTAATCCTGAGTTTAAATTCAACAAATACACTTACTTGCTGTTTCTGATGAATCACTGTCATGAATTAATTCTGGATCTGGAGTCGAACTTCCACTTTCCTTCCGAATTTTACCAGTACATCTTTGTGACCGTGCCAAAGCTACATTACGAAAAACTTTTTTTTTCTCCTGTTCCTGACTAGTTATACTCATAGTTCGTACGACAGGTGTTTTATGTCGGGTGTGCGTCTGGATGATAAATTCCTGTTCATATTGTAGCAGATCATTGATTGGATCCCAGGGTCGCAAACTGAAAGTAGAAAGAAAATAAGAGTTTTAACATCCCACAAATGGTGAGAGAGAGAAATGGGGTTTAACGTCCACTCAACACAACTAGGACATTTCAGTACTAAGTTTTGCTTCAATTCTAATTCACTAATTCGTTTGTAGTGGTCTTAAGTAGCTAATTCACTAATTCGCTTGTGTGTAGTGGTCTTAAGTAGTGGGAGAAAACCGGAAAACCCGGAGTAAACCAACGAAGTTGGACAGGCGACCCTACTCCTTGTCATGTTCAACCAGAGATTCGAAATCACGACAGTTGACTTATGATACAGCGCACATGCTAACCATTCAGCCATTCAACCCTCCCATAACAGATTGAAACTTGGGAGTAGCAAATTATGTTGCTACAGAATAACATGTGTCTGTCTCTCTGTCTGGATTATCTTGCCTCCAAGATGCAAGACACTTCAAAAGGAGATTAAAGTCTAGATTTTGTGCAGTACAACTAACAAATCTTTTTTCAAGGATTATAAATACCCACTTACTCCACATATTTATATAACCAATCACCAGTCAATAAATCTCTTTCAAAATATTTCGGCACCCATTCCATCATCTTAGCTTTCCTTTCCCGTGCCTCATAACGCTGTTTCTCTTCCAGTAAATGTTTTTCATCGGTTGCTCCGTGCATATCACAATTACTGATGGCCTCGGACACACGCCGCCATAACCTTCAAAAAAAATTTATTTATCTTAATTGGTGTGACTAGTTATTTGAGTGTAGAGAAAGAGAGAGAGAGAGAGAGAGAGAGAGAGAGAGGGGGTGTGTTAATGTCCACTCAAGACAATCTAGGTCATATGGTTAAATTTTAATTTGCTTGTGCAGTAGGGTTTTAGCAGTGGGAGGAAAGCATTGTCCCAGAGAAATACCACAAGGTTGCGCAGGCAACTCTACTCCGTGTCACATACAAGCAAGAAATCAAAACCATGGCACTCGAGGTGCACACTTCAACCATTTGGTCTCCCAACCTCCCTGCCAGGTTGTTCAGAGAGAGAGAGAGAAATGGGGTTTAACGTCCACTCGACACAAACTAGGTCATTCTGGGACCAACATATGGTTTCATTCTATTTCAATAATTCGCTTGCGCGTAGGGGTCTTTAGCAGTGGGAGGAAACCTGAGTGCCCGGAGGAAACCCACGAGGTTGAGAAGGCGCCCCTATCTCCATGCCACATACGCTCACACCAGGGCTCGAAACCGCAGCCGCAAGCCAGAGGTGACCGGCCAGCTAGAGGTCTAAGCGCGGCACTCTAGACCACTAGGCCATCCCAACCCCCCGCCAGGTTGTTCAGAGACTTTCATCATTTGGTTCTTGTCATTAATGAATCACGCCAGGTTATCAGTTCATGGTGATCAGGTAATGAGAATACTGGTCTTGTCACCTGAATGGGAATGAAAGTTGCTGGTCTGGTCATAACTCTCCAGCTGTATTTACATCTCAACGTAAGTGAGTAAATCAAATGAGACCATAAGCCAGGGGCGTAAAAATCCACTAGCCCGACGCCCAGGGCATCCAAAAATAAATTACGGGCTAGTGACCTATTTTGCCGTACTAGTCCTGGACTAGTGCCATCACTTATTTGTGACGATATAGATAAATAAACTGTAAAACATCCCACATTTATTTCTCAAATTCCAAGGTCAGTCATAGTAATAGATTTTCTGTAGTAAAACTTAAAACTGTATGGACATTTTTTGTACTACTCTTATTCATTCATTCTTGACATTTTCATTTCTCCATCTTGCACGCTTTGACAGGTCACGTATAAACCAGTTGAAATCAGGTCGATTTAAAAACTTTAGATTAGTTCTGACATAAATATTTGAAAGCATACCTTTGTATTTTCAAACACAAGATAATTTTGATTATTTAACATGTCAAGTATTTCCAAAGAATTTACTACACGTGTTCATTACACACACGCCATGCCGAATGGTTCCAGTGACCTGTGTGTCATCAACTCTGACCCTATCGACATGCAGCATGGCACTCACTACTTAGTAATAATATAAACAATTTTACTATCATGTCTATTTCAATACTATATTAGCAAATCAAACTGATTTGTTTCGTTTTAAGATTCTTTACAGAGTGACCAGATAAATAAATACGGCAAAACAATTAATTTGTCAATTAGTCAAGGCGTTCTCGGGTTTTGCGTAAACAAATCTTCGAGCGGGAATTTAAGGACGTTAATTTACCGAGATATATTACAAATGACATGTGCTATATGAAGTATTTATATGGTCTTTAGTGACAGAAAACATTGCTGTGGCTACCATTCCTGGATTTGAAGGTCAGACATGATATGAAATGAATATCAATTTGTACATTTTTTTAACCGTTTCACCAGTGCAACCGAACCGTGACCGGTTAACTGTGTAGCCCTTTACTTTGTCGAACTATGGACTAGTGGATATTAATGTCTGGCTAGTGCCTGACTGCAGACTACTAGCCCGGGGCTAGTGGATTAAAAATTTTTTTTACGCCCCTGCCATAAGCACAAGGTCTCTGTATTAATACTGGGTACTGTCAGTAGTCACGATATACAGTAGAATCTGTATGAGCAGCCACTCCTATTCAGCGACATCTCCTTGTAAGCAGTCACAATAAATTCCTACTGTAAAAATTCTATTGTTTCATCTCTTAATTCAACGGTCACTCCTCTAACACGGCCAGCGGTCACTATTTCGCTAATAAATTTATCAAAACATCGCCCATTCAACGGCCATTGTTGAATGATACCATCTTGTCGTTCTTCCTAACACCCCCACTAATCCCATGTTGTTGAAAAGACATTTTTGGTGCCTACTATAATATTACATACAGAGTTACACCCCCTGTGAATCTGTGGCAATATCAGCAATGTTCATTTTGTTCAAGCGCCTTTTTCATAAAATAAAATCAATTCATCGATTTTATTCACAAAAATGGATAAATATTATCGAATGCATCACAATGAAAGACAGTAGTATTGAAGTTTGGTACAAAATGACAAGTTTACAGAAGACATGTTTGAGATTCAGCGACGGCCAAATTTACTGATGCAACAAGAATTGGTCTTTGCTTCCAATGAATTCAAGCGTAATATTAATTGATATCAGCACAAAAAACACGAGATGTTATTAAGAGGCCATTCCCGTTAACCAGTCAATCGTAAAAATTCCCTTGGGTCGCTGCTTAGTGCAGAGTCTACTTTAATTCAGGTGCTACGATATGATTTCTATCATCTTTCATAGCCAGGTCAATATTTAGCAAGAAAACAACAAGATAAAAGAATAATCAAATATTTTTAGTCCTGTAGATGTCGAAGAAATGAAACTGTTCTATATTACGATATTGATATGGATCAAAATAAAGACCAACACAATATAAGAGTGTTTGTGTACCTATGGATAATGTGTGACGTGGATAATTTAGAGTGACAGGTTACTTATAGAAGTGACAAAAAACCAAAAAATAAAGAATAGTGATACATCGATTCGTGAGAAGATGAATCGAGATGAGAGAGAGAAATGGGGTTTAACGTCCACTCGACACAAACTAGGTCATTTCGGGACTAACAAATGGTTTTAATTTCATTTCAATAATTCGCTTGCATGTAGGGGTCTTTGGCAGTGGGAAGAAACCATAGTACCCGGAGAAAACCCACAAGGGTGGAAGATGGATCGAGATACATAGATTCATGGGTATCCCGTGCCAGCACTACTCTGACAAGTGGTTTTGGTATCATCATTACGTATTGATAGTTGTATGTAAGCAAATATATATTTACCTCTCAGATTCAAATGATTCCTGTATTTCTAACGGTACTGTGTATCGTTTTAACCGGGATGACTTAACTTCTTTATTTACAACAAAAAATTGCGAACTTTCCTGTAAAATAAACAAATTATTCAATTGTATTTCACAAAGAAATGAAATGATGTTAAACGTCCATTTGACATTCTTATTTCAATAATTCACTTTCGATCTGGTGTCTTTCGCATTGCGAGGAAACTGGAGGACCCGGAGAAAAACTATGAGGTTGGACAGGTGATCCTACTTGACCAATTTTGGATCAATTTTATTTCAATAATTCACTTGCACGCTTGTGTGTTTAGCAGTTCCAGGAAACCTGAGGACTCCGAAAAAACCCATGAGGTTGGACAGGTGACTCTACTCCTCGTCACGTACAAGCGGGAAATCGAAACCACTCCCACTTATCCCAATGTCAGATCTTATGATGTATTAACCAATCGACCCCATCCCCACCATTGTGAGCAACTAGAACCTCTGTTAACAATTTGATCGATCACCACTGATTAAGTTTTTGTTATGTCAGTGAAAGGGTTATTGAATTCAGTTTATACTTACTCCAGTCATTTTATCTTTTATATATATTTCTTGATCCCAGTGTCCATCTATATTACATAGTGTGTCTGTTCCTACCTTTATTTTACCACTCACTTTATTACTAGCTTCACCACTTCCTAAAAACGGCTAAAATATACAAAATATACAATTTATAGTGGACTGTATTCACAGAGATATACATTGTATAGATTGTATACATAGAGAGATACACACTATATAGTTTATAGTAGATTGTATTTGGAGAGAGATGCACAATATACAATGTATAGATGACTGTATTCGGAGATATACAAAATGTATAGTTGACTGTTTTCAGAGAAGAATACACAATACACACTGTATATTGGTAAACTATATACAGAGATGGCTACACAATATACACAACCACATACAGACTGTATAGTGAGATCCACAATTACTCCACTGTACAGAAGAATATATACAGAAAGAGGTACACAATATACACCATGGGTTCCACGTCGGCCGAGGGCTATGGAAAATGACTGTAGCTAGATCTGACCCATTGATCATTTTGCAAGCTGGAAAAATAGCCTTTTTTTCAAACCCAAATGTTCAAACATGGCTACAATTGACATCCACTTTGTAGCAATAAAATTGTACACCCAGTGCAGAATAATGCGCACGTAAAGATAAAAGAAGCTACATAATCTCATGATGTTTATAGAGTCGTCTACATAGTTGTCAGTAGATTATACAGGGCTTTGTGTTGATAATTAATGATGATTGTCTTGTAGTAGAACAATAAAAGTTAATTGATATTTGGGAATGCTACACCGTATAGTCAACTGTATTCAGAGAAATATAAAATATACACTATATAGGAGACTGTATTCAGAGATAGACTGTATATAGAGCGCAAGAGAGAGTCTAAACACATAAATTAGCATGAGTGAAAGGATCTGTTATCAAAAAGCCCACGATTTAAATAGGAAAATAGTCTCTTTTCAGTGTTTTAAATTGATAGAAATAAACTATACCTTTAGTTTAAATTCCAGATCACATCTGTAACCTGTTTTAGGACAATTAATGGTGATTTTTCCTCCCATCTCCATGGTTAATGTTCCGATCAGAATACCTATAATAACAACAAACACAATCTTTTACAGGCAGTTAGTAATGGGATAGAGCAGTGGTTCTCAACCAGTGTGCTGCAAAAACTTCCCAAGTGTGCCGCAAAATTTTGAACGGCACACCAAGAAAATGCGAAAAACCAAAAATTGAGTTAGTCGGTGTGTCTATTAATAATTTGTCTACGATTGTATGCCATCTATGTCTTGCTATTTTTCCTAAATAATATTCTTGGGCCAGGTGTGCCGCTATTTTTTCATGTGTCCCATGGTGTGCCGTTGGCACACAAAGGTTGAGAACCACTGGGATAGAGCAACAAACACTGGCTCGCTAGTCTGCACTGGTCGAGAAAGTTCATTGGGATTTTCCGACCTGGATTCCCCACATGTTAGTCAATCCTCCCCTTCTCTCTCTTTCTCATTCTCTCTTAAAGATACATTATGGGAGATTTTTACAAGGAGTTAGCCATTCTTGCTATAACAGTTCAAAAATAGATGCTCAAACAAGAATATATTGAAAATTTCAGTCAAATTACTTTATCCTGAACAAAGTTGTTACCACTATAATTTTTTACTAGAAATAGTAGTTAAATTTCATCGACACCGTTTTCCCATTATGGCCGATTGTTGATTGACAGGCGTTAACTCCACCTATATAGTCTCGATTATCAAGTAATGTTTACACTGACTAGTACCGATAGCGTATTCGGTTTGAGACAGGACTGCAATTCAATTCGTATACATTTATTTTTTACTATAAATTAGAATTAAGACTTTTAATATATAGATAAGAAGAGAAAGTCTGCGATAGGATATTAAAGTTTGAAAGGAATGGGCCAAATCAACGAGGCAGTATTGTAAATAAATTATAATAAATAGCCGACTTCTTGCGTTGCCTGCGTGTACTCTTTTGTACTTCAGGTAGGCCTAAGCGACTCCCTAAGCAGACGAATAGAAAACAGTCCGGAAGTATGATGACGTCAACGTCACGGAGAAGCCCCTCCCACGACGCCATAGTGATTAAATCAGTCGACGAAATCCTGTTTTAATCCGAGCCCAATCCAAGCCATCCGTAGGTCTACAGAGTTAATTTTGGGCTTGTTATTTAAATAAAGATCTAATTTATAATTTCTATGACTTCTGAGGCCCAAAGGAAGACCGACAAAAGTCAGTTTTTGCTCTCCCATAATGTATGTTTAAATACATGAAATAATGAAATGAAATAAAATGGGGTTTTATGTCTTACTCTTCTGCTCCTATTGGGTTAATGGAGACAGGCATATGCCATTCAGTATTCCAACTGCAAAGGGATCTTTTACATGCATGTCAATGTGTACAAGAGACCTCAATTTTACAGCTGTCCTTGTCAGGCCCTCTGTCCTGATAAATTTAATGAACAAGAGTAAAGTGTACCCACTCATTGTATACAATTTGTTTCTATACCCAAAAATAAATAATAGTAGAATTCTATAAATACAACCTACCTTTACAATGTGCATATGGCATGGTTATAAAATAATCTTCACCACGTTTCAAAAACGTAAGTTTGGCAGTTCCGTCTAATATTGCTGATATAGAGTTACCTACATAAACAAATAAATATACAATTTATATGATGGGTTGCCAGACTACAAAAACCAATTGTATGATGGGTTTTCAGGCTACTAAACCAACTTAGATAATGGGTTGCCAGTCTACCAGCCTGTATGATGGGTTTTCAGGCTAATAAACCAGCTTAGATAATGGGTTGCCAGTCTACCAGCTTGTATGATGGGTTTCGAGGCTACTAAATCAGCTTAGATAGTGGGTTGCCAGTCTACCAGCTTGTATGATGGGTTTTCAGACTACTAAACCAACTTAGATAATGGATTGCCAGTCAACCAGCTTGTATGATGGGTTTCCCGGCTACAAAACCAGCTTATAAGCTGGGTTGGATGGAAAAAGTTCTATCAGTCCAGATATCTTAGATAGTAGTGTGAGTGGAATTGTAGGGGTCTTTAGCATTGGGAGGAAACTGGAGAACTGGGAGAAACCCTATGAAGGTAGACAGGCAACCCTACTCCTTGTCACATACAAGCAGGTAATTGAAACCACAGCAGTTGACTCAATGACAGACCTTGTTATTTAATGTGCATGCATTTAACCATTCAGCAACCGAACTCCCCTCCTGAAGTGTTTTGGTGAGAAACTAATGGTATGCCGTCTAATACTGTAATTTAGAAGAACGGTGTCTTACCATAGAATTTCGATTTAGCTAAAATACTTCCACTGATACTAAAACCATCACGACGATTAGATATATGAAATGCTGACACTGGGGGATGATGCGAGATCTGAAAGAAGAGAAAATAATTTCACTTACAATACCACGGACACAAGACATTTAAATCAACATTATGGACACTTAAATCAAAAATATCAACATTTTAGACATTTAACTCAAAAATATCATTACAGGCATTCAACTACAGACATTTTTGTTCAATTTTTTGTGATATTAACAAATCAAGACATCAGTAAATCTATTAGTTGCGAGGGGCAAAGTTCCCTAATCACAGCATGTTTAACAAATACAGATCTTCTAATGATCTTATTTTGAGTTCCAACTGTTCAAGGTTCTGTTCCATACACACCAATGTGTAAACAAAACCTTGGATTTCCACCCCATCCAAAGGTCATTTTGAGTTTAACATTTTTATTTGGGGGTCTTTAGCAGCGGGAGGAAACCGAAGGACCCAAGAATCTCCTGAAGTTGGTAGGGGACTCTACTTCTCGACATGTACAGACGGGAAACTCAATGACAGACCTTCTGATCCAACGTGCATGAGTTAACAAATCGGCCACCCACTGCAACCCAACCCCTCTACATCCAAAGGACTAGACACTGTTTTAGCCAGCACATCCGTCCTGCACCACTTACACGTGGTATATCATGCTTGAAAATCTTGATGAGCTTTCTCAGCCCCAACATCCAAACAGTGAAAGAAATAGACCCTTTCAAAATCTCTCACTAACTTTGTTCAATACAAGATAATGAGTTTTGTTTAATTTCATTATGAAAATAGTATTTTTAGCAATATTTTAATGGATTATTTGTTTACCTGTTCTGCTATATAAAATGTGCGACTGTTTGTTTTTGGATGACGCCAGTAACAACGAAACGTTTCTCCTATTATAGGGTTGTATGGCTTTTTTAATCCCTGTAAAACAAAACAAAAAAATTATTATTGAGACCTTTATATAATATCAGAGAGGCAAAGGAGGAAAATTCTAGAAAATAAACCAGAAACATAGACAGAGAGAGAGAAATGGGATTTAATGTCCACTTGACACAAACTAGGTCATTTTGGGGACTAACATATGTTTCAATTTTACAATAATTTACTTGCGTGTTTGGGTCTTTAGCAGTGGGAGGAAACCGGAGAAAACCCGCAAGGTTAGACAGCCGACCATACCTGGGTAACGAAACTACGCCCCCCTCCAACAAGAAACATGAACTGACTGTAAAAATCATGTGTTGCCATGCAAAGAAACATGTGAAGAGCCAACCTAAAAACGCAGGTTGATAGGCAACAAAACATAAGACAAGAACCAACCGAAAAATCATATGTAGCCAGACAACGAAACATAATACTTAAACCAAATGTAAAAGAAAACTCCTTGTTGCTTGTATTACATTTGAAGTCTGAATGAGCTTGCAAATGGATACAGATAGCAATTGGCGTCAACCAGGTTGGTGAATTTGCCCTTATGACCACTGGAATTTATATTTCATCAGCTGCTGCTAGTATGCTAATGTACTATTATTCCGAACACATCACTTTAACCTGGTATTATTTAATCTTGTGTATCTAACACTATTTTCTTTCACATTCATTTAATATCAATTCTTTGTTTAAACATTCGTAAAAATCGTTTAAAATCACCAAGAATCATGTAATTTGTACTTGTGTCCAGTTTTTAGCGGATCATTCAATTTTGATAGTAAGTGTCTAATTTAGAAGCGTTTAATTTCTCGATCAATGTTACAAAATAAACAACCGACTTGGTTATTGAAGCATAATGTTTAATTTTTGAACAGTGGTCAGGAAATTAAACACTTGTAAATTGGAAACTATGATACCTGGGTCACAGTGGCATATAAAACTGTGTCCAGTTTGTTTAGACTGATCAAACGTGAAGTGGCCCATGCAAGATAAATGGACTAAGCCTGCCAATAATATTTGTTAGAAATTAATATTCTTACTTTTGGTTTTTTATAGAAACCTGCTAAATACCACTGTACAACTGACTTCATTCTAGTAAACGGGTCCTCCTGTAATACGGCTCTAAAAATATATCAAACATATATATCAAATCACAAAACAATTCCATTAAGAGTTAGCTACTCACCAACAAATTCACATGAGTAAATACTCCAACAAAAATGAATTAAAAAAGGGTTTAAAACCCTATTATTAAAGCTCTATTATTAAACGCCCAATAGGCTGATGAAGACAGGCGTAAGCTGTGTAAT
This sequence comes from Patella ulyssiponensis, assembly GCA_963678685.1. NCBI lineage: Eukaryota > Metazoa > Mollusca > Gastropoda > Patellidae > Patella > Patella ulyssiponensis. The sequence continues at coordinate 62,374,700 of OY783231.1, read as the reverse complement.
TTGTTGTGAAAAGAAGTTCTGCATGGACAACAGTGCTACAGCATACTCTTATTTTAATTTGTAAAGGGATTTTCAATATGCTTCTTATTGTATTCATCCCATCCCACAGACAAGGCACTAATCATTTCATGGATCTCCCATCCTCCACCATTTATATGGGGAAACTATTGTAGGATATCCAGAGAAACTTTCCCCGATCAATATTGTGATCGTACATGAGACAGGCATTCCCACTGAGCCACCAGGGCACCCCCCTCCCCCCTATAACGAGCATATGATGTTTGTAGCAGAAAACTTAACCATCCATTACGCAAGATTTAGATAAAGAGCTGGCCCTTCTTGTTATAATAGATTTCAAAAATAGATTTGCAAAATGGATATATTGAAAAGGGAATCACGGTGGCTAAGTGGATAAGGCACTGGTTCGCTAGCCTGGAGGTCGGGTGTTCGATCCCTGCATTGGCCGAGAAAGTTCATCTCGATTTTTCCGACGTGATTTCCCCTTGTCAGTGATACAGAAGGAGGGCCTGACAAGGACAGCTGTCTAGTCGTTCGGATGGGATGAAAAACCGAGGTCCCGTGTACACATTGGAGTGCACGTAAAAGATCCCTTGGCAGTTGGAATTCGATGTAAGAGTAGGCCGTAGCGCCGCTGCCCGGGCAAAATTACCCTCATAGCACACTGTATGGCGTATGCCCGTCTTCCATTAGCCCAGGTTAGGTGCATAAGAGTAGGACGTTAAACCCCATTTCATTTCATTTCATTTCATATATTGAAAAATTTCATTCAAATTACTTTCTTCTGAGCGAAAATATCAGCCTTTGAAGGTTTGACAAGATGTGTGCATTAACTACCACACTGATTGTTCCAACCTTAGCCTCACTTCACCATTTTTAGATTAAATCAAAATATGGCTGAATCATTCTAATCTACGTAAAATCAGACCTATCCGATGCAATCGAGTCTTGTTTACGGTCTTTTCATGTTAATAAATGTCTAATTAATCCATTTATCGATTCAATTAATTTTAAAAAAAATATTTAAATCTGCTAAATATAACAGGCTAACGATGGCATCAATAGTTGATTGTGATCTTGTTAATAAATGTATATACTTAATAATTCAGATAACATTTCAGACCTAAAGGAAGACCTGCAATAGGCAGATTCAGCTTTTGCAATGTAGAGATACATTAAGGGAGATTAGATAAAGAGTTGGCAGTTCTCACTATAATAGTTAAAAACTAGATAATGTAAAGGTAATTTGCCGAAAATTTCAGTCACATTGTGATCCACTATGAACCAAGATATTGGCTGTGGAAACTTCTGCCTAGCCTCGATCATCATTACTAAAGTCAGTACGATAAAAAGCATAGTCTCGATTTAATTATCAATGAGCTTTATGCAGCATATAGGATTCTAATCCCATCGATATCAAATGCTGGCATTGACATTGAGAGTTGATTGTGGTCTTGTATTAATAAATGTCTAATTAATAATTTAGATAACATTTCAGGCCTAAAGAAAGACCTGTAATAGACAGATTTAGCTCTTGTATCATGTATGTTTATGTATTAATACTGATTTTATAATTCGTTAATATAACTTACTCCGATAACATATCAGCATGATAATAATAATCTGTTAATTTATCAAGAAAAGATCGTGGTTCTAGAATAAACGTTGGTAAAACCACTTTGGAAAGATCCATACCAGGACGAACCTAGAAAATAAAAAACATTAAAATTTAATATACTTGACCAGAGAACTGTTTTAATGGCATTTAGTAATTGAACTAGAGTGTACAGAGTATAGAGACTAGAGAAAGATTCACCAGGACGAAACTAGGAAACAAAAAACATTAAAATTTTTAATATAATTGACTAGAGAAAGATCCATACCATGACAACCCTAGAAAATATGAAATGAATTGAAATGGGTTGAACGCCCTACTGTTCTGCTCTGACTTGGCTAATGAAGATGGACACCCCTCATGCAGTGTGCTATGAGGGGAATTTTACACTGTCAAGAACCTTTAAGTGCATGCCAATAGTCTCATCCTCTTAACTATACATTGCCAGGATTAAATTGGATAATCAGATAATTAGAGATTAGACTCTCCATGAGAATAGGGCATGAAAGGAGCATCATTGACATTAGAAATACAAAATCTGTACATATAGCCATAAAAACTGTATTTCCCAAACCATGTATTATTCTACTCCAGATATATTTGTGATATTTCATTTTTTAAATTTGAAGTTAATTAATAAATCCAACCTGTTTAACTAGGGTCCATATTAAACTTTTATTTTCTTCATTAACTTCTTCTGTTTGACATTCATCACCTTGCTGGAAATAAAAGAAACATTACATGAACAATTGTTAGTCTGAAACGTTCTAAACTGACAGAATTCTGGCTTCTCAAAGAAACATCCAATCAGGTAACCGGCTGCGGCAACAATGACAAGGTTAGCGACAAATAGATATATTATCTCAACCAATCGCAATCTGATTAAAACACAGATCCCATTTCGTTTCATTTTTTTATAGTTCAAAATTTCATTTTACTTGTCTTTACTACATTAGGATCTGGAAAAGTTGTTATATAACCCATGTTCTGTTTGCTGTGAGGGATTAGCCAAAGAAAGGGTCTGGAGCGGCAATGTCTTGGCATGAGGCGGACAGAACTGTAGGTATTCCCCACAAGAAACATCAACACTGATTGGTCAATCAATTGTCTGCCGTCATGGGGTCAGGAGCCCTTCATATGACTTCTGACGCGACCTCTCACTACAACCTGTCAGACCTTCATCTAGAAATATAAATCTGTATTTTAATCAGATTGGTTAAATCCCACTTCCTACCAAAAACCTGTCTAGTCCTGTCATTACTACAATTACATTACCTGTCCCAATTCTTCTTTGTCGTTTTCTATATACTGTGTTTCCATTGGTTTAATGTTGGTACTGAATGATTTCTCATCCTCTTCGTCTGATCCACTTGATTCTGATTCTGTTTTAATTTCTTCACGATCTGTTTTACAATCTTCATCTAAACCTGCAATATAATGATGGAGTGAAAAAGCTGTTAAAAATGATTCGCTTTAATTTCTTCACATTTAAAATGAAATGGGGTTTACAGTACTACTATTCTACAAGGCTAATAAAAAAATGGCAAAAGCTATACAGTGGGCTATGAGGCACATTTTGCCTAGAAAGCAGCACTACGACCTACTCAACTGTCAAGGATTCTTATACATGCAGGCCACTGTGCACACACGACATACATTTTTCATTCCATCCAAATGATTGATGAATGAAATGAAATGGCGTTTAACTTCCCACTGTGCTATGATGGAAATTTCGTCTGGGCCTACTCTTATATCGAATTCCAACTGCCAAAGGATCTTTTACGTGCACATCAATGTATATATACGACCTTGGTTTTTCGTCCAATCACCCGACCTCCAGGCTAGCAAGCCAGCCACTAACTCACTTAGCCACCTTGGCTCTAACTGATCAATGAGTCCGTAAAGTGAGCAATAACCAGATCTACTAAACATTTTACAAACCTTGACCCTCGAAATGTTTTTCACAATCAGATTCGTTAAGTTCTGTTGGTGATTGGAACGATGGAGTTTCTAACGTTTCAGCTAGAGCACCGGAACTCAATTCTCGTTCTTTTGTCATCGATCTCATTAATAAACTCGTACATCTTAATGCTAACTCTAACGCATCCATCCAACATTTTCCTGAAATACGAAATGAATATGAAGTGACATGAATTGAAATGGGGTTTAACATCCTACTTTTTTGCACCCAATGGGCTAATGAAGACAGATACAACTACCAACATACATGATGAAACAAATATACATCCACTCAGAGCATTCCAAAACTACAATCAAGCATCTCCTCAGAGCGTTCCAGATCCACAATAATGCATTCCTTCAGAGTGTTGCAGATCCACAACTGAGCAGCCCCTCAGAGCTTTCCAGATCCACAATAATGCATTCCTTCAGAGTGTTGCAGATCCACTACTGGGCAGCCCCTCAGACAATTGCAGATCCACAGTAAAGAATCCCCTCAGGGTGTTGATGATCCATCATTGAGCATCCTGTCAGAGCATTTAAGATCAACATTGGAGCATCCCGTCATAGTGTTCCAGATCCACAATTGAACATCCCCTCAATTTGTCAGGGAATCAACTTACTCATCAGATATGCTTTCTTTATTAACCATAAAATAAAATACAAACCTGCGGATTCTGATGGAGCGCGGAAGATGAGGTATGAATATGGAAGAGGCTGCACAAAGGCTCCAATTGTCTCCCCTTTTGGTCCCTAGAAATGACAAGAATAGAAAAAATAAGAACTCAGAATTTACATAATATTTTAATCAAACCAAGACAATTCCTTTTTCTTTTTATTTCAAATATTTCAATCAATAAAGTCAAGGCATTACCTTTATCTTTTTATATCAAATATTCAATCACGCCACGGCATTCCTTTGTCTTTATTTAAATGATTTTTTACACTCCTCCCATCAGTCAAGGTTATTTTAAGACATCACTTACTTTAGTTGCCCATATGGACTGGTCCAGAGGATGAAACAGCTTAAAACAGAAGCCATCTTTTTTGGAAGGTCTTTCAATAAGACGACAGGCGCTGAGTATAACTGTACCAATCCAATGACTACTCTATAATAAAAACACACAAGTTGATTTAAAAGATGATATGAAATGAAATCGGGTTTTAACAACTCAGCTAAAGAGAGAAAATGAGAGAGAGAGAGAGAGAGAGAGAGAAATGGGGTTTAACTCCACTCAACGCAAACTAGGTCATTTCAGGACTCAGATTTTGTTCAATAATTCACTTGTTCACAAAGGCAATTGAAATACATCCCACAAATACAATATTTCATCAAGTATGGAGTCATATCTGTATATAAATGACCTTTGACCTTAACTTTAATTTAATGACCTTTGACCTTACCTTTAGTTTATCACTTTTGTAAAGAATTATAAGTCCTGGTTTGAGTACACACCACAGCTTCGTCCAACTCTTTAAGGTACCCCGAATCTTTAACCAATCAGCTAACACTATGACAGAAGGATCTTTTAATGTGATCAATAACTCTTTGGCAGCTTGCTTCTTCTGACTCCTGTAATTTTTCTTTTGAACCTGGAATACAAATTGTGGCAAACGAATGAAATGAAATGGGGTTTAACGTTCTGCTGCTTAGGGATTTTTTACATGCATGTTAATGTGTACACGGGACCTTGGTTTTTTGTCCCATCCAAAAAATTATTAGGCAGCTGTCTTTCCACATGGCAAATAAAGTAATTGTAAAAGAAACAAGCCAACTGTATGACTGATGTCCATCTCCCAAATCCCAAAATAGAGAGAGAAGAGAAATGAAATGGGTTTTAACATCCTACTGTTCTGCCCCTGAACTGGGCTAATGAAGATAGGCTTACGCCATACAGAGAGAGGGAGAGAAATGGGGATTAACGTCCACTCAACACAAACTAGGTCATTTCGGTACTAACATGGTTTAATTTTATTTCAATAATTGGCTTGCGCTATAAGGGGTCTTTAGTAGTGGGAGGAAACCGGAGTACCCGGAGAAAACCCACGAGGTTGGACAAGTGACTCTACTCCTTGTCACGTACAAGCGGGGAATCAAAACCATGCTAGTTGACTCAACTACGGAGTACGGACCTCATGATACAGTGCGCACATGCTAACCAATCGGCCATCCAATCCCACAAACTATCAATAAACAACAAATTCAGCAGCAGAGTTTATTGTGACCGACAGTAGCATGAACCCATTTTAATATTTCCCTGCTTTCTCTAAAAGGCGTTGTTACAATGAACTTGCATTCAAATGCAGACATTAAAATATCAATTTGTTTCATTCAGTCAGATAAAATGTGCTAGTCTGATATTTGCACAAGATTTAAACATGTGATGTGTTCAATATTTTCTCAATAAATCTTCTATAGTGATTTCTATTTCTGTTACACATCTGACCAGCAGACGACGTAACAACTCAACCTTTTGTTCTCCAGAGAATATCATAAATCTATCAGACATTTAAATCATAAACCGGGCTAGGATTAATGGTATTATAGTTGTAGTTGAAAAATTGTACGCGACATAATTGGAACTTGGTGCTCGTAATGTATTATAAATGTTATTAAAACCAGATTGTCAGACAAGGAAACATACACCAATAGCAGCTAGGACATCTGAACAGTCAACAAAGGTTACAGAATGTCCACAAACAAAATATGAATGGAAGGACATATCAGACAATTTGAATTCAGTGCCAGAAATGTATTATAAATGTCATTTAAGCCAGATTGCCAGACAATGAAACATACACCCACAGCAGCTAGGTAGCCTGAGCTGTCCACAAAGGTTATCGGGGACGTAGCCACGCTGGGCGGCGCCGGGCGCTTGCGTCCAGCACTAAGAAAAAATCGAGCAAACCCGCCCAGTCATATTTAAACCCATTCGTCCGTCTCTGTACACAAACTCATCGCACGAAATTCATCACGGCAAACCCGGTAGGGCTGTACGATATTCTTGATATAGTCATTTATCGCGATATGGTATTTTCAGACCCAACTACGATATAATGTGGCCAAAAATCGTCGATATAGTGGTTTATCGAATATTGCCAAAAACTTCAAATATCAAAAAAAATTACCATAAAAATAGATAATAAATACACTATACAGCAGTGGAAATTAGCCGACGTCAATAAACTATAATAAAACTAATGTTTTGAGAATCGTTAAATGTTGAAAACACTTGCGCAGTGTCCGCAGCTGTTTTTCACTGCATACTGTATGCGTTACTTTTACTTTGTTTTTAGTCGACAATGACTGGTCAGTTGTTACTACATGTAACGCTTAGGCCTACTAAACGCCTGAAGTTTCCCACTACCACTACAATAAAGATAGGTTGCCAGGCAACGAAACATACGCCCACAGCAGCTAAATCGTCCGGGCAGTCAACAAGAGTATTTTTACTTTTTTCAGAAATGAAACATTTATACATGTAATACTCTAAAATCTGATTAAGAGTAACAACTCATTAAGTAATAATCAGAAAATCATTAGAATTTGTTGGGTTTTTATTAAGTTCTGCCCCATACTAAGGTTTAGTACCGGTATACAAAACATTTAATATCATGGATTTACCTGTTCAGTTATCAAAATTCATCGAAAATCTCTATACTTGTTCGTTTCAAGACCTTAAACCCTGTGTATCAATATGAAGTCAATCGGATGATAAGTTTGGCCTCCAGAGCGTCACAAGATTTTTCAAAGTGATCAAGGGAGATAACTTGGGCAGTAATTATCGGAAATCGCTGAAAATCAATAGGCGTCTTCATCTCACTACCTTAAACACTGTGTATAAATTCGAAGTCAATCAGATATTAACTTTGGCCTCCAGAGCATCCACAAGATTTTTTTAAGTGATCAAGGGTCATAACTCTGGCAGTAATTATCGGACATCGCTGAAAATCAATAGGCTTCATCGTCTCATGACCTTAAACACTCTGTATAAATTTAAAGTCAATTGGATGTTAACTTTAGCCTCTAGAGTGTTCACAAGAAATTGTGGACGACGGAAGGACAGGGGCGACGGCAATATACGACCACATTTCCATGTGTTAAAAATATATAAAACTGCCATTCAAAACCATCATACATGTCCACTATCCTGACTAGTTTCGTCAAATAAATTTTAACTTTTTCAAAGGAACAGTTCAACAGAAACAGGAAACAAACTTGAATAATGATGTCATATGTTGATGACATCACTAAGTTGTAATGGTTGTCCTGTCGTTGGTAACATGTAAGTTCTTCATTTTCTAGAAAGGTGATCTATCACATGAAAATATTATGATACTATTAACAAAGGAGCCTATGCACAAGTTGAAAATCCACAAATATTTACAGTAGGCATCCTCAAACCAATCTTCCAACGAATTTCTGATGGGATCACAATTACTAGGTAACTGGATACATAAACAGCATAAGTGTAGTGTTAAAAATATATAAAACTGCCATTTAAAACCATCATACATGTCCACTATCCTGACTAGTTTCGTCAAATAAATTTCAACTTTTTCAAATGAACAGTTCAACAGAAACAGGAAACAAATTTGAATAATGATGTCATATGTTGATGACATCACTAAGTTGTAATGGTTGTCCTGTCGTTGGTAACATGTAAGTTCGTTGGAAAATTGGTTTGAGGATGCCTACTGTAAATATTTGCACATTTTCATGTGGGCGTGTAAAAATAGATAATAAATACACTATACAGCAGGGTAAATTAGCCGACGGCAATAAACAATAATAAAACTAATGTTTTGAGAATCGTTAAATGTTGAAAAGACCTGCGCAGTGTCCCCAGCCGTTTTTCACTGCATCGTGTATGACTGTATGCGTTACTTTTACTTTGTTTTTAGTCGACAATAACTTGTCAGTTGTTTCTACATGTAAAGCTTAGGCCTACTAAACGCCTGAAAATTCCCACTACCGCGGCTAAGTACCAGGCTATAAATAGGTTGTTATATTTTTAAAAAACGAATATTTTTTTTAGAAAACTCTACGAAACTTAATTTCTGAAAGCAAGAATAAAACGATCTATAAATATATACTGTCACAGTTCGGCCAGGAATACCCCAGCCAAGTCGTGTTTGGTGGTGAAACATTTTTATCCAAAAGGGATGTTTTGCACATTTTAATAAATCTATATTTAAAAAAAAGCAAAGTTTTAAACAATTCTTACTCACGCTGTAATCAGCTTTAATGCATATATATTTAATTTATTAAATAGCAAAGTGAGATTATTATTAAATAGCGGGAATTCTACCAAATGTAAATTAAATCCGAGAGACAACTGGGCTATAGTCCATTTTATTTACACTTGCCTCAAAAAAATAAATTAGGCGGCAATTCGAGTGTACTGTTTTACTTATTCTCTATAACACAGTCACTAATATAGGTAAGTACGCGAGGCGTTTGAGTTAAAATCTTTGAAACAGATCTTTTTTTATTAAATTAATTTGCAATGGTATATGTAATACCAATTACCATGTACATAAGCTTTTAGCTCCCTAGCAGAGTCTTTGTATCATTGATGAAAATTTTAAGTGAATTTGGTAAAATTTGAATATATATAAATGTAAAAGGAAATTTGATTTGCACTGAAGCAAATGCAAAAGGCAGCATATGCTCTGAAAATACACCAAGAAGGGTTGAATTTTCATAAAAGACCACGCCCCCCACCCCAAAAAATTTTTTGCTCGCTTCGCTTCGAATTTTTTTTTACCCCACTCAGCAAATCCCGGCTACATCCCTGGGTTATCTTTGAGTGTTCACAAACAAAATGTGAACAGACGCACATACAGACTGATAGAGGCGATGACATACATAACAAGCCAACAGTGAGGCTGATGTCCCCCGCCAAAATCCCAAAATAAATAGAAGACACATATTAATTAATCGCACATTTATTTTTTTCAAACGTATCGAGCAATCAAACTGTACACAAAGTGTCATCCAAAAGTGTTTAATAAAGAAAAATGCTAAAACCAACGAGAAAAATGAAAATGTACCCTAGTTAGGGGGACCCTAAAGGCAGACAAAAGGGCCCCTCTGGCCAAGGGAAAGGGCCCTCGTGTCCAAGTCAATCGTTTCTATACACTGTTACTGTCGAATCCATTACTAAATGAGAATGCAGTCATTGTATTGGCATAAAAATCATCAATCAAGATGAACCTAAGTTATCTTGTCCCAAAGTATCAACCAATCAAATTGCTTATCTCTGCTTACCCTAAGCGGAAAATGCTCATCTTCGAACTCCATCAAGGCATTGACCTAATAAGCATATACACCAAGTTTGGACATTTTAACTCAATTAGAAGGAGAGTTATTGTGTTCCAAAGTCTCGACTACTCTAGACCAATCAAATTGCGTATCGCTCTGCTTACCTTGAGCAGAAAATGCTCATTATCGAACTTAGTCAAGGTATTACTGTAATGAAACTACACACCAAGTTTCATCACTCTCACTTAATTAGAACTAAAGTTATCGTGTCCCAAAGCATCAACCAATCAAATTGCTTATCTCTGCTTACCCTAAGCAGAAAATGCTCATCTTCGAACTCCATCAAGGCATTGACCTAATAAGCATATACACGAAGTTTGAGCATTTTAACTCAATTAGAAGGAGAGTTATTGTGTTCCAAAGTCTCGACCAATCAAATTGCGTATCGCTCTGCTTACCCTAAGCAGAAAATGCTCATTATCGAACTTAGTCAAGGTATTACTGTAATGAAACTATACACCAAGTTTCATCACTCGCACTTAATAAGAACTAAAGTGATCGTGTCCCAAAGCATCAACCAATCAAATTGCTTATCTCTGCTTACCCTAAGCGGAAAATGCTCATCTTCAAATCTCCATCAAGGCATTGACCTAATAAGCATATACACCAAGTTTGAACATTTTAACTCAATTAGAAGGAGAGTTATTGTGTTCCAAAGTCTCGACCAATCAAATTGCTCTGCTTACCCTGAGCAGAAAATGCTCATTATCGAACTTAGTCAAGGTATTACTGTAATGAAACTATACACCAAGTTTCATCACTCTCACTTAATTAGAACTAAAGTTATCGTGTCCCAAAGCATCAACCAATCAAATTGCTTATCTCTGCTTACCCTAAGCGGAAAATGCTCATCTTCGAACTCCATCAAGGCATTGACCTAATAAACACATACACCAAGTTTGAACATTCTAGCTCAATTAGGAAGAGAGTTATTGTGTCCCAAAAAGTGTGACGGACAGACGGACAGACAGACAGACAGACAGACAGACAGACAGACGGACGGACGAACCCATTTTAATAGTCCCCCAACTTTCTTCGAAAGGCGGGGTTTACTAACCTTCAAAGATTCTCTTTTTGACAATTTGCTGGAAGACATGGGTGTGGATGTGAAGCTAGATTTATCCGAGATTGGTGAAAATAATTTACTCTCCGACTGAAACACAGAAATAAAAACAAATCAATTATTCTTATTAAATAATTATCCTGACCTTACAATCATCAATGAATGTACTAATTATAGAGCTGATGCTGCTTTTCTCTAAGTTTCATACATAGTGTAGGACTTGTTCATGCATACATTAATACCATGGCATAGCCTACATGCACACGAGGCCTAGAAATGAAATGGGGTTAAACATCCTACTTTTTCGCAAAATGAAAATGAAATGAAATGGGGTTTATCATCCTTCTTTTTCTGCACAGACTCGGCTGATTAAGATGGGCTATAATGTGCTATGAGGGGATTTTGCTCAAACAGCGGTGCTACGGCCTATTCTTATTTTGAATTCCAGCTACGAAGGGTTCTTTTCGTGCAGGTCAATGTGTACACAGGTTTTACCATCATTAGCGAGCCAGCTTCTCACTCATTGATGCACTGGGACTCCCATAATTTTCTTTGTCTACTTGCAACTTTTCTATATGAGCTGGGCTAAATAATCTTCATCATCGAATTCCAACTGTCAAGGGTTCTTTTTGTATGTGGACATCAAGGTGTACACGATACCTGCTGTTTTTTTTGTCCCATCCAAACAACTAGTAAGCGTATAAATAATTTTCTAATTAGATCTACTGCTGTTTGTATCCATCTATCTTCTATGCGTATGCCAAAGTGCATACAAACCGGTTGTTTTTTTTTTGTCCCATCCAAACGACTAGCCAGCGTACAAATAATTTTCTAATTAGACCTACTGCTGTTTCTATCAATATATGTTAAGTAATTATATAGATGTATACAGTACTACCATAGCTTATATCAGGAAATCAATGGCTATTCCCTAAGATCAGCTCATTTATTATAAATGGAATGTAAATACTAAATATATTACCCCCAACAGCACATTAATAAGTTACAGGCATATATATCAATTTGTCTGATAGACAGCTCGCAACTTACATTATGCAAGAGCGGCTGTGTAGTCATTTGGATGGGACAAAAAAACGAGGTCCAGTGTATACATTGGCATGTACGTAAAACATGCCTTGACAGTTGGAATTCAATATAAGAGTAGGCCATAGTGACGCTGCCCGGGCAAAATTTCCCTAAATGACGCAGTATGGCGTATACCCATCTTCATAAGCTCAGTCAGAGAAGAACAGTAGGACGTTAAAACTCATTTCATTTTATATCTTTAGGCCTGAAATGTTACTAAGATTATCAATTAGACATTAATCAACTTATCCAGACTATAAACAATTCTCAATGCCATCACTAGACTGCGATATTTAGCAGATTGGAATACATTTTTGAAAACTACTTAAATATAAAAATCGATACTTTAGCAATAGAGTGGAGCAATTTGAAGGAAAATTTCGGTGTATTCCCTTTACATTATCCAGTTTTTAACTATCAACCCACTCTTAATCTAACAAGACGTGGCAAACATTGTTCATTACTGTAGCAATGTTACTTGTTAATCGAGACTTTTCAATTTTCAAATTAAATCATTAATTGGCAATCGCATATCATTTGGTTTAAATCTCTGCTATCTGACAATCTAGAGAGTTGATTATAGGCTTGGCAAGTAAATAAATAAAATAAAAATTTATATAAGATGTGAAGCCAAAATAAAAACCTGTAATAGGAAGATTTAGCTCTTGAATAATACACCTTTTATAGTCTCAACAATAAGATAAAACATTTCAATAATTGATAAATTCTGTCTTTGTATCTTTACAATTCATCAATTTCATTATGATAAATTGTGAAGTTTACTGGAAAACTTGACAATATTCTACACATGTATGAGAGATTATAGCGAAGATAATGGCCGTCTAAAGTAGCTTTTCAGAATATTTCAAAATACATTGAAAATAAGGTTAGCACACAAGATCATGTATCTCAGTGATGTGGCGGAGATTTATGGAATCGACTTCACATTGATAGCAAAAGATCAAGTCATTATATATATATATGAGTGGCACTCTTGAGCAGAAAGCTGGAAAGAATGCGCTCTAAAAATGCATAATTTAATTGATTTGTGTATTATGAGCTCTCATCAATCTAATTAAAATACAGATCTATATTTCATCAGTGGCATACACTACATGAAGATCTGACTGGTTGTTGCGATAGGTCACATCAAAGGTCATACGTGTAGTTTATGACCGTATGACGTCAGACATAAGATTAACCAAGAAGCATTGATATTACTAGTTGATTAACTAGCAGTTCTGTGCAAAACACACTCCGAAACAGACCGTTTCATTGGCTAATTGCTCACAACATTTAGAACACATCAATGATAACAACTCTTGCAGATCCTAGTGTACTAAAGACATGTAAAATGAAATTTTGAACTAAAAAAAATAACGGAAATATGATCTGTGTTTTAATCAGATTGAGCTCTCGTGAGCCATCTTCTAATGGTACTGATTCAGTTAGTAGTCCGTTCATAGTCTTTATTCATGAAAATTACATTTTTGTTAATAAAAATCACTACTAAGACAAAAAGATAGTTTACATTTACTCTGACTCGGGTAAAAAAATATTGTACATTATTTCTGACTCTAGTTAAAATACTTTTCATTTGTTCTGAAACCAATTAAAATATTTTACATTTGTTCTGACACTAGTCAAAATGCTTTACATGAGTTCTGGTTCTAGCAAAAATACTTGATATTCCTCAAACATACATTATGCAAGTGCTAAATCTGCCTAGGTCTTTCTTTACGTCTGAAACATTAATTAACTTATCCAGACCATCAACTCTCAATACCATTGCTTGCCAGTGATATTTACTGAATGGATAATCGAGACTTAGTTATATATCACACTGACTTCAGTTATGATGATCAAGGCTAGGCCTTAAATTAAATCACTAATATCTTGGTTCAGAGTGGAACAATTTGACTGAAATTTTACGTTATTTATTTTTTAACTATTATATCAAAAGCTGTCAGCGTCAGCTCTTTATCTAACCTGCCATAAAATGCCCCTTTAAGACACAGTAAGTGGCCAGGAGTCTACAGAAGTAAGAACAATACACTATTTTTAGTAAATATACTTAGACTAGCTCCGGCTCTTTTAGAACAATATACTATTTTTAGTAAATATACTTACACTAGCTCATGCTCTGTTAGAGTAATATACTATTTATAGTAAATATACTTACACTAGCTCTGGCTCTGTTAGAGGAAGAGGATGAGGATGAGATAACAGTTGGACTGGGCATTGCTGACGATAAGTTTCCCACCCCATCACCAGCTTCTCCTTCTGAATGGCCTGAAACAAAATAAAACTACATATAAATTGAGAAAAACATGTCTTCCATATTTGCTCCTACTGTCTGTTCCAGACGACACTATGACTCGAAAATTGCTTGCTATTTCTTTAATTTTTAATTTATATGGTTAAAACTTAACGACCTACCTGGAATTGTCACCCCTTAACTTACCACCACACGTTAACTATTTCAGATCAAGCTATATAACCCTTCTCTCTTGAAAAATCGTAATTTCTTTACTTTGCGGTTTTGATGACAGCCATGCGTGACCTAAATATTTGGAATAAACCAAATCGAACAGGGGTGTGGATAATGTTTGGGGTCGTTTCGTCATACTTGCATGTTTAAATAGTTGTTCCGACCCAGTAGAATATAACTTGTTTTAAAGAGCTATTTACGGGAGGTAATATAAATTTGGTCTTAGGTTTCAGACCACATTTGTTTGCCCCACTGCCTTAGATGGCTTTTGGAAATTGATAAAAACTACATACAAAGTGTGACCTAATATTGTAGTGACACGTCATGATAATTTGGAAGTACGCTAAATGACAATTCAAGCGAATTGTCTATGTAGCTTTCGGATAATAGATTTATAACTGTCGATTTTATTTGGTTTTGTATGACTTTTAATACTCTTTAATTCAGACGCCAAATAATGGTCTTGTGGAACTTTTAAGAAAGATATCTACCTTCGTGGACCACCATAACTGACAATATAATGATAGAGTTTTATTGTTATTTTTTTCTTTTTTAAAAGTTTTATCCCCGTTGAAAAGGGAGCGTTCCTAAGATATTTTACAGATAGTCTAGTCTATTTCTTGTTTGATTTAGTTTTCTTTTGTGTGAAATGTCCCTAGGCAAGTGATACTTTGACAGAAAACGGAACGGGGAAGTAGCCACACAAGATCAACTACTGATAGATTAAGGGCTATCTATTTCTATTATACAATTTACGCACACCTTTTTATATTCACGTGTTGTATACACACACCACCGTGCACTTGCAAATGTGTGTGATGATAGGACAATCAATTATTCAAGGGATTATATTTTTCTACGATTCGTTTTTTTATTATCTATTCTACGACAATATCTGAAACATATCTTGTATGCCCGTGGACAGCGAATATAAATAAAATTGGATACCGGTAATCGATACTATTTAAGTCCATAAAATTAAAAGATATCGTACAATATTTAAAGTGTATCAGAAAGGTTACCTACCATGCCATCTTATGCTGAAAATAAGAGTTATGTGAGGAATATTTTAGGAGACATGCAATACAATGCATATCTCTAAGGAATATTAAAATGGCCGATAACCAAATAAACCCACGCGCACGCACCCACGCACAAACAAACATACGCACTGCCGTAAAACAAACGGGCGAATCCTCTCACACAAAGCATTATTAACCGAATGCACCCGATTTGTGTAATAACCTGATACCCTTACATGATATACGAGTGACCCAACCTACGCAGACGCAGCACTAATGTTTATATTCTGAGAAATTGGCCAGTGTCTAAAAATGTGAAATTTACAAGAGAATAAAGGATGTTATCGAACTAATAGGCGTTAAGGTTCGACGAAGAAAGTTACGGGGTGACAATTCCAGGTAGGTCGTTAAGTTTTAACCATTTTAATTAAAAATTGAAGAAATAGTAAGCATTTTTCGAGTTGTAGTGTCGCCTGGAACAGACAGTAAATATTATTATCTGTAATTATTGTCTAAATGAACGCACGGTTGAAGCTAAAAATATATCTGTAGATTGCGTATCAAACGCTCACCACTTTACTCATGTCGGATATAAAACAAATATCCCATTATACTACAGTTACTGATCCCCACTGATTTATTGATGAATATCAACAAGTTACTTCCTCCAGTCAATTAAGGTTCATGTTGATGTTTACAAGAAAGGTTAGTTGCCAGTCAACGAAACATACACCCACAGCAGCTTAGAGTTGTCTAAGTAGTCTATAAATTTTGCCACAAGTAAATACAAAGTAAAATCTTTATATTGTATATTTTTGGCATATAGAAAAGAATCCATGACATAATCAAGGGCAATAACTCTATAAAAATTTGTTAAAATGCGATATGATTTAGTAGTGTAAACAATGTATACAAATGTCGGATATCTCAGCAATCCACAAAAAGTGTTGAAGCGTGAATTATCAGGTAGTAGTTGAAAACAAAAATCTCAAACACTTTGACGTAAAGAGCTTGTAACAGAAGCTGGGTGGAAAGGGAGACAATAATCTTGTAAAGTTTGAAAAAAAATCTCAAAAAATCTTGTCCATTTCATGTGTCGCTATTTTATTGGAAAACATTTCGATAATTATTTTTGAACCGGATATAAAGTCCGAATGAAATGGAATGAAGCACTGATGGAGCAAAGGAAGAGACCGGATTACGTCAAACCTTACAAGTGCTATGATGGGAATTTTGTCTGAACAGGGACACTATGGCACACACTCATAGCAACTGCCAAGGAATATTCTACATGTACATCAATGTGTACAAAGGCCCATTCGAATGACTATACATTGTTCCTTGTTGGACCCTTCATCAATGACAAGAGGAAATCATGCCGAATTATCGAAAGGAACTTTCTTGACTAACAACAGGATAAAACCAAAGATCCGTTTCTGACTTTGTAATTTGCTTTAGCTGTTCATTCCTTACATCAAATAAAAGTGTTTTGCCTGCCAGTGTCTCCCCATACATAAATGTTAAATGCACTTTTATTTTAATAAATTCAAATGAAGACTCTTCGGAGATATTGAGATCAACATTTAAAGATGCATTATGGGAGATTAGATAAAGAGCTGGCAATCCTCAATATATAATAGCGAGCCAGTGCCTTACTCACTTAACCACCTCAGCTCTACCCACATCAAACAGGTTTATCTTCTGTACTATATTACACAAAATACTACTTCATTCATGAATCAATCAAAGATATACATAGTTTTTAATGAATTATGACATACCATCTTAATTAGAATCTGATGATGTCTATTAATATCAATTGAATAAAGTATGAATCAGAGCTCAATTTCACATGAATATGTCATCAAATAGTTAATTATTCTTGTTTGTTGTTTATCTTGAGAGAGAGAGAGAGAGAGAGAGAGAGAGGTAACTAGGTAGTTCTGAGACTAACATAGTTCAATTTTATTTCAACAATTTGCATAGATGTCTTTTTAGCTGTGGAAGGAAACCGGAGGACCGCAGTGCAGACTCATGAGGTTGGACAGGCGACCTACTCCTTGTCGCGTACAAACAGGGAATCAAAACCATACCACTTGACTCAATCACATCCTTCATGATGCAATGCAGTCATAAAGACACATTTTGATACCCTTTTTGCAGAATAAAACTGATCAATTTTGTATTAAAAGAAAAGCCCTTTAAAATTCTCTCCCTTATAATTGATCTGTTTTCAAACCACCTAACCGACGACTGTATAGACCTATAAAGGAATGGCAACAGATTATCAGGTTACCCAACGAAAAACTTTACCTGAAAGCTTGGACGGGTGACGTGTCTGGATAAGTGGTTTGACATTTACATTCAAATGACTCCATATTTTGAGCTCAAATATTTCCTCTATATTTTGGCCATTAAATTTCTTACATACACTGCAGACTTTAATTTCTGAGACTCTGTTTAAATCAGAATGATCCCTTAAAAGAAATGAATTAACAAGGGCGATCCACGTCAGAAAATCACAATGAACTGGGCCCTCCAGTGTTTAAGAAACTTGTCAATGTCTTTGTAGGGAAGCATCCAAAGGAGAAAGCTTTGGGTATTAGAAGTAAAGTAGCATCTAAGCTCAACTCAGAGCTGTATGGTTTATATAGATGGCTCTAAAGGAGTATGGATGACCCTAAAGCCATGAGTGCATACAGACAGCTCTAAGCAATAAAGGTATAACAGATTTCTGGTCCACAGAACTGTTAAACTACATGTAGTTAAATAGCGACTGACAGTTTTTCGGGTACATCTAAGAGATCTATTTCAAGGCCTACCTGCTGAAGGTAATCCAAGACACCTAAGAAAATCAGTGATTAGATTCATAACTTAGTAATAATATCACCTATTCAGTTGTTTTCTATTTCATATCTATTCAGTTTTCCAACTTCATTCAATTCAATGATCTATACGACTTTAAACCTAACTCTGAACAATGCGTACATATGACATAATCTTACTCGGATCAGTATGTTAGCTCTTACAACGTAATTAATACAGGTAACTATATGCCTACCTTCTATTAGAAAATATACATTTCTATGTCTCCCTGTTTCATCAGCTAACGATGTACGGGTATAACCTAACATGTATTGAAGTAACGAAGAACTGTGTTATGTGTCGAGACACCTCTATAGATAAAAATATTGATTACCATGCGCAGAGAATTGGAGAATTCAATCTCTATACATATATGTCGAGTTGCGGATGATTAGCCATCACTCAATATTTGTTTTATATACCCACTATAATAACGTCTACATCAAGAGCTATTGTTGAAAAAGTTATCAACATTGTCTGAAAAGTGAACAGTTTCTTTTCTCAGTTTAAAAATAAGGTTGCCATACAACAAAACATTCCCTCAACCAACCAGTTGTAAGAGAAACATAATGTAAGAGAGAGAAATTGTGCTCAACGTCCACTCGACACAAATTAGGTAAATTTTGGACTAACATATGTTTCAATTTTATCTTAATAATTTGCTTGTTCTTTGGGGTCTATAGCAGTGGGAGAAAACAAGAAGACCTCAAGAGAGAGAGAGAGAGAAATGGGGTTTAACGTCCACTCGACACAAACTAGGTCATTTTGGGACTAACGTATGGTAAATTTTATTTCAATAATTCCCTTGCGCGTTGGGTTTTTAGCAATGGGAGGAAACCGGAGTATCCAGAGAAAACCCACAAGGTTGGACAGGCGACCCTACCCATGCCACGTACAACCGGGGATTCGAAACCACGCCATTTGACTCAAGACAGACTTTATGGCACAGTAAGGCAAATGCCTGTTTTCATTTGCCCAGCCCAGAGAGAAATGGGGTTAAACGTCCACTCGACACAAACTAGGTCATTTCGGGACTAACATATGGTTTCATTTCATTTCAATAATTCACTAGCGCATTGGGGTCTTTAGCAGTGTAAAGAAATCAGAGGTTCTGGAGAAAATCCACGAGGTTGGAGAGGCAATCCTTCTCCTTGTCACCTAGGCCTACAATGGGGGATTCGAAACCACACCAGTTGACTCAATGGCAGGCCTTATGATACAGCGCACGCATGCTAACCATTCGGCCAGCTCAGTCAGAGCAGAGCAGAACAGTAGGATGTTAATCCCCCATTGGATTTAATGAAGGGGACTATAATCTGGCTACCGTTATTTCCTGTTCTATCTATATTTATAGTACAATACATTAATCTCTATACAAATCTACTCCCTTTCATAGTCGACATGCTTATTACGAGCTGACGCTAATTGAAATCGCGTGATTCAAGTCTACAGGCACAGATGATAAACATTGATTCAATTTGTAGACAACATCCTGAGATGTCATCCCTTGACTGAAATATAACAATGCCTCCTCAGAGACAAACGTAATATGTTGTTGCACATTGACCCTGTCTGGTGTTCAATATTTGCAATTAAAGTAAAATTAAAGGGCTCATCGACATCCTTTATGCCATTGTGTCACTATCTTGGAGTCTGCAAAGTCAAAAGGATTCCTTTGTTTGGACGAAATGAAAGGCAGTGTTGATGTTTCTATTAGGATATCCACAGTTCCGTTCATAGCAAGCCAAGAACTCGCTACAGCGAACTGTTTAATTGGCTAATCCCTCACATCAATAATAATGCGTAGCGTAGTAAAGACAAGATAAAACATAATATTGATCTATAAAAAACGAAACGGAAAAGGATCTGTGTTTTATCTGATTGCAGTGTATATTTCAATTTTGTAAAATCAAGAAATCATTTTATCACATAATATTATTGACTATAGAGATTGCCAGTCGATGTAGACTTTTGTTGCAATTTGCCAGTCAAACTGAAATCGATCCACTTTGAACAGAGATATTAGTGATTGAATTCTAGGCCTGGCTTTGATCATCGTTACTAAAGTCAGTACTATAAAAAAAAAACATAGGTCTTGATGATCCAATTTAGGATTCAATCATCAATGAGGGGTGAAAATCTGCCCCTTAAAGGAGCTAAATCGCTAACATTTCGGACGTAAAAATTGACACAAGTGGGTCGCAACGCCTAAAATACTGTAATATAAATGTATCTTCAATGATTTACATTCAGTGGTTTCAGATTTTACTCTAATTTCAAATCAGTTATCTTCGGCCAAATAAGCCAGCAGTCTCAATTGAATGCAAATTTCTAGCATCTGGTTATTCCAGATTACTTATGCCATTTGAATTGGTGCAATGTTTCTAGCCTCGCTCCTCGAGTCTCTTGCTAGAACTGGGGCTGAAACCATTATGGTATACGATTTGTGTACCAATGGTAAAATGTTTATTTTGTCTTCCGAAAGACCTGCAATATTCAGATTTACCTTAATGTTATGCTTAATGTTAGCCCTGCAGTGACAAGTGCAACAATTCATATGATGAGATTCCATCAAAGTTGCTTAGAAATGCCATAAGCTATATAAAGTTTTAATCAAGATGTTTTCAAAATAAATCCATAGCTTATTACACTTGCTTGCTTCATTAGCCATCAGATGTTGTGAAGATGTTGTAGGATAGATGGAAAGTATATTACAATTTCACTCGGTTTAATTATTTTTTCAAATATTTTTGATTGGGTTTTTAATTTCACATAATTTCAACAGAGAATGATGCAAGCATTCAACAAAAATGTCAGATGTTAATACTACAAAGAAATAAATTTTGGCGTAATTGACACCTGATTTTAAGCTTTGTCAGACAGTACAAATCTGTTGCTTTGCCCTTTTATCTGACACAAGATTGTCGTTTTTTTATGTTTCTTTCTTCCCTTTAGCACTGCACATACACGGCACCAATTTCAAGTTGGGTGTCCAAATGGTTAATGCATTTGATCAAAGGGTGTAATTGAGTCAAGTGACCTGGTTTTGATTTCCCAGCTGTATGTGACAAGAAGGGTCATCTGAATTATTGAATTAACATTGAATCATATGTCAGTCCTGAAATGACCTAGTTTGGGTCGATCGGAATTAAACCCTCTAAAATTTCAAAAGATTATGTAAATATGTGTACCGGTATATGTCATATGCAGGGCTGGGCGGAGTTAACTGATCAAAATAGTTAGTTACAATTTTTAAACTAGTGAAATTAAAGTTAAAAATTTAAAAATAGTAAAGGTGAATATAAACATTGCATTAACATGAGTATCTTTCAATTGTATTTGCTATGTGTTTTTGTTCTATTGTAATTTTGACTTTTACTGTTTTTAACTTGTTAATTCTTTACTAGTTAACTTATTAGTAATTAAACCAAAATTGTGACTCCGGCCAGCCCTGGGACTGGTGCCTGGAAATAAGGCACATATCACTGACCATAAAAGGCACAGATTCAGACTTTGCTAGGCACAAAACCTCTGGTGCCTGTCAATTTGTCCCGCACTGCACTGAATTGTCTTTTTTAATGATATTATTAATACATGTCCCACACTTTAAGTTGAAAATGTCAGATACTTTTTAATTAGTGCCTGACATTTTGTTAAAAATGTGAGGCCTGTATATATAGTAATTCTTCCATTTAGCGAAGAGGTTGTCTGGCTATGTCTTTTCCTCAATCAACTTCAATTTTAGAATAAAACATAGCTAAAACCCCAAAATTATCACATACCAGTTCATAAAATAAGTAATTCTTGAAAGGAGGACAGTCACTATGTCTCCTGAAACTGGTTTAAACATTTAAAATTACGCAACAATTGGATCAAAAGGGAAATTTGAAGAGGGATGGTTCTCTAGCACAATAAAGATATCTTTGCTTATATACAAGTAGCTGCCAGAGAGATGCCCTCTCTATTGTGAATAATCACAAAAGAAAAGGATTTGCAATGGTTTAGGATTTCGATTTTTTAGCAACGCAATAATAAATATGGTTTAAACAGGAAAATAAAAGCCAGCAAGCACCAAATCACAGCATAATGAAATAAACTTACCTTCTGAAAAAGTCCTTGTTAATTTGTGTTTTCCATTGAGTTTTGAGCCTTGTTTAGTATCATACCACGATTTGGTTCGATTAAGCCTAAACCCTGGAGGTCGGGACCAGAAACTAGACATGATTTGTTTTTAAACTAGTATCTCTAACACCACAAGAATCTACTATACGAAAACTACAAAAACAAAGATTTATACCATACATAGACAAATGAATTTAACATTCAATACCATAGGAAATTAACTAGAAGCACTGATCGTCCTAAAATGGTTAACTTTTTACCATATATCTAATGTATTTAACATTTATTACCATCGGAAATTAATCAGAAGCGCTGATTGTCATTTGATGGATAGTTAATCATTTGCAAACTATACTATTGTCAAAGGTATAAACTCTTTATAAAAATTCAAGTCGTAAAATGGTTCTATTCTGTTTAGTCTTTACAAAGATAGTTCACATTTACAAACACATGATGAATTGAAATTTCCTAACATTCGGTCTCCACTGTAGTCGGTAAAACAAAGCCAGTGCCAATTACAATTAACTGAAAATCTTCAGATAATAATGTGGACCTAATTCGATTGAAACAAAGTCATGAAATTATCTATCATTGATACTTTGACTTTGTTTTCTTAATTAAATGTTAAATAGTCAATTACTGCACATATTTTAATTGAATCTAAGTCATGATAAATAACATACGATGTACCAATGACAATCAAGGTCTATAAGTAACTAAAACAGGTACCGATATAAATCTCTTAACTACAGTATTTCTGAAATTCATTAACATCGCCTTTCTTCATTTCAGAATAGAGAAATATGAAATTCTCTTAAATAACTTTTACTTAAATTCCTAAAGATTGTTTGTCATTGTGAAGACAAATAATAGATAATCAATTACTATGTGAACTCCTAAAAATAAACCAGAAAGGACGAGCAACCATACTCTACCTCCTACACAACGTTTCTTAGAACTGCACATACATGTACATTACAAATTTGATCTAATGCTTCACAATCAACGGAAAAAGTATCCTCCAAGACCGCAACAAACGGGTGGAAGTATCCATGGTATCGCCAGCTTGGCAATATGGCATCTGTTACACACAGACCCTTTTAATACGACAAAAATTTCCGGTAAAGCTAGGTTCATTAGTGCCAGACAGTTAGTGAGGTATAACCAAAATCATTATTTCAGTCATGGAATTGATATTGTGTTCTGTCTTGAGAGACTAACACTTCTACTGCTTATTTTATTTCCTGGTGGTTGCCAGGTGGTTGATCCTGCTGCGCTGTATTTAGTAGTCAAGTGTTTTTGCCTTTAAAATCCTGCATATGGGGTTGGATGGCTGAATGGTTAGCATGTGTATTGTATCATAAGGTCTGTCATTGAGTCAAATAGCGTTGTTTCGTCTGTCCAACCTCGTTGGTTTTCTCCGGGTCCCCCGGTTTCCTCACACTGCTAAAGACCTCATCACCCAAGCGATATATTGAAATAAAATTGAACCATATGTTAGTCCTGAAATGACCTAGTTTCCATTGAGTGGACTTTATACCCTATCTATCTCTCAGAGCACCCAACATGTACACAGGAAAACCAGAGGATGTTTCTCAGACAATTTATCAGTAAAGGAAATGACACACCAGGTTCACCTACACCAACAATTTTATTTTTAAACCTAATAAATCAAAGAGCTCTCGCCTTTTACTGACTAAGATCAAGACTTATTATTAATCAAAAACTTATCTTTTTTAAAAGGACTTGATATCAAGGACTTGCAGATCTCTTATCTGTATCCGTAATACAATCAAAGAGACTTGATAAAAGGACTGATAAGTTTCAAAGCGAAATCCCGAGCATCTTCACAGATCCCCTGATGATTGACTTTAAAAGATGTCGTATTAAGATCCTGTCTCCATTACTCCATGAATAATAACATCATCATCACAGTCAGTGATACATCATGAATTGACATACTCATCAAAATGATTAAACCGCTCCGGGGCAATTATTAACTAACCTTTCATCAGTAAGATAAGTAAGATGTAGAAGACTACTATCTACAAGGTTCAGGATACAGTAACTTTCTAACAAATACATGGACATGTATAGAACACTCACACAGATCAGCAGTGAATATTCCCCAGGGCGCTACAGTCACTGATAAGGATGACATCGATGCGACTTAATGAGCCCCCAATATTAACTTTTTTCCTCCAAGAAATCAAATTCTAAAACATTTTTTTTAATGTATTACTATGTGTGTAAATGGGAATTTAAAGGAGTAAACGCACCCTTACACTCGAACCAGTAACGACTGATGTAAACAATGCATGCTCCATTGAGCCAATGATTGATGTCGTGTGATATTAGAAGACTTTTGTAATCCTCTGTAAAACAGATTGTAGGACACTATCTACAAGATTCAGGTATAAGTCAATGATATGGCGGTTAACATCCTACTGTTCAGCTCTGACCGGGCAAATGAAAATGGGCATCCACCATACAGTGTCCTATGAAGGGAATTTTGCCCAAACAGTGGCCCTATGGCCTACTCTTAAACTGCCAAGAGATCTTTCATATGCACACCAATGTATACATGGGTCTAGAGCTGGGCGATATCCCTAGAAACAGATATCGTGATATTTTTTCCCTTGTCAGGCCCTTTGTCCTGCACCACTGACAAGGGGAAACGACGGCAGAGAAAATGGTATAAGTAAGATATTGAACACAAAGTACTACAAGGTTCAGGTCATTCTGTGGTAACTTTTTAAGAAAGTATAAGTGAGATATTGTACACGACGTACTACAAGGTCCAGGTCAATATATAGTAACTTTTTAGCATGGGATATAAGTTAAGTAAGATATTGAATACGTAGTTCAGGTCAATTTATAGTAATCTTTTAATATGCCTTACAATGAAATGAAATGGGATTAAACGTCCTACTCTTTTATCAAATTCCAACTGTCAAAGGTTCCTTAACATGCACACCAATGTGTACACCAAATCTTGTTTTTTGTCCCATCTGAATGACTAGACACTGTCCGTCCTTCACAAGGAAACTAATGATAAAGACTGTACTCAACAGTACAAATTGAACACCTCCAATTACAACAATATTAAAACCTACTATAATTATACAGGAAAATATTATCGCTGAACATTATCATATTTCAACATGCATTATGCAAGAGCAAAATCTGCCTATTGTAGGTCTTTCTTTAGGCCTGAAATGTTATAAAAACTATTAATTCAGTCATTGTTTTTTAAGGCGAGTGATCGCTCTCGAGCGCCTACAGCTCACCTGAATGTCGACCGAGGGGAGCTTTTTTCCCTCCCCTTAAAATTGAAAATCACTCTCCTTTACAAAGTCATTGGGGGTTTATTAACATTTATCTACCAATCACTCTCCTTAATATTAGGGCTGTGTCGATACAGTTCATTTTCGATACGATACATATTGATGATATGGCAAACCGATACGCGATACGTATTGCGATATGGTGACATCACAAATTATGCCAAAAATAATCCCAAACTACGTTTCAAGACGTTTGTTTGTGATGTGTAAGCATCGGACCATCTAAATCCATTTTAAAATGAACCAGCAAGTGAGGTCCCGTAGGAAATGGGTTAATTATATGCGTCCACCTTTTGAAAATTGTCCATATTTAATTCATATACCAACTTTCAAGTTACGTCAGTAATATTTCAGAATAAATTACTGTCTTCCTTCATTCGATGAAACACGACGTTCCCGTTTCATAAGTCGATCAAAAATATTAGCATTTTTCTACTGTACAGTCAGTATCAGAGAATACCGTAGCTAAAATAAGCTGATACGGCACCATTGTATTTCTTCAAAACATAATTTGTAGCTTAATCTATTACATAACTAGTCACGTAACTTGCAAAAGTTTTTATTCATTCGCCAATGATAGACACGCGATATACTTGTCACGTGACCACCATACTTGAAAGCGCTTTAAAATAAAAAAATCTGTACGATTATGATATAGCCTTCAATAAAAAGGACAATATTTTTTAAATTAAACTTTGTCAGAATGTGTATAAAAAAAAAAAAAAAAATTTTCAACGATACGACGATATTACGTATCAATATAAATATCGCTGGAATGTATCGATACATATTGGTGTATCGATATATAGGCACAGCCCTACTTAATATCAGATCACTCTCCTTAATTTCTAAATCACTCTCCTTAATTTCTAAAGCATTCCTCTTATCAAAACTGGGAAAACCTTTTAGGAGAGCCATTTTTTTCAATTTGTTGATTAAAGGGAGCTTTTTTTAGCTCTCCTGTGAAATACAAAAATTAACCTATTAACATTAATTAACCTATGCAGACCATATTCAACTCTCGATGTCGAGGCTAGCATGAGATTTTTGTTGGATTGTAGTTCGATTCGCTGAAATATTTTCCTTTGTGATTTACCAATAAAAATGGATAACAGAAACTCTTGGTTTTGTCTTACCGACTTTAGTAATGATGACCGAGGCTGAGCGGAAATTTCATTTGTTCTAAGTTAATAGTTGATCAATTTGACTGAAATTTTCAGCAAATTGCCTTTACATTAACTAGTTTTTAACTATTGTAGTGAGAACTGCCAACTTGTTATCTAATCTCCCATAATGTATCTTTAATGCATAGAATCATACATGCAATAAAACTCAGGACAAATGTAAAACATTTGTTGATTAGATAAAGGGTCAGGCAAGTTGAGGACAAGTAAATATAACATAATCTTGTTATTGTTGTGTAGATATATGGACTCCATTATTAAGAAAACATTAAAATGAAAGTAAAGATTTATTTTAATTATATAGGAGACTGTAGTCACGATCAAGCCAGTCATCCTCTTAAAAAAACAGATTAGTTAACTGGAGACAGGATAAAGGCAGTCACCCTCTCAAAACAACATTTTGTTTGTTTACCCAACTTTCACGAAAACATTGGTTAAGACCAGTGTTTCTTCATTCGTTTTACACTTAAAGCCTTACATAGAACAAAAAATCACGGACTTTGTCCTCCAAATCATTGATCAATCCCAAATCAATCTCTGCCAAACCATGTTGATTCCAACTGAAATCCGTACGAAAACTAAACACAAAGTACAATCAAACCTAGATTAACAGACAGTATTCCATGGTTTACAGAACTGATACAGAACTAATATGTTAAATTGTCATTCAATAAGCAGACGGTCCATACTATACTATGTCTATCAACATAAAAAACTCATCACAAAACACGGATGTGACAAGATTGAAAAATACCAGTAGACAGATTATACAAAAATCAATTGTTAATTTTCTTGTGTTTGATGTTAGTTTCCGATAAAATCCTCTTTTTACGCTCAACTAATTATTAGCTTTGATTACGCGATACCATTTTGACCTTAGTAAAGGTGTCTTTCCAATAAACATTGTAAATGAACTATAGACACCAGTATGCAGAAATTATTTGCCCAAAACATAGATATGGAATAAATGAAAATGAAATATGTGTTTTTTAATGTCCTACTGTTCTGCTATAATGAAGACAGGCTTACCCAATACACTGTGCTATGAGGGAAATATTGTGCAGCCTACTGTCGAGGGATCTTTTACGTGCACACCAAAGTATACATGGGACCTTCGTTTTCCGTCCCATCTGAATGACTAGACAGCTGTCCATGCCAGGTCCTCCGCCCTGCACCACTGACAAGGGGAAACCATGTCGGAAAAACTTTCCAATAAACAGCAGAATTTAGTTGTCCCAAATCATACTTAGATGAATAATCTCCATTTTTTTTTATCATCCATAATAGAGAAGGAGAAATGGGGTTTAACATCCACTAGACATGAACTATGTCATTTTGGGACTAGCATATGATTCGATTTTATTTCCTTAAATCTTTGGAGAAGTGAGTCTACTTCTTGTCACGTACAACCAAGGAATCAAAACCATGCCAGTTGACTCAATGAAAGACTGTCTTAAACCATCCAATTTACTGCCCTCTAAAGCCTAGATCACAAACTGTTGTACATGCTTCTATGAGGTGAAATTTTAGTAAACATTTGCATGTGTTCAGCAGCGTCAAAGTTCACAGATTAGCCGTAGAGACTTTAGGTCCTTCACACACAAAACTTTCACCCGGTTTCTTGAGGCAGGTCTCTACAAGCCACTCATGCTTGTCAAAACACATACAGCTGGTTGCGAGCTAGACTTAACTAAAACTTTCCTTGAATTAGCACTTATGACAAATTGGCATCTTATTATAAACAGGACAGTAAATCAGAGGCAACATCCCTCCTGCATTATTGACAATTCGATTTCAATTGGGGATGAAGGCAATAATTAATTCCCAATAACATTGTAACACTCCTCAGTCAACAAATTTGTCAATATACATCATGTAACAATCCCCCCAATCAACTCTAGGTACAAGGTACATGTAACACTCCCCAATCAATAAACTTTACAAGATTGTATTGTATTCATGTGTTATAATTCAGGTATATAATTACAAAATAAGATGATTAACAAGCATGTCACAGACACAGTCAGGTAGTGAAACTCAGGCCTGGTTTGGATCAGATACTCTCTAAATTTTGTCATTTCATTTGGCACTGATTTGCCTTTTCTGTGTTATTAAAGATTTTTCATACATTATAATTGAAATGGGGTTTAATGTCATACAGTTCGACATGTGCCTTACAGTGTTCTATGTCGGAAATTTTGCTCAGGCAGTGACACTATGGCTTATTCTTATATCGAATTCCAACTACAAAGGGATCTTTTACGTGCATGCCCCACGTGACCTTGGACTTTCGTCCCATACGTCCTGTACCACGGACAAGAGAAAGCCATGTTCGTAAATCCTGATGAACTTTCTCAGCCTATGCAGGGATCGTACACACAACCTCCAACTAGTGAGCCAACGTCTTAACCCACTTAGCAATGATTGAAAATGTGCAAAACTAGTTCCGTAGTGACTGAATTTTGTACATTACTATTAAAACTGTTTTTTCACAGCCTGCTTATTAAGCATTCTATAAATCATATGCGTTATTAAGCATTTTATAAATCATATGCGTTTTGAGCATCCTTAGTCATAGAAACAGCTCATTTTTAATAAATTATCATTATATGATATATGCTTACCTTCCCTCATCCCAGAAGATATTACATTAAAATAACTACCACTATATTCATATTACCAATATTCAACATTCTATAAACCATTAATATAGCTTTCTCCAGCGCAAGTGGAGTGCTGATGTTATTGTATAAACTTGTAATAGGGGTGAAATATAACTATGTCATGTGTAAGAATCTATGCTGTGACCTTTAACCTCAATATAATTAGTCTAATTAAGTCTATAATAGATTAATATCTTCTATTAGTCACATGGTGTATATATGTGATAAGAGCAAACACTATGAGTATTTATTATTATAGGAAATTATAACTAGATATTATAGCCTAACATTCCTCCCAACAGTTATTATAACATATATGAACTCTATTTCATGCAAGTTGATATTTTGAGGGTAATTAACATCTTAACTCGCTTGTCTAATGATGGTTCGCATAGCTAAAATGCCCCACTCACATGGCTATAATGATGGCCTAACTCCCAAAGGCCAATGTTGACCCAACTCACAATGGCTAATGATGGTCTGACTCACAATGACTGAGGGCCCGACTTAAAATGAATGAGTGCCCCAACTCGCAATGGCTAGGGCCCAACTCGCAATGGCGAGGGCCCCGACTCACAATGGCCAATTAGTGCCCTACTCGCAAAGCTAACATGGCCCCACTCACATTCCTAATGACGTTCCAACACAAAATAGCTAACGAGGGCTTGACTCACAATGGCTAATGAGGGCTTGACTCACACTGGCTTATGAGGGCTTGACTCACAATGGCTTATGAGGGCTTGACTCACAATGGCTTATGAGGGCTTGGCTCACAATAGTTAATGATGTCCTGACTCCAATGGCTAATAAGGACCCGACTCACAATATAGCTAATGAGGGCATAATGGATAATTGGGCCCCACTCATGTGCCTAATGACAATTCCACACACATACAGCCCCATTCACCTAATGATGGCCCAACTGGCATGACAAATGATGGCCCAACTGGCATGACCCGACTTGCATATCTATTAAAAACCTCACTCAAATGGGACCGGATAGTTATTTTCAGACCTATTTATTGTGCAATTTCTGAGGATGTTTTTTTTACTTATGTGTTTAACAAATCTTGGTAACTTAAATTCTCTTTCAACTGTTTGATCGTCTTTTAAAAAGACAAAAAATCAAAAGCTCATATGATCTACATGGTTGCTATAGACAACCAATATTACTTCTGTCACAAAAACTGTAGAAAGTCCCTTGATTCTCATCACGGCTAGAAAATACAGCATCACTAAACATAAAATAGACATTATATATAAATACCAATCAGATTACAGAGAGAGAGAGAGAGAGAGAGAAATGGGGTTTAAGGTCCACTCAACACAACCAGGTCATTTCGGGACTAACATATGGTTTCAATTTTATTTTAATAATTTGCTTGCGCGTAGGGGTCTTTAGCAGTGGGAGGAAACCGGAGTGCCCGGAGGAAACCCACGAGGTTGAGAAGGTGCCCCTATCTCCATGCCACATACGCTCACACCAGGGATCGAAACCACAGCCGCAAGCCAGAGGTGACCGGCCAGCTAGAGGTCGAAGCGCGGCACTCTAGACCACTAGGCCATCCCAACCCCCAATCAGATTACAACACAATATCCTATTTCATTTGGTATTTTATACTTTCAACTTTTCATCTTATTTTGTCCTAATTACAACAGTGGGATGTGGAAGAGAGAGAGAGAGAGAGACAAATGTGGTTTAACATGCTACCGACACAAACCAGGTCATTTCGGGACTAACATATATATATGGTTCAATTATATTTCATGAATTCTTTTGCAGACACAGAGAAAACACCTATAGGGT
Organism: Patella ulyssiponensis; assembly: GCA_963678685.1. Taxonomy (NCBI): domain Eukaryota; kingdom Metazoa; phylum Mollusca; class Gastropoda; family Patellidae; genus Patella; species Patella ulyssiponensis. The sequence goes on along the minus strand of OY783231.1, from coordinate 62,343,130 downwards.
TTGACTGGCAACCCCAGTTTTTGTCATTTCCAAGCAGTGAATCAAACCCACGACGGTTGACTCAATGACAGACCTTGTAATCCAATGTCCTCACGTTAAGCAATTATCATCGAATGATGTTGTCTACAGGACAGTTACTTGGAAGTCAAAAGGTTTTCTCAAACCAAATGGGAAACACCTACATACGGACCACTCGATACACTTCAAACTCTTTAAACAATGGACAAAATTTTGCCAGGCTCATCATCAATTATCAATTCATATTTCTATGAAACAGTAATGAAACAATCAATTACGTAAGTCATTGCAGTCAAATTGTCCTACGAACTACAGAACATCAAATGTAACATCTACACCATCTATTGACTGGGGGGGGTTGGGATGGCCTAGTGGTCTAGAGTGCCGCGCTTTGACCTCTCATCTACTGACTGCCAACTCAGAGAGAGAGAGAGAGAGAGAGTGAGAGAGAGATGGGTTTAGCATCCACTTGATTACTCACAAAAACTAGGTCATTTTGGAACTAACATATGGTTAAATCTATTTTCAATAAATCTTTAGCTATCGGATGAAACCGAAGAAAACCCAAGAAGTTGGACAGGCAGGTCACGTACAACCAGAGAATTGAAACCACATCGATACAACATGCATGCGCTAACCATTTGCCGCTCCCCACCCTTTACCAACTCAATCAATATGGACTGTTATATTACATGCAACACATCAAGTGTAATGTTTGCTCATAATAATAGTTATCTCTTTCTCTTCATACTATGTACATAATACTTCACTTGCTTGACCTATTTACAGTATTAACTACCACTAGCTACTGTGTAATTTTATATAATTGCTATGCATGGTGTCATCCGAATTATAGTCTTAATCCTTCAAGCAGTAGAATTTTAGGACATTTTTTCCTTTCAAACTACTACATGAATATCATGGAAGTTGAATAAGAATTAAGATCAATCCAAAAATCGTTTTATTCCTTTCAGTTTTTACAGACATTTGAACAAATGGAAAATTTTGCAACAATCAGTACTATCTCTATCTAGACCATCTAAACAAACCAGTAGCACCTATGTGCGTTGGGTAAAGTCTTTTCATGGGTCGCTTTTAAATTCGATTGAATACAAGCTACCATCAAATTTTTGTTTTTTTTTAATTTTATGTAAAATGTGTGTGCTGAGAAAAGCCATCAGGAATATTCACTACCATAGTCACAGTGGTAGCATCTGTGGCTGAAAAAACTTTTAAGATCTGTAAAAGTGCAAGGTAAAGATTTCCTTGTCACATGCAAGCTAGGGATCTAAATTGCACCATTCAACTCAATAACAGGCCTAATGATCTAAAGAACATGCATTGTTAGACCATTCAATGACTCACGCCCCCATATTACTTAACATATTTATGTTTGAATGAAATAGCGAACAGTGTGACCCAAACTTACTTCACAACAAAACTACTTTCCCCGATATTTTAAAATCGATTTTAAAGCTTCATCGCTGCTACTGTACACTCTTACTCAACTGTACACAACTATTTTAAAGTTGAACTTTATTTAATAACTGAGCTGGAACACAGGACACAATTACATGGAATACAATTAATGTTTATTACGCAACAATATATAATTAAGAAGATAAACTTACATGATGCCATGAGCTGTATAAAAGTATATTAAATCAAAAGTCCATAAAAACAAAAGACTCGATAAAATCCTCTCAGAACTACATCCGACCTGATCCCCAACAAGACTAAATCAATAACAACAAATTACCATGCTTTCATATCTATCACAATATCTATATATTTACCGGTCTATACAAACTATATATAGGTCACAAAATACATCTACCACTTTCATCACTACACAGACCAGTAAACAACAATTACAAATCATTCACAAAAGGATATTTATGTACAAAACTTGTCAGGCAAAGTCAATTTTTAGGGAGTCTGTCCATCCAACCATCCCAGAATTTTACAATTTTTCATACTTTTCTAGGTGTTGTCCAGATTAATTGCTTCAACGGGTGGGGTACACGTACATATACAGTGTAGATTTATATAAGTAAAATTAGAAATCAACCTACCCTTCAGAGCCAGGCCTTGTCTATTTAACAACATGTGAAACAAATCTTTTTAACTCGTGTCCTCAAAGTAAATTAGTACAATCAGAAAAAAATATAAGAGCACATACATGTATTGAATGAGTCGTACACAGCCCTTCCTTAAATATCCAAACTGAAAATCACAACTAAATATTGTACAGACATAAATAAATTTAATATTCTTCCATCTTATAATCGAAGTAGACCTACCACAGCAGCATTTAGAAATTTCCCTTTAATCATTTTGTGTCAAATGTCCTCACAATTTCTCTACTGTGCAATCAGTGTTTTGCTGTTCAAATAAATACATTGTGTAACACTGATTTAAGATTTGCAATCGGACATCAACAGATAATCCATGCACAGGGAAAGACATATGTTAGATTAAACATGTTCCATGATATCAGTCACAATACAAACGCTGAATAAAAATATTGTTTATAATATGGAACTGGGGCTTAGCATAACGTATTGGAATTGTGACGTCATATAAAAAAAAATCAAAACAATTTGATCAGTGAACAATTGTCCAAGGAACAAGTACATAAAGTTTCAATTTAATTGTAATGGAATTGGCAGAGCCATATAAACTGAAAAAGAAGAAGAAGAATAAGATGAGTAGCCTTGAACAACCAGATTAGATTGACACCACATCCTGGCAATAATTGTAGAATCTGCGTCTGAATGATACAGACTATAAGATGAGTAGCACATACCAGTCAATGGTTCTGCTCGAACTGGGCTAATGAAGACAGGCATACACCATGCAGCGTGCTACGAGGGAAATTAGGCCTGGACAGTAGCAAGGGATCTTTTACCATGCCTGCCAATGTGTACACAGGAGTTCAGTTTTTCATCCCATCCAAATGATTAGACAGCTGTCCTTGTCAGGCCTTCCGTCATGCACCACTGACAAAGGGAAACTACATCGAAAAATCATGCCAACCTTTTTCAGCTAGAACAGGAATTGAATCTGATAACTCCCGGCTAGCGAGCCAGCTTTAGCTACCATAAATCCCAGAATATTGAGTAGCAAATTAAATCATTCATCATATAACATTCTAGAAATTTCTTGAGTAAAAATCACTTGAAAGAGAAAACACCAGTTACTAATATCCCTTCAACTAGCATTCTATTCTTCTTATCCACAGTGAAAATCAGGTTAAAGTACAGACCACATGATTCAATGAATCACTTCATTCAGGCTGTATACACTTATACAGTCTTTAAATTTTATCCACTAAACTTAAATAACAACAATGAATTGACATCTGTTAGTGGGCGGTTCCCTGTGTACACTGAACACATTTTAACAAATAATAAAGTTCACTGTCAACATGTAAAAGAAAAGAATATGAAATAAAACAAAAAAAAACTTTAAAAGGTTTATAAAGATCCTGTTACCATCAATCATTTTGTTTCTAGATCTCACATAAAAAATGACAAATCAAAACATTGGTAACAAAATATAATTTGATTCATGAAATTATTTTATGTGTGCTTAATTAAAGGGTGACATCTGTTGTGTGACATGTCATGTCCAGTTTATTCATCATTAAATGCAATAGATTTTGAAAATTATAACTGTCAGGGGGTTCTTTTACGTGCACACAAATGTGGACACTGGTTTAACATCCACTTGACAGGTCATTTTGGGATTAACATATGGTTCAATTTCATTTCAATAAGGTTAGACAGGTAACCCCACTGATTGTCAGATACAACTGGGGAATCGAAAACAATCCACTTGACACAATGACAGACCTTATGATAGAATGTGCACACGTTAACCATTCGGCCATCCCCAAATTTTCGTGCAATTCGTTCGTCTGGGCACTTTTTCATTAGAACCTCATCCTACAACACTAACAAAGGAAAACCAGATTGGAAAACCAAAAGGAAGTTTCTTGCATCCGAAACCTTCTACTTAGTGAACAAGCATCATACTCCATGAGCCATACTGGATGTCAGTGTCTTACTATTGTGAGAATTAACCAATCAGTATCTTCTTTCATAAAGACCTCCGACAGAGCTAAACGACACAGCAGCACCATACCGTATGATATTACATACTTACAACAAAACATTTATAAAATAATGAATCCTACATTATGTTATTCCCTAAAAGATAAATCACAGAATCAAATACATTTCATCATCTATAGCATATTCCTGTTTATTATATACGTCAGACATAACTCACAGTCCTGCCCACCGTATCAAATAAATTTCATCATAGCATATTCCCCTTTATAATATACCTTAGAGACAACTGACAGTATCAAATATATTTCATCATATCTATATCCATGTAGGTGTAGATCATTATACCTGTAATAATATCTCTAACATGAAAACAAGAATCAACATTAATCTCATTTCACATTATAAACATTAACCTCGACAGCAAACAATATTCCACGCATTAGTCTCTAAATTGTTCTGAAATTGAATACCGGTATTTAGAAATTACATTTCGTTGAGTAAACTAAATCAAAATGTCAATCGTAGATATTCTCCTAGTTTGGATGTAATATGATTGTGGTCTGTGGCCCATCAATAGATTTTACCTAACATTTATAGGTGGCACTGGTTTGTTTATTACGGCCATACATGATGCCAAATGTAAAAGAATGTTCATTTCATCATATCTTTGTAAATATTGAACAGAACTTTGGACTGATATTCAACTTAGAGATTCATCATTCGTGATATTATAGTTTGCAAGAAATGGATAAACCCTCAAAAAGACGGTCAGTTGGTTTAGAAAATGAATCAGTTTACTACATGTCATGTAAACTTAACGGTACATAGAGCTGTTTACCCTCCTCATTATACCTGAACTTAAACTAAGCCATTAAATGTGTCATGTATAGGGCAGAGTATGTTTACTCTTCCAAGAACATGTGATACCACTTCTAATTGGATGAGTTAACATAGTATGTTTACTGTCTAGGACATATGATACCACTTCTCACTGGAGGAGTTCACATAACATGCTTACTCTTTATAGAACATCTCATATCACTTCTCATTTGAGGGGTGAACATAATATGCTCACATTATATAGAACACCAGAAACTACTTCTCATTGGAAAAGTACACATAGCATGTCTAGAACACATAATACCACTTCTTACTGAAGGAGTGCTTACTGCCTACCATTAATAGAACATGAAACCACTTCTCCTTGGAGGAGTTCACCGAGTATGCTTACTTTTTAAAGAACATCAGATACCATTTCTCATTCATGGAGTTCACATAGTTAACAAATGCTTTTAATCTGTTCTTTAGGCTACGGTTTTAAGCATGTTGAAAAAAGACATAGACAATGGTTTAAATACCGTCTAGTCAAGTCTATCATGGAACAAATGAAAGGTTTATCTACATAATGTCACCTGATTGATAGATACATCCATAGGACAAGGTCAATATTACCTCAACACAGCTTCAAACTAGGTCATTTGATTTTTATCAAAGATCAGTTATACATTATGGTAAGTCTTATGCACTTAAAGGGATATGCTCACACTCTCAGTATCACCAGTCTCAGATCATAGGTAACTAGAGCAAGAGAACGGGAAGACAAACAAAATGAAATTGGGTTTAACGTTCTACTGTTCTGCTCTGACTGCAGGCGCGGATACAGAGGGGGGCGCACCCGGCCCACGCCCCCCCTATTTTTTCGGCGGTGGCGAACAATTTTTAGCTCCATATATTCTCTCGGGAAAGGAGAACAAAAACAGTTTAGTTGGAAATTGTAATTTACAGTACTAGTATGAAATTAGTCCTTGTGGGCATTTTAGTCCACTCAAAAATCACGGGCCGGGCTTCGCACTGCCAAATGGGTGCAGCACGACCCCCCTTTCTGAAAATCCTGGATCCGCCCCTGGACTGGGCTAATAAAGATAGGCATACACTAAACTCTGTGCTATGAGAGAAATTTCAGGCAGTGGCACTATGCTTACTCTTATACGATGGTTTTTCATCCCATCCAAACAACTAGAAAGCTGTCCTTGTCAGGTCCACCAACCTGCACCACTGACAAGGGAAACCAGGTCGGAAAATCCTGATGAACTTTCTCAGCCGATGGAGGGATCGAACATTAGACCTCCAGACTAGCGAGCCAGAATCTTGGCCACTCCCACCTCTTACAATTAATAAACTACAAAAGTATTATCAAATTCAGTGAATGGATTCAAGGTAGACGAAAGTGTCCACTGTACTGTACATGCCAAGTCCCCTGATTCAAGCTTGATTCAACTTATCAGGGAGACAATCCACAAAATAAGGGACATGAAATCAGGTTTAACGTCCTACACTGACTGAGCTAACCAAGAGGGCATGCACATTACAGTCAGCTAGATGTATGAGGGGCATTTTGCCAAAACAGCAGTGCTACACCCTACTCTTGAGAAATTAAACTGCCAAGGGATCTGTCCCATCCAAAGGACTAGAGAGCTGTGCTTGTCACACCCTTCATCCTGCGCCACTAACAAAGGGAAACTACCCAAGAAAATCGTGATAAATTTTCTAAGTCAGCTATAAGAGCGAATTTGCGACCTTGAGGCTAACAAGTCAGTCTTCGTGGCTCCTACCCCCCAAAAAACAGAGAAGTGTTTCATTGTATTATTCTAGCGTATTTGGCCAAGTTTATAAAATACATAGTGGGGGTTGTGCCCCTTAAAGGGTGTGCTTTATAGAATTTAGTTTTTCAGATAGGATCAAAAACTGAGGTGCAATGTACAGGTATACGTTCACATAAAACAACCCTAGGCATTTGAAATTTGATGAAGACTAGACAGAAACCTAGCTGTCCGTGCATGCATGACCCTTCACTTTTTGGGATGGTATGAAAAACTGAGGTTCCATGCACATGTATACGTCCACATAAAACAACCCTAGACATTTGAAATTTGAAGTAGAGTAGGTGGATAACCAGGTGCATGCACACCATTTTGCAGAATTAAGAAAAAAAAAATTTCATGTTAATTGTTTAAAAACCTACCGTCAATCTTAACAATTTCACAGCTGAAAGTATTCGAAAAGGTGAAATTGTTGCGCAATGACTTTCATAAATTTCAAAATCTGTGTTACATCATGTTGACGTCAAGTTAAATCTGAAGTGTCAGATAGAACAAATGACACGAGTAAAACTAGATTATTATATATAAACCATCATCTATCAGCTTCTTCAAATCCCGCTCAAAAAAACCCAAAACACTTTCTAATCCAATGTCACAACAGAACCCAGACACAAAAATAAATATCTTGTCAAATTACTTTCTAACAAGTCATTTTTAAAAGAATCAATCCAATAAATTGTCTCATGAGAAACTCTGTCTTCCGAACATAAGTCGTGTCAAATTGTCTCAAGAGAAAAGTTGTCTTCCAAACATAAGTCGTGTCAAATCTTTACTGTGAGCTATAATTGAGAAAAATGTTTGTATATATATATATATATATGAAAGTAAATCAATGATATGTATCAATAGCTATACAGCCATACATTCTTCTAATTTCAATAAATATTAAGGGGACAGAATCTAATTTAACTAAAGAGTACATTTTACGGCAATCTTGGATTTCAAGACGAGGTCATGTGTTTTCTATCTATTGCAAGTTCTTAACAGATTGCTGGGCGCCTAAAACCTAGGTTACAAACACCATGGCTTCTTTTACATGCACCCTCTTTTTGTTTTTAAACCACCTGAACAACTGGACGTTATGCCTTGCCAGTTCCTACTTCATGCACCACTTACATCATGATGGAAAATCTCAATGAATTTGCTAAGCCATCTAACAATAAAAAGCCTTGCTAGAAAATCTAAATGCATTTTATTAGCCATTTACAAGGCAAAACAACGCTAAGAAATTTGAATGTACTTTCACTGCGAACAATAGAATCAAGCCAGGACTGAGCCAAATCTTTATTATCTGATAGGCAATCTATTAAATAAAAAAAACACACAGATCTTAAAGTCAAGTTTTCATTGGCCTCTACAACTTATGTTTCCACCTAAAAGAAACTTAAACTTCAATCATAAATAGTCACCAAGTTTATTTAAGAATTCAATATAAAAGTAATAAAAGTTTATTACAACGATACGCCTGTAGTTTTATGTCAAAATGAAATGGTTCAGCAGTGACTAAAATTGAAAATTGGTGAAAGACAAATACTTGACCGCCGTGCTTTGAATTGTGTTTCAAATGATAAGAAACATTATTATTGGGGTGGGTTATCCAAAACCTGAGAGAGAGAGAGAGAGAGAGAGAGAGAGAGAGAGAGAGAGAGAGAGAGAGAGAGGTTTAACATCCACTCAACACAAACTTGGTCATTTTCAAACAAACATGTCAATAACTTGCTTGCATACAGGAATCTGAGAAAACCCACAATGTAAGGCAGACGACCCTACTCCTTAGGCCTGACCAATCCTTAATTCATGACGAGAGGCTTCTTTCCAGGCTTGCCAATAATCCATGTTCGGACAGGCCTAGATTTTTATTGTAATCCGATAAGGATATATTTGTAGGGAAGGCCTATATTTGTACAATATATGCGTATAAAGTCTTGAAATATTTCTTGGCTGGCATATAAAGCCTTAGTTCGAGTCTGATATCATATCAGCGACAGGTGGTATGGTCGTACCTGTTAAAGAATGTGGTAGTTTACCTTTAACGATGATAGATAATCAATAAGGTGAACATCTGTTTCTACCATTTCAACCTATCATAATAAACACATACAATATATATAATACAATGTGGGCATGTTATTAATAATATTATTCAACTCTTATTCACATTATTGAAATACACAGATATTTCAATGTTATACGAAACTTAGTATTCGAATATCATATCATTTGTGTAAAGAGAGAGAAATGAGGTTTAACGTCCACTCGACACAAACTAGGCCATTTCGGGACAAACATATGATTCAATTTTTATTTCAATAATTTGCTTGCGAGTAGGGGTCTTTAGCAGTGAGAGGAAACCGGAGTACCCAGAGAAAACCCATGAGGTTGGACAGGCGATCCTACTCCTTGCCACGTACAACCGGGGATTTGATACTTCTATTAAAGATAAGCTGCCTGAAATGATTCATTCATTAACTCAGTCATACTAATACCAACAAAAACTATTTTATAATTTCCTAAATAAACAATACGACATGAAATACCAGTATACAAATAAAGAGAATCAAAGTCTCATAGGTAATCAGTAATAGATTCAGGTCATTTATTTGGTATTACTAATGGATTAAATATTGACACAGGGATTCTGATTTGTAATAAAGTCATGGTGACTCAGTGAGTAGGACGCTGGCTTGCCAATTTTCGGTAGGAGCCCAGAGAGTTCATCGGTGGCGAAAAATGAGATCCTGTGCACACACTGACATGCAGGTAAAAGAACATTTCGATATAAGAGTAGGCCAAAGCACCGCTGTCTGGGCAAAATATGTCAGAGTACCATATGTATGGTGTGAGTCCTCTTTCATCAGCTCAGTCGGAACAGTACAGTATGACATTTAGCTACAATATTGTATCTGTGTCATGTCTTATCCACGGCTACAATTTATACACTATTTGAGGCTTTGCACAATTAATATTAAAATATCATATAATTATGCAAATATCATATAATTATGCAGTAAGGTTTCACCTTTATTTCAAGGAGAATTGGTTTATTATATTATATGTCAATTTTGCAGTACAGTTTGGGGTCAGTTTATGTGTAAATTAACGGAGCTATAGCCAAGTTATTTTTTTGTAGCCATTTATGTAAAAAAACAACTTGCTCTAAGGAACTACTTAGGATGATCCACTACTGTGGCTGGAGTAAGACAGAAGTCATCAGTAGTGGAACCATTTCTATATGACGTTAAACCCCCATTTCATTTCATTTCACAAGTAATACATCTCTTGACATATATATATTCAATTTACTCTATTCCAATAACAAGACATCTCTTAAAATATAACTATTGATATATTTATAAGGGCAAGTTGAATAAGGGTAATTTGTGATTCCCTTGATCATAGAAACAGATCAGATCTCATATACATCAACATCAATAACACTCAAAACTACTGCAAGTTTTCATGCATAGAAATATCATCATCATTAGTTATAGATGACAAGCGGCGAAAGTTTTATTGCCCAAGATAATTCTCTAATACACTAATTGCTCAGAGATGCTGTTTAAAGGTGCGGTCATGGGTCCAAGCAACGACTGCAAATTTTACAACATCTGGACGTTGCTAGATTACTTCACAATTCCCGAACTTACAGCTACTTTATCTACAGGCATGGTGGACAGTAGGGTGCAATCAGAGGTTGTGATATAGCTACCTGCTCAGAAACCTTGACATTGAACGGACCTTGGCTTGTACTCAATCAAAATTAGTGCCAAAATATACAGGGTGTTGCGTGAAGGCCATGAGAAAATGTAGGTAGTTGTAGGTAGTTAAAGCAAGATCAAGCCTTCTATTGATGATGGGGTCCAAGATAATTTCTTAATTCACTGAGAGACAGAGGGAGAGAGAGAGCCTCTATTTAAGGGAGTTTATAACGTCAAACTATTCTGCTCAGACTGGGTTAACAAAGACGGTCATACCCCTTACCGGCAACTTTCATGAGAATGAAAGTTTAAACACCGAGAGACAGACAGTTGCTTAGCATCCATAGGATTTAGCAACTGTTGAATAAGTCTTTAATCCCCTGACTATAATATAATCTTACACAAGCTGTCACACAAACATAAGTTGCACAATCTTTCTATAGGATTTACGATGGCAGAATAATCTAAAATCATACTTACAATCGTGACTATAATCACCAAGTTCCTGTCAATATTTACTCGTAGAGTAAAAGTTATAAAACGTGTGAAACAGCTTATTGATTAGTGATACTCTGATCTATAACGTGCTCATACAGATCACCGACTTTTGGGAGTAATTTTCGATTCCCAATAGACCGATAAAATCCATTCACAAGAGTTCCACAGGAAACTAGGTCTCAACATCACAAGTTTGACCGGTGCACTAAAATCTTAGCATATAATCATATGTTAAAGGGACACAAACTTGGTCATTTCTAGGACTAACATCACAAGTTTGACCGGTGCACTAAAATCTTGGCATGTAATAATCTTTACATAAAGTTAAAGATACATTATGGGAGATAAGATAAAGAGTTGGCAGTTCTCATTATAATAGTTAAAAACTATGTAGTGTAAATGTAATTTGCTGAAAATTTCAGTCAAATTGATCCACTATAGGCTGAGAACGGAGAGCTTGAAATTTCTGAATAGCCTCAGTCATCATTACTAAAATCATTAATAAAAACAGAGTAGTCTCGATTATCCAATGTTGTGATTTAATTACAATGGCCGTTCAGCGGCATATTTGAATCTAATCCAGCTTACATTGAAGGCTAGCCTTGGCATCGAGAGTTTATTATGGTCTGGATAAGTTAATTAATGTCTAATTAATAATTTAGATAACATTTCAGGCCTAAAGAAAGACACGTAATAGGCAGATTTTGCTCTTGCATAATTATGCAAGTTTAAAGAGACACAAACTAGATCTTTCGGGGACTAACTCTGGTTAAATTTTATTTCATTAATTTGCCTGGACCGAAGGTCTTTACTTTGACCGTGGGAGGAAACCGGAGGACCAGGGGAATACCCATGAGGTTGGACAGGCAACCTTACTCCTTGTCAAATACTTGTAGTGAATCGAAACAATAGCACTGCAATTGATGACAGATTTTATGAAAATACACGACTGTATATCTTTAATTAAATTTTCAAACCAGATGTGTTGACATTGATGGTGTAAATTATACTTTTCGAAGAAATGGTTCATCACTGACATGGTCAAATTCGAAATTAAGCCCAGGGCTTAAATACGAGAATTCATTTTGACTTTTTTCCCTTGAATCGTGATAATAGTTTGATATCTGTAGATTTGTTAATGTCTTATTCTCTTGTCTGCTAGAGATCTATAGAGACTATATTAAATTGTTCTTGAAATTTTACAAAACTTAATTACTGATCCACAATAGAGAGATAATACAGCCACATTGTAAAGGGACAACTCTTTAGGATTATATCAAAATATATGTTCAGGCACATAATTTTAATTTTTCATGTCTTACACTGTCTACTTTCCTTAGGAATGTTTTGAAACATTCCATCAAGACATATAAAAATATTTTGAAGTTAATGAGTTAAAAAGTTAACTTAGAGTACAATGTTTTCAAGCAATAACAGATACATGTGTATATGGCCTAATCAATTTGAATTTTTGTTTCCACGTAAACGTATTTGCTTCCTATTTCTTTGATGCAAAAAGCTAATGTAAAAACAGAAAGTACTTGCTCTTCTCAAACGCTTTATGTTATGTTGTTGTTTATTACAATTCTAACCTCTTTTAGTGATTGTATACGATATAATGCACAGATTGTCCATTAGATTTGAATGTCTATTCTTTTATCATGATAGCAAGAACTCAAATGGGAGGGAGACAAAAATGTGGTTTTTTAAAATCCATTCAACACAAAATAGTTAATTTCCGGATTAAAATATGGTTCAATTTCATTTTCATAATTTGCTTGCCCGTAGGGGGCTTTAGCAGTTGGAGGAAAACCAACGCGGTTGGACAGGCGACCCTACTCCTTGTCCAACCAACCAGGGAATGGAAAACACGCCTGTTGACTAAATGACAGACTTTAAGATACAGAGCACACTTGATAACCATTCAGCCATCCAACCTCCCACAACTAAAACCGAATTGGATTGGCAAAAATTATAAATGTTTAAATTACTGGTGTTTTATTGAAAATAATTACACTTTTATGTTGTTAATGAAAGTGAGAACACATCTTTAAAACAATTACATTTTAATCTTATTAGCTAGAGGGACCATGCATCTTTAAAACCACTAATTACTTACAACACAAGATTCCCGCTAAGTATGAAATGATCAATCAATCAAACGTTCGTGTTGTTCAGTCAGCCTCTATACATCAAGGATGATTTCAAATCAGCCCGATTTATAAGATGATGATATTTTTGCGACATCCAGTCCTTTACGATTAGTGAAGTGTGTAACAAGTTAATACTGTATATAACGCTATTGATTAACACGATTAACATTATCCAGTCTCAAATCAAATAAAGATAAAGATTGTGATGGCGGCATCGAAATGTTAGCTTTACTTTCATATGATTTAATGCATCATTTATAAAATCAATATAAATTATTGACAGTCAGGGATGTACAAATTTAACATTGATGCGACTCGGTGCCTTTATTGGGATCATTCTACTGAACATGGCTGATCGAATGTAACATTGAGGCATACAGGTCTTTCAGTGGTTGCAGGAAATTGAAGGACCCGGAGAAAACCCACCAGGTTGGACAGGCCATGCTACTCCATGTCATGTACAAATGGGCAATCGAAACCACAAGCTAATCACTGAAAAAAAACTGAACCAGGTTAGTCCCAAAATCACCTAGTTCTTGTCAAGTGCATGTTTTACCCAATTTCACTCTCTCTTATAAACTTACCAAGATGTCCTGAACAAGATTCAGTCATGTACGGTAGACGAAAGGGATACAAATGCACAAAGCATCACATTTAAAAGAATGAATCTGTTATTCTTCTAATGAACTTATCCAGACCAACGAAACACGTCTGATCAATCTTCCCAAAATTAGAACACCATGACCGTATACATGTACGTTTTAACAGATCAATAGAGTATTATTTCACGTTACTCTGTATCTGAACACACACCCCAACCTGGGAAGTACCTGGCCACGTTAATAAATATTTTGATGAATGAATTTTGTTATAATATAAGGGTGGGTAAGATATTAAAAAGGTCATGAATGGAATAGATCCATCAACCTGGGAAATAATTTCATGAATGAATTTTGTTACAGGTAAAGGAGAAGATAATAAAAGGTCATGAATGGGAATAGACTTACCTTTAATATTCATCTTGCTAACAAAACGCTTACATCTAACATTTATCTAAAACTATTATCCGTATATCAATATTTGAATTTGTTCGAACACCTGTCACAGTGTGTATTGCGCAAGTTTGTTTATAGATTCAATACTCATAATTATACATGTTATATTTTATAATGTGTCAACGACAGAAATCAGTGAGATTTGTGTATAAATAGCCTTATCAGTGACTGACATCTATAAGTTGTTAGTATTGTCTATATTTCATCTAATGTCCTACTGTTCTGCTCTGAATGGGCTAATGAAGACGGGCTGATGCCATACAGTGTGCTATCAGAGAAATTTTGCCCTGGCAGAGGCGCTATGACCTACTCTTATATCAAATTCCAACTGTCAAAGGTTCTTTTACGTGTGCAGCAATGTGTACATGCGACCTGTTTTTTTGTCTCATCCGAATGACTATAATGTATATGTTGTTCCTAGCCAGATCCTCTGTTCTGCACCACTGACAAGGAGAAACCTCACCGGAAATTCCTGATGAACTTTCTCCACTAACGTCGATTTTCTGGCATGGTTTCCCATTGTCAGACGGCAGGCCTGACAAGGACAGCTGTCTAGTCGTTCGGATGGCTTGTATGCGAAAGATCACAGGCAGTTGAAATTTAATATTAGAGTAGGCCATAGATGAGTCGCTACCCTGATAAACTTTCTCGGCCAACACAGGGATTGAATATGGCACCTCCAGGTTTGTGAGGCAGCGTCCTACTCACTGAGCCACTCACTGTAGCTCCTGTATTCCATTATAATAATAAAAACTTTATTGGATGAGGCTTTTCTTTAGTTTGTAACAAAGTAATCTTCCACAGTCAGTCCTAAACTACGAAAACATTCTAAACGCCCTTGTGGCTAAGTGGGTAAGACGCTGGCTTGTTATCCTGGAGGTTGCATGTTCGATCCCTGCATGGGCCAAGAAAGTTCATTCAGATTTTCTGGTATGGTTTCCCATTGTCAGACGGCGGGCCTGACAAGGACAGCTGTCTAGTCGTTCGGATGGCTTGTATGCAAAAGATCCCCAGCAGTTGGAATTTAATATAAGAGTAGGCCATAGATGAGTCGCTACCCAGACAAAATTTCCCTTATGACACACTGTAAGGCGTATGCCTCTCTTCATTAGTCCAAATGGAGCAAAACAATAGGACGTTAAACCCATTTAATTTTATTCACCTTTGTATTAAATTAAAGGAAATTGGTTTTAAAGTATTAATGTCCTACTTTTCTCAGTTTCTGTACAGACTGGGCTAATGCATAAAAAAATACGTCCAGGTAAAAAATTCTCCACTTTACTTCATTTTGACATACATTAAATTATATAAGCTAGCTGTCTGCCTTCTATGGGCGTCTTCAGATATTTATAATGTATGTATGCAACAATCATTAACTGTCAATTTCATCACTAAATACAAACTAAATGACACGTATATTTATACAGGTCACAATTCTATGGAATACAATTACTGCTTATTACTGAGCGACGTTTCGACTAGGCTTCTCTAGTCGTTATCAAGCAAGTCTAGTCGAAACGTCGCTCAGTAATAAGCAGTAATTGTATTCCATAGAATTGTGACCTGTATACTCTAGTTCAATTACTAAATGCCATTGAAAGAGTTTAAATGACACGTCTCAAATAAATCTATGACATTTAATAATCCTATTATCATCTCAATAGGCTTACAACCTAACTACATTAATCCATGTATTTAGCCGTGTTGAAAGGTGAACACAACTCTGGTCAATAGACTGTTGGAAGGATTATGGCTGTTATTATAGTATATGGAGAATAATCTGTATAAACCAGACTGGACTTACTGCCACTTAATATACAGCCAACAACTGTGATATAATGGTTATTAACTCTATATAACCTACTGTGAGATATATAGTCAACAAGTACAAACAACTGTGATATAACAGTTTTAACTTTATTTGACTTAATGTGAACTATACAGTCAACAACTGACTTAATGTGAGATACATGTATACAGTCAACAACTGTGATATAATGTTTATTAACTAGATATAACTTACTGTGAGATATACAGTCAACAACTGATATAAAACTATTTAACTTATTGTTCGATATGATAATAATTACTGTGAACTAATTAGATGCCTGACAAAATGTCTCATTCTGTTATAAAGAAACTGATCATAATTTGAGGGATTTTGAATCCCTGGTCACCTACAATTAAAAAGAATTATAAAAGTTGAAGATTAAAAGGAAAATAGCAGTCCAAAAGCAGTTCAATTCCATTCAGCATTTACACAGAAACGAATCAAAAATTAAGTAAAGTGATGTTAACAAGCCAGCGCCACCTATAAGTGTTTGTGTAATTCTGATGGTCCTCTCCTTAATCTTGTTTAATCCAAGTCGGGATATTTTCTACCGCTAATGTTTTGGATTTGTTTCCTAAATTTAATTTCAATTAACAATTTCTACTTATGATAAAAACCGCAAATGAAAAGTGGAAGATTAGAATCCAGTTTTGACTCCATTTGAAAACATGTTACTTTTCTTGTTGGTGGTTAAAAATCATCAGTATGAGGTAATTAAATGCTTTAGATTACCGCCAGGTTATCGAAATAAATTTCATTTGTCATTTCTAATTGATTTCTTTATGAATCTGACGAGCAAACAAGCAGTTAGTTTTACGTTAATATTTTGATATAGATATGTTAGAAGATGGGGCTTGACCATTGTTAGTGGTAACGAGTATTCATATCTATCTGACATTTTAAAATTATCAATATAATCACAGACAAAATGCCACCACTCGAATTGTTTCTGCCAAAGTCTGAATTCATGTCTAATAGTAATATTGTCAGAGAGAGGTAAATTATTGTCAGGTTGGCTTGACAAGTTTATTGCATTTTTGAAAAGACATCTTTAAAGGTCACCAGAAAAACTTCATAAATTTTCTAAATAATGCAAGTAATTATGTCAACATATCCTTTCCATAAGTATAACACAAATCTGATTGTCAATAATATTACCTGTAACAGGTAAATTTCATTGGTAAATTTCACCGTTCTCCGTGAGTAGATTTAACTTTACATAAACAATCAATGACGTCATTTTAGTCCTTCTGCTCATATGAAGCAGAAGGACTAAAATGACGTCACAGCTGGTTTATTGGAGGAAAGTTAGGACTACTCACAGAGAATGGCAGAAATTACTAAAGTGACGTAATCAGTTGCACTAATTAAAAAAAAAAATTGAACTTTTCTGGTGACTTTTAATAGCCATTGCTTTTCCGAAAATTAACACCTCTTGATTTCCTGATGAAATAAATCAGTTTAACATCCTACTGTTCTGCTCCTAACTGGGCTAATGAAGAATGATACATGTATGCCATGCCATTAGGGAAATTTCACCCAGACAGTGGCACTATGGCCTATTCTTACATCGAATTCCAACTGACAAGGAATCTTTTACGTGTACGCCAATGTGTAAATGGGACCTCGGTTTCCGTCCCATCAGAACGACTAGACAGCTGTCGTCCTGCATCACTGACAAGGGAGAGACCATGACAGAAAATCTGGATGAACTCTCTCGGCTAAGGCAGGGATTGCCTGAAGAAGTTGCCATCTTGTATCAATTGTAACTTTAAGGTTCTCAGATGGTCTATGATATGTCACACCATTTGTTCTCAAACTGTTTAATTCATTATGTGACAGTTACAGGGGAAAGGGAGATAACTATGTTTCAGGTTATTTCCATGTTACATTTTCTGACTTACATGTACCACATATCGAAATAAAATGGGGTTTAACATCCTACTGTTCTGAACTGACTGGGTTAATGAAGACGGGTATACGCCATACAGTTTGCTCAATGGGTTAGACGTCGACTCACCAACCAGTAACTTCGCAGTTCAATCCTGGAGTTGTCTAAGGAAGTTCCCCTGAATTTTGTTCCTGGTACATGACAGAGGTCCTGACAAGCACAGTGTCTAGTTGTTCGAATAAAAATGAAATGGGGTTTAACATCCTACTGTTCTGGGTTAATGAAAATGCCTACCAATTTTTTAAAATTCCATCTGTCAAGGGATCTTTTTGGTCCTATCTACGCATCTACACAACACGGGATCTCCAGGTTAGCGAGGCGTCTTACTCAATGAGCCACTGTTGTTTCCACTGTAATCTAATTAAAATACAGATCTATATTTCGTTTGTTTTTATACTTTCTATGGCTTTCACTACAAGAAGATCTGACCAGTTGTACTGGAAGGTTGCATAAGGGGTCGTACAAGTGGCTTTTAACCCCATGACGTCAGACATTAATTAATCAATCAGCATTGACGTTTCCAGTGATCTACCCACAGCTCTGTGCATCAAACACCAAGAACTCGCCATAACAGACTGTTTCATTGGCTAGAATCAATTTACCAATATCATTATATCCATATTTAATAAGTCCTCACAGTCATGACTGTTTCATCTAACACCAATTCCGATTTAAACTAATAAATTTTAGCAGCCTGGTTATTCTTGACTATGTCTTGTAGAAGTACTTAGTTACTGATGTAATTTTTGAGATATTTGAGCAATGGAGAAGTTATTTTTATCTGCACCATGAGAAAGTAATAGAAATGGCTATAACATGTTAAACAACCGATTGTTTGTAAATAATAATAATAGAATTAAACATTTTAGATAATCATAATATTATACATGCTAATGTTTTTTTATGTTCATAATATTGTGTTAAGGATATTAGTCATAATTTTAGATGGGCATAATATTATATATGTTATAACTGTATGTGTATGTAAGATTTAATTAAAGATTTTAGATGATTATAATATTGTTAAAGATGTATTACGTGTATGTAAGATTTAGATGGTCATAATACATGTTATTGTTATAGATACATTACGTGTATGTAAGATTTTAATAAAGTGAGTGAGTGAGTTACTGGGAGTTTAATGTCCACTTCCACCAAAGGTGATATCATAGACTAGTTTTTAATAAAGAGCTGCCTTATCTTTTTATAATAATAATAGTTTAAAAATAGATAATGAATGATATCCAAGGCTTATACATGTAGCCTTGATTGTCCATTTTATGGTTTAATTTGTAAATCTTATGGATGTTTCAATCCATTTAAATCTCAGCCATTCGATTGTCCATACTGTCATGATGTTAATAAATGTCTTTACAATTTATGTAACATTTGAGATCTAAAGAAATATCTTCAATACTCAGATTTCACTTACATAATGCCCCTTCAAAAGGATTGATGGATGTTAGTTTGCTTTCTTTTATCTTTAAAGCAGTGGACACATTAGCCGAATCATTCGGGCGAATGGTTCGGCCGAATCAATCAGCGCCAAATTTTATTCGGCCGAATGGGTGGACACACTAGCCAAATGCTTCGCCCGATTCACCAGTCGATTACATCCCCTTTCATGTCACATGATTAAAACATGGCGGCGTCAATGTCTTCAAACAATCACGTGACTTCTCGATATGAGTGAGGATTGGCTAATGAATTCTACATTCGGCCGAATGCTTCGGCGAAGCGGACACACCAGGCGAATATGATTCGGCCGATCAAATATTCGACCAAATATATCAAACCTGTTTGATTCCGGCGAATCATTCGGTCGGAACAGTGGACACACTAGGCGAATTTTGACGCTGATTGATTCGGCCGAATCATTCGACTAGTGTGTCCATCGCTTTACTGTAAGTGTGGAATAATGTTGGGGGCTAGTAGGAAACCTGTTAAAAGGTTTACATTCTTAACAGCTATAATTAGAGCTGATGATGGTGAACCCTAGAGCAATGCAATTCTTATATGAGATTAAATTCTCAATTATTCAGGAAAAGTTACATGTTTCTGATTAGTTAATTAAACTCAAGCAGAATTCTCAAGAGAAATTACCGGTGATAACGTAATTCTGGTATTGGATAGTGGAAAATGAAATTACTTACTTATCAAGAAACACAATTTGGTAACTTTTGTGGGGATTTACGAAAAAAAACAAACAAAAAAAAAATAGCAATAGGCCAGAGCGTATTTTTTGTATTTATTGCATTTAAATTTTTTTTAAAAATTTGTCTTTTAAGTGATTTTCAATTTTAGATTGTAAATACTGATTCAAATGCCAGATTCCGCAATTTCAACATTTATTCCATGATCGCAGAAAATCATCACCAATCAAACGATGTCAAGAGGTGTGTGGAGAAAGAATGATCGCGAAAAGTCATCACCCTAGAAACTGTACCATGAGGTGTGATGATAGATGATCGCGGAAGATCACCCCTAAAACTGGATGACAGGGCGTGAAGGAAGATTGAACAATACTCACCTCCATGGTAATGATTTTCACGACTGATACTGGAGACAGACGGAGAACTGGCTATGAAACAGCCATCATTAACAGAAATTGGAGGGTGCTCATGAGACCCCTGAATGTCATTCCAATCACTAGTAGTACTGCCAGGACGAGGCATCACCACACTTATATCTTCATTATCACCACTATCTGAATGATCTCCTAACCCTGGAAAAAAAAACAAGGGAAGACAATATTAATACAAATTAAACACACGGATCAAATATATGTAGGACCTTCGATGGAGTTGGCACCACATACATCAAGTCATCTCAATTATAATACAAATAAAACAATTGGGATAAATCCTCCCATAGAGCCAATGCCACACTCATAGAGTCACCCCAATTATAATACAAATGAATCAATTCTATGGGATTAAATGTCCTAGAGAGCCAGTGCCACACTCATTGCGTCACCCCTATTATAATATAGATGAAATTCTGGGATCAAACCCAAGAACTCCTAGTGATCCAGCACTACGTTCATCAAGTCACCTCAATTCTAACACAAATACAAATGAAACACTGGGATAATACATGTATGAACTCCTATTGACCCAGCACCACACACACCAAGCTACCACAATTTTAATACAAATGACACACCAGGATCAAACCTTGGAACTCCTAGTGACCCAGCACCACACTAATAGAGTCACCCGATTCTAATACAAATGAAACACTGGGAATGGGATAAAGCATCATGTTGAGTCAGCATCATCAAGTTACAATGACATTTCAATTCGAATATAACAGTTCAAAAAATAGTGTGATGCCGTATCACATGTTTTAGGTATTAGTGAATTCAGTTCATAAATTTAGCTGGCATTTTGCGTGAGCTAGGGCTGCCTATTGCAGGTAATTCTTCAGGCCTGAAATGTTAAACTATTAAGATATAGTGCTATTAAAATGAGGATTTCTCAGCTTAGGGTGAAAGTAATTTGACTGAAATTTTCAGCATACCCCGTTACATTATCTTTTTTTAAACTATTATAGCAAGAAATATATTGATTTAGAAGCTGATATTTTAATCTTTGTGAATAACTGATACGATTACATGTTTAATATTAAGTACAGGAGGACTGCAGTACACACAAAGCCAAACCTACAAGATGAACATATAGACATTGCAAGAAATAATGCAACACACGTCAAATCAAGTGAATGTGCTGTAGTCTCGGGCCTGTAATCATACAGCTTTCATTCAAAATGAAAAAAAAAAAATGAATTAATACAAGAAACATGTAGGCTAACAGAAATAATGTGACTGATCCTGGCACAAGAAAAGTAGATTATGTGCCAGACAAAAGGGCTTGTGTCTCACAAGCCTGAATTTATATATGTACTTGCACCAAGTGCCTTACTTTCAGGCTTGACATAATGAAAACAATGTTCATCTAATCAAGTTTAGGCCTAAATGTTATGATTTTTCTAAAATTTGGAAAAAAATAAGCTTACAAATTGAAGATAATACCGTCTGTCATAGAGAGGTGTACATGTTCAATACAGAGTAAATTGTATTCTGGGAATGAAATGTCTATGGGGGATGAATCAACAGTTTGAAATAATTGTCAATTTTATCTACTCATGGCCGGGCTATTATTGTGTGTGTTGTACCGGTATACAATATGCGACAGTTATATGAACTATAAATACATGTCAGGCTATTATTAATAAACCACACAAGAGTGATAAGAACATTTTATAGTTGGGTAATAAATTTTATTCTATTCATGGTCACAAACATGTGAGCAATAAACCCTGAGCCTTCTGATGTACATGTGTAAATACATGTAGGGTTTATCTAAATAAAGTAACTAGGACTAGTCTGGAGAGAGAGAGAGAGAGTCCACTCACACAAACTAGGTCATTTTGGGACAGACATATATTGTTCAATTTTATTCAATAATTTGGTTGTGTTTACGGGTCCTTTAGCTGTGGGAGGACCCAGAGAACACCCTTTAACCGTGAGAGAGAGAGATGGGATTTAACACCGCAACATAATAATAGTCAGTTTGGGGCAAACACAATTTTATTACAATAATTTGCTTACCGGTACCCTCAAAGGTCTTTAGAAATGTAGAGAGATAGAGAGAAATGAGGTTTAATGTCCACTCAACACAATCTAGGTCATTTTGGGACAAACGCATCGTTTATTTTATTTCAGTAATTTGAAAGCGCATAGGGGTCTTTAGCATTGGGAGGAAACTGGAGGACCAGGAGGAAACTCACAAAGTTGAACAGATGACCCTACTCCTTGTCACGTTCAACTTTAAAGGAGGCAAGTCGCTAAATCAATATTATCCACAGTCTTCTGATATCCAATATGGTAATTTATAAGACATAATGAAAATTTTACAAATAGCATACAAATCAGTATATATTCATAATACATGTGTTGTGACTATTTCTGTCCATTTCTACGTGTAAATGCCAAAGAATAGCGACTAAGCTCCTTTAACATAATTACATGTAATTAAGAAAACCAAAATATTGACCTTACATAACCTCTTGGCAATGATTCGATCGAATTAAAAATGAGCTCCTCTTAGTTCATTCAACAGTAAGTAATATGATACAATATGGTTTCAATATTCTGGTTCTTGAAGCTTTTTAATAAATTCAATAATCGATATGCACGTTGAGTCTTAGCAGTGTGAAATAAGATGAAATGGAGTTTAATGTACCACTGTTCTCCAGTACCACAGTGGAAGCGGAAGGAAACAAGATAAATTTGTAGAAGTTCTCTTAATGAACCATACATCAATTAGTAAATCCATGGACCGTATTAAATTCTTATTATAAGGTCCATGATAAATCTCGATACGGTAACTCATTCATCTCTGACAATAGACTTTTAATACTAGCAGATCAAATGTAAGAAAAACAATCAGTTTATTTTCATCAGTTTATTTATTACATCAATATCATACTCCAAATCATCAGAACTGTTACAGAAAATTGTCATGACGAGCAGATTTTATCTATAACTGCAGTCGGTAAACAATCAGTTTATTTTCATCAGTTTATCTATTACATCAATATCATACTCCAAATCATCAAACTGTTACAGAAAATTGTCATGACGAGCAGATTTTATCTATAACTGCAGTCAGTCAATTTTATTGCTAGTTTGCTGTCTTATTCCAGTTTTATATCTAAAAATGTGTAGACTAAAAGTATATCAGATCTGACATTGTGGTATCACCCAAAAGAAACTAATTCAACAAAATTTATTAAAGCCCCAATAACACTCTTGTTGTAATTGAATAATATGTTCCAATCTTTATTCTGGCCAACAAATTGTATTATTTTTCAATATTCAAATTAATTGATGATACAAATTTCATCTTATAACACACCTAATTTAAAGAATTGGAAAAATCCAACTACATGATTTGAAAAGGTTAACATAAACCTTTTCAAATGTGACTTGGATTTTAAAATATTTTCGAACCCTCTGAACAAGTAAAATATGATGTAATGGATAATTTACACAACAGGTAGGACAAATAAACATCTAGTTAGTACTTAGAATAAGACTAATATTATTTTCTAGAGCTGCCAAGCCAGCAAGAGTGTTATTGTCCCTTTAAAAAAATAGGAGACCAGAACTATGTTGCTGACTGAAAGACTATAATTGACATTGTAGTATTTGTAGATAGTGACAGTGTACCGTGCAGGATGACAGTCAAATTTTTGACTTCCACTGGCTGATGTCAATATAATTATAAAAGGCCTGGGGAAGCTTCGATATTTCAATCTACATACATGAAGTCTGTAACACCCTCCCCAATTTCATCACTAATTTAGAAGGTGCCCCAACTTTTTGCCACTAGTAGAGTATTTCGACTGAAATAGGCCCTACACACGATGAACATCCCCGATATTCCGGTGTTTCCTGGAAGATTGGTTAAATGATACCCAATAACCGATATATCATCTGTGGGTGATAACTGTCCCCCTTTATAAAATCTATTGAGAACTAAAAAGTTCAAACATACATGTATTGTCCAGAACGATGCCAATTTACTTACTATTTCCAGAGACACCGTCTTGATGTTGGGCAGTCATTAAATACCGTTGTGCTGCCCTCTAGTGGGAGTAAAGAGAAGATGTGGAACAGCTAAAGGGAAATAACTATTGTTTTTGTGTCACTCTGCCCCAGTTAAAAAATCTATATTTCTTCCAGAAGACTCGTCTCTGTTTTTTTTTTTATATAATAACAATAAGGCCGCAGTGAAATCGATATCTTCATCGATAGGATCTGATGAATTAGACCTAATCATGCGATTTATTCTAAAAGATAGACACGGGTAGGTCACATGTAAAATGGAATGCGTTTAGGCTACTGAAACTAAATTCATTTCATCCGGTTATCTGGAAAATTTAGCGACTTGTTGATAAATTTATGATAGAAATTAGATGGAATATCAGTTTTTTCTTTATATAAAATGACTGAACATACCTATTAACCTGGCTATGTGACTCAATTGATCCAATTTTCTACTGAATTTCTTCGGTTTCTGAAAAAGTATACAAGTTGGCTAGAGGAAATAGCGGCGGTATATAGTTCGCCTCTTTAGGCTTATTCTATTTTCAAGTCGATACTTTTACTTTTAGAATAAGAGAAATTTATAAATTATATCGACATTAAAAAGAGTAATAACGACAAATAGACTACAAATAAGAAGAGTGATAGAACAAAATAGCGACATTTCCTGCGATCATTTTAACTTTTCAATGACAGAACACAGGGACTAGTTTAAGGCTGTTCGATGTAGATCCTGACTACGGAACCAAAGATACACCTTCCGTAATATAATAATAATTTAATCTTATCACAACATTTACTGGTCGTTTGCTATAAGTGGCCTCTCTTCTTGTGGTTACCATAACAACGTTGATATTAAATGGGTGAGAAATAGTTTTATGAAGCGGTCCATCGAAACGAAATTCAAAGTGCGGGTGGTAGTATACTGCGAGCGTAACGAATCAATTTGAGTTGCAAATATTGTATCGTAATCACGATTTATTGATAGTCCATACATCAAATGAAAACGATTCTAGCGTCCTACTTTTCTGCTCTAACTGGGATACTGAAGAAGGGCATACGTCATACAGTGCACTATGGGTGGGTGGGGTGGGTGAGGTGACCGGACAGCTGCAATACGGCCTACTCTTATCGAATTCAAACGGCCAAGGGATCTTTTACGTGCATGCCAATGTGTTCATGGGACCTCAGTGTGTCGTCCTATCCGAACGACTATACATTGTCCCTCGACAGGTCTTCTTTCCTGCACTCCCTGAGAAATCCCGATGAACTCTCTCGGCCAACGCAGGGATCGAACAAGGAACCCAAGGGTTAGCGAACCGACGTCTTACGCACTGAACCACCGTGACTCCGACATCTAAACAAGCGCGACTTAATATGCCCTTTATTTACCTGTAATTTGGCTTTATGAATGTCTGCATCACTGTCTGCATCATACGGGTCCATTGTCCAATACCTAATAAATTGATAAAAACAACTTCATGTTTGCATGTATATTGGCAGGTATACAAGACAGAAAGTGGTCAAGAACGTTGAGGGGATACATATACTGATGCACATGCACGGAGGGTTGAGAAATGAAAGAATGAAACGAAATGAAATGGAGTTTAACGCCCTACTGTTCTGTTCCGAACTAGGCTAATGAAGACAGAAATGAGGTTTCATGTATATTAGTTGATTCAAATAAAAGGACCGAACCTCGCCGATTTAAATGGCTTTGACATAGAGTTGGGTGGTTGTTTCAGTCGATTATACATTATCCCGATTTTTGGGACATGGTCACAAATATGAGATTTATGAGCTAATAGATTTGGGGTTTGACACAGTAATCTTTTAAAGGAAATAAAATTAAATGGGGTTTAACGTCCTGTTTTTCTGCAACGGCTGGTCAAATAAAGAAGAGTGTGTGCCATATTTTTGCTAAGGGTGAAATTTGGCTCGAACAGTGGTACTATTACATGTATATCGAATTCCAACTATCAAGTTGTCTTTTACGTGCACGCCAATATTACACGGGACCTCGCTTTTTTTGTTCCATCCAAACATGAACGAGTCTATACATTTCGCTTGTAGGAGAATGCTGCCAGTGTAGACTGGAATAACCAGACACCAGAGATTGCCATTCAATTCGGATTCTTAGCTTATTTCGCCGAACATAATGGTGACCGATTTCTGTCGATGTCTATAGGTGCCAAAGAATACGGATTTTGCTCGTTTAAAAATAGAACGATCACAGGTGATCGCAAAGTGCGACCGGCTCACTATGGCTATACCACGTTTATATCGTCTAGTTGACGCTGAATGAATAATATTGACAAGTTTTCAATTCATCATATGTGTGTAAATGCTAAAGAGAATTTAACCAATTTTGGACTGATACTTCACAATATATTTAAACTCACGTCACGACGATCGGAGACTGTATTAAGTTGAAATGAAATTGGGTTTAACGTCGGTTGAAATGGTGTGTGTTGCTATGGTTTTGTTTTGAGATGACCGTAGGTACAATTACACTGTATTTGACTAGATAGCTATTATTTGACTTGAACGCTTTTCTTGGTAACTTTCCTGATTTCCCCATGTCAGTGATGCAGGACGGAGGGCCCGACGTGGAGAGCTGTCTAGTCGTTCGGATGGTGCGAAAAACCTAGGTCCCGTGTACACATTGGCGAGCACGTAAAAGATCCCCTTGCAGTTGGAATTCGATATAAGAGTAGGTCGTAGCGCCGCTGCCCGGGCAAAATTTCACTCATAGCACATTGTATGTCGTATACCCGTCTTCATTAGCCCAGTTTAGGAACAGAATAGTCGGAGGTTAAACCCCATTTCATATTTGATAACTGTAGCTTTTAACCAATGTACATGCAAGTCAAGTGCAATGCCAGTGAACAAGTTAATCTTATTAATAATTAGTGACAGATCAATATGAAGAAAGAGTATAGTGATGCCACATTATTATGTCCCCTATATAAGGCACGAGCATTAGTTTGTATCTTAGAGCAATTACTAAATATGAAAGCACTGTGTTACAAGTGTAACGTTTGCCTAAATCATAAATACGCTACTTTTCGTCTCACAAATAATACCAAAATCATGTGATTTTCAATTGACATCATCGGTATTGTTCCGCATCTTCTTTAGTTATTTGGACGATTACAGTACTAAAATGTCTTGCTCAGTGCAGTGGTCTGTCCTCTGTTTGCCCCCCCCCCCCGAATAATTTTAGAAAATAAGAAAAAAGTTTTTGTGACACGTTTCGGTAATCAAAACCTTCTGCGGTGATTAAATCCCACACCCCCACTCAGTCATAGACTTGCATGTTGGGCAATTTCTTACCAAGTCCTCCCGGCTGTAAAGCTACTTGAGAGGTGCTTTTTACGATGCTCAAAGTTTATTGGTATTATATTCAGCGCGACGAGAATATGCATTCACTTGATACACTCACTCCATTCGTTTGACACCTCCCTCTCTTTTCGGATAAGCTGAGGATTTGGCCAAATCCTCAGCGACGAACAGTATCTGGCCAGCTTATTTATATCGACGAGCAGTGTCTGAAATGCTAATTGGTTGCATTTCCGGCAGTCTATTTCACAAAATATAGTGGCGAAAATAGTCATTCACTTTGAGTCACTCACTCCGCCCGTATGACACTTTCCCCACTGGCGGATAAACTAATGATTTGCCGACAGGCGGTAACTAGTAAGCTCTATTACCTCGACAATCAATGCCTGAAATACAGCCAGACTGCACATCGGGCAGTCTACTTTTCAAATTATTGGGGATTTCGTTGAGGTTCGCACGTCCGTTATTTGACACTTTCCTTTCTGGGGTCGGAAAGACTAACGATCAGGCGACAGACGGCATCCGATCAGGTCTATTTATCTCTACAATCGGTTCCCGAATACTGTCGGGCGTATGGAACGCCAATATGTGTTCACCACCCGACCTCGGGAAACGCTAAAGTGTACACCACCAGATTTCGTGAAACGCCCATGTGTACACCAACGGATCTCGTGAAGCACTAATATGTACACCACCCGACCTCGGGAAACGCCACTATGAACACAACCGGGCCTCGGGAAACGCCAATGTACGTCTGACCTCGTGAAACGCCAAAGTCTACATCACCTGACCTCGGGAAACGCCAACGTGCACACCACCCGAACTTATGAAACGCCACTGTGTACATCACCCGACCTTGGGGAACTCGACCGTATAAACCACCGGAATCGATGTTATGAAGCCCTATAATTTGTACACCAACGGGTCTCGGGAAACGCCAGTGTGTACACCACCGGACTTCGTGTGTACGCCAACAGACTGCAACTCCCAAACCAACAAAATATACTTTGTTTTAATTTTCTAATATCAGAAAGTATAGTTTTAAAACTAGTATGTGTGCGTTCACAATTAAAGCGAACGTTGCCAACCGTGTCAGTCATACAATTGTGTTCATGTTTGCATTTATATTTTGTCGGAGCTCTTGATTACATTATGTGGTTGGTGGTTAGGTTCGACGTCGGTACGGACTGGGAAGGTCTGTGTGCCCAAGGGAACAACTGGTTTCCCTGGGCCCGCATCGCAGTGAAGAACACACGACTTCTTGACGAGAAAACGAAACCGGCTTGATTCACCTCACCCAGGGCCCGAGTTCACAAAACATTCTCAGACTTAAGAATTTACTCAAACTTGTTCGTCTTATTTTAACTAAAATATAACCCTTTATAAAAACTTTGTTGTTTT
Organism: Patella ulyssiponensis; assembly: GCA_963678685.1. Classification (NCBI taxonomy): domain Eukaryota; kingdom Metazoa; phylum Mollusca; class Gastropoda; family Patellidae; genus Patella; species Patella ulyssiponensis. The sequence goes on along the minus strand of OY783231.1, from coordinate 62,313,831 downwards.
AGTCCAAAGTTTCTTATAAGCAGTGATTGAAAGTTGAGTAAATTCTTAAATTAAGTCTGAGAGATCATTTTTCTCCAGTTGGTGCGAAGATGAGTTTTTATTTATATCGAACAAAAAATATATCTTTTTCAAATTTCAATTTGGGCTGGTGGGTCCTGCCCTCTCCTATAATATAATATTCCGATTGCGTAACGCGGTTGAGTATAAGCCATCATGACAATAAATTCTTTATCCCGATATAATGGACGTGCACGTTGGAAATATTTGTATAACGAAAGTGTTCTTTTAATTTTTTTTTATCCTTGGACAAACGGAACTTATAAAAATAAGATTTTATTGTTTGATTTAAACGATACCACAAAATACAAAATTTACTCGCAGTTTAATTATATAAACATGTGTAAACATTAAAAATCGTTGTAGAGCGAAAAAAGAATTAGACCATCTCGAAACCAGCCCAGAAACAAAACAATTTGCTTCAACATAGTGACCACACATGATCTTAACCCATGTTGTCGTTGTTTATATTTGATACTGTTGAAAATAACTAACTTTAGATATAGGCCTAATAACATGGGCCTAATCAACCAAGGGGGTGACAATAACATATTAAAGTGAAAGAAGTGTTTTTATATATGTACTAAGAGACAGCTATATCGGCTTACCTGTATGATAAACAGTCTGCCCAGAATCAAAACAAAACAAGTAATAAATTGAGATTATTGTGGTTTTACTACATCAGCATTACTACAAAGGTATCAGGCAATGTCTTTAGATCAATAACGTTCTTTATGGCTCCGTTCCATTACTTGATAGAGTTTCATATTTATAGCCCGTGGAAAACAATCAACCGCTGTGCGACAATCAACAGATTAGATTGACAAACCGGTTTCGGTGACATATTATACTGTACGTAACGTGCATCGAACTTCCCTAGCTGTATTGTAGTCTATTATTCAAGTTTGCAAAAAAGAACGTGTGTATGTTTTCAAGTATATATTCAATAAACACTTAAGTCAGTTCAACACTTTTTTCTTTGTTCATTGGATCACCAATTATTGAGCGGTAAATAATTGCTATCCGACTCGAGCGCTGTTTCTTGAAACCATTGACAACGGATAGACTTGCACTACTAGTCGCAGCTTACGAAATGATATGAATGAATATAGGGTTAACGTCCTACTTTTCAGATTAACGAGTACGTGAAATCGGGTTCCAGCTGGGCTGATAAAGACGGGCATGCGCCATACTGTATTTTATTGGGCACATTTTACCCGGACAGCGGTGCCACGACCTACTCATATAATATCGAATTCCAACCGCAAGGGGATCTTTTACGTGCACGCCAATGTGTACAAGGGTATAGGCCTATTTCACTAAATTTTTGCTAAGATAAAAATCCAAGTTTTAGTAATTTGATTGGATAATATTGGATCGATTATAGTGCTTAGCCAATCAAAATTGAAGTACGTACTAAAATTTGAATTTTATCTTTAGTGGAGATTTCGATATACAGGGCCCAGCGTCTTACACACTTACCATTTTACCATTTTAAATGCAAGCTATAATGTTGTTTGACATGTTTATTCCAATTCATCTATTTTTAATGTTAAGAACAATGAGTGGTATTTAGTCAATAAAAATAACTTTATTATTTAACATGGCCTTTTGTTATTGATCTGTCAAGTATATATATTGTTTTCACTTCAGATCATATCACTACATCTAAACCAGGGGTGGATCCTTGAAGTTTTCCAGGAGGAGGTTTGCCAGATTCCTGTCAAGGCAATTTGTCAGTTGATAATGCATGGTGCCATCATCGTCTTCAAATTACGTAGGCAAACATACAGACTGAGCTTAACAAATTAATAGGATCACATTGTGATTCGATGTCATTGATGCAAAGCATTAATTATGATACCACCAGATTATGTCTATAGAATTATCTCGCGCTTTATATGCTAATCCCATATCCCACCATCTGATGATAACGGATAAAGCGCACGGCCATTACACTTTTCTCATACAAAGGGTTGTTTTACAAATTTTTTTATGTAGCTGAGCAGGGTGGGGTTTGGACCCCTCCCTCGGCTCTGCCCATGTATACATTTAACAATGGAAGTAAGCAATGATGGATTTCCTATCATCAGATGCTCAATTATAAACCACCGTGTTATACTCATATATACAGGGGTGTATCCAGCAATTATTAAGGGGGGGGGGGTCTGAGACAATATCTATCGTCATTTGGCATGTATCTTTGGTAACCAGAGGTCACTTTGACATAAGATAGATACTGGGATTTTACATAAAATTATACCAAATACATGTAGGCCTACGTGTGCCACGCTATGTTTTAGTTTTAACTTGCAATAAAATCAGTTCTGCGCGATTTTGACAAGATCCTAAATAGAAAAACAAAAACCGCCCGCGACTGCAATGCGTCAAACACCAAAATATCAAGACAATTTATGCCGGTGCGCAGATAACTTGTCAATAGCCTAAAATAGAGTTTTGCACAATTATTTTGACTCCAAATATAATAGGGCAGGCGCGGAACCAGGGGGGGGGGGGGTGTCCCCTCCCCCGTCAGCCCGAGTGACATAGTTGATTTTTATTTTCATTGGTTTGTTACTGTTGTAGTTCACATATCTGCTCTTTAATAGATGAGGCGGTATATTATATTCAAAATACTCCGCCCAAGCAATCCAAGGTTGCAACGTATTACCCAATCTGTTTCACAGAGAATTACTTAGGAATTATCTCTGTAACAGATGACTGTCCACAACACGTGCGTTGACTGCACGCGGCGTCAGTCATTGGCTCAACGCCTTACTGCTTCGGGCAAAATGATGCATTTTACTCATTTTAATACCCATTTACACTAAATAGGAAATATTTTTTAACTACAAATACTTCAAACGTTTTTATTTATTTTTCTTTTACCTCAAAAAAATGTTTGAGAATTTAATTTGTCGGAGTAAAAAAGTTAATATGCCGAACTCATTAAGCCTCGTCGATGTCATGCTTATCAGTGATTGTAGCGGCCAAGCGAATATTCACTGCGGGATCAGTTTGCCACGGTATATGTTATACTGGTTGAGCATAATTATGATTATAATATTAAAAACCCGGATTGAAACCGCGTGATTTTTTGTTAAAAAATTTAGAACTGAAATGAAATGGGGTTTAACGTTTTACTCTGCTGCACCTAACCTGGGCTAATGGAAGACGGGCTTAAAATTTTAGTGAAGGACGCAAAAACTCAAGGGGCGCAAAAGCTCAAAACCATGACAAGCACACCATTTAAATCCCTCCAATACATCTCTTAAAAGTAGGTGATAATCATTTAATTGACATCTTCGTGTTGCTTTTTTTTTTTTTTAAAAAAAATATTGTTCGATGATATGAATAGGCCTACTAATGTATTTCACTTTACCCTACACATTTTTATTTATTTAATTTTCTTTTTGGGGGTGGGGGGTATTACGGGCTCGATGGATGTTAGGCCGAAAAGTCAGATCGTATGCCTATATCATTACTGCTAACATGGGAAATCTTGTTTTTTTTTTAAAAAAAAAATATCGCTCATAGTTTCTATTTTTAGCCTTCTGGTCAGTTTTGCTATTGCAATCGATTTCTGGCGGGAAAGAGCAGGTGGAGGCAGACCACCATTAAATTTTACATCTCGGTACCCACAAATTGTAGTTCGTCTATTTATAGCAGTTCTCTCTCTGTCTCTTTTCTCCCCTTTTGCATGCCCATTTTTGTTGATTTTTTGGCCTAGGATGGACTAAGAGGGGTTGAATTAATATTTTCTGCTAGGTTTTGGTAAATATTCATGATTTTGAGGCGGAAGGATAACGGCGTTATGAGGTTGGCTACGGTGATATGTACGGCAACTAGATACATGTTTTGAGTATGCTTCTTCAAGTTCGTGTATCTCAAAATTTTGGTGGTCAACCTCATAAAAATTTTAGTGCAAAGACATGGCCATTTGTTCCTCTGTCTGTAGTGAAAAGCATTTCGCCCAACGAAAATTTGGGGATAAGTTGGAGGTGGGCAAAGAGTCCAGAATTAACATTGAAGTCAATGGGGAAATTAATGGTGGTCTGCCTCCTGTATGTAAACAAACTGACGGCGTATGAGAGGCCTAAATTTGATGCTATGAGCTCCAATTTGTCAGAAAATGTGATATATGACATTTTGATAATAAAAAAAGTGAAATGGTAAAATTTCTAAAATATTTGACAAATTTGGGAGGGGAATATTTGATTTTAGTCCAAATTTTGTGATTTTCAGTGTTTATTTGCTTTTCAAAATGAGTGAAAAATATTTTAATGTGTAATTTTGACTTTTTCTGCATGGTAAAGGTTAGATGGGAAGAAAGTATAATAATTTCACTCAATTTTGCCTAAAAATCATGATAATTTGTCTGAAATTCTTCAGATTACCCCCAATATTACTGTCAAAATTTTAATTATTCATCTGTTTTAAAATGAAACAAAATGTCTTGCATGTCTTTATTTCCATTGTTAAATAACTTGGAAAGGAGCCATGTGTTTGTCAGATATTGAAAAAGTATCTATGATTTTAATAGAAATTTAAAAATTAAGAAATTTGGTCTAATTATGTACTGCTGAGGCATGTTAGAATTTTCAAAACATGAGTGAACTGCATTTTGCTTGGGTGTTCCTCAGACTTAACACAATTTTAATGTTTTAAAACCTGCAATTGTTGCATTTCCCTTCTCGAGAAAGTAAAATCTATGTGTCTGCAGGGAAATTTCTCTGTCTTCATTTCATTTAGACTGGCTCAACCTCCCCACCCCACCCATTTTCTTGAACATGATATTTGGATATTCAATTGAAAATATATTGACTCCGAATTAACAGTAATTGGATTTTGTGCTTGAATTGTAACCGAGCATTTTATTTTGCTCAAACAAATAGTTACATAAAAGATTCCATGAATTTTTAAGACTTTTTGTTTATGGCCAAACATGTTATTCTATGACATTTTCCCCAAATGAGTCCACACCCCAAAATGGATATGTTGTAGATGTGTCTTTTGCAGCTTAATGTTTGACATTTTTGATGTAAATCTATTATTTGTGGTGATCTTTTGAAATGTGGCACTTACAGAGCAATGAAATATTAATTAATAGCCTTTTCATACTCCTTTTATGCAATGAATTATGTCATAACTCCCTTTTTCCACCTCATTTTGTCAGGAAATTGATGTAAAGATTAAAACAACTTGCTTCCACAAAATATTGACACTATATAATTCCAAGGATACCTCTGATTGTTAAAGTGTTTTGAATACTGAAATATTCCCATTTTTTAAAAAAAAATAGAGCTTTGTGACCCTTTTGTTGGAGTGGCTGGTTGTCAACTAAATACAGCATTTATTTTACATTTATCAATCCATATTTTAATAAATGATTCATATTTCTTACAAGTACCTGTGTTTGTATGTATGTATACAAGCCAGGGATAGAAAAATGTGGCTTTTAGCCATATTCCATCAACAGTATTACTTATGTGGACACAGGTTGGATTTGTTATCACAGCAACATTTTCAGGGGGTGGGCTTACAAGTTTCATTATAGTTCCTTACAGTTACCCTCAATGCAACCAATTTGCAGCTTGTCTTCTTGTATACTGGCCAAGGTTTCTGGAAATAAATGCCTTTCACCTCAGAGTTTCCAAGAAATAGGGAATTATTGGCATTTGGAGACATACAAAGTGTCAAAGAATGGGCCATTTTGTAAAAAAAGGTAAAATAAGGTCAATTTTTGAAAAATATCCCAATATTTTGAATATTTTTGATGAGACTTGTTTGAAACTCTTTAAATCTTTTTGCGAAACTCACATTTTGACAAAATTAAGAAAGAGTCTTCAATTCTAGAACAAAAGGCCCATGGACCTGATCTGCAACCCAGCATGCAAAACAGTACATAACTTTAAAGGGTCACCATTTCTTCTGCAGTTATTTTTTTTTGATTCTGTATTATAATAATTTTGCAAAAATAAATGTGAAGCTATAAAGAAAAGAATTTTGATGATATATGAACTTTTAAAAACATATAGGAGGCAGACCACCATTAAATTTTACATCTCGGTACCCACAAATTGTAGTTCGTCTATTTATAGCAGTTCTCTCTCTGTCTCTTTTCTCCCCTTTTGCATGCCCATTTTTGTTGATTTTTTGGCCTAGGATGGACTAAGAGGGGTTGAATTAATATTTTCTGCTAGGTTTTGGTAAATATTCATGATTTTGAGGCGGAAGGATAACGGCGTTATGAGGTTGGCTACGGTGATATGTACGGCAACTAGATACATGTTTTGAGTATGCTTCTTCAAGTTCGTGTATCTCAAAATTTTGGTGGTCAACCTCATAAAAATTTTAGTGCAAAGACATGGCCATTTGTTCCTCTGTCTGTAGTGAAAAGCATTTCGCCCAACGAAAATTTGGGGATAAGTTGGAGGTGGGCAAAGAGTCCAGAATTAACATTGAAGTCAATGGGGAAATTAATGGTGGTCTGCCTCCAGGTGCGCGTTAAAAAGAGTTGTCTCCCTTGGTTCGGCTCCAGGAAGAACGAAGGAAAAGCGCCCTCTGTACTTGCATCTGAGTTTTGTTGCTGCAACTAGCGATTGAAATCGTTTAATATGAAACTGAATCGACATTAATACCAATCCAAACTAAAGCAGGTAAATTTATTGCATGCCAAAGATGCATTTTGCAAAAGTGCAAGCTCAAGACGTGGGGGGAGACTGTGAAATTTGATCAGACACATGAGAGTACTGTGCCCATGCAAAGGGACACAACTATCATGACTTATTTTTTTCTTAGGTCAAAGATTGTAAACAAATTCGTTTTACAATCAGTTCAAACATGATAAGTTAATTGTATTAATAAGATCACTGTGTCAATGTGCCAAATCAGATAAGCAAATGCCTTGAAAATCGTCTCCTTTTAGGAGTAAGATACATGATGACATGTCCCCTAAATTCGCGTGGGACAGGGAGTAGGGAGTAAAAATTCATTTATAAACTATAAACATAAATTGTTAGAGTCATTCACTCATTGACCCGAGTTGTGTGTTCATTATGTTAACATTCAATTATTCATATTGTCAGAATTAAGTTGTGAAAGTGAAATTTTTTAATCACTCATTTAATCAAGATACTGTCTAATGTCTTTAACCAGAATTACATCAATTTTATGTTACTCAAGTTTTCTTACAATCATTTGTTCAATTTTGATTAATCATTTCTGTATATATATATAGGCCTACCTCCTAAATGTAGGCATTACCCTCTGTCTGCTGTATGTTGGCCTTAACAATAAATTAATATGGATTAGTTTTAATATAGTTATACATGTAAATCTATCTGTGGAGCTATCACATTTTCTCAATGCAGGTCTACCCATTTATGTGATCTTCAATTTAATATTCTTTTTGTAATTTCAGAATTAAGGATGGAAGAAAAGGTATCTAATCATCCGTGCCACAGACTGAGTATTCCTTCAGCTAAATTGTTCTGGTGTCGACATTGTATGCAGTCATTCGAAGATCCTATAAATAGATGGCGACACAGTAAAACTTGTAAAACAATTGGTCCTTCCAATCATGATAAACGACTGGAACAAGAACCCTTTGCCTTACAGACTTATGTGGAGACAAAGGAAAAAGAAGTTGCCAGTCAACCCCAGCTTGTAGAAGGTATAGGTGGAGAACATGTGGTCATTATAAAGCAAGAAAAAAATGAACCCAAATCTGAATACAGCTGTTTCATCTGTAAGCGACCCTTTGATAGTCTGGAGGATATGAAAGAACACGTAAAATACCCTTGTAGTAAACAACAGAATTCTGACTACCCTGTCTACATTCCTGGGTCAGGGGGAACGTATGTAGAAAATGCCAACCTTGACATGTACCCGAATTCTTCACGACACCAGACTCAAAGGTTATCCCCAAGAGGAATAATTCAACGACAGGTTGTTGAAGGAGAAATTGTTGAGCAGTCAGCTGATCCAGAGACAGGTGTACGAACCTTTGAAGTCCATTCTCAAAACGACGATATCCCTCTTAGCGATATTCTCTCTCGGTTGTCAGAGAGTGGGTATTTGGTCGCTGGGGATGTTGAGTCTCCTGTTAATCAAATAATTGTTGTACAGCAGGTGGATGAAAAGGGGCAGATAACTCAATCAGAACATATTTTACCTCCCCACATTCAGATACAAAATACTGAAGTTTCAAAGCCAGAGGACACAGTTGTTGGTGAAGAGCAGGCTGCTCAAGCACATGCTGAAGAACCAAGTCCATCAGAAGAAATCACGTATTATGTGACTGAGTCAGGGGAACTAATCGAACCGGATTTCGTTCAAGTGAAACAGGAACCAAGACAAGATTTATATTATGGAAGTTACGACAGTCAATCAGGCATGAACATATTAACACAAGCCGCAGAGGCGACCATCGGTAATTTAATCAATCAAGAAAAACGCAAAGCCGAAGAAGAACTAGAAGAAGAAGAGGAAAATATTAAAAGAAGTAGAACGCAATGTAAACCAGAGGAAGACACACCCTATCAACGCCCCCCTCATTCTCCCAGATCTCCAAGAGGGGCTGGTGGGGCATCTTGGAGTGGTGGAACAACAGGAACGACGGGAATGACGTCAACTACAATTATCAAAACGGAAAAAGTTTGTGATAATGGAAATGGAGAAGGAAAACAGCAAAATTTAGACACAATCAATGATGAAAATCAGCCCAAATCCACTGGCAGAAACAAAAAATCATCGAAAACCAAGAAAAGAAGCAAATCTGAAAGTAAGAAGCGTTGCTCAAGACCAGAAACACACAATTTCTTCAAATGTCGTATTTGTGACAAAACTTTTAAAACTCCACAACAGTTACAAAAACATTTGCAGTTTCCATGTAAGGTTTTTCACACTCGAAATATGTGTCAAAAAATTCTTCGACCCAAAAGAGGTGGTACAATTATTACGGGTAAGAATATTGACGTCAAGAAACCGAAACCTGTTAGCATTTCTCAGTCAAAGACTAAATCAAAATCAAAAATATTTCGTAAACCCATTCTTTTACTTGATGGGTTAAGGGTTTTGCCAAATCTTTCCAATGAAAGACGACAGAAACCCAAAACACAAAAGAAGAAAATTGTCCCCATTTACACAATCACACCCCCTCGTATCAAAACCATATGGTTACCGAATAAACCCTCACTTATAGTAGATGAACTCACAGAGAAAGAACAGTTTTTGTATGAGTTTGGTCTGGTTTCAAGAAGCCATCTCGTCTCAGATGAAATGATTCTGGAACCAAATGATATGCCTATAATTTCAGACATAAAGGACAAGTCCCAAAATTTGTTTGCCCCTCTTTCGATCTCGACTGATGTCCATTGCCTTGAAAATTCTCAGTGTGTGAGTGATTTGTATTTCCTTCCTCCAGTATTAGAACGCATGGATGATACCAGATGCCTGGATGATGAAGAATTGTCTGATGAACCTCCTATATTAAGTCCTATACTGGATATTCAAGCAACAACACATCACACTTCAGACTCCCCCTTCAAGATCTCTAACTCAAATATTTGTCATGACTTACAAGAACCCAAATCTTCAATCTCTGAAATCGTATCACCTTCAAAAACAAAATCCCTGAATCCAAAGCGTCATTTTACAGATCTTTTTGTTGAAGCGTCTCCCTCGACCGATCTCTTACTTTTAAATGAGAATTCAAATAAGAGAGGCACTACAGGAAGTAACAGTTTGACAGAGAATAAACCAATAAAAGATATCTTGATGCAGAAAGATGTCATATCGAAACTAGCGGATACATTGAAGAAAAAACTCTCTCCACAGAAAAACTTCAGTTCTGATTCCTCTTTAAAATGTGATCGTCAGTCCTCTTTATCCGTTTCCGTGAAAAATAGAATTGATTTTAATAACAAGAAAGAAAACATCTCCTCAAACAACAGTGATTCCCATGAAAATCTGTCTGCTAGCAATCATGTTCAAGAGCTGTCTGTTCCGAGCTCGCCCAATCAAGTCGGCACAAATTACAACACAGCTGTCCGTAAAATGAACGAAACTAAAACATTTGTATTACCCATTATGAAAACGAATCCCCTCAACTCTCCAACTAAAATCAATGTTGTTATTTACAAGCAACGATCGGAAATGAAATCATCCGAGACAACACCTAACTGTATCCACTCTCACCGAGTTACTGATCCATATAATATAGGGGAAGATGTTGGGTGTAACAATTCAGGGTTGATAATAGAAGAAAATACCAAGTTACTAATGGATAGAAATATGGAATATGTTGAATCAGAAGTAAAAAGATGTCTTGATGCCATAGTTGCAGAAATTTCACATTGTCCGGAAGACATTGCTCAAAATGAAAATAAACCATCATTTGGTATAAACTCTGATGAAATTTGCGATACTTTATGTTCAGTTGACACGACAGGCGTCAACACTAAAATAACAACCAGTGGTATCCATGACAACAAAGGGGTCGTAAATGTTGTTAACAAATCTGAAGCAAGCGCTGAATGTGTGAAAAATGCATCTGAATGTTGTAAGGAACAAAATGATGTTTCCGTATCTCAAGAAAAATCTGATGTTGTAAGTAGCCCTGATGATATCAAACTCTCATCATTACCAAAAGTGATTTGTAATCTTTTTAAAAAGGAAAATCGACAAAACACGGATTTAAACTCAAAGACGACAGACTCACTTAATTTTAATTTTATGCCTTTTTCAAAATACTTGTATGATGAAGGCATTGTTGAAGATATTTCCGATTCTACATGTAAATCTGCTAATGACATTTGGGGGAAAAATTTGCTGCAGAAAACTTCCGCAAAACACGTTCCAAAAGTTATGGTTCAATACATGGAACAAGTGGAACCTTCATTATTGTCCGATAAACTTTCGTATGTCATGGTAGATGAATTTAACAGACGTGGTGTACCTAGTAGTCCAGATTTTTTAATGCATAAGATATCTCTGTGTGAAGAAGAAATTGTTTTATCTGATTCAGGACTGGATGATAGTGATGAAATGTTGCCCAGTTTGGAAAAAGACACAATTGTCCAGACTATTCAATGCTAGTCACACCTGTGCATATATTTTAATTTGTGACTTGATCAATTGTATTTAATTAATTGATTATTTAATTATAAATTGATTATTTAATTTAGACATACATTATTGAAGAGCTAAGTCTGCCTTTAGGCCTGAAATGTTATACAAACTATTAATTAAACATTCATGAATGTGACAAAACCATAATCATTAGAAGATTAGAATGGTTCAGCCATATTTTCATTTAATTTAAAAATGGAGAAGTGAGGCTTAGCTTCAGAAAACCAGTATGGTGGTTGCAATTAATGCACACATCTTGTGCAAACCTTCAAAGGCTAATATCTTCGCTCATAATAGAGTAATTGGAATGAAATTTCAATATATTCATTTTGCATTATCTCTTTTGAAACTAATATGTTATATCAAGAATGACTAGCTCTTACACCTTTAATTAAAAATGAATATCAAACTATTAATTGAATATTTAATTATTAATTGAATATTTAATTATTAATTGAATATTTAATTATAAATTGAATATTTAATTATAAATTGAATATTTAATTATAAATTGAATATTTAATTATAAATTGAATATATTGAAAATTTAGTTATAAATTGAAAATTTAGTTATAAATTGAAAATTTAGTTATAATTTGAAAATTTAGTTATAATTTGAAAATTTAGTTATAAATTGAACATTTAATTATAAAATTAATATTTTATGAATATGTATGGTAATTATTGTCTCAGTTGCATCCATTTGATAGTTATAGATCACCAGCTAAATTATCATTTGTAATGGTGGAGACCATAGTAACCTAAGTTAATGAAATGAGATGTGGTGTTATGGCATGCCAGCAGTAACCTAAGTACTTGTAATATATAAATATTGTTGTTATGTGGGGATATCACTTTATGTCTATTGATGAATCCAGTTGGGTGGAGTACAACGTTGATAGGTTAGGATAGTTTGATATATTTAGAGAGTAGTTTAAACAATAAATTTAGAGTGGAACATACAATACACATAATGATGGATTTGAAAACAAGCAAAAGTTTCTTAATTCATTTCAAGTTCCAGAAGAGAATTCATTTCTTCTATTTGCTACCCTAATGCTAATGGGGAAACTAAAGTATGGTGTTTTTTATGCTCTTTTGAAGATACTGTACATTAATTTTGGACTTGTGTTAAACTGTGAACGACACCCAATAGCCCAATAAAACGTCATTTATGCAAGAGTTGAGATACATGTATGTAATCAAAGGATGTCCATTTCTAACAATACATTTTTACAGGATAATACAAGATAATATGAAGATGTTGTCGATATTTGTCAAAATGACAAAAATCTAAATTACCGTAGATGTTTTATAGGAAATGAGAATGCTAGATACTGTTGTGAAATTACTGGTTTTCACTGTGTGAAATGTAGCCCATGTGAAAGATGCAGATTTATTGAGGGTTACAATTTTGGAAATTATAACTGTTATATTTATTATTTATGTTTGTAATTTGATCAAAGTTGAATGGTGCATGCAGAATTTTTGTTTCAAAATTTTATAAAGTTCAGATTTTTGAATGAAAAATAGAAACTCCTTTCATGTTGGAACACTCAACTTTTATGCTGTGTCCATTCTATGGATTACAAAATGCAATTTTTGTTTTGCTGTGAAACTACAATTATATATCATACATGTATGTTAGTCCTGACATTACCTGGTTGAGTGAACATTAAACTCCAGTCTATTTAGATAGATCATGTATTGTTTGGAGTATGGAAAATAGATATAATACAGATTCGTTGACTTAAGGATGCATTATGTAACAGCTAAATCTTTCTTGCTTCAAAATTATTAATGCAACATTCATTTACCTGAATGTCCATAATCAACTCTCTGGAGCAGCAGATAGCTCTGATATTAAGTTGATTTGAAAGTTTATCGATAAAATAAATAATCAAGACTTGGTACCATTGCTATATGATAAACAAAACTTCAGACACTTATAACTTGACACAGAATAAAGTAATTGACTGAAATTTTCTGTATATTCATTTTTCATGATATGTTATTGTAATGGTATCAGCAAAATTGTGATTTGTAATCCCTGATGTGCATTCATCTATTTATATTTAAAGTTTCTGGTCCTTATTCAAGAAAACTTTGAGGAATACAACCTTATTATTGGCAAAGACCTTAAAAAGTTCCTTAATCAGTTTTAAAGATTATTGTCCTTGTCTTGTTGTTAGCAATTTGTTGTTTAATGATTTAGAAGTGAATGTTTCCTAATTTGGTTGATAAAAGTTTTAAATTGCATTTGTCATTTCTAGTTGTAAAGATTAGTGTTCAAGTTGCATCATGTTTCTAGTGATTTGTTGTTTCCATGGTGATATATGTTTATGTTGTTTCCATGGTTATATATATGTTTATGTTGATGGTTTATTTCACTAGAGTTATTTTGAAACAGTGCTGTAAAAAGCTTTTATTAAAATAATTATATTATACAAAGGGATGCCTGCTTTCTTTATTATTTTAATCTAATATTTAAACGCGCTGATGATCATTTGACAGGGTTTGGGGGCTGAATTGATTCACATATGCGCTTTACATCATAAGGTAAGTGGTGTGATTACCAGCTGGTACGTGACAAGGAGTAGGGTCGTCTGTCCAACCATCATAGGTACTCTGGGTGCTCTGGTTTCCTTCCACCGCTAAAGGCCATTATATGCAGACTAATTATTGAAATAAAATAATTCCATGTAATAAAGATAAAAAAACAAAATATCAATGGTTATTACACTCTCTGGGCTTGGATTTAATCAGATTAATGGAGGCCCATTAAATTTATTTACCAAACACTTGTAGGTAATACTGGTGTGTTTATATTGTTTGCGTGGAAGGGGGGGGTTACCGAATGGATAACAGGTGCACATTGAATTATAAGGTCTGTTGTTGATTCAACTGGCGTGGTTTCAATTCCCTGGTTGTAACAGGGAGTAGGGTTGCTAGTCCAACATGATGGGATTTCTCTTGGTCCTTCGGTTTCCTCCAACTGCTAAAGACCCCTACACACAAACGAATTATTGAAATAAAATTGAACAATGTATGTTAGTCCCCAAATTACCTAATCTGTGTGAGTGGACGTTAAAGCCTCTATTTCTCTCTTTGACCCCAGTCAACATCAAATCCTCCCAGCAAAAATTATTATCGGTCAACCCTCCACAAAATTATGATGAATACAGTGTCAAATGTGGTCCCCTGCATGTCTTTAAGTATTGAAACCAATAGAATGCTGTGCAAAAAGCTACATATTGTGGTGATACAGCCAATTAACATTGAAGCCATTAGGAAAATAATAGCTTGTGCGAATCCGGTTGGTTGTGCTATTTTCTTAGGCGGAGTTGCGTCCCTTATATGGAACTCTTCATAGGAACGGACTTTGTTTACAAATGGCCGATCTCTCATGTAATTTTTGTGGTTTTCGTTATTGAACTTTGTTATGAAGAATATACTAAAAATAGGCGTATAATTCTGGTCCTACTGGCAGTGAAAAATGTAGATTTGTGAATTAACTTTGATTATCATCAAACAGGCAAGTAGATACCGTAATATAAATAACTTTTAGTGCCAATCAATAACTTTTCAGCAACATCAATAGGCTACCTAAATAAAATAATCTAAATTCTTTTTTTTTAAAAGGTAAAATCCTTAATAAATTTAAATAATTCTAGCCTTTTTTTGTTCTTAAATCTGACTTGGCCTATATTATACTTATTTCAGTTGATTTAATTTTGTCCATTTTGAATTGGATGTCAAGATAAGTTCGTAGACAATGTTCAAAAATGAAATGGATCTAGGCTAATCAATCAATTTAATGCCTCATTTTGTTTTGGCTCCATACAGTGCCCTATGTGGGGAATTTCTTCCCATCTTCACGACTAGATGCTGTCTTTCGCTAAGCCCTGCGTGCTGTAGGCCTACCATTATTGACATGGCATGGAAATCCACATGGGTTAGGATCGGGGTTAGGGTTAGCCCTGTTTACATCTTGTGACCATGACAAATTCTGCAGGTAGCCTTGATATTTAGACGAAAACACAGTTGATTATGTCTACACTAGTAGAATAGGGAGTGGTCGATGTAACTTCTTTTCTTCAGCATTCATGATGACTTGATAATCAAGGGTCTATAACTCTGGACCAATATAAGATAGATAGGTTACGGTACTGTTATTGTCTGATTTTATTTTTCTGATTCATTAGAGCTCAATCCACGTTTATGATTAATTATTTTTTTAAAATTCAGCTTTCAGGTTGTGTGTCTGGACTTGAAACGGAAAAAAAACCCATCATGTCTTTAAGAACTAGAATTAGAGGCTTTACCGCCTGGGTAAACCTTCGTATCATGCCTTATAACCATCTGATGAATAATGTGTTGATGGACTTGTTGACAGGGACTAGCATGAAATACCTGATAGAAAGTTTTACAGGACGGGATTTAAAGAGACTGGAGAGTTTTGATGGGTATGTTTGATAATAAATTTCAGAGAAACTGATCAAACATCTTATTCACATTGGCAGTGGGGGTGTGGGGATGGCCAAATAGTTATCATGCGCATGCTGTAACATAAGATCTGTCATTGTGATTGGCCCCTGTATACATTCACTTGTTTTGATATTTGTTATCTATATCTTGCAATGTCTATGTCTAGTCCGTAGGTTTGTTTAGCGTTTGTTCCTCCTGCATTTACCGTATTAATACAATATATGCCCAACCCAAACTGACCTAAATGAATTTTCATGGATCTTGTTCGTAATATTTCTGATTTTCCTTGATAGATTGACAGCTCAGCAGAAACAGACAAGAGTTGATTGGATTGTTGATGAATTAAAGAATTGTAATGTTATACCTGATGATGTTAAAATAGATGCCAGATTGTTTGCTATGAGAAGTGCTGATCATGTAAGAATTTTACATCAAATGTTTTTTTGATTTTCTGAATGGTGGGCACCACTGTGACTTAGTGAGTAAGACCTTTGCTCGCTATCCTCAAGGTCTTGAGTTCAAGCCTGTTGTATGCCAAGAAAGTCAATAGGTGGTTTCCCCTTGTCAGTGGAGCAGGATAGACGGCCTGAAAAGGGAAGCTGTCTAGTAGTTTTTATGGCCGAATGGTGAGTGTGTGCACGCTGTATTATAAGGTCAGTCATTAAGTTAACTGGAGAGGTTTCGATTCCACGGTTGTACGTGAAAAGGGGTAGGGCCGTCAGTCCAACCTCGTGGGTTTTCTCTGGATCCTCCAGTTTCCTCCCACTTGCAAAAACCATACATGTGATACCTCCCGCAATTCGCGGGAGTCTCCCGATTTCACCCCTGATCTCCCGAGCTCCCGATCGGGCGACAAATACTCCCGCTTTTTCAATTCTTGTAATTTTATTTTTAGGGAGTAAAAATTGTAAATCAAATAGAATCGAAATTAAACGAGACAGACATTTTTTTTTTTGTTAACGACAACCTACAATCTCGTATTGAATGTTGTTACTATATAATACACCTAGCTGGTTACGCTAATTGAAATATCGGTTACGTTAACAAATTTCAATAACAAATTTATTCACATTTGATCAATATTTATAAACGCTAATTTTGTGTCACAGGTCTAAATTATTAGTATTATACAGCACAACTCAATTCATTCATTCTTGGTATTTTATTTCTCCATCAGTCTTACCGGTAGGCCTACTTTCAGTTTGACAGATCATATATTTTTGACATCAGTATAACATCACGCATTGTCCAGTTGCAAGCAGGTTGGCCTAAATGATTTAAAAATACCCCCGTCCTAATTCTTTAAATGATTAGTTATGTCATAAATATTTGAACATGTCAGCTATATTTCCAAAGAATTTACTACACGTGTTCCTATCACTGTAGCCATGCTGTGCGGTAGTACCACAGAAAACCAATGACCCGTAAATGGATGTCGTCAACTTTGACCCCATACGATTACATCATGTGTACCTACTTCAAGAATACACATGATGGCAAATGGCCGCCATTTAAAATACTACGCCCGCCTCTTAGAGACGATAACTTAACTCGCTATAAATTGTAAAAAAATTTACTTCGGCTAGAATTAAAAAACACCTAAGATTAACATTTGCTAAAAATTTCTAAAAAACAACCTAAATTTATGGAAATGGGGCCAAATCAAATCAGGCAAATTACATCAAATAGTCCATGTTAAACGTATAGCAAAAATTTTAAACTAACGCGAGCACGCGCGTTTCTAGACAACGCCATAGCGGGTCATAGCAACCAGTGAGTATAAATTGGAAATCCCCAATGACGTAGATATTATAAATTGGAAAGCCGAGTCTGTCTTAAAATAAGTAGTACCGTCAGTAAACAAGATGGAAGCCATCTGCTATCGTGTTTGATCATGGAGTAGGCAAGCACAGGTGTGTCGTATGCTTTGACCCCAACCGGCACATGGCATCACTTGACTGCTAATGTAAACGATTTTATTGTCCTGTCTTTTTTAATATTATTTCATCCCATTAAACTATTATGTTTCCTTTTGACTGAGCTTTTGTTTGTAGAGTGCCGTGGTTAATAAATATTATTAATTTTGTCAACCCGTCGCAACCTATGATTGACGCTATGTTACGTGCTTGGAAAAAGATTACAAATGACAAGTCTAGTACTAATACATGTAGTAGTATTTATGAAAGATGTATGGCGTCTTCAATGACTGAAAACAATGTGGTACATGTAGCTACCATACCATTTTGAATGTCAAATATGTTATAAAAACGAAAATCCATTAGTTATTTTTGGAACCGATTGATAAAAGAAATATTAAAATATTATAGGGATTTAGAGAAGTGGAACAAATATTTCTAATGTTTAAATGAGAACACAGTGTGTTTATTGTGTGTTTTCACATGTTTTGTTAAGTTTGTGTAATTATAACAATCAAATGATATTAAAATATATAAAATATGTAAATTAATTTGTCTTTCATTCATGGTGGATGGGTAATTTTAACGCGTGATAAAGTCTCCCTCTTTTGACCTTAATTCTCCTGACATTTTTACAAAAATCTCCTGACATTTTGCTTGTGGCCAATCACATGTATGAAAAACCCCTATGCACAAGGGAATTATTGAAATAAAACTGAATCATATGTTAGTCCTGAAATGACCTAATTTGTGTTTGAGTGGACGTTAAAACCCATTTCACTTTCTTTCCATCTGGGCTATTAAACAACTATATGCCTTACCTTGCTAGCATGGAACCTGTGACCTTCTGGTTAATACTAAGTTCCCACTGTTGATGATCTGGTACGTGCAGATACGTTTTAATATGATCGACACATTTGCTACGACTGACCTCATTATATGATACGACCTGATAGGATCTCCACGATTATTCCACAATTAAAACCATGATTCTAATAATAGCAAGAAAGTGATAGTGGGAACACAGCATAATGTGCTCACACCATATCTATGGAGGCCAATCAACCATGACATTCTATATAATTATAGGTGTTTGATTTACTGTGGAGGTCATTCAACCATGTGATATTCTATATAATTATAGGTATTTGATTTAATATGGAGGTCAATCAACCATGATATATTCTATATAATTCTTTATAATTATAGGTATTTGATTTATTATGAAGGTCAATCAACCATGTTATATTTTACAGGTATTTGATTTATTATGGAGGTTAATCAGCCATGATATATGGTTTGTATGGGAGAGAGCAGAGTTTCTACAACACGATGATGTTGATATTCTAACACAAGTACCTTTTAAGGTTAGTTTTTCTTATCTTGATCATAAAATTGGATTAATCATTAAATTATTCGTCTTATGCTCAAAACTGCATATGAATTTAGGTTTAACATCTTGCTTTTCTCCACCACCATCTGGACTAACGCAGACTGGCATACATCTCACAGTGTGCTGTGAGAGAAAATTTGCATGAACAATGATTCAGGAATCTATAAAGTGCTGCTAAGTCCTACACATGTTACCTTGGGGTTTCGTACAATTTGAACGCTTGCAAACTTTTCCATGCCAGAATCTCCACCTGGCACAACTGACAAGGAGAAACGACACTGGAAAATCCAAAGAGCTTTCTTGGTTATTACAAGAATCAAACCTGAACACATTGAGCCACATGTTCCTGAACCAACGGCCATTGCTGCACTTGGAGCCCAAAATTATATTTTTAATTACAGTGGACTCCAGATCCACCTCCTGCTAAGAAAAAGAAGAAATCGAAAACCAAGAAATCTCTGTTAACTGGTTTTGGCTCGGCTTCACTTGTTGAAGATAAAAGTGCTGGTAAAGACACTCTGGTAAGTTGTCTTGATATTTCACAAGTTGTCTGGATATTACGGACTGATTCATTTAAATAGGTTGTGTGGGGGGGGGGGGGGAGGGGAGAAGGCATGTACGTTGTATCATGATGTCAGTCAATAAGTCAACTGAATTGGTTTTGATTCCCTGGTTGTATGTGACAAGGAGTAGGATCGTCTGTCCAATTCTCATGGGTTTTCTCTGAGTCCTCCGGGTTCCTCCCATTGCTAAAGACACCTACGTACAAGCGAACTATTGAAATAAAATTGAACCATATGAGTGTCCCAAAATGAACTAGTTTGTGTCGAGTAGACGTTAAATCCCATTTCTCTCTCACATTTAAATGCATATTAAGGAGTAATAAAAAAAATAAACACATACAAAAAGTTAAACGTGCATTATGCAAGAGCTAAATCTGCCTATTGCAGGTCTTTCTTTAGGCCTGAAATGTTTTCTAAAGTATTAATTAGACATTAATTAACTGATCCAGGCCTTAATCACCTCTCGATGGCATCAGATTTCTCCGATATTAAATAGATTGGAACGGTTCAGCAATACTTTGATTCAATCAAATATGGAGGACCGAGACTTAGCTTCGATCAGACAGTACGGTGGTTGAAATTACTGCACACATGTGTCAAACATTCAAAGGCTAATATCTTCGCTTGCAATAGAGTAATTTGAATGAAATTTAAAAATTATTCATTTTACATTATCTATTTTCGAAATATTATAGCAAGAATGGCTAGTTCGATTTATCTAAATCTTACATAATGTATCTTTAAGAGGGACCTGAAATAAAGACTAAATGTTTTAAATTATTTTCTACAGGAAGAACCAGAAGAGGAATGGATACAATATCCACGAGCAGATTTTATGAAAAATTTCAAGAAGAAGAGAAGAGATCTCGGAAAATATCCAAGTCCAGATCACTGTATTTTAGAGATGGTCAATTCACAATTAAAGGTAAGTGTTATCCTGTCCCATAAGCTTTAGATTATAAGGTCTGTCATTTAGTTAAGTGTTGCAGTTTCCATACCTGTCGTGTATGTGACATAGGATAGGGTTACCTGTCGGGACCTCCAGTTCCCCCCACTGCTAAAGACCTCTACTTGCAAGCGAAATATTGAAATAAAGTTGAATCATATGTTAGTACTAAAAATGTTCTAGTTGAGTGGATGTTAGATCCATTGACTCTATGGCTGAGGGGAGTGCACTGGTGTAGGGTTACCATGTTATGTTGGGACGTAGCCAGAGGTCTCGTCACCCAAAAGGCAGGGTCTGCCCTTTAAGTGTCCCCTCATAATTTTTAGGAACTCTGCTAAATTTTGTTCAACTGCATAATCAAGGAAAAAAGCAAAAAAAAAAAAAGAAATATATTTAATGATAAAAGCGAATAAATTTATGACAAGTAAAATTGTAATAATGTTATCAGTTATTTTGGATCAGAAATATAAAACTGATGAAATCCAGTGGCCTAGTCTCCTAACAAAACAATTTTTTTTTAGTACATTTGAATTAATATTTTGTAAATATTTTTTAAAATAGAAAACCAAAGAAGGAAGAAATTTATATTGCTATGTAAGTACATAAATATCTAATGAAAAATTTTGACAATCACTAATATTGTTTGTTACATCAATGTTTAGCGTGTTGGTTTCGATTCCTTTGGTGGTATGTGACAAGAAGTAGTGTCGTCTGTCCAGTCTTGTGAGTTTTCTCTGTGTCACCTAGATCCACCCTCTGCTAAAGACCCCTAAAATAGAACCATGTGTTAGTCCCGAGTGGTTGTTAAACCTTATTTCTCTCTCTCGTCAGTGGTTGGGTGAAACGAAAAACTGAGGTCCCCATTACATGTTGACGATGCATGTAAAAGAACCCAGTTCAAATTCAATATAAGAGTAGGCCTGGCCAAATTTTTCTCATGACACACTATCTTCGTTAGCCTGGTGTCTTTATCAGCCCAGTGGGTGCAGAAAACTAGGACGTTAAAAGCCCTTTTATTTCATTCAGTTTGTACTTGGTTGATATTTGAGTTCTTTATCATCAGATCAGGGATTGAACTTTACTTGAAAACATACAAACAAAATTTTGCTTGTTGATTTCAAATGTACAAGCAAAAATAGGATTCTGAAGAAATTCAAGGGGCAATTTTTTCTTTAATGAAAATATTTTTATTATCTTTGGATTATATGTACAAACTACAAGTTATGTTATACATTGGAGTGTACACATGTTCCTTACCATTGAAAAAAGCTAATGGCAAAATATTAATTATTATTATTCAATTTAAATTAAAAATACTTACATATGATGGATGCACAAGAAAAACATTTAAAAAAAAGTTTGTGTTCTTTCGGCCGTGCATATTTATTTTTATAGCTACCCTTGGACTTGTTTTTTCTCAATCAAGCGTATACTTTTTAAGATACATTATTTAATACAAGGATAGTAAATTAAAGTCCTACGTCAAAAAGTGTCCATTGATTTAGTCAAATAGCGATTTATCAGATCACGGACCGCTATGCATGATACGTCCGACGGTGAATGATAATCAGTAAATCAGTCTATCGGAATTCTCAATAGTCAAGTTGGCAATTTTAGCATCATTTATATTTCTGCTTTATTAGAATTTATTTCAATCTGAAAATGAATGATCCTTTGGAAAATCAAAGTATCGGTATAAACAGATTGTCAAGATGTACAGAAATTGAACAGAACCAGGGATAATGCTAACGGGTGGAAAAGTGAGCGAGAAGTCACGTGACATAAACAAGAGCTCCGAATCGGCATTTGCAAACTTCGTGGAATGCAAACTAAGGAGTTTCTAACAATTTTTATTCATCAAAAGGAAAACAATTTTTCAATACTTATCTTAAATATCACCCAGAAAAATCAAAACTGCGATATATGTATATCGCGGCACAGCTCTGTCGCGGCACGTGTTGGGGTTTTTTTTGTGTCGCGTGAAAGTCATTCGGCAATAATGATGAATATAACGTCTATTT
The DNA here is from genome assembly GCA_963678685.1 of Patella ulyssiponensis. Lineage (NCBI taxonomy): Eukaryota > Metazoa > Mollusca > Gastropoda > Patellidae > Patella > Patella ulyssiponensis. The sequence continues at coordinate 62,291,314 of OY783231.1, read as the reverse complement.
TTGACCGATGTCGGAATTTGTTTGATGGAAGATAACGACAATAATGAAAGGACAGATAGTCGAAAACTAAAAGAGGTCAATTATGATATTTGTGTATTGTTTTTATCGAATAGGGTAACCTCTTAGCTGATGAAATATAAGATTTTTACCACAATAAAAACGATCAGTTCAGGAAAAACAAAAGAATTCTGAATGTTCGACGAAGAATTCTGAATGAGTAACGCATGCGTAGATGTCACAATACGCCGAATATAAACATCGAATTATTTACATTTTGCTAGGAAGGAAAATAATAGTAGAATTTCCGGGGGTTTTTTGGTCATAATTATGGTCTTGATTTTACGTAAAAGAAATCATCTTATTCAGTAACAATTTTCAATAAGCGAAAAAAATGTTACACGCATTTTTTTTCGTGTGACATATTTTGTAACACGCAGTCTACAAAATCAACACGCATTTTGCGTGTTTGCGTCCGTCAAATTCGATCCCTGCATCAGATATTAATAATTGTTTGTTCTATTTCTTTTAGACGATTGATGACTTAGTGGACAGTCGAGTTCTCTGTGCTCTCATTAATTCTTTTGTACCGAATACATTTACTGCTGATCTACTTTTAAACGACAGGTATGGATTCACATTTTTCACTAGTCTCATGTTTCAGTCGCATTTGCAAGTTTTAAATGAATGCCAAAGAAATAAGTTGACAGGAATCACGGTGGGTAAGACGCGGACTCACTAGCCTGGAGGTTGCATGTTCATTCCCTGCATTGGCTGAGTGGTTTCCCCCATTTCAGTGTTGCAGGATGGAGAGCCAGACTAAGACAGCTGTCTAGTTGTTTGAATGGGACAAAAAAACAAAGTCCTGTGTACACACAATGAATACAGTTATGTTTTTTTTTATATTTAGATACTAATGATTGTCATATTCTTTTAAAAAGAATCCTGCTTATCTAAGTTATTCAGTTGTCAAAGGGTTAAAATGTGAAAAGTTACATATTCATTGCAGATGGACAATAAATCTAGTTTTACGAATAGCTGAACAGATGTTTTATATTGAAACACCATTTGATTCAGAAGATCTTGTTGATGTAAGTTTATCTCCCTTTTACTCATAAAAGTAACATTAGAAATGATAGTATCAATTTTAGAATTCTGCACAGACACCTGTTACACTCAGGCCCAGATTTTTTTTTAAAGGGCATGCTGACTGGACTGCACCCAGGGTCCCCAATATTAAATTGACTCCCAAATTAGTTATTAAAAAATAATTTATGAATGAATGAATGAAATGGGGTTTAATGTCCTACTCTTTTGCACCTAACCAATTTATGATTTGATTTATTATGTTGTATTATGTTCATACAAAATAAATCTATTTATCATACTGCCATTCAAATTGCTTTTGTGTGAGTGTGACAGATAATGACCTGGATATGTTAACTTTTCATTCTTAATGCAAGGTCCCCAGTGACATTTTCATCTAGGGCCCCATGCAAGCTTAATCTGGTCCTAGTTACACAGGCCTGGAAATAATGTTTTTAACTGTACTGCTCTAAAACTTGGTACTAATGTCCTAGAATCTGGTTCTACTGCACTAGAATCTGGTACTACTGCACTAGACCCTCACACTATTGCAGTAAAACCTGACACTACTGCACTAGAACCTGGTGCTTAATAGGTAGTGTTGGCTTGTTGATCTTTTCGCAGAGTAAGCCAATACTCATATTTATTATGCTTGAAAATTTTAAATATTTATTTTGTCAATATATATTTATTTTCAGGCTGACCCAATGGCTGTATGTAGTTATTTTTGTTTTTTCTTCATGTGTGCCTATAAATACAGACAATCTAAAGCAGTTATCAACAGAATTGTAAGTTTTTAAACATTTTGTCATCTGTAATTGGGATCTAATTATATGAGAGTAGGGTAGAACTAACTGATTTTGCGCTTTATATCATTAGGTCTGTCATTAAATCAAGTCCAATGGTTTTGATGCCCTGCATATGTGACAAGGAGTAGGGTTGCCTGTCCAACCTTGTAGATTTTTTCCTTCCACTGTGCAAGTGAATTATTGAAATAGAATTGAACAATATTTTAGTCTGGAAATGACCCAGTTTGTGTTGAGTGGACCCCATTCCTTTCTCTCCCTGTTTTCATCTAAATAGTAGCCACCACCATTAGAGATAAACACATATATAGTGATACACAAACACATTGACAGGAAGCACCACACCACTTGGCTCAATGATAGACCCACATTGTCCCCGATTCCAAAAAGTATGGAATTGCACAATTTCAGATGATGAATGATGATAGAAAGTGTGAATGATTAGAAATGCTACGCTAAATCATTCTCGATCAATTTTTGTCAAAATTTAAAACGAATTCTCACAGGTGCCTACAGCTTTGACGATAGGATGAAAACTCAAAAGTCCATCCAAGTACACTTTGGATACCCGCGCAACATAATGCCCTTTGCATTGTTGATTTAGAATGGGTTTTCTCCGTTTTTCTCCAAGTGCTAAAGACCCGTACGCGCATGTGAATTATTAAAATAGAATTGAACCATATATTACACCCAAAATGACTAGATTTTGTCAAGTGGACGTTAAACAACATTTCTCTCTCTCTCTCTTGAGCACCTTTCTTTTGTATTTAATTTAGGACTGGATAAAGAAGTTAATGAGAGAATGTTATCATGTATTAAGTAAATTGCCTGAACCGCCCATTGACCCTGTTGATATACAGAAGAAAAAAGACATGACAACAGAGACTTGTCGCCATAGTGATGGTAAGTTCTTGTATTCGTGGGTTTTGATATTAACAATGTTTCATGTTGGTTTGAATTTAAAAGACCTCCGTTGACATTGCTTACATACCATTTAACAAATTTAATCTTTGAATGATGTTTAGTGATCGAAAATGATATTACTACAACCCAGTTCTGTGGATAACAATCACTATGTTATATACACAAGACGTTTCGACAAGATTTCATGGGCCGTTATCAAGCATACAAATTAATAAATGAGGAAAAATGGGAGATAGCAAACAGTGAAATCTTGTTGAAACACCATCCATATTACTGTGTTGTTATCCATAGTAAGCTGTGTTGTGTTATTCAATAAATATCTGACACATACATATCTATTCCCAGAGGTACATTTTGTTTAATATTGAATGTAGATTAGACTAATTCACCTGTATTTAGTATCTTTTCTTCTATTCAGCTATTGCAATCATGGAGAAAAGATTTGATGTAGCATACGGTAGGAAATGGCTTCAACATGTTGAAGATTGTAAACTGGAGGTAATCTTTATACTGATGATCAAACTGTATTCTATATTTGTCATATTCTATATTTGTTATATCATAAGATTAGTCATTGAGTCCTGTGACGTTTTGAATTTCTGCTTGTACAATGTAGGGTTGTCTGTTCAACTGTGTCGTTTTCTCTGGGTCCCCTGGTTTGTGTAGAATGGACATTAGACCAGATTTCTCAATCTCTTTTTTTTTCTGGGGTTGCCTTGCTGTTGACAGTAAGGTTTGTTATGTATCCACGTCTTGGCTTTGATTCTATGCTTGAAAAATGAGTAGGGTGTCATTTGCAATGGTCTTTCTCTTATTTCAGTCTGGTAAAATAAACAAAACAGTGAAGAAAATGCCTAATCTATGTTTCTTCATCTTCAAACCTAAAAACATGAATGTTGGAAGGTTTCTGTTGTATTACATTATATTATATATTTCTAGGTGAGGAAAGAGATCAAAAGTAAAATCAAGGATAGATTTGATATCGTTACCATTCCTCGTAATATCACCATTAACGACGTCTGTCTCTCATTCGTTATAAATCTGGTAAGTTATATTTGTAGGAGATTGACTGACACGCATGTCTCACCACTCAATCAGATCAACGCATGTGCATGCACTGTAAGCAGGGTATCATTTATCTTGTGTATTTAGCACTAATTTCTTTCATGTTCATTTTATAATATGAAATCTTTGTTTAAGAACTCATAAAAATCATTTAAAATCTCAAAAAAATCATCTAATTTGTATTTGTGTCCAGTTTAAAGCTGCTGATTAATTTTAATAACGAGTGTCCAATTACAAGTACCAGTATTTAATTTCCTGACCACTGTTCAAAATTAATCATCATACATCAATAATCAATTGGGTTGTTTATTTTTTAACAGTGATTGAGAAATGGACACTTGCAAATTGGACACATTATCAAAATTGAATGGTCAGCTTTTAAACTGGACACCAGTACAAATCAAATGATTTTTGGTGATTTTAAACGATGTTTCAAGTTTCAAAATAAAGATTTAATATTGAATGAATGTGAAAGAAATAAGTGCTAAATACACAAGATTAAATGATAACTGGGTTACAGTGATAGCAGTCATGTCTTCTCGGGTTATGTGGTGAAATAATACTGTGCATGCTTGTTGTTATTGCATAAAATAACCGCTTCTCTATATTATTTCTTCTTAAACTGGGGGTGTGGTGTGTGGATGGCGAAATCATTAGCTTGCGCGCACTGTATCATACGGTCTGCCATTGAGTCAACTGGTGTGGTTTCGAATCCCCAGTTGTACGTGTCAAGGAGTAGGTCGCCTCATGGGCTTTCTCCGGGTACTCCAGTTTCCTCCCACTGCTAAAGACCCCTACGCGCAAGCGAATTGTTGAAATAAAATTGAACCATATGTTAGTACCGAAATGACCTAGTTTGTGTCGAGTGGACGTTAAACCCCATTTCTCTCACTCTCTCTTCTTAAACTGACGTAAATTAGCAAAACTATGCAATAACATTGTGAATCCCCATCCAATCTATTAGAACAAAAACAATATTACTCATGCTTTTATAGATCGGTTTTCCATATTTTCATTGTCATGAAAAAAGATTGTTTACTATCTTAGTAATGGTACCTGACAATCAAGACTAAGTCTCACTTATCCATTACATGTTGAAATTTTTAAGTCTGGTGAATGTTCTAATCCATCTAAAGGTCGGTCATCCGATTGCCTAAAGAGTTGATTATAGGCTTAGTGTATCATGTGATTATATATGTAAAATATTATGTAAATCAAGCGGTGTAGTAGTCTGAATCCAAATGGGGGGTTGGGTGGCTCTGTATCATATGCCTGCCATTGAGTCAACTGGCGTGGTTTCAAATCCCCGGTTGTATGTGGCAAGGAGTAGGGTCGCCTGTCAAACCTCGTGGTTTTCTCCAGGTACTCTAGTTTTCTCCCACTGCTAAAGACCCCTACGCACAAGCGAATTATTGAAATAAAATTAAGCCATATGTTAGTCCCGAAATGACCTAGTTTGTGTCAAGTGGATGTTTAACCCCATTTTTCTCTCTCTCTCTGAATCCAAATACCACCACATGATGAGTTTGTGGTCTGAATCCGGTAACAAACAATAAACGATGCTGTCTGAACTAATAAAACAAAAACAACCAAGTTTTTATCTCGATTCATAGGTTTTTTTTAGAAAAGGCATTGAACGATATCTTGATGGTATTTCAGAGTTTGACGAATGGCTCGGGTTTTTATCTCCTAGAAGGTAAAGAAATGTTAACAGAGGGACGGAAGGTGGTTTTATTCCAGAAAGATACAGAGGAGTTTCTTGATGATTTTACTGTAAAAACGAAATGTAAGTATATTTCTCAGAATTTGGTTTTATTAGATTGATTTAATTAGAATTAGACTGTGAATCCTGTTAATTTTTTGCCGGGATGTTATAAACAATGTAGAAGTTTATGTCAATCAAAATAAAATAAAATGAAATTTGGTTTAACATTCTACATTTTGCACCTAGAAAACTTAAGCAAAACTAAGCATTGATGGGTAGTATCGATAAGACACGGTATGCTTACTCTGGATCGCTGTTGGCTTAAAAACCAGACTGGTTCCCTTTGTCGGGTATGCAGAACACGGGGCCTGGCAAGAGATAAACTATAGTTGGTCAGATTCAGTGTACACATTAGCAGGCATGTAAAGGAACCCTTGACAATTGGAATTCGATGAATATCACTCATATCACACTGCATGGTGTATTCATGTCTCCATTAACTCTCTTGGATGCAGAAATGTGGAAGTTTTGACGACTTTTCATTTCCTTTCACTTTCTAGACCATGGAAGACATAAAAATGAACATGATGTCACAAAGAACAATTTGATGGCTGTGGCTTTTGTATTTTGTACTATTGTAAATTATATACCTGTAATTTAAATAATGTGCCAGTATTTTAAAAAAGCATTATGCAAGAGCAAAATCTGCTTCTTACACGTCTTTCTTTAGGCCTGAAATGTTATCTAAATAATCAATTAGACATTAATTAACATATCCAGACCATAATAAACTCTTGATGTCAAGGCTAGCCTTCGATGTTGGCAGATTAAAATCCTATATGCCGCTTAATGGCCCTTGATAATTAAATCAATCAAGTGGATAATCGAGACTATGCTGTTTATATTAATGATTTAAGTAATGATGACCGAGGCTATGTGAATATTTCAAACGCTTTTTTCTTGGCTAATAGTGGATCAATTTGACTGAAATTTCCAGCAAATTACCCTTACACTATCTAGTTTTTAACTATTATAGTGAGAACTGTCATCTCTTTATCTTATCTCCCATAATGTAACTTTAAGGTAAATTTGTGCCTGTATATTATAATGTGCCTGTATTATAATGTATTTTATAGTGTCAGTAAAGAAGATATTAAAGTTACCTAACTTGAGTGTGGTGGAATTAAACGCGGCTAATTACCCAGATTATGAGGTAACTTTTCTAGAACACCTGATGTCATTTCCTGTAAAGGGCCGGATTTAAAGGGTGGGTTGACTCGGCTGCAGCCAGGAGGTCCAATATTAAAGGGGCCCTAATTTCATTCTGAATAATATTTTTATTACAATGAATGAATATGTCATTTATTATGTTGCATATTTTTATGCGTAGTGAATTATGAATGGCATTTGGGTGATTGAGACGGACAGCGATCAGAACATGCAAGGAACCGAATTGATATTTTCAGCCTGGGGCCCCATGCTAGCGTAATCTTGCTCTGAGTAGAAAATATATTTAATAGTCTGTTCAAGTTTTCATCTACTTTTAATTTCAGATCTATATTGAAGCTTCCAGTAGAAACAAGCAACTTAAAAACGGAACCCGATTCCTGTATCAAGTTTTTCCTGGCAATACAATCACATGGCAGAAACATTTTATAAAATGTGCTCGGGAGAATGATTACGATACAGTGGACAAGATGATCACATTCTTCAAAGGTCAAGGGTCGTTCATCAATTGTCGGGAACCAAAATCTGGGATGACGGCTTTGCATTGGGCCAGTAGAGAAGGTCACTATGTAAGTTAAAGTTCTTCAGTCTTATCAATCATTACCTATTAGATCCAGGGGGTTGGATGGCCGAATGGTCAGCATATACCATGTGCTATACCAGACGGTCTGTCATTAAGTCAACAGGCGTGGTTTCGATTCCCCGGTTGTACGTGATAAGACATAGGATCCTCCGCTTTCCTCCTACTGCACGAATTATTGAAATAAAATTGAACCCTATGTTAGTCCTGAAATGACATAGTTTGTGTTGACTTCTGTACTGTATATCATAGATGTATAAGTTGTTTGTAATAAATCTTGGCAATTTGGTATGCAGTATAATATATGATTCTAGTAAAAAGAAAATCAATAAAATTTTCCTTTTCTTTATCTTGATGTAAAATTTAAGTTCATGTTGTCCCTGAATCGAAATGAGTTTGACACTCCCTGGCTTAAAGTAAAATACAATTAGGAGAACAGATTATTCGAGGAATTCTTATTGGCAGAGTTATTATAGCTTACAAACTTTATATTGTGTTCATATAAAAGATGTGAACAATCATTATACACCTTCAGCCGAGAAAAAGGGTCAATGAAGGCACTTTTACGCTGTAACATAATGGATGTAAAGCATTACCCGTACAAATTGCAAAGAAAACTTAACAAGCAAAATGTTTCAGCATGTAAAACATAGACTTAAAGCTGGAATTTCATATTTTCTAAGAAAGTCAGAACATATTTATTTCTATGTCTTTTACTCAATAGGTTGTCAACTCACCATTATGCAATCATTGGCATTATTGTCCACACTTACAAATCTTTCATATCGGAAATAATAACACAATTACTTCCCTTGTTTTTCCATTCCCTCCCCACCCCCCCATGCAATAGCTATCTTCAAACATTTGAATTTGAAGTTGAAAATGATATTTTTGCCAATTTCTCAACTGGCAATAGTGAATTATAGGATTAATAGGATTATTCTTTAACTAGGTAGGACTGTTTATAGATCCCATCAATTTTAAGACTTTAATTTAATATATTTTAAAAATATACCTAAAAGATATGAAATTGCAGCTTTAAGATGAAATATCAATAGTGGACGGCCTTTGGGCCCATTGTCGACCCCACCCACAAATTTGTTTTTTTAACTTATGTTATTATTGCAGGATATTGTTCTAATGTTACTGGAGAATGGAGCAAATATCGATGCCAAAAATAATTTGAAATGTGCACCAGTTCACAGTGCCGTAGAGGGTTTACAGAGAAAAGTCTGTCATGTTAGTAGTATTTTCATTTCTAATAATTTAAAGGTGTAATACAAATTAATTTGATGGTATTTTTATACGGCCACATTTTCATGTGGACGTATATTGTCGTCGCCCCTGTTCGTCCGTCCAGACGTCCGTCCGTCCACAATTGTTTGTGAACAGTCTACAGGTCACAATTTTTATCCGATTTCAATGAAACTTAAAATATAGATTTATCACCTTAAGATCTCGGTTCCTTTCGATATTGGCATGTATCAGACTTTAACTTCTTGGGTTATGGCCCCTGATTGTACGAAAAATCACGTTTTTTAGCTTGTGAACAGTGTAGAGGTTACAATTTTGAACCGATTTGGATAAAACGTGAAATACATATTTATAACCTAAAGATCTTGGTTCCATTGCATATTTGCACATATCGGATCGTAACTTCCTGAATTATGGCCCCTGATTGTACAAAAATCACCCTTTTTAGCTTGTGGTCCCTCTGGAGGTCACAATTATTATCTGATTTAAAAAACGTTTGATTATATCACAGTTACACCGTAGTTATAGGTGAGTTTGAATTATGTTTTTCTGGTGATTACTCTTGTTGACTGCCCGGATGATTTAGCTGCTGTGTGGCGTATGTTTCGTTGCCTGGCAACCTATTTTTTAATGAAACAGTGCACAATGGTGGTTGAGTAAGGTGTTGGCTCACTAACCAGTGGGTCTGTGGTTCGATCTTGGTTGTCCAAGGAAGTTCCCGAGGATTTTCCAGCACGCGTTCCTCTTGTTCCTGATGCATGACAAAGACCTCGACAGCATCTAATTACTCTAATTGTTCGAATGGGATGAAAATCTGATGCATTTCAGCACTTTCAATAATATAATAAAAATAATCTATAAAGCACCTCTCATCTAAAACTGTTCTACTCAATGGCCCAGTCCACAGGGTCACATTTGGTATTCATGATTAAATAAGTGAGTCTTCAAGCATGATTTGAAGGACTCTAATGGTCTTGATCCCTTTAATAGGGTGTTGGGAATTTATTCCATTGGATGAGTGCTGCAACTGAAAAAGCCCTATCACCCCAAGATGCTTTCTAAGTTTTGTCAACGACAAGGTCGGTTTTGGATTTTTGCAAGTTGTTGTTCCTCCACTTTTGATCTGTAAAAGATCACTCAGGTAGTCAGGAGCTGAATCATGGATGCACTGAAGAGGATTATTTTATATTGAATACTTCCGTTGATGGGCAGAAAGTGAACGTATTTGAGCAGAGGTGTAATGTGGACGTGGAGTTTTATTCTTGTGATTAGACTTCAGCAGTGTTCTGTATCTTTTGTAATGAGCAAAGATAAGAATTCCAACTGCCAATGGATCTTTTACGTGCATGCCAATGAATGCACGGTACCTCAGACTTTCATCACGTTCGAACGATTAGACAGCTGTCAGACCTTCCGTTTTGCACCACTGACAAAGGGAAGCCACATCGGAAAATCATGATGAACTTTCTTGGTCAAGGCAATGATTGAACACATGCTACCTCCAGGCCAGCAAGCCTGCGTCTTACCCACAGTGGTTCCCACGTAGAGAAGAAGCTGAGTCTGTAAAGTAATGAACTACAATATTTGTTATCACAATTGTTTTTTTGTAGATATTGATAGAGTGGGGTTGTGATGTGCATTTTAAAAACAGCCGTGGATTAACTCCAATAGAAAGTGCCAAAAATGAAGATTTTAAACAGTATCTTGTTGGTAAGTACCGGAATGCATTATAGATGTGGCAGAATTCAAAATAATTTACGTATTTCAATCAATGATTGTCTTTCATTGTGTATACCAATTAAATTAAATTAAAGCGAGAATTTTCTAAGAAAGTCAAAAGGTAATTATTTCTATGTCTTTTGTTCAATAGGTTGTCAACTCACTATTATACAATCAATATGATTATAGGCATTATTTCCCATACTTATACATCTGTCACACAGGAAAAAATAGCACAATTATCTCCCTTGTTTTTCAATTCCCCCTACGCAATAGCTATCTTCAAATGTTTGAATTTTAAGTTGAAAATGACATTTTTGCCAATTTCTCAACTGGAAAAAGTTAATTATAGGAATAGTAGGATTATTCTTTAACAAGAACAGTATTGCGAATACCCCTTTCTTTGAGACACCACCATGGTCTATATCTCCTCCCATGGTCGATCTAGAGCTTACCAAAAACAAAAAGAAAGATACTAGTTCCACAGTGTTTCAGTCTCTCTTCAGAGAGTTAAGGTCTAAATATGGTGACTATTCTCCAATTTATACAGATGGTTCCAAAGATGACGATCGGGTAGCTTCGGCTACTGTCACGCCATCTGAGACCATTTCTGTTCGTCTTCCTCCTGCTGCCTCAATATTTACTGCGGAACTTCAGGCAATCTGTCAGGCTTTGGAGTTCATTCAATCCTCTTCATCTTTAAAATACATTATATTTACTGATTCTTTGTCCTCTTTACAGGCAATTAAAAATAAGCAGCTTGCACACCCTTTAGTAGCAGACATTTATCGTCTGCTACTATCACACGAGTTTAACGGCAAAGGACACCGTCTTTTGCTGGCTCCCCAGTCATGTTGACATTAAAGGGAATGATCAAGCAGACTTAGCTGCCAAGTCTGCTTTAGATCTTCCCATATCACAATTTCTTTTACCTTACACCGATTTTAAGTCGTCCATTAAATGTTTTATATATGACCGCTGGCAACGGTCTTGGGATGATGCAGACACAAACAAACTTCATCACATTAAGCCTCTCTTAGGAGACTGGCCAAGCTCCTATAAAACCAGCAGGAGAGATGAGGTTGTTTTGTGTCGCTCTCGCATTGGTCATACCTTTTTAACTCATATTTTCATTTTGAAGCGAGAGCCTCAACCAGAATGTATTCACTGTCATGTTCCTTTGACAGTGAAGCACATCTTGATTGAGTGCAATCATCTCAAGTTTATAAGATCTAAATATTACCGTTGCCAGTCAGCACGTCAGCTATTTGCCCAACCGGAGCTACATGATAAGGTGCTTGCATTTTTAAAAGAGACAAACTTTTATTCAAAATTTTAATTGTATATAATTATCGTACATTTTGTTTTAAATATTTATATATGTAAAGGAATTAATATATTTATTTTTAATTATATTTTCTGTGATATTTGTTTTTATTTACATATATGAATTCATCTCTGTGATATTGTTTTAATTTGTCTCGTTCAATTTACCATATGTGTGGCGCAATATGGCCCGGTTGGTGCTGACGTGCCATTAAACAACATTTCATTTCATTTCATTTCTTTAACAAGATAGGACTCATAGTCCGCACAGCGTTTCGTTTGATAAGAGATAATCCTACTTCACACTGCTATTATGAGTGGATATTGTTGTTTTAAATTTTGATTGGTCAGTAGTCTGTCTACCAACCAATCACTAGCTGCCTTACAAATGCTTTACATTTAAAACGAGTGCCAATATTGGACCAAATATGTTTACATAACGTTATGTCATGGCTCACGATTTTATTATGCCTAATTAACCCGTGCATAGCAGAATACTGCAGTAAAACTAATTACGTGACAAATGAGGCTATCAAGTCGAATGAAATGTAAATAATACTGTCTGGAAACGAACATACTTTCACCGTTTTTAATACCTTAAATCACTGTCCAAAGTTTTAGGGAAGACCCAGATTAAACGAAGGACTGTCATGTTGCTGTACTTAAGTGATAGCTTTCATTGAACGGAAAGAATAGACACACTCCCGCATAAGTTCAAGAAACAGACGCTATTCCAGCAATGGCCAGAGAGGGATTTCTCGGGCCATTGCTTCAGGAATATGGGTAGGACTGTGTATAGATGCCATCTATTTTTAGGCTTTATTGTAATACATTTTAAAAATATAACTTAAGAATATGAAATTCCCGCTTTAAATGCATTATACTTTGTATGACTGTCCATTGGACCTTGAGGTTTGTCATTCAATTCGTCCTCTCACTGCTAAAGACCCATACATGCAGGCAAATTATCGAAATAAAATTGATTTAAAAAGTATTTATTTAACATGTAATGACATATTAACAAAACATAACAATTTATTTGGATTCGGAAACAAGCTATGAAGCCAATATAATCTGATGTTTTAATATATTCACTATTGTAGATGTTTATAGTCATTATTCTGAAATTGTACCAAAAATGATGAATGGTGATATGAAGTTATTTAAAGAAGTTGTTAGAAAACATGAAACGGGTGAAAAAGAATTCTGTTGCTTACGAAGCAGGTAGGTGATACTTTGACACTAGTAATACAGAAACTGAAATGGAATAAATTGGAGTTTAATAGGCTATCTCTTCTACACTAGCTGGAGAATCACTGTGGCTAAGTGGGTAAAGCGCTGGCTCTCTAGCCTGGAGGTCGTATGATCGATCCCTGCATTGGTCCAGAAAGTTCATCCAGATTTTCTGCGTGGTTCCCCCTTGGCAGTGATACAGGATGGAGGGCCTGACAAGGACGAAAAACTGAGGTCCCGTGTACACATTGACGTACACGTTAAAGATCCCCCGACAGTTGGAATTCGATATAAGAGTGGTTGTAGTGCCGCTGTCCGGGCAAAATTTCCCTCATGGCACACTGTTTGGTGTATGCCAGTCTTAATTAGCTCTGTTCGGAGCAGGACAGTAGTATGTTAAACCCCATTTTATTTCGTTTCTACACCAGCTGAGTTTATGACCATTTATCCTGGGATGTCTTCTCTAAATCTCTCTTTATTACACCAGATGAACCAAGAAGTTGAAGCCCATTTTGTTTCATTTCTTGTGAAAAAATTAAAGGTAATGACAAATACCAGGGGTCTCACTCCAGATTTTGCAAATAATTTCACTTCTTTTCAGATGGTAAAAATGTATATTTTCAAAAAATTTGTCTGGTTTTATAACAGGGAAATTTTCACTACCAATCGGCCAGGAATGTCCAAACCAAGATCCCTTATCATTTTATTTTGTTTATTTTAAAGATGTGTGAATGGAAGTACATTACTACATACAGCTTGTTACTATGGTGATCAGGAAGCTGTTAAAGATCTCCTCTCACTCAGACTAGAAGTTGGTCTATTGGATTATAAGGGTGCCACACCCCTTCATAGAGCCAAAGATATAGAAACTATGCAGGTAAATTATTCATTAAAGTCTCTGCCCATGGAGCAGCAGTATTTCAGTCTACTCTTCTTCAAATTCAACATGCAAAAGGATCTCTTTTATATGTTGTACCAATTTGAACACAGCAACTCCTTTCTTTTTATCCCATACGAACCTCCTGATACTTCCCTGTCGAGGTGGTTAGCATGTGCGCGTTGCAGGGATCTTATTTGGCTGTTTTTTGTCGGCTTTAGCCGATTGATCTTTAATCTAGCCGATTGATAAAACAATGAATCGGCTACTATGGTATCATATATCAATCTACGTCGGCCGATTTACAAAGAGTTAATTATCATGAATCGGCCACTATGGTATCATTAATCAATCAACTTTCGGCCGATTACAAAGAGTTAATTATTACTCGTCGATTAAGAAACCCATCACGGCCGATTACAAAGAGTTAATTATTACTCGTCGATTAAGAAACCCATCACAGAGTCCGTCAATACAATCTGATTACCTTCAGCTTCAATCCTTATCGGCTTGTTTCCTAAATAAACAATTTAGTTGAGTTAATCATGCCAAGTAAAAGAATGTATATAATCCAATGTCGGTTCAATCATTTATATCTAACACAATGTTGAAGCACTTGAACACCTGGCAGAATGACAAGATATAGCCGAAGATAGTGATTGCGGTGCTGACCTTGAACTTCAACATGCACGTCGTCATTGGAAATTCCAAAAGCTGCAGATCCCCCCACGTCCAATATAGGTCAACCAAAGTCGAAGTCAGGAAGATATTTTAAATCCGAATGGTTAACTACTTTCAAATGGCTTTCGTTTGACAAAAATTCACAGAAAATGTTTTGTCTAGTAAGTTATTAATTCCGAATTACTGGTGAGCTGTCATAACAATTCCATGAAAGAACAATTTCCAAATGTAATAAAACTGATGGAAATAGGGAGGACGCTACCAGTTAGTAGTGTCGAGTGTGAGAGGGGTTTTCTGAGCAGAACGTTATCAAAACTAAGCTTAGGTGCCGTCTAAACGTAGAAACTTTAGATAACTTGATGCGGATAAGTTTAGAAGGCCCCCCTCTATCTTCCTTCGATCCACATAATTGTTTACTAAAGTGGAAAGGCATTAGATCCCGGCGACTGTATGCAGGTGACACTAAAAATAAATTAATCTGAATCGAGACAATTGGTCACGTGATCGGCATCTTTCCGACTATACAAGGAAATAAATTTGTGCTACGTTGTTAACTTGTTATACTATTGATATGTGCTTATATATTTTGTTGTTTTTATATATTTACCAGTGATTAAGAATAAAAATAGTTTTAAAAAACATATTTGTATTTACTCGTATTTTTTTTTATTATTAAATTATAACTTCCGTTTGGTTGGACGAAACAATGAAAGCAAAAGTAGGACTAGGAATATGCATTTTGCAAAGTACTGAAATTTGACCGTAAAAGTGTGAATATATCGACTTAGGAATACAAGTATGCTATTAAAACAAAGGTTTTGTTTATTAAGGGTTTATATTCAGGGTTTAAGGTAATATTATTCTTAATACGATATGCAATTATGGTCGTGAATAGAATATGCATAAAGACGACGATCTGTTAGGGCGACCCGTGGCCGGTTCATTTCAAAATGAAGTAAGAACCCTGGCGCGTTGTATCATAAAGCCTGTCATTGAGTCAACTGGTGTGGTTTCAAATCCCCAGTTGTACATGAGAAGGGTCGTCTGTCCAAGCTTGTTGGTTTTCTCTGGGTCCTCCGTTTTATTCCCACTGATAAAGACCCTAAGTGCAAGAGAATTATTGAAATAGAATTAAACCATATGTTAGTCCCGAAATGACCTAGTTTATGTCAATGGACGTTAAACCCCATTTCTCTCTCTCCAACTTTCCTTGTTGTATTCTTTCTTGTTTTACCGTATCCAGTAGTTTGAATTAAAGCGATTTGAATTCACATGTTCAAGTCTTTATTACTTATTTGCTCTCGCTTTCAGCTTCTACTAGATATGGAGGCTGTTATAGATGGTGAAGATGCTGAGGGTAATACACCATTACATGTAAAATGTTACGGGGAATCAGGTAAACCATCACAGTTATCCTGTATAGAATTATTACTCAAGAAAAAAGCTGATCAGACAAAGAGAAATAATAAGGTTTGTTGGTTTTAATTGTTTTATGATCTGTGATATACCTGTCATAGCAATCAGCAATATAAACTTCTCTACACATCAAAATATGAGTTTATGATAATCTTTTTGAACTCTAACTAAATGGATATTTTGATAGATATATGATGTATTGATGGAGGGGGGTGTGATGGCCGAATGGTTAGCGTGCGCGCGCTGTATCATACAGCCTGCCATTGAGTCAACAGGTGTGGTTTCGAATCCCCGGTTGAATGTGGCAAGGATTAGGGTCTCTGTCCAACCTCGTGGGTTTTCTCCAGGTTCCTCCGGTTTCCTCCCACTGCTAAAGACCTCTACGCGCAAGCGAATTATTGAAATATGGAAAGTTTGATAGATACATGTACTAGGATATTTTGATAGATAATTACACGTTTGTTTTGTATATTACAGGGGTTATTACCAATACATTGTTGTGCTATGCAAGGTAGAATTGATGTAATGAAGTTATTGATGAGATATGATAATGAAAGGAAAGTTATTCGAACTTTAAACGAAGAAGAAGAACGCCATCCTCCTAGTCTTCTGCATCTGTCTCTAGCCAATGATTTCATAGACGCATGTTACTGGTCAGTATTTCATACAATTTTAATTTACAGAATCCTTTACAAACCTCAGTATTGTGGAAGACGAATCTTTAAAATAGATATCAATATTTGCCAACATTCAGTCTTCTGCAGACCTTGGGAGCCACGGTGGCTAACTGGAGGATGCATTAGAGGGCGACGTGGGCGAAATAGTCACCTAACCCATAGCTGACTTCGTTCTAAAAGGCAATAGGACGAAGCTGAAGTCGCCCTCACTTCGCCGTACATTTGTGTAAGGGCGAAGTAGTAACCGGCATCGATATCAACGGTAAATAAAGCATTTCAAAAACAACACAACACATGGTTCGCATTGTGAGCATTGAAAGGAAAATTAGATGAGTTGTGAAAAACAAAACATGTATTAATATTTTGTTTTTCGGCTTTCTCTGTGTTAGCTGTGATAATGTGTAATAGTTTCAATGATAAACTTTGTATTTAATGTCAACAGGAAATACAATTCTTTAAAATAAAGCGAAAGACTCGAATCATAAATCTCCGTTACAACCTCTAGCTTAGTCCAAAAATAACAGCCAATCAAAAGCCATTATGGTCAATATGAGGTTTTTCATGTATTTCTGTCTAGATAAAGACAAAATGCTGATTTGGTTCTCTCTCGTTGAAATAATTAAATTATAAAAAGAATAATAAATATAAATATGTGACTGAAAGGGGCAAAAGGTGTATATATTGTTCTATAAACATACGATACACTCAGTAAAGAACAACACGTCTGTGACAGTGAAAATTTCTGCAGAACGATAGAGATATCAAATCAATGTCAATTGCTATCAAAATGAAAACAATTTTAACGAAATTATAAGTATAATGTCGGGTTGATGATTAAAGCTACAGCAATATTATTAGTTCCACTAATCTAAACACATGAACGTAAAACAAACAATGTAAATGAGTGTGTTTGAGTGGGGTGTCAAAAGAATAATTTCTTACTGAGTGAAATAAGAGAGAGTGAGAAATGGGGTTTAATGTCCTCACGACACAAATTAGGTCCTTTTGTGACTAACACATGGTTAAATTTTATTTCAATAATTTGCTTGCTAGGGGTATTAAGCAGTGGGGGGAAATCGGGGTACCCGGAGAAAACCCACAAGGTTGGCGTAGGATATAAATATATATTTGCAGCTAAAAGATGTTTGTTAATTTATTTAGCATGTTGTGTAACTTAATAAATGTGTTGGTGTTAATGTATGAAATTTGACCTCTCCTTCGAGTCTCCCTATGTCTCCCTCACTTCTCTCTATTCTGCCTTTAGGAAGAAGTCACTTCTCCCTAAAATTTGCCCCTAGTTTGAGCCCTGCTGCACTGGCTGAGAAAGTTCATTGGTTACCCCTTGTCAGTGATGCAAGATGGAGGGCCTGACAAGGACAGCTGTCTAGTCTTTTGGATGGGACAAAAAACAAGGTCATGTATATACATTGTCTTGCACATAAAAGATCCCTTGACAGTTTGAATTTCCCTCATAGCACACGGTATGGTGTATGCCTGTCTTCATTAGCCCAGTAGGAGCAGTAGGACGTTAAATCCCATTTCATTTCTGCAGACATTAAAAACAACTAGCACCACCTGTGATCTTCAGTAAAATATTCTGGTGGGACGTCTTGTTTTATCTGATTTAATCAAAGCCAGGAGATTATCTATCCATTGATATTTTCCCTTGTTTCTTAATTGAATGTGTCGGGTTGGATGGTCAAATGGTTATGGTGTGCGCGCTGCATCATACGGTCTGTCATTGAGTCGGCTTGCTTGGTTTCGATTCCCCAGTTGTACGTGACAAGGAGTAGGATCACCTGTCCAACCTCATGGGTTTTCTCCGAGTCCTCCTTTTTCCTGCTACTGCTAAAGACCCCAACGCACAAGCGATTTATTGTAATAAGAAATTTAAACATGTGTTAGTCCCTAAATGACCTGGTTTATGTCAAGTGGACGTTAAACCCTATTTCTCTCTTTTTAATTGGCTGTTAAAATTGTGATATAAAATGTTTGTGGATTAATTGTAATGTGCATGTTTTATTTGTTTTAATGTATGATTGTAGGTTAATTGAGAATGGATTCTCATTTAAAGAGAAAGAACCTGATATTTTATTGAGAAGAATATTAACAGAACAAATCAAACTGTGAGTTAAACGGGTATTAAGTAAGACTAAGATAAATAGCTGTCCAATCCTGCCATAATATTTCAAAAATAGATAATGCAAAATAAATATATTAAAAGTTGCATTCAGATCACTTTATTTTGAGCGAATTATCAATGGTTTTAGTTTTGACTAAATGTATGCATTGATTGTAACTATCATACTACTAGTTATTTGAGTCTTAGCCTCGCTTTGCCAGTTTTAAATTAAATCATAAAATGACCGGACTGTTCTACTTAATATCTGAGAGATCTGATGGCATCGAGTGTTGATAGTCTTGTCGTTAATAAATGTAACATTTAAGGGCCAAAGAAAGCCCCACAATAGGCAGAGTTAGCGCTTTCACTATACTTATTTTAAAAAGAGAGTTGTTTCGATGGTGTGAAAGAACTGTTTATCCTTACACATTATTTTTGACATTCTGACTTCATTTGGACGTATGACTATTGTATGCAAACAAAGTATCATACAATATTTTTTCCTGTTGTTAGTTGAGACTCTCCAACTG
Organism: Patella ulyssiponensis; assembly: GCA_963678685.1. Taxonomy (NCBI): domain Eukaryota; kingdom Metazoa; phylum Mollusca; class Gastropoda; family Patellidae; genus Patella; species Patella ulyssiponensis. The sequence goes on along the minus strand of OY783231.1, from coordinate 62,272,089 downwards.
ATCAAGTGTATATCATCTAATCTTTTGTTGTCCACGAAAACACTTCATTATCAGACCAGTTGGAGAGATTGGAAATCCGAACACCACAAGGACACAATGGCAAAGGGTAGATAATCCTAACCCAAACCCTCAATTCCTATTTGATGCTTTTTCTGTATTGAAATGACCTCCAAAACCGGATTGAACATAGACAACACCATCCTGGGCAATTCTTGACCACAGAAAATGGCTACACAAAATAGTTGTGTTATGAATATTTTCTCGCTGTTTTAGAAATGATCGAGCTGTTGCTGCTAAATTTTTAATGGAAAATGGAGCTGATCCGAACCCAAGATATGCAGGAGGAAATACGTATGTTATTATAAATTTATTATTTTACTCTCATTGATATAGTTTGTCCATTGATATTGCGCCGTTTTGAAAATGATCTACTAAAATTTTCTATGGGAAATGGGCTAATTATTATTGATGTATACCAGGTGCTAAAGGGTTAACATAACCGGTAAAGTATTACATTAGTTGAAATCTATATTTGTAATATTTCAGAGTCTTACATTAATTGCGATCAGTATTTGTAATATTTCAGAGTCTTACATTAATTGCGATCAGTATTTGTAATATTTCAGAGTATTACATTAGAGGTTTGTAAGATATCAGAGTAGTATAACATTTGTTGTTATCCATATTTGTGAAATAATTCAGAGTATTACATTAGTTCTGATCCATATTTGTAATATTTCAGAGTATTACATTTGTTTTGACCTATATTTGTAATTTTTCAGAGCATTACATTTATTTTGACCTATATTTGTAATATTTAGGAGCATTATATTACTTGTGATCTATGTTTGTAATATATCAGAGTAGTATTACATTAGTAATCCATATTTGTAAAATAATTCAGAGTATTACATTTGTTGTCATCTATATTTGTTATATTTCAGAGCATTACATTATGCGGCTAGTTTAAGTGGCAGTACAGATATATTAGAGTTATTACTATCTCACGGAGGCGATGTTGATATGGTCAACGATGAAGGAAATACGCCGATATTCTTCGCAACTCAGTCTAATAATCAGTTTGCTGCTTGTGTTCTCATTGGTCAGGGATCGACAGTTAAACACAAGAATATGCAAGGTAAGCTAATTTTAAAACAGTGGGAGAATTGACCAGTCATACAATAAATCTTGTCTCTTTAGAAATATTGACCAATAATTCCACAGATCTTTGGGAGTATTGACCAATCATACCATAGTTCTTATTGCTTTAGGAATGTTGACCAATCATACCATGTCTTGTCTCTTTGGGAATATTGACCAATCATCGACACTGTAGTTCAGTGAAATATAAACAAAAATAATCGATGGAATGCTTATTTATTTTTTGCAGGACTAACAGCATTTGACTATATCGTAGATTTTGAGGAATGGATTGAATCAGGATATTTTACAGAAAATGTTACAGCCAGATTAAAAGGTATATGGTATTTAGTTTACACTAAACATTCAATGATGGGTTTAATACTGCCAAAATTGTTAGCATTGTTAGAAAGGTTTGTTGAGTTTCTGTTAATTAAGGGCCATTATGTAAGATTTAGATAAATAAATCATAAAGGAGTATCCCCCAGCAACAAACTAGATAACACTGTGTATGTGAATAAAAATATAATCCAAAACCAATACCGTATGCGTTTTGGGCTAGTGGCCCTTCATCGGTTGGAGCTGACAGTTAAAATAGATAATGAAACGGAATATATGTATCCATTACAAAATCGTAGGCTGATGATGGCATCGAGTGTTGATTATTGTCTGGATAAGTTAATCAATGTCTAAGTAATAATTTAGATAACATTTCAGGTCTAAAGAAAGACCAGCAGTAGGCAGATTTAGCTCTTATATAATGCATGCTTAATATATTAAGACAGATTGTCATGTGAGTTATTTTAATGGTTATATTTGTATCTAGGCCTAATCAAAAGTTTTGGGTTTTTTTCAGCCTACAGTTTGAAACATGCCCGTGATTTAATTCGTGCAATTACCAAAAGAGTGAAGCCATCTGCTAATGTACCTAGTCGATCGGAGATGGGAAAGTCGACGATTGCACTGAAATCAAACGCGTCAAGTCCAGTGGCATGGAGTCATTCACACATATCCCAGGGATCGATACCAAATCCACATGCTATCTTACCTCCCATTGGTCAACCAAATTACTTGACCTATTACTGAATACACATGTGACAAAACTTGGGGTGGAGTATTTTCACTTCTGTTAAAAATTGTTTATCAAATTACTTTATTATGAGCGAAGATGTGACTGTTTAGAGAATATTGTAGTCTTTATTTCTATTGATTCCTTTGTTATGGTGATAAACAAAGTCGATTGTCCTTTTCAAAGGAGCTAAGTCACTAATAATTGGGACCTAGAAATTTACCCAAATGGTTCGCAACTCATATAATAATCAAATCTGATTGTATGTGAACTGATTTACATTCAATTGTTTCCGTTTTGACTAATTTCAAATCAGTTATTTCTAGTGTCAGGTTATTCCAATAAATTATGGCTTCGCCATTTAAAATGAGTTAAACTGTTTCAATGGCATTTAGTAATTGAACTAGAGTATACAGGTCACAATTCTATGGAATATAATTACTGCTTATTACTGAGCGACGTTTCGACTAGGCTTCTCTAGTCGTTATCAAGTTTGATAACGACTAGAGAAGCCTAGTCGAAACGTCGCTCAGTAATAAGCAGTAATTGTATTCCATAGAATTGTGACCTGCATATTAACATGAGCTGTGGAATATGTCTAGCCTCGTTCTTTCTGGTCACTTGTTACAAATGATGCTGAAACCCACTATGATACACACGATTCGTGTACCAATGGTTAAATATTTATTTTGTCTTAAATATTGGATATCGGGAGCCTACCTTTTCATGGTAAGATAACAACATTATGATTTGAATTGACAAATAATTCGTGTTTTCAACGTGTAAGTCTTTGGATGATATTGAGTTAGAGACTTAGCTACTTTAAATTAGATTATTACATGGCGATCTTGTTTCAATCTGTTCAAAATTACCACCACAGGATGATCTAATGGACGGATTGGGCTCTAACATAATGCATCTCGAAGAATATGAGGGGATATTAAGAATATATGGGGATATTAAGAATATGTAGGGATGGGATATTAAGAATATATGGGGATATTAAGAATATATGGGGGTGGGATATTAAGAATATAATATGTGGGCATGAGATATATAGAATATGTGGGGATATTAGGAATATATGGGGATGGGATATTAAGAATAAGTGGGGGGCATTAGGAATATATGGGAATATTAAGAATGTGTGGGTTGGGATATTAAGAATATGCGGGTATGTGGTATTGAGAATATATGGGGATATTAAGAATATGTGGGGATATAGAGGATGATTAACTTAGATCTATTGTTTAATACAATCTGTGATATTGTACATAATATTTATACATCCAGTATTTTTATTTTGTTGTTATATATGTATACATGTAGTCGTCAAGTATTTATATTGTTGTTCTTTATTATGTCAAATATTTATATTGTTATTTATTATGAATTATTTTGATATTTGTAGAATAAAATTAAGTATTACCGTTTTCCCCTATTACATGTTAATTGTCTGTACCAGTATGTGTTTAAACAGAACAAGGAGGGAGAGAGAGCTGGGGTTTAACATCCACTCAACACAAACCACGTGGTTTTGGGACTAACATTGTTATTTTTGTTTCAAAATTTACTTGCATGAAGGAAAGTATTTAAAATCAGAGGACCTTGCTAAAGGATTCTGTTCAAATTTGGTTGGAAGAATTGGGATCCAGAATTCCAGAGTTTTCCCTCCTTTACAAAAATATCATCCAAGCTTTCCTTTGAGAAGCTGCTGTCGGGACATTGTTGCTGTGATTGGCATATTTATATCTCCATAATTCACCATATCTTGATATCCGATTGGCCATACTCTTGGTCAGACGTTTGCCCACCTTAGTAGAGCATGTCTGGTATATTCATGTATGGGCAAAGTGGCATCCATAATATGAATGTTGATCATGACCTTATACTCTGATCACTACAGTTATGTACATAGAATACTAGGTGGTCAATTTATTTAGAAACCAGCATTTTGACCAACAAGGATAAGATATAGGTGGTCAATTTATTTAGAAAGTAGCATTTTGACCAAGCAGGAAATTATATAGAAAGAGAAATAGGGTTTAACGTCCACTCCACAAAAACTAGGTCATTTCACAATTAACATGGTTTAATTTTATTTCAATAATCAGCTTCCATGAAGGGGTCTTTACTCTTCAGCAGTGGGAGGAAACCCATGAGGGTGTACACGACGACCTGACTCCTTGTCACATACAACAAGGTAATCGAAACCACAACAGTTTACTCAATGATACAACTCGCGCCAACCATTCGGTCATTCCCCCTCCCCTCCTAGATTACAAAAGACAATGTATATTTATATATATGTTTTTTAATATTTTACATAATAAGATTATTCAATTATATTACAAGTAATGAGATGTCTAAGAACACAATGATTAGCACAAACATCAATTAATAGATCAGTTTTTTAAACTACATGATAAAATAACAAGTTATCAGTTAAAGGGAAGTACTGCCGTGCAACAGTTTTACAAGTGATTACCCATGCTTTTAAAACTTTTGAAAGCAAACATTGTCCTTAAATGGTTTTATTGTTGTGCTATAGGCAGTCAATATCAATCTCTCAGTTAAAGGGTAATTCTGCTATCCACCAGTTTTACATGCGATAAGATTTCAATATTAAATTTTTTTGACTCCATTAAACCATTTCTTTCATTGTAAACTGGGTGGACGGGAACATTGTCCTTGAATGGAATTGCTGGCAGGAAATTAAAATTATTTGTACATAAACTGCTCATAATACAAGTAATTTGTTGTGAAATTAATATATGACCAGAATTGTGTCAATTACCTATAAATGCTGTTGATCATTATTCAAGGGATTGTGCATCCCCTACAAATCTATTACCGGTATTGTAAAAGATGAAATTCTAAGGAATATCAGCCCCAGTTCAAAAATGGGACAATTCCTTTCAGTGTTTTAAACATTCAAATAAAAGTTAAAAACTAGCTTCTACTTTAATTAACCCTTTCCAATAAACTATGAAATAAAAACACATACCTTAATTACTCTAATTTACCCATCCTCAGTATCTCCATTGGTTCTACTCCACAAACCCCTGGGTTCAACCATGGGGGAGAAACATTCAAATTATCTACATGTACCCTTGATGACTGCTATTTTTATCAACCAATCCAAAAAATTGATACAAAGGAAGTTGGCAAATGGAAGTAACCCTCATCTTGTGGCAACAAACAGACTGCCATATTGTTGTAAATAAAAGCAACGAGACTAAAACTTGTTTGTAAACTGTCTTTTGATTGGTTCATAGAATAAAGCTACAATCAAGGGCATGTTATTTGACTATGTGATTAACCCATGGATGAACCAAGGGTATAGTGGAGTAAAACAGAATGAGAATACTGGGGATAACGAGGATGTAATTTACCTGGTTGCTGTCAATAAGATTCTACACATAATTCAACACAGACTGACCTTTCGACTGAAACTATACCCTGGCATCAAATGTGTCACATTCCCAAATGAATGGGTAGCTGCTCTAGAAAGAGTTACTATACTGTGTCTCATGTATAACAATAGCAATACTATAGATTAAGTGTTATTAGGTGTTCTAGGAAGAAAGAGTAAGCATACCTTGCCTCACGCTAAACATCCATAAGAGAAATAGATTTTAAAGAGAGCAACTTGAAAATAATTTTATGGGAAAAACCCCTAACCACCCTATCATGCACATTAAATGCAGATGACCATCAAAAATTCTGAATAAAAATATTGAACTGTGGATCATATATTTTGGAGTATACAATGTCATATGTATAGCCAAGTATTATGAAAACATATTTTTGAAAGAAACCAGACACAAAATTTTGATATGAAAGTATCCTTCATATAGAATATTTCTCCCTCCATATGAAGAATAATAATAATACAGGGTTCCCGCGGCTTCGTCTGACATTTTTTCAAGGATATTCAAGGATAAATATACGTCAAATTCCAGGATTTTCAAGGACATTTTTAGCCTAAAGTTACAATTTTTCATCTGAAAAACAACCAAAACATTACCAACTATCGTTATAATGTTATATTTAAAAGGAATTGAAGACATAAACTGTTTTTTATTATTACAGATTGACTTTCGGTACACCGGGAAAAACTCCCGCCATTTTTAAAACAGAGTTATTTCCCTTTTCGTCATTATGCATTGTTTAATGTAATTACTAATACCGATTTTGATTAGTCAGTGTAGTGGCTTCTAGTATGTTAATTGGACAATGGAGTCACGTGAGAGTATTTGGTAGCCTAACGGTAAATGTCATTGGCTTATCTTGTTATTACGTGACAAAACACGGCTGTTTATTTAGATCAGTTGATTGACAGGTATACGTCAGTTATTGTTTATAGTATAACCAGCATTACTTATAATCTAAACGGGATTTTCAGATCAACTTACTAGTATTACCAACAAAATTAAGGATCTTAACTGAAATTCAAGGATATTTTCCTATTTCCGCGAAATTCAAGGATATTCAAGACCTTGAAAATGAAATTTTAAATTTAAGGATATTCAAGGATTTTCAAGGACCGCGGGAACCCTGTGATACAAAAATGTAAAAACTTGTTGAATTATGAGTTATTTGCTAATCAAAATGTATTATGAATGGAACAATAATAATTGTTCAGATGATAAATGCTGTAAATATTTATATTTTTTTAAATCAACACACAACCTGGTCCAGGGGCCTTATACACGAAATGTTAACTAAGATAAAATGCAAATTTTAGTTATTTGATTGGATAATATTAGATTGATTTTAGTGCTTAGCCAATCAAAACTGACGTATCTACTCAAATTTGGATTTTATCTTTAGTTAAGATTTCGTGAATCAGGGCCCTGGTATTTTCACAGTCTGATAAAAAGATAATGATGTCAACGTGCTATTTATATCAACATTTGAACAAAGTTAGGAGTCTGAATTAAAGAGCCAACTGTTTGAAAAGAAAAAAGGTTATGACATCGATGGCCTCTACTACATGAAGATCTGACCAGATGTAGTGGAAGGTCGTGTCAGATCACATGATGTCAGACATTTGATTAACCGATCAATGTTGCTGTAAAAGACCGTTTCATTAGCTAATCCCTCACATTAACCAGAATGCAGTTTGTATAACAACTCTTCTAGACCCTATAGCGTAGTAAAAACAAGTAAAACGAAATTTTGAACTATCAAAAACAAAACGAAATAGAATCTGTGTTTTAATCAGATTGCCTTTCTTCAGGCTTTAGGCTTGTCATTTTCAAGAATATCGAACTGGAATTGGTGATATTAGACACATTTGGTTATATTTACTGTTTTTAGCAGATAGTTATTAGATTTAATGATCATACCAATGTTTTATTTGAATAACAGTGAAGATCATATGAATCCGTGCGCTACTATCGATATCTACTGTATATTTTTTAAAAATGAAATGAAATGGGTTTAACATCCTACTGTTCATTTTGTAAAAAAACTGTTTCCACATTGGATGAAATGAAGACAACCAGGTGTTGATGAGGCTGTTATAATAATATTAACATCCAGTTAATGGTCACATGAATCAACATGGCGTAGAATAAAACACAGTTTTTTGTGAATAAAGTCTTTAAAATGAAAATATCTACACGATGAAATGATATCCGTAGCTGTGTTGTGATGACGACTCAATATCTACGGAAACCCCTTCCTCGATTTCTTCCTCCTCTATATCCTCCTCCTCCACCACCTCGGTTACGATTGGCTATAAATAAATAGAAATATTCAATAAGATATGACTTACGGTAAGGCAATACAAAAAAATATTCAGGCCCCGAGTTTACGAAGCATTTTTAAAGAATTTACTCAAAATTGTTTTTCTTATTTTAACTAAAATACAGCTCTATATAAAATATATCGAATATATCAATAAGTAACTAAGTTTTGTGTTTCTAAGTAAAAGATATTTCTCAAACAGTGATTGAAAGTTGAGTAAATTCTAAGAATGCTTTGTGAACTTAGGGCCTGGTTAAGTGACAACCCTTCCTAAAAATAAGATGTGAGAGAAAAGCTTTTATTCTTCTGTGATTTTCCTGCACAACACTACATTTATCTCATGTTTTTTATAGAGAGAGAGAAAGAAATGGGGTTCAACATCCACTTGACACAAACTAGGTCATTTTGGGACTAACATATGGTTTAATTAAATTTCAATAATTCGCTTGCACGTAGGTGTCTTTAACAGTGGGAGGAAACCGGGGTACCCGGAGAAAACCCACGAGGTTGTGCAGGCGACCCTACTCCTTGCCACATACAACCGAGGACTCGAAACCACGCCAGTTGACTCAATGGCAGGCCATATGATACAGCGCGCGCACCTACCCACCCTCATTATGCCAGCAAAGTTTGACGTAAGTTATTAGATGAAACTTACCAACAAAATTACCTGCTTTTTCACTAAATTTCCCACCTGGAGGTGAATATAATTCCCGAGGATTCTTGTTGACTTTTTTTCCTCCAGCACCATTTGATTCAAATGTTATAGGATTGATTCTCTTTTGGCTGAATGAATAATAAAAACATCATTTTTCAAATTGATAAAGGGCACTAACTCAAACAGCAATTATCAGCAATGTTTAAAATCTATCAATTTCTCTTGTCTCATGAACTAATTAATTAAAAATGATGTAGGTAGATTTCAAGTCAATCGAATGATAATTTAACCACCAGGGCCCTGTTTCTCGAAATCTTAACTAAAGATAAAATCCAAATTTTAGTAGTCACTTTAATTTTGATTGGCTAAGCACTAAAATCAATCTAATATCACCCAATCAAATTACTAAAATGTGAATTTTATCTTAGTTAAAATTTCGTGAAATAGGCCCCAGAGCATCACTATGATTTGATCAAGGGTCATAACTCTAACAGTAATTATCAGGAATTTTAAAATCAATACACTTGTCTGTGCCTCAATGATGTATAAATTTCAAATTAAATCAGATGATAACTTTGACCACGAGAGCATCAAAAAGATTTAATCAAGGGCTATAACACTGACAGTATAATGGGTAATAGTTGTTTAATTAACAATGTGCATAAAGTAACACTGTCCATGGGAATGTAGCTGTAATATAAAGGAGAGATTGAAGAGAAAGGTCATTCTGGGGCTAGCATATGGTACAATTTTACTTCAATATTTCACGTTGACATAGAGTCTTTAGCAATGATAGAAACCCAGAGAAAACCCACAAGGTTGGGCAGGTAACTCTTGGAATAGAAACCATGCCACTCAATGTCCGCCCTTATGATGAAGTCATTTATGCCTGCTACTAACAGTAGACATTCTTTACCAGTATTAAATTTAACAAGTCAACTCACCCTGCTGTAGCTGTAGTTGTGGTAGTGGGGTTAGCAGCAGCTTTTGGCTACAAAACAACAAAATCAATTTTATTAAACATTCAAGAGCCAAATCAGCCTATTGCAGGTCTTTCTTTAGGCCTGAAATATTATCTAAATTATTAATTAGACATTAATTGACCTATGCAGACCATAATCAACGCTCAATGTCTACGCTAGCATGCGATATTTACTGGATTAGGTTCCGATTTGCTGCTTAACTTTCATTTATGATTTTTATCATACCGACTTTAGTAATGATGATCAAGACTAGGCCGAAATTTTCATTGCTATCCATTCGGCCATCTAACTGCACTACCTAGGTTAGAACAAATTACTTACTGTGATAGGTTTCCAGGACAGAGTTATAGAAACTTTATAAGTAGGTGGATTATGAAATAAATCTTTTATTAATGTGTTGATGTTTGATGTGATCTTTAAAGCTACAACTTTTATTTTATTCTGTAAAAATATAAAACATCAGATTATAGAATAGATTGAACTGTCCTACTTTTTTACACTGACTGGGTTTATGGACACTGGCTATTTGTACGCTGTCCTTGCAAGGCCCTCCGCTCTGCATCCATTGACAAGGGTAAACCTGGCTGGAAAATTCTGCAGAGGTCTAATTGTCAACCAACATCGGGACTGAACACCAGATCTCCCAGTTAGTGTGCCAGCAATGAGGAAGAGAGAAATGGGGTTTTACGTCCACTCGACACAAACTAGGTCATTTCGGGACTAACATATGGTTTCAATTTTATTTCATTAATTCGCTTGCCTGTAGGGAGGAAACCGGAGTACCCAGAGAAAACCCACGAGGTTGGACAGGCGACCCTACTCCTTGCCACATACAACTGAGGACTTGAAACCACGCAAGTTGACTCAATGGCAGGCCATATAATACAGCGCGTGCACGCTAACCATTCGACCATCCAACCCCCCTGTGCCAGCAATGAGGTTAACATCCTAATTGACAAGATGCTACAATTCAGCAGGACATCCCTCAAGTGACAAGGAGAAATCACACTGGTAAGTGACATGAAAGATAAATAAGAATCTTGATGAAAATTAAATAATGACTTTACCTCGTCTGTTTTAAGTGTTTCTCCCGACTTGCCCTGTAACGCTGCCCGTAACTGTTTGATATAAATCTGCACACCCCTTGCAAAATACTGTAACCTAACAACGACAAAATTCACTTTTAAAAAAAAATCATCCCCAAAACGTGACAGAACGAATTTTAAGTAATGGAAACATCAACATTTTTAAAAAATATCTATTGGTAGTCAGATATTGACTACTTTAAACGCATCTGAAAAAAAGTTTTTAAAAATATTCTAGAGGGGTGGGAGCGGTTATTATCATTAGAGTGTTGAACTGACTACAAAGGACTGACAACTTCCGTAAAACACATTTCATTTTGTCAGATTTACAAAACAAGGGCAATAAATTCCTCTTGTGAAAGACTGCCCAATGAAACAGGGTTTAATGTCTTACTGTTCTGCTCCGACTGGCTAATGAGGAAGAGTAGCACTATGGCCTATCCTTGTATTTAATTCTAACTACCAGGGGATTTGTTACGTGCATGCCAATGTGTACACGGGACCTGTTTTGCACCCCATCAAAACGACTAGACAGCTATTCTTGTCAGACCCTCTGTTCTGCTCACCTGAGGGGAAACCAGGCCGGAAAACCCTGATGAACTTTCTCGGCCAATGCTGGGTTTGAACACGCGACCCTCAGACTAGCGAGCCAGCATCTTACCACACTGCCACAGTGGCTCCCTAATCATCAGAGAGTTGATTCAATTTTGTACAACACAAGAAAACAAACCGTAATCTGAAATCTTTAAGTCTGTCGGCATTTTCTTCATCTGTTAAAAATCCTGGACATCTGGCACACAACTGATGAAAGGAGAACATCAAACATTCAACGTAGGAGAATTCCAATTTAGGTTCTTCATTTGCAGCTGCTGGGGCATCATTCTCTTCTGATGGTGGTAAGGGCATGTAAGCCTATAAAATATACAACAATATCTAAATGATGGAATACTGTAAAGGCCTGAATCACCATTGTCATTTTTTGCTTAAATTTCTCATGGCCTAAGCCACTGTAATACATGTAACAGTAGATAACGTCCCGACTTCGAATCAAACGGATCTAAAAAGGGACTACCAATAAATTTTCGCAGACAGCAAAATGGTGACATGCTTATTGTGTAGATTGATGAAGGTTTTAAACTAATATATCTATGAGAGATTAACCTTTCACAAAAGATTTTATAGCACAACAAATGAAAATCTTATGGATACACTGAATATATTACTATTCATGAAACTAAAATATGAAATGTAAAGATGTAAAAACTTGTATGGTTAAAAAAAAAATTAAAAAAAAAAAGCATAACTTACTATCAATCTGTTATATAATTTCTCTATTCGGGCTTTAGGTTCGTCAATTTCTCCAGCAAATTCTGATATTTCACTGAGTATTTTAAGAATATCTAACTGGATGTTCCCACCTTCGGGACTGGTGATATCAGACAAGTAGGGTAACACATGATCACAAATATACTCCACAAAAACTTTAGAATGTACATTTTTCTGTAATAGACAGTTGGTCATAGAGATTATAACATATAGACAGTTGTCATAGAGATAATACAGACAGTTGTCATAGAGATAATACCGATAGTTGCCATAGAAATGATAATAACAGTTGCTATAGCGATTATAACACTCATAGTTTTCATAGAGATTATAATACCAACAGTTTCCAAAGCGATGATAATTACGACATTTGTCATGGAGATAATATCAACAGTTTCCATAGAGATGATGATAACGACATAGAGATTATAATACCTACGGTTGTCATAGAGATTATCATACCGACAATTGTCACAGATATTATAAAGATAGGTTGCCAGGCAATGAAAAATACGCCCACTGCAGCTAATTCGTCTGGGCAGTCAACAAGAGTTGTTGCATATTTTACTTTTTTTCCCTAATGAAACATTGGTAATACACTAACATCTAATAACAGGGATAGTGTTAATTTTAATGGGTCAGAGAATATTGATTCCAGTCGTTAAAAATCAGTAGGCTTCTTCGTCTGTGTATAAGTTATAAAGTCAATCGGATATTAATTTTGGCCTCTAGAGCGTCCACAAATTTTTTTTTTTGATCAAGAGCCATAACTCTGGCAGCATTCATCGGAAATCACTGAAAATCAATAGGCTTTCTTCGTCTCATGGCCTTAAACACTGTGTATAAATTTAAAAACACTGTGTATAAATTTAAAAACACTGTGTATAAATTTAAAAACACTGTGTATAAATTTAAAAACACTGTGTATAAATTTAAAAACACTGTGTATAAATTTAAAGTCAACCGGATATTAACTTTAGGCTCTGTGGATGCCGGACCGACGAACATATAAAAACCAACAGTGCTAGTAAACAGTGTAAACTATGTTAAATAGATCAGAGTTGTTGAGACTTACTGAGAATAATGGTGAAGCTGTTTTAATACACTGCATCAATCTATCAACACTTTCAGCATCTGTCAGCTAAAATATTCAAATACATCTTTATCTTCATGTAAACAAGTGTTTTATTACAATAACACTTCATTTATACATCAGACTATCACCCACTTGATAACTGACTCAATGTTCTGTTTTCATTATGAGTGAAGCCTGTATCATTACTGTCCCCAGTTAGTCCCTGTATACATTCACTTAATTTGTTATTTCTTGTAATGGTTGTGTAGTTTGTCTTGTCCAATAGATTTTGTTTTTGTATAGTCAATATTCAGTGCTTTATAAATGATTATAATCATTATTTGACGCAAATATATTTAAATTTAACTTTTCCATTACATTTACTAGAGAGACAAATGGGAATTTACACACACAACACAAACTAGGTCATTTCGAGACTAACATGTGGTTCAATTTTATATAGCAGTGGGAGGAAACTGGAAGACCCGGAGAAAACCCATGAGGTTGAACAGACGGCCCAATGCCTTGTCATGTACAACCGGGTAATTGAAACCACGCCAGGTGACTAAATGACAGACCTGATGATACAGCACGCATGTGCTAACCAATCTGCCATCCACCCCCCCATTACATATACTAGACTACCTGAAATACAAATGGGGTTTAACGTCCTACTCTTCTGCACCTGCCCTGGGCCAATGGAAGACGGGCATACGCCATACAGTGTGCTATGAGGGAAATTTTGCCCGGGCAGCAGCGCTATGGCCTACTCTTATATCGATTTCCAACTGCCAAGGGATTTTTTACGTGCACGCCAATGTGTACACTGGACCTCGGTTTTTCATCCTATCTGAGTGACTAGACAGCTGCCCTTGTCAGGCCCTCCTTCTGCATCATTGACAAGGGGAAACCACACTGGAAAATCAAGATGAACTTTCTCGGCCAACGCAGGGATCGAACACCCGACCTCCATGCTAGCAAGTCGGCGCCTTACCCACTTAGCCACCATGATTCCCAATCTTATTTATATCATGAATATAAAATAAACTTACATCTAATGGTTCATCAAGTTCTGCTTGTGTTGTTACGATCTCTACTAAACTCTGACGACTCTGAACAGTTTTCATTATTCTTAACGATCGTAGTAAATCCATTATCATAATAAACTCATCTTTAGTAACATCTTCTAAAACCTGTAATATCATGTACAATTAGAAAACCTGGGACATGCAGTTCCCAACTGGGCTAACTTTTTACGAAGGAGCAACTTTTGTCTACCCAGATCCAGCGATAAATTTGCCAATTCAGGATTTGTACATATTTGAAGAGTACAGGGGAAGAACGATTCTAAGTCACATTTTTGTCTTTTCGCATAAAAGGCAAAACAAACTTTTGGACAAGAATGCTTGGCGCGAACAGAACAACGAGTGGGTTTAATTACAACTTCAAAACTATGTTTAATATGAATCAATATACCAGTACAACAACTGACTTCAACTTTTCACTCAAATTAAGGTCAAATAAAGAGTACGATGGACGTATTTGTCCGAGGGGGCATTTCAGAAGGGCCTTGATTCGATGTGACTCTGATCGTTTTTACCTGAAATTGATTGTTCCACCGAAAGCTCATACAATTTGCTACCAGATGGCGCCATTAAATGGGATTCATTGAAAAAGTGACTTAGATCGTTTTTCCCCTGTACTCTTTATTTGTTTTCAATTATAACTGAGTTTAAATCGGATTAAAACATAGTTCCTGTTTCATTTCGTTTTTTATAGTTCCAAATTTCGTTTTAATTGTCTTTACTGCACCAGGATCATATAACCTGCGTTCTGGATGATGTGAGAGATCAGTCAAATAAGTGGTCTGTTACTGCGAGTTCTAGGTGTGGCGCACCAGGAACAGTGGGTAACCAACGAGAAACATCAACGCCGACTGGCTAATCAAATGTTGAAGTCAAAGGCCAAAAAGTGCTTGTATGACCCCTGACATGACCTTCCGGTCAGATCTCCATGTAGTGTAATCCATTGAAAAAACAAAACAAAATGTAGATCGGTATCTTGATCATATCAATTCAGTTTAAAAGTCTAAAGAAAATACCTGAAATAACGCTTTTATATGCGTTATTGTTATTTCAACCTAAAATAGTAATGCTAATAAATTTGACATTTATTTAGTATATTTTTATCAGATGTTTTTGTATTTTTATACGAACAAAACTTTAATATAACAAACCTTTTTACAACTTGAAAGAACAAACTCCTCAGCATCTTTATCCAGGGTTTCTTCTGATAAAGTTTTTAATTTTGTTGTTAGAAATTTTAAAACTCTGTCTCTTAAAACATCGTCCTCCTCATGATCTCCGACAATCTGATCAAATAATCCTTGTAATGTACCTGAAATATATTAAACACTGACTAAAACATATATTCTCCCAATTATTTCCCTGAACATAATTTCCTTGACGGTTAAAAACGAATATGTTTCATTAGGCCTAAAATGTTATCTAAATTATTAATTAGACATCAATTAACTTATCCAGACCATTATCAACTCTTGATGTCAGCGCTAGCCTGCAAAGTTTATTGGATTGCGTTCCAATTTGCTGTTCAACTTCCATTCATAATTAAATCCAAAAATGGATAATTGAGACTATGTTTTTTATCGTACCGACTTTAGTAATAATGATCGAGGCTAGCCCCAATATTCAATCGCTAAAATTACGGTTCATAGTCGATCAATTTGACTGAAATTTTCAGCAAATTCCCATTACATTATCTATTTTTATAAATATCATAGTGAGAATTGCTAGCTCTTTATCTTATCTCCTATAATGTATCTTTAACTAGAATGAATCACATTCACTGGCTTCCTTGTAGATTGACAAATGACCATATCTATTAGGTTCTTGGTTGTCTCTTTAATTTTGTTTCAATCAAATACATGTATTACTGATGGAGAAAATTCATTACCTTTTGCATTAATGGCAAACAGACTGAGAATAGATGACTGAACCATGCTTATCTCTCCTTGATCTTCACAAGCTAATAACTGTGTTAACGCTCCCGATATCTTGGTAACTTGTTCTGGCTGAACTTTACAAACATTTGGTAGATCTTTGATAGCTTGTTTACGTATCTATAATTATAATATCAATCATTATATTTCAGATGCTAATACCCTAGTACCAGGTCCAGTGTCCACAAAGCATTCTCAGGCTTATTTTAATTTTAACTAAATGGTTCGCCTTATTTTAACTAAAATATAGCCCTTTACATAAAACCTTTGTTTTTATGTATCAAATACATCAACAAGAAACTATGTACAAAGTTTTGTGTTTCGGGACCAAAGATATTTTTCATTAACAGTGCTTGAAAGTTGAGTAAATTCTTAACTGGAGTCTGAGATTGCTTTGTGGCCAGATTTACATAGATGTATATATATATATAGAGAGAGAGGAATTGTAGTTAAACGTCCACTAGACACAAACTAGGTCATTTCGAGACCAACATGTGGGTTAATTTTATTTCAATCATTCACATGCGCGTAGGTCTTTAGCAGTGGGAGGAAACCGGAGGACCCAAAGAAAACCCACGAGGTTGGAAGATGTATACATGTATACATACTTGGGAAGGCTGAAGTCAAGGGCCTCAAGATGTAGAGGCCTTCATCCAAAGTGCATATTTTTTCTGACACTTGTAAGTCTTTTTTACACACACTGTAGTCTTAAACATTCGTCATCAAATACTAAACATATGCTGTCTTTTACAATTAGCTCCATTTGAGAACAGACACTGAGTTAGAACAGAGGACATTAAATCCTAAATCGAAGCTTTTAGTTGAAAACACTGACTTGTATACTTCGACAATTTTGAGAAGTATCATTTCATGAAATTGAATATACATGTATTTATTTCGTCTTTGTGTGTATGTCAGTCAGATATGAACCGGAATAAAATAATTACAAAACATCCTAAATTCTGGATATGGTGGTCATTCAGGTCAGATATCTATCTTCGAAGTAGAGTAGATACATGTTGTTCTCTGTAAGCAGAATTCTGTTATCATCCTCGACTGTACTTAAAACACAATTTCATCTCCCTCTAGTTAGTAAAGAAATCTACTCAAATTGTGTTTTTAACATTTATAAAAGAAATCAAAAAAGCAGCATCTGATAATCTCCCGGCTTGATTTCAATTGGATTATTAAGAGGTCCATCAAAAGTTTTTTGTGAAGATAATAGGTGGCTATTTATTTATCCAAAATCCAGAAGAACTAGAAATTGAATCCGACATGACCCAAATGTAAATGGAGAGAATAATATTGTTGTCAGAATTTTAGACAAAAATGGATTTCTGTTTGCCATATGAATGAATTTTTTGCCATTGGCAAAATAATGAGCGACCAGAATGGACTCAAAACACCATTTCATTTTCTGATGCCATAGTTTAGAGGCCACAGATATGTGTTAAGGTCAGAATTCAAAGGCCATACTTACATTTACATCATTGTCTTCACACAAATCAAAAAGAGCATTCACAGCTTTAGCAGAACAATCAGGGAAAAATTTAAAGAATCTTGTAATAAACTGTGATGCTAGTCTTTTTTCTCCAGCACCACCCTTTACAGCATCAATAAATGAAAGATATTCAGCCTGATGCTAGAAAATAAAATTCAAATTCATGTTTTAAATAACCTAACACTCAAGAGTGTTCTTATTCCCGTAATTAGAAACCATTTTCCACTAGCAGCTCTGGACATACATCGGCAATCTGCATGTACTGATTACTCTGAGTTGGAGAGAGATTGGGAAATTCTGGGATTACATAACATTTGGGTGACTGAATGGGTTCATGCAGTGTCAATTTATCACAAGCCCGGCCTTAATTCTCTTTTTCTCCTATGTCATGATTTGAACCAGGAACATCTGTTGCCAATGCAAGTCAAAGGTTCAAGCTCATGCAAGAATCAGGATCATCAATTGCCTAACTTACACGCTCCGGAAGCGTGTGTTGAGGAGGGTGGGGGGGATCACCTTGGTTGAACAGGGACGTGGGAAAAGGTGACCTGCAGTACATCAAATTGTAGATACTGTATCCGTAACTATAGCTAGCAGATAGCTTCTTAAGAAAATAAGAAAAAAGAGTAAATTCATTTAAATAGTCAAACACATGTCATTTGTGGGAGCCAATGGATCACTATCACACTTAACATTGGACGAAGATTTGGGACTACATAAAAACATGATCATCAATGTTTGATTTCCATTTTCAACTAACCTAAGTGTCGAATAAAAATTCATTGAACGGTTAAGAGTATTACAATGAATTTAACGATCTAAAAGTATACGAAGCAATCTTATTTCCATGTAAACTACACTTGTCATAATGATAGTTTTAATGATCTCTCATCTAATTGAGACACGTTGATCAGAATGTTTTTATCTTAACTTAGTTCGGAACAGAAAACGTCGACACGACGCCGGTAAAATTTACTTTACAGGTCAAAATTATCATTGATGCAAAATTGAATACCTCGCCTGCTTTATCTTTAGCGTCTGCTAAGACACCAAAGTTTTTGTATAATTCTTCAATTGACACCATTGTTAAGGTAAATGTCTATCAATTCATCTATCCTTATTAGTTTTTGCAAAATATTCTTTTTTCTCGAACCGCTAGCGTGGCGGAAGTGTACAGTCAGACATGCGTATAGCAAGTATTATATTTTATTGGAGGGAGATAACTCTAGTACTTCAGCTTTTTAAGATTCGGGATACAGACCACCAGTTTGTTCCGTTCCCAGCTCCCCTATCCAATACGAAAACATCAGTACTCCTAAATTACCTCTCATTGTATTAAGTTACTTCCAGTAGTCCCCCTTTTTAAACTTCACCTATTACAACAACAACAGTTAGAAAGGTTCTTATTGAAAGCTTTACATAAATGTAGTAAGTGTGCCATACATAAATAATTACACAAGGAGAATGAAATGAAATGGGGTTTAACGTGCTACTGTTCTGCTCCTAAACTGGGCTTATGAAGACGGGCATACGCCATACAATGCATTATGAGCGTTATGGCCTATTCTTACATCGAATTCCAACTGTCAAGGGATTTCTTACGTGCACGCTAATGTGTACACGGGGCCTCGGTTTTTCGTCCCATCTGAACGACTATACAGCTGTTCTTGTCAGGCCCTCCATACACAAGACAAACCTACAGACAGCACATTATGATACACATGTACACAGAAACAACAATAACGTCAAATCAAGTGAATAAATAATAGGGATCAAAACACAAAAAAAGGTTTTAAAATTGGAAGAGTAGCCTATTCTATAAAACTAAGAAACCGAATACTGAATACATGGGCGTCCCATAGTAAACCTAGTCTACTGGTATCTGCATTCACAGCTTACATTTTTCTTCCGTTCTGGACAAGAGCGAGAGAGAGAGAGAGAGAGAGAGAGAGAGAGAGAGAGAGAGAGAAATTTTGGGGGTATCAAGGCCGTATCTAGCAGGGGTGCAGGGGGTACATTGCACCCACAGAAAAATAAGGCGCCCCGAGAAATGGCGCCCCCTCAAAAAATATGACTACCTTTCAATTATAAAATAATACACTTGATTATGATCACACAGTCAGTCGGTCCGTTTTAATGGCGCCCATACGCCAGTGGGTATCAAATTCGTTTCCCTGATCCCAACTTTCTTATATCACTTATGTGGAGACTATGGGGTGCCACCACAGGCGCGGGTCCAAGGGGCGGGGCACCAGGAGCAAATGCCTCTCCCCCAAAATCTGCCGCCCCTGAAATATGGCGCTCCTGAGAAAAATCGACCATATAAAATACAAAATCGACTCTTAGATATCACCGAAAAGCGTTTCCTGCAGAGTAATTTTTCAAAATTTTATGAGAGAAAACCCCAGATATGGCAGCCACCCCGAAAGGCGAAGTGCCCTTCCTATCACCTCTTTGACCCACCACATGACATTAGAGGGTTTATTCGGTCGCCCTATCCACATTTGATAGGGTCTTGTCGGTCTTTGGGGGCGCCGCCACCAAATGACATGATTAGAGATTCCCGTTCTGGTCGCCCTATCCACATGGCCTCATTGGTGTTTCTCACTAGTTCTAGTTTCGAGGATGTGTTAACATCAAAATGGGAAATAGCGCTGCCGCAATTGACACACGGGAGCGACTTTGAATGCGTTTGCGGCAGTCTAATTGTCAAAATTTTCAGGGGGAGGCGCTCCGCTCTCAGGAACTCTGGCCTTATATTGGCGCCCCCACTACTCTGCTGCACCCCTACTTTTAAAATCCTCCATACGGCCCTGGGGGGTACCCGCAGAAAACCTACCTCATTTCACGTACAAGTGTGGGATCGTATTACGTCACTCGAAGTAATGACACACCTTATGATCAACCTCACTCGGCCCCGAAAACTCCCCCCCCCCCACCTCTGGTCTGTTTAATAAAGAGAGATTTTGGGAGGACCCGCAGAAAACCTACTTCTTTTCACGTACAAGTGTGGGATCGTACCACGTCACTTGAAGTAATGGCACACCTTATTACCAACCTCACTCGGCCCCGAAGATTCTCCTTTTTGGTCTGTTTAAATCAGAAAGTAATTATATATTTTATCATCGTATAGCTAAAAGCTATAATAAAAATATTACCATTTGTAATTTTCAAAAGATACGGGCATTAGATTTCTTCCCCGATCCGTGAAATAAAGTTAAATGCTTGAACGATTCGCTGTCAAAATGGTTGCCCTTGAATTGAAATGATTTGTTTCGGTGGCGTGTAAATAAATGACCCCTCCCTGTCTAGAACTATAAAAAAGACAATAATAATGGCAATACAAGTTTCTGGGGGTTTTGTTTCGGTGAGAAACCGGCTCAAACGTCATGTCTAATCATTTCACTAAATGAATACTAAGAAAAACTACCTGCTTTGGACACAGAATGTTTTTACATCAGATATTTTGAACTTGTTCACTATCGATATTGACAATGCAGCCCTCATCCGATCCCTATTACAAGGTCCCTTTCTCAGACATAAACAACATGTCATTTCCGTCTACTTTCTCGTTATATCCCTTACCCTTATCGTTATACCCTCAACCTTTCTCTTTATACCCCCGACATTTTTCATTATGCCCCCAACCTGTCTTGTTATACCCCAGCCTTTTTCATTATACAACCGAATTAGGAAGCAGAACCTTGGTACCAGGGGGGGGGGGGATGGCCCAGTGGTCTAGAATGCCGCGCTTCGACCTCTAGCTGGCCGGTCACCTCTGGCTTGCAGCTGTGGTTTCGATCCCTGGTGTGAGCGTATGTGGCATGGAGATAGGGGCCCTTCTCAACCTCGTGGGTTTCGTCCGGGCACTCCGGTTTCCTCCCACTGCTAAAGACCCCTACGCGCAAGCGAATTATTGAAATAAAATTGAAACCATATGTTAGTCGCAAAATGACCTAGTTTGTGTCGAGTGGACGTTAAACCCCATTTCTCTCTCTCTCTCCACTTGGTACCAGAACCAAGTAGAATTAGAAACCAGACCTGGGTACCAGACCCTAGTCGAAGTAGGAAGCAGATCTTGGTGTCATAAAATTATTAGGAGCCTTGAAGTCGTACTGCTACCAGACCCTAGTCGAATGAAGAACCAACTGGTTCCTTGTCGAATTAGTTATTGGTACCGGATCCTAGTCGAAGTATGAACCATATATATGTCTTGGTTCCTTGTCGAATTAGATTTGGGTACTAGATCCTTGTCGAATTAGGATCCGGAACCGATCCTTGTCGAATTTACATAGCCCAGACCAGTAATTCTCTTCTTCGCTTCCACTTTATCATAGACAATTGCTGTATGGGTTGATAAATTGATAAACTTTGTTGATGAAAGGAAAGACAAATAACATTTCAGAATAATAATATGTGCAATACTCTTACCAATGATCTCTGATTTATGTAAATTAGCAATCTAATACAGAGATCCTATTTCGTTTTGTTTTTTATGGTTCAGAATTTCGTTTCACTTGTCTTTATTACACTAGGACCTAGAAGAGCTGTTATATAACCCGCGTTCTGGATAATGTGAGGGATTAGCCAATGGACCCGTCGAGTTTTTAGCGTGAGGTGCACGGAGTTGTGGGTAAACCAATAGAAACGACAACGCCGATAGATTAATCAATGTCTGATGTGATAAGGTCAAAAGTCAATCTTATGACACCTGACGCAACCTTCCACTACAAGTGGTCAGATCTTTATGCAGTAAAAGCCATCGAAAGTATAAAAAACGAAACGAAATATAGATCTGTAATTTAATCAGATGGTTAAATTGGTGACATTTTCTCCCATTTGAAACGTCAAATCCGCATGGTATTGTTTGTTTATTCATGTTTATTATCACCTTTATCTTGATTTCCAAATATTAAAGACGTTCGAAACGTTTAAAAAAGGGACTAATGACATATTATTTTCTCATCACGTGTCTTTATGTTTTTATATTAGCGACATCTTGTCACTTATTATCTCTGTTACTTGGCGTGTTGCTACTTATATATTCCCACCGTGTAATTTGATAGCCATATTGTATTAATTTCACAGTTCACAACATAGGGCGATTAACGTATGGGAATGGAAATAAAACGAAACAAAATGTGGTTTAACGTCCTACTGTTCTGCCCCGGTTGGGTTCATGTAGACAGGCATGCGTCATGCGGTGTACTACGAGGACAGTTTTGCCAGGACAGCTGCACCACGGTCTACTCTTATATCGATTTCCAAATGTCAAGGGTTCATTTACGTGCACGCCAATGTGTTCCACCCGAACGACTGACTATACGCTGTAACTTGCCGGGCACTAACAAAGGGATAACCAGGGTCCTCTAGTTTCCCCCACTGTTAAAGACCCCTATTTGATAAGCGCAGGCGAATTATTGGGTCGGAGCCATGTGTTGGTCCCGAAATGACCTGGTTTGTGTTTCACTCTCTGAACATGTTTGTAATGACAGAAATCCATGCTCAATTTGTTAGTACAGAGTCAACGTCTTATTCACTGAGCCACCCCGGCCCACTTTAAAATAAGCCCCCTTAAAGGTCTATTATTGCCTGTAAATCTACTATATATATAATACATCAACAACACGTGTTGTTACAGACAGTACATTAAAATACATACACTTGAATATGAATACTTTACGCTTGACTTGTACAGATAATTTTGAATGAGACATTATTTGTACTTGCGTTCATATAGCGTGACCCCGGGGGCAGCTTATGGCTGAGGTCAACTGTAACAAAAAATACGAAAAGTCTTTCAACTGTACATAATTACAATAGGTAGTAGATACACCATATATAGAACGGTATGTACTAGTATATAGCCTAGACTTGAACCAACAAAAGATCATAGACGCGTGTGCTGGGAGCGTATGTGGCTTACTGTAGCCTGTCGTTATAATATACCTTCACTGTCATCGATGGTAGTAGCCGTCTACTAGTCGATCTACCTGTATAGAACACCTGGGATTTCTACACTTATATTGGATTTTACCTGTTATTACTTTACAGGTAAGCAATTCAATGTTTATTTATCATTCCTTTTTATGGTAGTTTTTTTTTATAAATCTATTTTATGTTTGATTGTTTTGATATATATATTATAAGTGATTGGTCATGCTATGTGTTCTAGCCGGGTTGTGTAATAGAGGTCAATAGAGTTCTCGTCGTTTGTTTTGGATTAAGTCTCAAATTCCTATAGAAGCATACTCACACTTCTTACCATAGAATTATTGGTATATATGTGTTATTAACAATGGTATAGCCAAGGTATAGCGAGATTGATTCATATTTTACTCGGGTCTTATTTGATCATACAGATCTATACGACCAATTGACAGGTAACATTTCATCATTAGTACAATGTATCATAGCTAAAAACAATATAATGCAGTTTATAATGTTCTGTTCCGTCATAACAGTACTTCGGTTTAATGTTTTGGATTTTGTTTATAAGCAGTATTTTTATTCAGCTTTGTATCTGAATAGGGATAGGGGAACAGGCATAGCCTATATTAAACCCCTCTCCCTTAATGTTCCTTCATAACAGTACTTCGGTTTTATGTCCCGCTTTCCGCCATAACTGTACTTCGGTTTAATGTTCCGTCATAATAGTACTTCGGTCATTTTGAAACGAGCACACGATAATCATCATTTCTCTAAGTTACGTGTGCGCTGTGCAATGCCAAGGGGGAGGATTTGGTCCGGGCAGCGGCGTTTCTGTCGTCTGTTCTTCGAATTCTAACCGCTACGGATTTAACCACGATATTTTTTATCCTATAAGAAGAACTAAGGCCACTTTCCTTGTCAGCTCCGTAGGGGCTACCCCCAGCAATTCGGAACCGGGTGTAGCAAGTTCTGAAGATTGTACTCGAAACAGGCCGGGATACGAAAGAAGGATATTCAAATCGAAAGATCTGCCCCACCCCTCAACAACAACACCCACTCACCCGCCCATCCAATAAACCATAACAGACCTGAAATACGAGTCTATTTTTATGAAAGGGTTAGTGTAGCTATGTACATCACAATACCCTTCAGAAATAAAAATTGTTACAAGCCTTTGTATGTACTTGATGAAAGCGACCAGATGCTTCTGTTAAATATAATATGTCGGTTTTCTATGTTGCAACACTAATGTAAATGTTTTCTGGGTAAGGTCTGTCATTTTGTCAACTGGTGTGATTTCGATTTCCCATACGTGACAAGGAGTATGGTCGCTTGCCCAACCTCGTGGGTTTTCCCCGGGTCCTCCGGGTTCCTCCCACTGCTAAAGATCCCAACGTGCAAGGAGTCAATTTTGTTTATCTGTTCTAGATAGTTCAGGAAAGATCGTTCTTTGACTGATCAGTGAATATTTGGAAAAGATAAATCGCTCACACAATTTAATGATCTCTTTCAAATATTTTGAGGGTTTTTTTTTTGGACTGGCTTATTAAAAATACATTATGCAAGAGGTAAATCTGCATATTGCAGGCCTTTCTGATATATAGACTATTGATTTATAATTATACATTTTTTAACATAACCAACTCTCAATGCTAGCTTATGTGTCCGATTATCATTGGATTTGAATTCGATCTGTTCAATGCGCGTTGATGATTAAACGACCAACTTTAGCAATGATGATGGAGGCTGGGCCTAAAATTCAATCGCCAATATCTCGGTTCGGAATAAAGCAACTTAACTGAAATTATCAGCATATTCCTTTTACATCATCTAGTTTTTAACAATTGTAGTGGGAACTGCCAGCTCTTTATCTAATTTCTCATAATGTCCCTTTAAAGAAGCGTTATATAGTGAATTAAATTAGTTTATTCGGGGTGTAATACTATCTTGTAAATTCAGTGAAACTATCTGAAGCTGTCTAATTTGTTTTCAAAAAATATACAAACTTCTGGCGTGGATCAGTTAGGAACGCGCGGACAGTGTCCCTCCGAGCAGCGGCATACCGTGTAAAGGAGAGACTGTCTACCGCCCGACACCGAATACATAACAAATACAACTAAAACATTAAATTGACACGTACTCTGTCGTCAATAACAAACGATGATTTCATGTTTTCTATTTACACAGATGAATTGTATTTTGCCCCGGCAGCAGCATCACCAACAACCGTTGATTGATTTTTTTGCGTTTACTGTCAAACTCCAATGTACATTAGACCTGGTTGAAAAAAGTGACTTATATAGCCGGTTAAAAGATGCGTTATGCATGAGCTTAATCAATTGACTGGTCTTTCTTTATAAACATGCCAAGACTATAATCATCTCTCTAGTTTATCGGGGCCTTTGATTTCAACGGATTTAAATACGAGGGGTAGTTAAAGGTTTGATCAAAAAATTGATTATCAATACTTTGTTTACCACCGCAACAGTGGTAGCGATGACAACCGAAAGTCTGCTATTCTCCAAAACAACCCTAACTGTAGAATGAAGTAAATTTACTGAATTTTCGCCATATCCACATTTCATTATCCATATTTTTAACTATTGTAGCGAGAACTGTCATCTTTTTATTTAATTCGTACATAATGCATCTTTAAGTGTTTATAAATGAATATTACTATACGACCTGCGCCTCGTCGATTCGCATGGAATCGTTTTATTTCATCTATATTGACACGTCGTAGATTGAAATGTATTATTTATCGTTGTATTAACAAATCGATGTTTATTAAATAGGTCATGTGATAAAACATGTGGTGTATATGATGTGATTGACAACATATGTTATGATATATACACTCACAACAGTTAACACTATATTATACGTATACTTTATTATATTATACAAGACATAGCTAATATACTAGTTTTGTACTATTATTATATTATACATACTTGTACTACATCATAATGTACAATACATAGTTAGTATACTAGTTTTATACTATTATTATTGTATACAATACATGTTAGTATAGTATATTCAGCTAGTATATACTTATACTATATTATAATATATACATAGCCAGTATATACTTTATTATAATACATAGCTGGCACAAACTTGTATTATATTATAATATACTACAAGGTATATACATGTACGAGTTTATAGCTAGAATAAACTTATACTATATTATAGTATACAATACATGGTCATAGCTAGTAGATACTTGTACTATATTGTAGTATATACTTTATTATAATTATACTATACATTGCATTATATTTTAATATACAATACATGCTAGTACATGTACAGTATATATATACTTATACTATATCAATATATAATTATAGCTAGTGTGTAATTATATCAAATTTATTAAAGGATATATAATACAGAGCTGGTATATAGGTCTACTCTTCCTTGTCACGTACAACCGGGGAATCAAAACTCAATGACAGACCTTATGATACAACGCGCACACACTAACCATTAGGCCACTCCTCTCCCATTTGTTGTAGAGCAAAGGGTCATGTTAATAAACTGTATAGTTCTCGTGACACATAATTTAACATAAGAAATAAATCTCGAAGTATTTTACTAACAGGTTATGTGTATATGACATATTCTGTATTCATCTTCACATAAAGGCCTATAACCAGTCGATAAACTTTTATAATAACATTCCTCAGCTGCATTCACGTGAATTGAAAATTGTGTCTTATTGTGGTAGACATTTATTTTTAAATATCGTTGAAATAACATACCAATCAAACGAATCAAAACATTACTGGAATGCAACAATTAGTCGTTTTCGTTGTTTGTCGTCTAATTAAAAAAATCAAAAATAACAAAAGCATTCTGACTCCCCGCTTTTATTAATACATGTATGTAACTAAAAATTTGTTACAAAATTAGAGAGGCAATACAAGG
Organism: Patella ulyssiponensis; assembly: GCA_963678685.1. Lineage (NCBI taxonomy): Eukaryota > Metazoa > Mollusca > Gastropoda > Patellidae > Patella > Patella ulyssiponensis. The sequence goes on along the minus strand of OY783231.1, from coordinate 62,244,606 downwards.
CTTTAATAGGTATATATTGACTAGCATAAAAGGCCTTTTTTTTTGAGAAACGTTTTTCACGAGAAGTAGAGGGGAAATGGGGTTTAGCGTCCAACTTTTATACACAGAACAAGCTAATGAGAACGGGCAGAAAAGAGAAAATGTCCCCCGGACAGTAGCGGTTCCGCCTACTTTTGTCCAAGGGATCTTTTACGTGTATGCCAATTTGAACACGGATGGGCCCCAACTAAATGTCTGGACACCATTTTCCTATTAGACCCGTCAACTGACTGGGTTTCGATTCCTTGGTCGTACGTGACAAGGAGTAGGGTAGCCTGTCTACACTGTCTCCATCACAGCACACCCTGTCCAACCTCGTGGGGGTTTCTCCGGGTCATCCGGTTTCCTCCTACAGCTAAAGACCCCCTCTCTCTCTCTGCAAGCAATCAGATCCCCGATTTGCTCCATTAAGGAGTAACCAGTCTGCCAGACGTAGAATTGGTGTCCCACAGACGACCTGTCAGATGTAAAGATGGCGTGCACAATTCAGTTGAAAAAAGAATAGTTTCATATTGTTGTGTCTAGCTTTACTATAATTGCTTCAATATTTTGTGTAAAAAAACCAAAGAAAATATTTTGACAAATGAATGGCTCATACGACTCTATTGTTTCAAAAGGTAATGGCTGCCATATGTTCAAGATGGGGCGTTGAATGAAGGCAATACAGTGTGCTATGAGGGAACGGAGGGCCTGACAAGGCCGGAGGGATGCAGAACGGAGGGCCTGACAAGGACAGCTGTCTAATCGTTCGGATGGGACGAAAAACCGAGCTCCCGTGTACACATTGGCGTGCACGTAAAAGATCCCCTGGCAGTTGGAATTCGATATAAGAGTAGGCCGTGGCGCCGCTACCCGGGCAAAATTTCCCTCATAGCACACTGATGGCGGATGCCCGTCTTCCATTAGCCCAGTTTGTGCAGAAGAGTAGGACGTTAAACCCCATTTCATTTCATTTTGTTCTAGAAGAGTCAACATACTGTGTGAAATCCTCTAATGAGAGACGGTATCAGGACCTCTAGAAAGGGTTACTCGTTAATTTTAGCTAACTGGAAACCGAAGTTAAAATACATGACCAAATATGTCACGATTTGAAAAGTCCCCACCACCCCTTTAAAGGCATGAAAAGATTAATGTGAGTATATGAAGTAATACAAGTCATTGTTTGATCTCTCAGTCAATATAGGTCTATATATATATATCTACAATTGCTGTTTTATAGTATTCTAGGAATGTTTAACACGTGGCTTTGTGACACTTTGTGTTGTGTTACTATAACCAATGTTTAATCAGTGATGTAAATATAACACAAAGTACGGTTCTAACTCGTTTAAATGAAATTAAATGAGGTTTAACGTCCTACTGTTCTGCTCCTAAAGTGGGTTAATGGAGACGGATATACGCCAAACAGTGTGCTATGAGGGAATTTTGCCCGGGTAGCGGCGCTACGGCCTACTCTTATATCGAATTCCAACTGCCAAGGGATCTTTTAGGTGCACGCCAATGTGTACACGGGACCTCGTTTTTTCGGACAATGCGAACGACTAGACAGCTGTCCTTGTCAGGCCCCCCATCCTGTATCATTGACAAGAGGAACCACGCCGGAAAATCTGGATGAACTTTCTCGTTCAATACAGGGATCGAACAGGTTGCGAGCCAGCGTCTTACAAACCTCGATCCCCACTCGTTTAAAACTACACCCGAACTGTGACAACTAGTATAGCTGTTACCTAGAATCCCGTTTCCTTCTCGACTTCTAGAATTTACTATTTACTGTTCCCTTTGAACAACATGTTTGTGGATATGGGTGGAGTGGTGTGGGGATATAAAATAATAATCCAATATTTATACCCCATGAGCTCACTGGCCATGTTTTGTTTTGAGTATGGGTAATTGAATTCATGCTGTATTTTTTTCTGATATACGTTCGGGTAAATTTTCATCCAGAAATTCAGACGCTGTATATATCATTGACACTTTACCGATACTGATGCAGAAAAATATTACGTTAAACCCTATACTGTATTTCAATCCATCTCCGAATGTACACGACGTTTCGAGGCGGTAGTCCCATGCGTGTGTCCAGAGGGGAGTTCCTAAGGGTCCGAATACACCCCGCCCCTTCCCCCTGCTGGCGCAGACATTATTTTTTCTCTCCTACAATGATGGAAATAACGCCGTTTTGACTCTCTCCACTGTAATCCTTTACATGTATGCTCCCCCGACCTTTGGCGTCGTCTCCACCTTGGACTCCCTGTTGCTAAAATTCCAAGACACGTTCATGAGCACCCCCACCCCACCCTACCCAATTTTAACACTAATCATTAATTTAGTATCTATTAGCTTCTGTTTAACCCCAGTAACCCTCAACTCGATTACTGAAACGTCGGTCCATCGCGATACTATGAGTGCAAAACCTGCAACTCTCGCCATTTTGGGAATTAAGCTATATTGTCGAGGTAATGTTGCCGATTGATGATGACCAAGTCTTGAAACGTATTTTCTCGAATCCGGTTAAATATCACGATAAGGAAGGTATTCACGGTATTTGAAGTGGATTTTGTACACCGTATTATATCTGTTTATTCTTGAAGTCAAGTTAATTGCATGTCAACCATAGCAACCATCGGAGGTGTGGCGGTTCGTGTGTAAATATCAAACGATGACATAACAAGATCTTTACTCAGCAGACCGAGCTGATGTAAGATTTGGATTAAGACCACTAATTGTTTCCCCTGATTTGATGACGAATGCAATCAGTCTATTTATAGCAACCCTCTCACTTGACTGTCAGGTTTTGGAAAATATTGATGATTTGTAGGCTGAAGGATCGGGATTGGACTCTTTGTGTTTTAAAGGTAATGATCTTCGGTATTTTCACAAAACATGTTACGGGCCAAGAAATGACATTGATGTCAAGAAAGGTGGAATTACCAATTTGAATCCTAATGACGTCATATGTCTCAGAATGTACTTCCTGTGAAAATTCCCACCCACGTAGATTTTGTTCTAAATGATTAAAATAAATTCCCGATTTCAGATATAACCTACTCAGTTGTGCTTTGAATTGTCAACTGTCTTAGCCCAAACGTTTTCTCAATTACTGGTGACGTACGCTTGATATTTAGTTCGGGGGACTCGGGGGGTCCTGCTCCGAGAAATGAGGAAAAATCGGGGTGTCGATGGTGATTTATGGATCTGAATATATTATTCAATGGCATCAGCCACATCACCGCAACCAGACTCTGGTCTGACAAGTCGTTCGGATTGTACGGAAAAAATGGTACGTCGAACGCCATTTCCATACTATACGCAGCGATCCATCTACGTCATACTTCGAGAATCCCAGGCGGAGCAAGATGTAGGCGGGATGCCCCAGTACATTTCCTCTCAGATACAATGAGTAATGAAGTTCAATATTTCCGGTAAAATCTGTGATACAACCGACTACATATAGTACCAAAACGCTCACAGCGTCGAAAGGTTAATCGCGACTTTTCCACACCCGTGTTCTAATACCTTATAACACTTGACTTACTAACCTGTTGCTATGACAAAATAATTATCTATTTACATGACAACAGATGCGACATTCTTTACCGTTCATCGAAAACCAGAAAGTTTTTGTTATTTAGATATATAGGACGAATATCATGATTGACAGTTGACACGTGTTGATGTCAATTCTATAAAATTATACAATCACAAGATTTCATTTATTGTTTAGTCTTGTTTTATGAGTCACTAATATCTTTATGGAGAAATGAACAAAGAAATTGTCATTGAATTGATTCTTAGTCACCTTTCTGATTATTTCATGTACTTTACAGTTACGTCGTTGAACGCAAGCGTAGCTTACGTGTCCGTTCGAAATTCGATGTAATGAAATGGTATTTAGCGTCCTAATTTTCGATACAGGAATTTTGCTCAGATCGCGGCGTTTCTACTTATTGTTTTCCTAATTCTTGCTGTGAAGGGTACTTTAACGTGTATAAACCAACGTGTACACGAGACCTCGGGGTTTTGTTCCTTCCAGAACGAATAAGTGTAGTTGTTGTTTCTAATCAGGCACTCAGTGACAGGCCTTATGATTTAAAGCGCACGAATTAGACAGCTCAGCCACCCAAATGACGCCGTAAGACAAACCCAGATTAAGGGATGACGGGTCCATGTTGCACGCCATCTTCACACGTATGTAAGTATCCATCATGCAGAATACAGACATGTTGAGTTGTCTGGGAGATAACATCATCGATTAATCGATATCAATCAATATTTAAGCCGTCTGCTACAATAGGATTTTACCGCCACAAATCGTTTACACGTTTTCTCTCTGTTTAAAGGGACATTCTGTGTTTTGCATATCGGTTGTTTTCATATAAATTCCTGCAGATGTTACTCTGACACGTGACATACTCGCCAGGATGAACAATATCCAAGGCCCTCCTGAGCCTGGTCAACTGGAATGAATATATCTGTTTTTCAAGGATACTATTCTAATCCAGTAAATCAACCACGTATAACACGCATGAAAACGGCAACAGATGTGGATCCAGGTTCTAGAACCTACTAAATTACTCTATGAAATATGTAATTTTGTGTTTTTTTGTTGGTGGGGTGGTGCAGTTGGCCAAATTGAATTTTATATTCGGGTCCAGATATACGCTACAAACCAGTTATATTCCGATTTTTAAAAGAATTTGTCGGAAGGGGACCACGCCGCCACTGCAAGGCAATAGCAGACAACCATTCTAGCGATTTGAAAACACAACTGATACAGCGTGTCTTTAAATGGGCTATATATAATTGATTTGTTTGCAGAAGTCAGTAGACGTTATATTAAAGATGTATTATGTAAGAGATAAATCTTCTTACTGCAGGTCGTGTTTTGGGTCAAACTATTATTTGGAAATTTATTCATACGACAAGCCTATAATCAACTCTCTAGATTATCGGATGGCGGAGAATTGAAACACGATCGTCATTAAAAAATTAAATTAAAAATGGACAACTTAGTCCTGATTGTCAAGCACCGTTGTTACGATAATAAACAATCTGTGCCACAACTTCAAACACTGATAAATTCGCCCAGAATACAATAATTTACATGAAATTTTTGATGTATTGCATTTCATTGTCAATGGACGAACTAGTGTAGCAAGAACGACCAGCTCTTTATCTAACTCGTCTTCATTAGCCCAGTCAGAGCAAAACAGTGAGGCGTTAAACGCCATTTCATTTCTTAATCTAAATCTTACATAATGCACCTTTAATATTATTGAAAGCAAGACTGAATTATTGGTCTGTCTGACTCCAGATTAAAGCTAGGAGGCGATATATATCAAGAGGATTAAATATGTCGGTATTCTTATCTGGGATCAAAGACCTGTCTACATTATTACTTAACGTCCGCTTCCAACGAGGGTGATATAGCAGACAATAAATTCTTTACCTTATCCGATATGAACAACTCGACATGACCATCGGTTAATATGTGATTATTCTCACTGATATCGTAATCAAGGATCAGCGATTTGGCGGTAGTATGAGCCCATTAATCGTCCATTTCTTTGTCATGAGAGATATGCAAAAAGCCCAACATGTCAGAATAAAGTCCAATTGCATACACTAGGGTTTAATGGTCTACTTTGCTGCACCAACCGCGATTTGCTAATGAAGCCTCTTCGTCGAATTCCAATTGCTATATGTAAACCCCATCCGAAAGACATGGGGGGGGGGGGCTGGGAGTGGACGGTCCTTGAGTCAACTGGCGCGGTTTCGAATTGCCGGTTGACGTGACAAGGACCATGATCGATTCTAACTCGTGGGTTTTCTCCGGGTCCTCCGGTTTCCTGCGAATTATTGAAATAGAATTCGTGCGCCAGCGACTACTCACTGAGTCACCATGGTTCACGCAATTCCGGGCTGTAAATAAAATTCCTATATACTGTGGGTGAAATAGCTTTGATTAAAAAAATCCCTTGGCAGTTGGGATTCGATATAAGAGTATGCCATAGTGCCGCTGCCCTGGCAAAATTTCCCTAATAGCACACTGTATGGCATATGCCCGTCTTCATTAGCCAAGTCGGAACGGAACAGTAGAACACTAGACACCATTTCATGTAATTTCGCTTTTTTTAACTTCCGATTTTGCAGAAGTGATATCGCAAACAAGATCCGCAAACCTTCTTCTGGCTGTTTTACCTGTCACAAGACGTTAACTTAGTGGAAGGTCTGGTAAACACTGTCTTGTTATTCTAGACTTGTATTGTGGTTAATTGTAAATACTTGGCTTTATTTATCACACCTGTCAATTGGTATTAAACTAGGTCAGTCACGGGTAAATACAACTGACCGTCAACAGATAATCTCCACACAGTAGATGATCAAACACCGACAAATAATCTAGGTTGGAGCATGTGAGAGAGAGAGGGAAATGGGGTTTAACGCCCACTCGACACAAACTAGGTCATTTCGGGACTAACGCATGGTTTGATTTTATTTCAATAATTCGGGCGTAGGGGTCTTTAGCAGTGGGAGGAAACCGGAGAGGTCGGAGAAAAAACCCACGAGGTTGCACAGGCGACCCTATTTCTTGTCACGTACAACAGGGGATTCGAAACCACGCTTTATGATACAGGACGCACGTGCTAACCATTCGGCCATCCAACCCTCCCCCCATGTGAGAGTACAGAGGGCGTGTTTCCTTTCCATTCGGTGTCCCAATACGTTCTACACTATTTTCATTCAGTTTTAAATTTAACCCCATGCGTATGTTGTATAGTTTTTCGGATAGGTCAAAAACATAGTCACACCTGCCTACGTGTAGAAGAAATTCTGATCGTTAATGGAATTGATGGAAATTATGTGTTGACTTTCTAAATCGCACAGGGGGATATAAGAACGTCTAGCGAGAAGACAATTGATTTCCCAACTGAACTAAAAGTAAAACTGGAAGAAACGCAGTCAAACGAGGGGTCATAGTCGATCCGAATGACTTTAACCCAGCATGATAGATAGATCAGTCTTATGAGTGTACGTGACAAGGACTGGGATATCTTGTACAAACTCGTTTTCCCCCATAGCCAACTATTGGAATATAATAGAACCACATCTTAGTCCCGAAATGGCCTAGTTTGCATCGAGTGGCTGTTAAATCCAATGTTTCTCAATTTAGATATAATGAACACATAATCAAAACTCTTCGACCATCAGATTGCCGAGATATTAAATGGATTAGATCGTCTGTACCATTTCATAAATAACGTCGAAATGATACTTGACAATCGTGACTATAATATACGCTACATAGCTTCACCCAGAATAAAGTAATTTGATTGAAATTGGCAATATTACATATTAAAATATGTTAACGCGATCAAACGTAAAGCCTATTAAATGATAATAAACCCCTCTCTTTACCGGTGAGTAAAATTCAATAAAACGCATACCGACACTTTATCAAAAAGGATTAAAGAAATTGAATAAAACCAGTTTGTTGATTTAAACCTAGTTATACCTATCTATCTAGATTAATATTTACTGGCTTTCAACTTCCAGTTATTCAACTTCCAGCGGTGACTCAGTGAGTAAATGTCACTAACTAGGAGGTCACGGAATTGCTCGAGAAAGTTCCCGCGTGGTTCCCCCTTCGCCCGTGGCAGGGACAGTGCCCGGTTGTTCGGGTGGAGCGATGAATCGAGGTTCCGTGTACGTAAATTAATAGGCACAGACAATTGTCGCTGTCCGTATATAACAACACTAACAGCGAACTGTATGGAGCATTCATAAGCCCAGTCAGCGCAGAAAAACATGCCGTTAAACGCGACTTCATTTTATTTCGTATACAATCATCTCCATTATAACCTCATCAAGTTTTAATATATTTACTGAAATCAATCAATCAATCACTCTATAAAAACTATTTCTATATATAGACACGCATGACATGATCGATGTAACAATGTCTTCATGCACACAAGAGCAAAAAAAAAAAAAAGAAAAAAAATCTTTCAGATGGGGGAATAAAAGGTTATTCGGGTGGGCAAATGATGGGTCATTTGTTGGCTTTGCATGGCCACTTTCTTGCTTAAGGAAATCCACCCTTGGGTTTTAGATTAGCAGCAAAACAAATCTCTCGGGGGAAGTCACAATGACCTAAGTCGTGATACATAACTTTGAACCGCATTCTTTTTAGTGATTGATTGATATCTACATTTTGATAATAACACACAAAAACACATACACAAAACAAACCCCGCCTAGTATATTACAAGTGCTGTGTTTACATTCTATATCTATATTAATAAATCAAAAGTAAATAGTGTCTATCCCTTGTCTTTTTTTCTCCTCATACATGTAGTACTGTAATACGTGTACCGGTCTTCATTAGTACAGAGTAGGATCGCCTGTCCAAACTCGTAGGTTTTCTCCGGGTCCTCCGGTATCCTTCCACTGCTAAAGGCCCCTATGCACAAGCAAATTATTGAAATAGAATTGTACTGTGTTAGTTCCAAAATAATGACGTAGTTTTTTGGGAAAAGCGGTACCACCCCCCACCCCCCCCTCGCTCTGCATTTCATTTCTGTAAGTAATGCCCGTCATTATTCTAGCTCGGTGTGGTGTTTAAGGGCAGATAACTCCTTATGATAATAGATCTATTGTACATCTTGACACGGGACATCTTGTTTACATTATATTGAATGATAATAGTATATAGTAAGTGGTATAATATACACAGTATTTACATAGTAAGATATGTGGTGTATATCAATATTGTATAGAGATAAGTATATATATATTATAGTTAACACCCCTCTAATGATACTATAGTTTATATTCCTCTATATCTATAGGTAACGAGTAATAATATATAAACATAATTGACATTCCGGTCTGTTAATAGGACGGTTGGAAGTAATAGTACAGGCACGTTCACCCCCCTCGGTTGTATGATCTAGAATCTGGACCTTGTCTTCGGGCACTCTAAAAAGAAATTCCACCACACGCTTGGTTGACTTTTTTTAAAAATATATATATAACCTGTTGGTTACTATTCGTTAACAATATATCATGGCTTATAGTTATAGGTTAAGATATATTATTAATTATATTGCTAGGTTGAAATATACTTATATAGTTCATATTGCTAGGTTAAAATATACCATAGTTTATATTTCAAGGTTTTATATGTCATAGTTTATATTTCTAGGTTAAATATATCATAATTCATATTGTATATAGGTTAGATAGATCATAGTTTATATTTCTGGGTTAAATATACCATAGTTTATATTTATGGGTTGAAAAAGTAATGAATCCATTAAATTCGTCAATTTTGACCCATGCCGTATAGGTTTAGTTAGGTGCGTATTGAGAAATGAACATTTAACGGTTAACGCAGTTATATAGTTAGTGACGCGCAGAGAAGAGTGGTTTCATCTTTTTTATATATTTAGAATGTCCTTCTTCCATAAATTTCCGATGTCTATAGACCAAATACTTGAGTCTTGGGAGGGTGGGGGCATACGATCAAAGGACTAGGCATCACTATATATAGAGTATAGTTTAACTTACTATGTATATATATTCACGGTACCCAGGCAGTGTGTAACTAAATGTTTATATATTAACTGTAGGGGTAACACTAGGACTACTATACGATCTCTGTTTAAATAAACTCAAATGAACTGAGAGAAAATATGTACGGATTAACACTGTTTAAATACCAGACATTTACTAGTATATAGTAGTCACACGATCGTCTCTCTTGAAGCTATACGTGCGCGCTGTATTATAAAGACTGTCATTCGGTCAACTGGCGTGGTTTCGAATTCCCGGTTGTACGTGACAAGGAATAGGGTCGCCTGTCCAACCTCGTGGGTTTTCTCCGCTCCTCCGGTTTCCCCCCAATGCTAGAGATCCCTACGCGCAATCTTTTACGTGCACGCAACGTGTCCGCGGGGCCTCGGGTTTTCGTCCCATCCGAACCATTAGATAGCTGCCCTTGTTAGTCTCACCGCCCTGCACCACGGACAAGAAAAAAAAAACTCTCCGGAAAATCCCGTTAAACTATCTCGGCCAACACCGAGATCAAACCCGCGACCTTCAGACTAGCGAGCCAGCGTCTTACCCACTTAGCCTTGGGTTAATGTATGTTATGAGATGTTATAACGTGGGTGGTGGGTTAAACATATATTTTTTCTGGAGGAATTTGTGAACAAATTATTCTAGTGTGAAGGTTGTTGACCTGAGGCTAACACCATGGTTAATGCTTGATAAACCAGTTACTATTATCGTGCCAGCCCAACAACAAACTTGTTACAACCCTAGCGTTTTAATGCAATAACCTTACTTACTTAGTAAACACATAGCTGGCCATGCCATAAACTAGAATATGTTTTGGAAATATACGGACGTTAAAACCCTTGTGTTTGATAACGATAAGGGGATACTTGACGAAAACTCGTGCTTGTAGAATATACCAGTAATTGTTTCCCATAAAAACTGTGTTCTGTTAATGTTAAACCCCATTTCATTTTATTCATTGTTGTGGATTTGTTTTCAATTTGAGTGAAACTTCGCATCACTGTGGGCATAGTTCTGCACGGCACACTGGTCACATACAACCGGGCCCATTTACCACTTGCTTTGGTACTATTAGTTTCTGTATATTATTTAAGCACCCATTGCAAGGGGTAAATCTGCCTATTATATGTCTTTCTTTATGCCTGAAATGTTATATATTCTATTAATTAAACAATTATTAACACAACAGGACCATAAATCAACTCTCGGTGTCATCTATTCGAGGACGTCACGTCAATAGCGTGTTATACTGGATTTTTCGACTTGGTTTCATCTTGTCAGTGAAAGAGATCATTTGGCAGTTGGAATTCGCTGTAAGGGTGTTAACCCCTCAATTCATTTCGTTTAAGAGAAATAGATTATTAGTACAGAAATTATTAATATGTTTGCCTCAAAATATCAGATGTCTTGTATTGACAAGATGTTAAACCCTATTCCTTCCTAACAATTTATCCCATCTGAACTGTCGTCTTCTGTTATTGTCATACCTAGTTGATCTGATGAACAGCAGTGGCGGATCTAGGAATTTTGAAAGGGGGCGCCGCAAAATGAGGGCACTGACCGCGGAGACGGAGCACGCCGCTGAGATGGGTGTTGGGGTGGCGTCCCCCAACCAGTGGCGGCGCCAAGGGGGGGCAAGGGGGGACATTTGCCCCCCCAAAAATCTTGCCTGCCCTCTGTTTGCCCCCCCAATAATTTTCGAAAAAAAAATGTCTGAAATGCTACCTGGCTGCATTCTATTTTACAAAATATAGTGACGAAAATATTCATTCACTTTGAGTCACTCTTACTCCGCCCGCTCGACACTTTCTTCTCTGATCGGATAAACTAGTGATTTGGCGACAGGCGGTATCTGTTAAGCTCTATTTATCTCGAATATCAATGCCTGAAATACTGCCAGACTGCATTTCGGGCCGTCTACTTTTCAAATTTTCGTTGAGGTTCGCAAGTCCGTTTATTTCACAAAATATAGTGGCGAAAATATTCATTCACTTTGAGTCGCTCAATCCGCCCGTTTGTCACTTTCTTCTCTGGTCGGATAAACTAGTAATTTGGCGACAGGCGTTATCTTTATCTCGACGATCAATGCCTGAAATACTGCCAGACTGCATTTCGGGCCGTCTACTTTTCAAATTATTGGGGACCTCGTTGAGTTTCATGTGACACTTTCCTCTCTAGGGTCGGAAAGACTAGTGATCTGGCCAGAGGTGACATCCGATCAGCTCTATTTATCTCTACGATCGGTGCCTGAATACTGTCAGGCAGCATTTCCAACAGTCTATTTTTCAAAATTTTCTTGCGGAGGTCCCCAAAACCCCCACAAGGACTCGCTACTTTAGCGCACACAAAGGTACTTCGTTGAGGTTCGCAAGTCCGTTCGTTTGCCGTTTTGGTCTCTGGTCGTATAAACTAGTGATCAAGCTACGGACAGTATGTGGTCAGATTTATTTATCTCGACGATCGGTGCCTGACTGAATACGCTGTCAGAGAGCATTTCCGAGAGTCTATTTTTCAAAAAAATTTTCTGGGGGATACCCCCCCCCCCTTAGTTGATACTCGTGCCTTTGCCCCCTTAACCTTGGACTTTGCCCCAGCTTTGCCCCTCCAACCACCGACGGCTGGCGCCGCCACTGCCCCCAACAAAATTATCCGTCATTTCCTTGCATCTGTAGCCATTCGAAGAGGTATTTGGCTGATACTTTCGTCTAAGTAAACGTTTGAAACGAACATATTTGGGTCTGGGAAAAGGCACTTTCATCAGTAAAAAAGGGCACTTAGGGCAATTAGGGGGGGGGGGCGCCCCCCATTGATTCCGCCTCTGATCAGAAAGGATCAGGTCAGAGAACCAAACAATGTTAATCTGACGGTCAGATAGGATCAGGTCAAAGAACCAAACCTTGTTGATCTGACGGTCAGATGGATCAGGCCAGAGAACCGATCAGAGAAGATTAACTCAATCTGTCTTTTGTGTGTTGAAAACAATCACCATTAATGATGATACCTCTATTATCACCACCGTAATCTCCAGGATTAGTCTTACATAAGCCATTAAAGAGAATTGGCCATTACTGTTCCGATCAGATGATATGTTCATTGTTCATTTACTTTCATATTTCTCTCTCTTAGTTTAATCGGTGGGGGGTGGGGGTGGGGGGTGGGGGTGGCCTAGTGGTCTAGAGTGCCGTGCTTCGACCTCTAGCTGGCCGTTCACCTCTGGCTTGAGGCTGTGATTTCGATCCCTGGTGTGAGCGTATGCGGCTAGAGATAGGGGCGCCTTCTCAACCTCGTGGGTTTCCTCCGGGCACTCCGGTTTCCTCCCACTGCTAAAGACCCCTGCGCGCAAGCGAATTATTGAAATAAAATTGAAACCATATGTTAGTCCCAAAATGATCTAGTTTGTGTCGAGTGGACGTTAAACCCCACTTATCTCTCTCTCCCCCTCTCTCTCCCTCTCTCTCTTTTAGTTTAATCTTGTGGTTGTGCTTTTTCTTGGAGTCGATATCTTGTATTATGAGTTTCTAGTTCGTGGGAAAGACGAGGGGGGCTGTCTCGGGTTCGAATCCCGACGTGGGCTGGGAATACCTATCGAGGTTGTACCAGATGTTAGTCTCAAAATGACCAAAATATTGCTTCTTGTTATTAAATATGCAGCCATTCTGTGTATCATTGAAATACAATTGAATCATATGTTAGTCCAAAACTGATCTATTTTGCGTGGAGTGGGCGTTAAACCCCAACTCGCTCTCTCTTTCTGTGGACGAGTTACCCCAACTTGACACAGTACGGCGGCGGGGGTCAATAATTTTGAGTGGTATCCTCCCACTCCTAAAGACCCCTACGCGCAAGCGAATTATTGACGTATGTTGAACCATGTGTTAGTCCAAAAAAAGACCTAGTTTGTGTCGAGTAGATGTTAACGCTACATGTATTTTGCTCTCTCGCTCTTAAAGGACAATATTGGTGCCAGTCATTATCACATATGTGATAGAGCTGGTTAAACACATTCCAAATATACTTTTAACAGAGAGATCAATGCTACGATAGTTGAGTAATACATGTTTACCGAATCGGCAGTGACGAACGCCAAAGGAGTCACCGCTTTATATAACTGACTAAAGCGACGAGTGATAACAGATACACGGCCGAATATCTGCTCACTAATAATTCCTTCGAAGACCAAAAGTTGTTATATGGGACTGTAAGAGGATATCTGACTATTCAATAAAGTAATTGAATGTCATTAGATAAAAAAAACACAAGAAAAATAGAAATAGTCCGTACATTCCCTTGTTTATATTCATTCTATACCTTATAAAAACATGGTAATGCACGGACTTTTTCTGTTTTTCTTTCGTGTTTTCTTATCTAGTGACAGTCAATTCTTTTTATGAATTGTCAGATATCCTCCCACAGTCTCACACAACAACTTTTGGTCTTCGAAGGAATTATTAGTGAGTAGAAATTCGGCCGTGTATCTGTTATCACTCGTTGCTTCAGTCAGTTAAATAGACCGGTGACTCGTGTTTTCCTTTGGCGTTCGTCACTTCCGATTCGGGAAACCTGTATTACTCAGCTATCGTAGCATTGATCTCTCTGTTAAAAGTATATTTGGAATGTGTTTAACCAGCTCTATCATATATGTGATAATGACTGGCACCAATATTGTCCTTTAACACAAAACACAAATAAGACCAAATGAATACAGCTGAAACTACTGAAAACAACTAGTTAATCTCCCGTCACTCGTTCATTAAACGTCAATGAAATTAAACTGATTAATTTGTTTGTGAAACATTTTAATGATTTAAGTAGATAATAATGTTCAACGTAATTAAGAATACATCTCTCTAATCCTCTCCATTATCTTTTAATTAAGACTTAAACTCCACTCTAATTTGTTTATCCACAAACACAACACCGAGTGTCCACAATATGCTATCCCGACATACATCAGATTTTAATGCGATACCATCCTATGTTAGAGCGGATGAAAAACCCTACTCTACCCAGTGAGTAGTTGAACATCGATCGTTGAATGACACAGATGAACTGAGAGGCGATGTTTTGATCACGTTTTTACTCTGTGTGTAAACGGACGTCAAAACCTAATTAACCAGGAGATATTCAGTGAAGTAATAAGTTTATTCAATGACGTGTGTTTCAGGTATTTACATTTTAGTTTTATCACATGATACAGTTTTGTTCTACGTATATTTTATTAGGCGAGAATTCGTTTGAATTACAACAGTATGCAAAAAGGAGTAACTGGGACCGCTCTCCTGGGAGGGACTGACATTTCATTTCATTTATTTCCTGGGGTCCCCACGTTTGGTACCCAGGTAGTTTTCTTCTGTCAGTGTGGCCGTCCTTTGGATGAAACGAAAAACCGTTGGTCAGTATGAAACAGCCTGGGACCACGGTTGTTCACTAACCAAGCAGTACCACGTTCGTCTCTCGAGATTCTTTTGGCTACTAGTGGTGAAGGACGGAGAGCCCGGCAAGGAATAAGGTCTAGTCGTTTGGATGAAACGAAAAACCGAGGCCCCGTATATAGGTTGGTGTACACGTGAAGGAACTCTTGCGCCCTAGGTTCTATTATGACCTCAGTGTGGTGTGCATATAAGTAAGATTTCAGTGAACATAGGTGGACGCACCGCTGTCACTGCCTGGTCAAAATACCACCCATAATAAACCCAAGTATTGTGTATACTTATACGTTGATACATACTGTCCATATCACCTCGGTTGGTCAAAACTTTCCGTGTCAACGCCTGGATGGCACCGAGACCTTTTGCTCATCGAGTCAGCACCATGGTGGGGGGGGGGGGCTGCTTTGGCACCAGTCGTTATTTTATATATATTGCCACATTTTGTCACTTTCTGACCATTTGATTATTTGGGAATGATAATAACATGTGAATGTATGTTCTTCAACCCCGCCGGCCACCAGCAGATAAAGCCAGGTGTGTGTGAAATAGCTTTATTTAACGCCCGCTTCCACCGAAGTGATATAGCAGACAATAAAGTGAAATATTTACAAATTCATTAGCAAAAAATGTGAAAGGATTGCTAAAAATAGTTATATGTACATAGCAGAAACGTTGAAACACTTAAAGAACGGACAATATACATTTAACACACGAACGTGGACATATACGTTTATATAACAAGGGCTGGTTGGAGTGAGTCGGGTGATCAAATTCTAAATGAACCCTTGTAATGACAATAACATGTTGGTGACAATGTTATCAAGTATCGTCAAGTATTGTATAATAATATGTTGTATATAATCAAGCAGCTTGTTATTATCCATGTTACTGTTATTGTTATTATATAAGAGGCCAGGTAGTAACAACACAGTCAGGTGCGAGAACAGCCGGGGGTTATATCAATATACCACAGGTAAATAAATGCACCTACATGTGGTCAGTTAGTTAAATACATACTGGTAATTACCTACCTGTGTGTCTTGTCAATAAATATGTTTATATCAGATTGGGCACAAATGACCTATTGTTATATCCAGTTTTAACCCCCCCGGGTTTAAGTCCAGTTTCACGCAATAATCAAATTAACCCTCTGGGTTTGGGTTGTTTGCTAGACTGTAAACTGTTTAACGGCCACACAGGTATGTTGAAATGTCGGCAGGGTCAAAAAAAAGAACAAGAATTAATGATCACATGTGGCAAGACTACTCATGGGGATACACCAAAAAACGATTGAATGAAAATTTTCTATAGACCCCTTTTTTGAATGAGCCCCAAATTCGTGAAAACATAACCTAAATAAAAAGGATATGCAAATTCCGTATGAATGATTCTAATTATTCACTGAATTTACATTAAAACATCCATCTTGCACTTTACCGATGTCTAGAATAATATGTTATACCATTATCAGACCGGGGCGGCGCCCTGCAAACGCTGCTATCACGACGGAAAATGGTCTGATAGCTCGTCAAGATCACAATAATCGCGCTGTGTCGCCATGGTTGCAAATGGTCATCGAGTCACGACGTTCTGTCATATGACCTGGAATGCTGTGAAAAATTGGTTGGGTCGCGAAGGTCCTGGCCTCAGAGAGTGTCAAGATCCCCATAAGTGTTGCAAAAGCGTGGTGGAAACGCCAGATATCGTGCTGTGGACTCCATGGTCGCCAATGATCGCCGAGTCACGGCGTTTGCTTTGAACATGCTCAAAGCAAGGTTCTGCCATATGACCTGGAAAGCTGAGAAAACGTGGTGGGTCGCGACGGTCGCAAGACAAGCGTGCTAACATCTCTATAAACGTAGTATGTATGCAGTACACACATGGCACAGACGCTGCGAAAATGGTAAAATTTGTAACGGTGCCTACTGCCTTTACCACAACTTTCGCGTGTAGGCCGTGACCCCACCAAGCGTTCTGAATCCTTAGGGCGTTGTCATGGCGATGTTACGATTTCACCACCGTTGCACGATTGCACGACGACCTCATGGGGCTACCACTGCACCTATGGAGATGTTATGAGGTTCCCACTGCGTTTATGGAGTTCTTAATACAACCATGGCGCAGTGACTCAGCGATCATTGGCGACCATGGAGTCCACAGCACGACATCTGGTGTTTCCACCACGCTTTTGCCACACTTGGTGATCTGAACGAGCTCTGAGGGCTTTTTTCGTCGCTGTAGTAGCGTAGTAAGGACTTCACGACCCAACCACGTTTTTACAGCTTTTTATGGTCATATGGCTGAACCGTGCTCAAGACAAACGTCATGACTCGGTGACCATTTGCAACCATGGAGACCATAGCGTGATATCTGGCGTTGGAACCATGCTTTCACTACGATTATGGCGATCTTGACGCGCCCTGAGACCATTTTCTGTCGTCGTAGCAGCGTATTAGGGGGGCCGCCCCGGTCTGATGGGGGTATAACATATTGTTCTAGACATCGGTAAAGTGCAAGATGGATGTTTTAATGTAAATTCAGTGAATAATTAGAATCGTTCATACGGAATTTGCATATCGTTTTTATTTAGTTTATGTTTTCACGAATTGGGGGCTCATCCACAAAAGGGGTCTATAGAAAATTTTCATTCAATTGTTTTTTGGTATATCCCCATGAGTAGTCTTGCCACGTGTGATCATTAATTCTTGACCCTGCCGACATTTCAACATACCTGTGGCCACCTTCGTCCAACATATGAGGGACCCTGGTAGTAGCTAGTGGTAAGGGGACTGGGAGCAGCGGTGGCTCGGTGAATAAGATACAGTGGTGCTGGAATGGGGTGAGAAAACGAAGTCCATGTACACATTGGCGTGCACGTAAAATAACCCTTGACAGTTGGAATTTGAAATAAGAGTAGGCCTACAACGTCCGTGGAGACGAAACCTCGCCAGTTGACTAAATGACCCAACTTATAATAGAACGTGAACGCGCTAACCATTCCCCCACCCCCTCAATAATAAATAATCTAACGATGTATAGAGCTATGTGCAAAAAAGAATATTTGATTTTGAGTATACGGTTACTTCACGAGTTGTTTCAAGGGCATTTAATAATTGAGCTGGAAAATGCACAGTACGCGATGCTATAAATACAATTACGCCATGTTATGGTGGAAATTTTGACCAGACAGTTATGTTATTTTACATACAGTGGCGTTACCATCTACACTTAATAAGTGGGTTAATTACCTGCAAATTAACATATAAACGGTTGATTCGAACAGGTGGGTTGGGTGGAAGAATGCTTAACGCGTGTGCGTTGGGTCTAGTGGCGTGGTTTCAATTCCCGGCTTGTACGTGGTGAGGTAAGGATTGTCTGTGCCCCCTCTGGTAAAATCCCTACGCGCAAGCGAATTATTGAAATAAAATTGAACCATAAGTTAGTGCCGAAAAGACCTAATTTATATCGAGCTGACGTTAAACCCCATATCTCTCTATCTGTCTTTATTATTGATATATTATGTCTGTATACAAACTGAAAACAGTAATATAGGTATTACATGCTTATAAAACAATCGAGACTGTTACTTACATACATAAGATTTAGTAGATTTATATATATATATATATATAGCCTGAAGCATGACTAAATCTATTTATATATAATCTTCCTTATATGGTAATAATACTAACTTTAATGGTGGTTCAAGATATATAAACTACCCTAGAGTGGGTGAGATTAAGATTTTAGAAGATAATGTATACAAAAGGATGGTTTTAGCCTCGGTTATCCAAAACATACTTTTACTATTTAAATGAGGGTAAATGGATTCTTGGCATGGTTTTAAGACTTGACCTGGCAAGGGACAACGTACGCACTGTCATTCGGGTGGGACGATCGAAACACAGAGGTCTCGTGCACACATTGGCGTGAACGTAAAAGATTCCCCACACCACACTGTATAGAGTATACCCGTCTTCATTAGCCCAGCCGGAGCAGAACATTAGGACGTTAAACCCCCATTTCATTTCACATAGGGAACGGAACGTCATTTCCAACTGATATTTAATGGATTATCTAACTTGATCACAACCTTTCTGTAATACGCATATCTCAGATAATATCTGTTCTTGGGTTCCCCTAAAAAAAAATCATTCCGGCTCCTTCGATTCTTTCCTCTACTTAGGTAAATTTAATGACCCTTATTAATGAGGTTTAAGACTTCATTTATCATAATCTGACAACCATTCACTGTGGTGTAACCAGTTAGTTTGTGTTCGAGGTGTTAAAGGGTAGTATTAAGGGATTAAGGTAGATAAACTGTTAATCTTGGAAGTGTTGTTAGTTATAAACAGGTACAATCCATTCTATCTAATTGTATGGCTTAGTATTATACAAGGTATATATTTACTGTCAGTTAAATGAAGTGTGGAAGTCAGTCTAGAATGGGAGAGGTGGATGGCCGAATGGTTGGATCATTAGTCTGTCATTGAGTCAACTAACTCGGTTTCGACTCTATCAAAACATTTTAACATTTTACTAAAACCACCATATTCGAAGAAACGCGTCGTCACCAAAATCTTATGAACAAATCCTTTAAACACTAAGATATAAAACCCCATAAACAAATCCCTTGTAGAACCCCACAAAAACTACACCCTATTAAAAACCCTAAAAAACCCCCCAAAACTAAATGGCATAAACATGTCCTTTAAAGATTTAAAAGAAAACAAGCCATATAAACAAATCCTTTACCCTGCCCCTAAAAAAAACCAAAAATTAATTAAAACCCCAAAAAGCAAACCATGCACACAAATCCTTAAAACCCTAAAACATCTTGGGAGAAATTTTTTTGAAAGAATCAGAAATCTCGGAAAATTTCTTGGCTTATGGGCATTTGTTAAATTTCTTGGAAGTCTTTTATGTTTTATTATATCGACTGCTAAATAGGGGTTCCTAAACACACTACCATTTCCATATCGAAAAGAAAAAGGGCGCTGCGGGGGAGGGGTATAAACCTCTTTTAAAAGATGTGTTTTACTAGCTGCGAATACTGCCCGGAAGACAAAATCGAAATGATGGTTCCGGAATCGGGATCTTTCTGTGAGACCACAACTATATACGTTTATTGACCGATCACTTCAATTGCCTGTTAGGACGATAGACATAGAAAGGGTTCGGACGAATGGTCATTGATTATCTGTGTATCATTGTTCTGGTGTTTCAACATCTTGTTAGGGGTCAAAAGGGGACAGGGATATTGTGTTACATCCTTTTTAAATCTTCTACTTGTGGGGATAACTCTGATAAGAACATAGAAACACAAACAATATGTGGTAAACAATAACAGCGACATCTGTTCAATAATCAACTACAGTCGGACAATGAAGATTTGATGAACTGCCCAGGGCTGTGTTTCACAGTAGTCGTCATCATGATCTGCATGTGATCACACACACCAGTAATACACTAGGGACTTCAATAAACCAACTTGAAATAAGGATCATAGAGTTATGTATTTTGGATATTTGTTTTATCACGACAGGTTGGAGCTATCAGATTAGTTAGTTATCCCGGTTGTCGTGAAAGAGACAGAGTAGGCTTATTCTTTCGGGATGACATGAACATACTTAGTTCTTTCAATATTTTGTATTTTCTGTGAATGATCTATTAGGAATTAGTTTGGTTCAGATCTGTGAATAGTTTGTCTTTGTTCTAATTGATTAGGATTTGTGAATATTCTGTGAATATTTTGTATTAGTTATAAATAGGTCAAGCGCTCTAATTAAGACTTATGAATATACATTTTTATATTATTTTGTATTTTTCAGCCATGTTATCGTTCAGTCAAGCTGACAACTGTCCACGATGTCATAAACATGTGTTTTTTGCGGATGAACTTCTTGCTATGGGGAAGAAATGGCATCTTGATTGTTTTACATGCAGTACGTATAACTTTTATGGTCAGAAAAATAATAATTTCAGTTGATCCACAGACATGAATACCTGTGCTCTCCAGAATTTCAAGGGGGAGGGTCTAGCATTAAGTCAAGTGTCGTGGTTTCGATTCCCAACTTGTCCAACCTCGTGTTTTTTTTCTGGTTTATCTCACTGTTAAAACCCCTACAAGAATGCGAATTACACAAATTCAACCGAACCATATGTTACTCCCGAAATGACTTAATTTGTGTCGAGTGGAAGTCAAAACCCATTGCCAATCGTAATTCTAGCTTAGGTTGTATGTAAACTGGAACCATTTAAATCTACTTTAATTTAAAATACACAAATACCCAATTCAAATTATATCCGGGAATAGCCAGAAGCGGAAGTGAAATAACACTTGAAAGCTTTGCGCGGGTTACTACTCGACATAAAGCCCCCCCCCCCCCCCCCCTCAGTAGGTTATACCAAAGTTCAGAAAGACATTAAATTGATTAGCCGGCTAGGACTAGTAATTCGACCACCCGGTCTCTAATTGGACCGGAAGGCAGGTGTTCAAAGGAGGATAAGGTCTTTTTTGGCTCTTGGGTCGAGAAGATTGATAATTATAGGGGAGACAACTTTAGATGAGAAATTTAATTTATTCCAGGTAAATGTAAGAAAGCCATAGACCAGACAGGATACAGTAACAATGGTGCTGCTTACACGATAGAATCAAATGACGTCATATCTTGTTCACAGTGTTCCGGGAATACATTAATGTAAGTTTTCGAAAGGTTTATGCCTATTCACCGCACTAAACATTAATAGTAGTTTACAACCGTTAAAGTAATAATGAAATAAAATGGGGTTTAAGTCCTACTGTTCTTCTCCGACAAGTCTATGAAGAGATACGTACGCCATACAGTGTGCTAAGCGGGAAATTTCCCCGGACAGCGGCAATAAAATTCTTATATTGAATTCCAACTGCCAGGAGATCTTTTTTCGTGCACGAGATTATGTACACGCGACATTGCTTTTTCGTCCAATCCGAACGACTAGACAGCTGTCCTTGTCAGGCACCACTTACAAGAGAAATCACGCCGGAAAATCTCGACGAACTTTCTCGGCCAACACCAAGAGAGAACCCGTGACCTCCAAGCTAGCGTTAAAATAGTATAGCTGGCTTACTATACAGGAACTCAAGAGTTCGACTCTGGCGTTAACCCAGTATTTTCATTGCGATTTTCATTGGGATTTTCCTGTTATCAGTGTTGCAGGACGTGAGCTCTGGTAAGCTCTGGCCTTGTTCCTATTGGACTGAAAACCGAGGTCCAATCTACACCACTGACTTGAACGTTAAAGGGTAGACTGTAACGCCTCTTAAATCTACATTTTAACATCAATTAAAACACCAATCACCACAATCACCTACGCTTTTTTTAAATGGATCTATTCTTTTATAAAAGACGGTGTTGAAACTGTGATATCTGTGTACATTATGAGATTTATATACTTTGTGTGGGACGAGTAAATGAATGACATGCTTCATGTAGGGCGAGTTAAAGAATGACTTGTTTTATGTAGGACGATCGAGTTAATGAATGACATGTTTTATGTTAGGACGAGTTAATGAATGACATGTTTTATGTAGGAAGAGTTAATGAATAACATGCTTTATGTGGGAAGAGTTAATGAATGACATGTTTTATGTTGGACGAGTTAATGAATAACATGTTCTATGTAAGGCGAGTTAAAGAATGACATGTTTTATGTAGGACGATCGAGTTAATGAATGACATGCTTTATGTGGGAAGAGTTAATGAATGACATGTTTTATGTTGGACGAGTTAACGAATGACATGTCTTATGTGGGAAGAGTTAATGAATGACATGTTTTATGTGGGAAGAGTTAATGAATGACATGTTTTATGTGGGACGAGTTGATGAATGACATGCTTTACGTTGGAAGAGTTAATGAATGACATACTTTATGTAGGAAGAGTTAATGAATGACATGTTTTATGTTGGACGAGTTAATGAATGACATGTTTTATGTGGGAAGAGTTAATGAATGACATGTTTTATGTGGGAAGAGTTAATGAATGACATGTTTTATGTGGGACAAGTTGATGAATGATATGCTTTATGTAGGAAGAGTTAATGAATGATATACTTTATGTAGGAAGAGTTAATGAATGACATGTTTTATGTGGGACGAGTTAATGAATGACATGTTTTATTTGTAGAAATGGGAGTGGATCCAATATAGCTCTAACTGTGGGTAAATCATTAGATGAAGAAGACGATACGGGATATAGGTGTAGTAAGTATACTTTATGTTTGTGGAAACAAAACATCGTGGCATAAGGCTGGATATAAAAATATTCTGCGTTGGTCAAACGACCTAAGATTAAAATTTTCGTAATTGTAGAAGTGGTTTTCACCTGAGCTGCGTTATCAAATCTATCAATACCCTCAAGGAGACTGACCATTAATTCAATATCATCCACACTCATCTACTGAAAACACAAATTATTTGTCAGTTTAAATCAACATTGATGTTGTTATCGTACCGCGACAAGTTGGGCTTTGCTGATATCCAATATTTAAGACAAAATGACAATTTTAAAATTGGCACATGAATCGCCTGCCAGATTTTTTTCGAGCGCCATCTGTAATGACACAGCTTAGTTAACGAGCTTAAACATATCTCACAGGGGAGAATATTTCCGGTGTAGATTGGAATAACCAAACACAAAAGACTGTCATTCAATTTGGGCTCTTCGCGTACAGTATAACAGAGACAATTGAGTAGAATGTAAATCAGTTTATATACATTCATATTATATTAATTATGCGTGTCCACTAGGTTCATTTGTACGTGACAAAGAATAGAGATTTAGCCCCTTTAAAGTATCTATCCTGCCAGCCACTAGTACTATATTAGGAACGTTGAATCTCTAAAGTGTGTACCATACTGATGTATGTACCATTCTATTCTGTATTTACACAGAAACATACAGTACCAGATGCTGTGTAACAGTTTGTGATGTACAGCTTTTTAATTCCGATCAAATTGTATATTGCTGTTGAAGTCGCTTTTATGAACATTTAGGCTATTCAAATATTATGTTTAAATATTTATTTTACAGCAAAATGTAAAAGATATTAATATAATTTTTAAATGTTTATTTTGCAGCAAAATGTAAAAAAGTTATCATCAATAATACTATATTAAAGACATCGCCCTCAAAAAACAGAATGTGTTCCGATTGCTGCACGTGAGAAATGGCCGCGACATGTTGCTAGGCGACGTGTATGTATATTCGAGGGAGGACTAATTATAATGGACATCTTATTAAACAAGTTTATGTGTACAAAATAGTTTATAAAAAAGAAAAATATTTGTGACTGTCGTTCGTTTGTCTGTTCAGAGTTTGTGACGACTACACTCTAGGGCTGTCCCGACGCTGAAATGTGAATATAGGGGTAGCTCGAGCCGAGGAGTAACAAATGCCTGGTGGTGTTGGATTACCGCTTCCGCAGTGCTGGACTGGGCCCACCTGTTAACCTGTCCCTGACAGGTGGGCCTAAACTCATTAAAAAAAGTGGGCCTTAGCCTATAAAAAAAAAAGAAAAGAGAAAAAAAAGAGAGAAAGAATGGAGGGAGGGAGAGGACAGGACACACTCATTCTATCTAATTGTATCAGGAAATCAAAAATTTGGTCGTGCGCCTTTGGTGCGCTCGTGACATGCCTTTGGCGCATACTTGTGTGGGCCTTGGTCAATGATCTGACAGGTGGGCCTTTCGCCCACCAGTCCGGCACTGCGCTTCCGTTTTCGGAGTTACGCTACTTTTAACCCGTGCAGCGCCGGGTCATCCGCTAGTATATATGAGGGAGAGAGAGGTGGGGTTTAACGCCAACGCGACACAAACTAGGACATTTTGAGACTAACACATGGCTCCATTTTATTTGAATAATTCGCTTGCACATACGGGTCTTTAGCTGTGGCAGGAACAGGTTGAACAGGCGATCATACTCCAAATAAAATTCGCTTGAGGAAACTGGAAGACCCGAAGAAAACCAACGAGGTTGGACAAGCGACCCTTCTCCTTGTCACGTACAGTCGAGGAACCAAAACCACGCAAGTTGACTCAATGACAAACCATTCGGTCATCCACTCCCTTGCTAGAATATGACTTGGGTGAATGTTATAATGAACTTGTAGAGGCCGCAATTTGATCTCTGCTCTCCCTTCCCGAGTCTGTTTAATGTCCGTTGGCAGTTTGCTTGCCCCCCTTCCCACTTCCCCGTTTCTATCTTCACGGATACGCCACATCTGATATATGCCTTGGTGAGCAATTTGACAAAACCGACGTATACCCAACACCACCACCTACCCACCAACCACAAGTCTAGGCCTTGACACCCAGAACAAACCCCCCACCCCTTCACCATACACACACACCATATCCGCACATTAACACCCCCACACACCCGACTTCGGCATGTAGGATCTGTTTGATCGATTTTCATTGTCTATTTTCTAGAAATTGGCGAGAGTCATGTTTTTACTGATGATGAAGGTGGGGAGAAAGTATGAACAAAAATTGAATGTGATATATAACTTTATTTCAGTTATAAAATGAATAGAACATGTATAAAAGTAGATGAGAAATTTAGCAATATAATAATAACAAATAAACAAACGGAGTGAGAGAGGAAACATTCAGCTCGATCTTCTCCTCAACCAGTCTGTCTCCAATAAGCCCTGCTTGAGAACAGACACTAAAATAGTTGACAGACATTTTAATTCCTAAAATGCTTAGTACACTTGGATAATTTTGAGAAGTAGTCCTATTGATTCCGCTTCAATTTATATTTAATCTCTGTGTGTGTATGGCAGACATGAACAGAGTAAAAACCACATTACAAAATAGTATATTGATTTTGGATATGACGACCAGTTAGGACAGAGATCCATTCCCGAAGTAGATAGTTGGCTGTCCGCAGAATGCTTCAATCCTAGTGTTAGGTACTGAGACAGCACATCGGTATTTTCCACCTGACCGTCTCCACTAACCCAGACGGTGCAAAAAAGTAGAACGTTTAACCCCGTTTCATTTCATGGCTTCAGACAGCAAGTACTACAACACATTGTTATTCGGATCTGTTGTCATGGCGCGATTATCCAGATCATATACTATTGGTATGGCAATCCTTATCTCAGGCAGCCGGGCGACTTATCATGGGCAGCCATGGGCTGCCGAGCGAAAGCAAGATCAAGAGAACCCTACATTAATTAAATGCAAGAATAACGCCCTTTAGTGTTATTAATACATATATACTCATTTCACAACAACATTCAACATTTTATGTTAAAAACAATTAATCAAACACGACTTCCATTGGTCCCAAATAATGGTTGGCATGATAGCAAAGTAACGATATATATCAACAAATCCGGAATGCTTAAAAATATTTTCAAATCAATATGGTGTATCTTAATAAGGGGGGTTGGGATGGCCTAGTGGTCTAGAGTGCCGCGCTCCGACCTCTAGCTGGCCGGTCACCTCTGGCTTGCGGCTGTGGTTTCGAGCCCTGGTGTGAGCGTATGTGGCATGGAGATAGGGGCGCCTTCTCAACCTCGTGGGTTTCCTCCGGGCACTCCGGTTTCCTCCCACTGCTAAAGACCCCTACGCGCAAGCGAATTATTGAAATAAAATTAAAAACCATATGTTAGTCCCGAAATGACCTAGTTGTGTCGAGTGGACGTTAAACCCCATTTCTCTCTCTCTCTCTGTATCTTAATAAAGGATAGGCTTCCAGGCATTGTCAATGTTAGGCAAATAAAAATCGAACCTTTATACTGGATAGTACCATTGGCACATGGTACGTTGATAAAATTTAAATGTATAATCAAGGGTAATGACTTTGTGTTTTATCAGAAATCAGTGTTAATCACAATTATTGAAATACCGAACATAAATTGAAAGTAGTAAATGTTGGCTTTCGCGAGAACCTCCACAAGTTTCAAGAACATGATAAAGGGTGACAACTCTAGGAATAATTAACACAATTTTTTTCCAAGTATTAGATAATTATTCAAGACTATATATAGGACCATATATATGGAATTGGTGACGGTTTATTGGCGGTTCTATTCCATGCCGGCAATGTACCGTCCTCTGTTGGCTGAGCCTTAATTTCGATTACTCATAACCCCCCCCCCCCACCCCGCCAAAAAATAACGTCCTACTTGTGTTTAACTTTACAAAGTATATATGTATTAAAATGGCATGAATTTATTATGCTAGTAGCTAATGAATTATTCATATAGTTGTAGTTTAAATATATAGTACTAGTAACATTTAAATTGGACTGATAAATATACATATATACATGTAATACATGCTGTGTTACATAATAATACGTATATATTTAGTATGGGCTGATACATCTTTATATGGGCTGTTTAATATATACATGTATACATGTACATGGGCTTTTGGTCTGATGCTGTAATACAGATAATTATATAAATATATAGTTTAAATGCATGTATACATATAAAAGTTTTTACAGGTGAATTTTAGGAAAATAAAAAATAAAATCTTTTGTAATAACACCATTCGTACCAGGTACTTTGATAAGATTTAAAAGTATAATCAAGGGCAATAACTCTACATTATGGTCTGATGCTGTAATACAGATGTATATGTGTAAATAATTATAGTTTAAATGTAGGTACATATATTATAGTAGATTAATATGAAGACTAGCACAAGCAGCAAATAAACTTCAAAACATTTTAAACTAAGACAACATGGTATTAAATCTGACATAATTTAACCTCAGACGTAGTTGCCGAGAAAAGGGTTAAGTCTGTTGCCCAATCCCATTCAGATACCCTTAAACATACATTATGCAAGAGCTAAATCTGTCTATTGCTGGTTTTTCTTTGGGCCTGATATGTTATATACATTATTAATTAGACATTAATTAACATATCCAGATGATAACCAACTCTCTACGACATCGCTAGCCTGCGATATTTAGCGGATTGGAATACATTTTTTGAAAAATAATTAAACGTTTAAATGGATAATCAAAACTTTGTTTGAAATTCAAAAGTTAATATCCCGGTTCAGAGTGGAGCAATTTGAATGAAATTTTCAGCATATTCTATTTACGCTATCTATATGTTAACTATGATAGCGACAACTGTTAACTCTTTATCTAATCTCCCATAATTAACAAAATATCATAAGTTTTGTTTTTCATTTCAATCATCAATGCTTAACTTATATGTACATGGGGCCAAGCTGGCTCAGTGAGTAAACCTCATTTCATTTAATCTATATATGTAAATGTTTAACAAGCAATGGCAAGGCTAAAATCGATATAAAAAAAAGTCTGACGAGTCTATATCATGAGTTACTACTCAAGTTTGATCACAATATTATACAGAATATTGGACTGTGTATATGTAAGTCAGTAGGGACGGAGTAAAGTGCAGTATCAAAATGGAGTAAGAAAATAAACGTTTTATTTAAGCATCGAATCCTAGAATACGTTCTACATATCTACAAGCTAATATATTATGCAAGCAATAGGCCAAAACAATTGCTAGCCGATTCTGCTGATAACCGCCAATAGCGTTTCTTTTGCATAAAGTGGCCGACAATTAGAATATGTTTTAGACATGCATATTCGAGACATTGTGTATATCCTAAATTTAAACATTTCATAAAAAAAATGACAAAATTATTGATAATTGAAATTTTTCAAAAACGAACGTATCACGGACACAGGCGTTTCTTTTGTCGTTAGCGCAGACAAGGACAGATATGTTATAGATATGCATAGTCGACACATTATATCATAAATTTAAATTGATTCATAAAAACTGACGAAATTACGGGTGTTTCTTTTGCCGTTAGCGACAAATTAATTGCAAAGAGATACCGATAAGGAAAACGTTTAAGTTATTCACATTGTACACATCATAAAAAATAGACCAAATTATAGATAATTGACATTTTGACAAAAACGGACATACACTATTACAATATAATGTAAGTTTCATATCTGTAAAATACAATTAAATATTACAGTTTATTTATATGTAAGTTTTATGTTGGACAAATGTAATAAAACATAACATACTTAATGATAAGACAACTTTATGGATATACTTCTTGATAAAGATACCTGTAAAAGTATTGAAACGTTGCATGTTATACACCAATAATTTATTAATCCATAAAGTTGTGTTATTATGAATGTTATAATTCTATTTCTAAACGTTATACAATGGTATTATAATATACTTATTAAAATCTCCAACCATATCAAGTTTCTAATATTACGTTCTATTGGTTTACAGTGGCAGCTGGTGTCTATGACTACATCAATTACTAACGTGACACAGTTAACAATATCTCGTGCCAGTCCATTCATATATATTTATAGATTATTAGTATTTATTAAAGATGCATCATGCAACAGATAATTCTACCTATTTCAGCTATCTATTTTGGCGTCAAATGCTATATAAATTATTACTCAAAATTAAATTAACACGACAAGCCCATAATCACACCGCGATAATTTGGAAGTTTAAAGATAAAACAGATAACCGAGACTTAAGACTCGATTGTCAAGTACCGTTGTTACGATAATAATCAATCTCCGCTACAATCTATGCAACACTTTGTCAAAACTTCAAACACTCATTCGCTAATATAGAATAAAATAATCTGAATGAAATTTTCAATATATCCCCTTTTCATTATCTATTTTAAAATCTATTACAGCGACAACTGCCACCGCTTTGTCCATTTCATTATCCATTTAAAATCTATTTTGGCGAAAACTGTTAGGGCTTTATCTAATTCTCTCGTAATGCATCTTTAATTAAATTCGATAAAAATCTGAAGCTCAATATGTGTCATTCGGAAACTGTTTTGAAATCAGATAATGAATAAAATATTGAGATGAATGAACAGTTGAGATGAATAAAATATACAACCATAGAAACAGGTTGAGTTCTCCTTTAACACAACATCTCCCCTTTACATAGACGTAAAAAAAGCAATTTAAGGTCACAACCAATTATTTTACTTTTATGCATTTTATACATCAATAATAACATATATTTACAAAAAAACTCAGATCAGATCATACAACAATTGTTGTTTAACATAACGTGTTATAAAACTCAGATTAGATAATAAAACAAATGTTGTTTAACATAACCAGATCATACAATTGTTGTTTAACATAACTAAGAAGATACAACAATAGTTGTTTAACATAACTCAGATAATACAACAATTGTTGTTTAACATAACTCAGAAGATACAACAATAGTTGTTTAACATAACTCAGATCATACAACAATTGTTGTTTAACAGAACTCAGATCATACAATTGTTGTTCAACATAACTAAGAAAATAAAATCGTTGTTTTAACATAACTCGGATTATACAACTGTAGATCATAGATTAGTCATTGTTTAAACATAACTCAGATCATACAATAATTATACATCTATATTTGGTTTAAAAGCCTGTGTACAACAAGGATCCTATTTGTCCGGCGAATAATCAGCGACAATAACAAGTAATCCGACAAAAAATCGACAAATTCTTGATGAGGTAAACAAAACAAAAACAGATAAAGTCACAGAAATCGTCTCAGAAACATTCATTTCCGTTCGGAGACAACAATTAACGCATTCCCCTAATCTATTTCAAATTTCGTTTCAGTTTGTTCGTTGGAGCGGTTACTGTCCGCTTCCACCCCGTGTGATATCGCAGGTAACATTTAACCTATACTGATAATATAATATAAATTTCGTTTCGTTCGTTCGTTTTTAGGGTTTGACGAACGCTTCCACTGAGTGGGATACCAATTGACACATACCGCCAATGTAAGTTTCCTTTCGGTTAATTCGCTCCTCGAGGTTAACCTATGCCGCAAATCTAATATAAATTTAATTTCATTTCGGTTCGTTTGTGGGGTTTGACAACCGCTTCAACCGAGGCTGATATAAATCGACACAACATACCGCCACTATAAGTTTCGTCTCGCTTAATTCGTTTCAGGGGTTGATATCACAGACAACAACTGACACAAGCCGCTAATTCAAATTACGCTCCGGTTATTTTTCTGATTTTTACACAACACCATTTATTTGACGTCAATCATCTATATAGCAGTTCCAAGAAGAATTACCGTCGCCACATAAGCCGATTACACTGTCAATATTATTATATATCGTTTGTTGTGAAGATCAGTGTCAATATTAAAAGCATAAGTCCTAGTTGTTAAGATCAAACTAAAGACAAGCACATACTTTAAATATTTCTATTATCAGCGGGAGGCCGAAGTTGTTGAGTGGTATGAACTCTACATAAAGAGAGGGGAGAGAGCAATGGGGCATATCTCCGGGTAGTATTTTTTCGGTGCATATACCAATTGCCAGGTAGAGTTCTGACGGGCCAAACACAATGTCTTGTTAGGTCTGATGGGAAGACAAATTGAGGTCCACCCGGGACTCGTGTACAAACCGACGTGCCTGCAAAAGAACTTTTAATATCCTCCTTAGCAGTAAGCACGTGTTCATCGGAAACAGTAACCATATTTTAGCCTCAAACCTCATTCCTAGAAATATCAAGTGTAAGCAATCTCAAAATGATAGAACAGATACAAATCCATCCACGTAATTTAATATCACGAAATTCACAAATAGGCCAGATATACTCCTATCCACATACTCACAAATAAACTAGATAGAAACATATCCACGCATAGTGTGATATCACGAAACTCACGAATAGATCGGATATAAACATATCCACGTACATTAATATCGCGAAGCTCATGAATAGACCAGATATAAACCTATCCACGTATAGTTATCAAGAAACTCACGAATAGTCCTGATATAAACCTATCCACATACAATAATATAGCGAAACTAACAAATAGACCTATCCACATACCATTAATATCACGAAACCCACAGTCCCGATGCCAAAACTCGTGAAAAGTAGCTCAAATTTGTAAGACCCCAAGAAGAACAGACTTAGCAAAACATTACAGCATTCTTGAAATAGGCAAAACATAAACCGTTAAATATTTCTTTCGGTGGATTCTATCGCTCTTTGTTTATGCTGTATATAAAGTAGATATAGATATATAATCGTAAATGTACAGACTTGACAAATGTTAAAAACAAAAACATTATGTTTCCTCCATGACTATTTTCCCCTTGAACTTCTAAAACCATGACTGATTGGTTCATTCTGTGTGCTGTAGCGCTGTCCCATATCCAAAACCCTTTGGTCCAAAATTTTTACCATAGCAACCTGTAGGATATAGTATTTTATCAGATCGTCGATGAATTTGCCCAACAATAGCCGTGGTTAATATTACCAGAACAGAGAGAGAGATAGAGAGAGAGAGAGAGAGAGAGAGAGAGAGATACGGATGGGGTTTAACGTCCAATCGACACAAACTAGGTCATTTCGGGACTAACATATGGTTTAATTTTCTTTCAATAAATCGCTTGCGCGTAGGAGTCTTTAGCAGTGGGAGGAAACCGGAGGACCCGCAGAAAACCCACGAGGTTGGACAGGCAATCCTACATACAACCGGGGATCGCCAGTTGACTCAATGACAGGCTTTACGATACAGCACGCGCGTGCTAACCATTCGGCCATCTACCCCCCACCCCACCCACCAGAACACACGGACCTCATAACGATTGGGGTGTTTAAAGGACAATGTTGGTGTCAGTCATTATTATATATGTGATAGAACTGGTTAAATACATCCAGAATATAATTTTAACGCAGAGATCATTGCTACGGGAGATGTGTAACAAACACTTGAATATACCGGAAGTGACGACAAACATGAGAAACACGAGTTTTCCTTCTATATAACTGACTGAAGTAATGAACGATAACAGACACACATGCGAATTTCGTTTCTATCTTAAAATAAGATAGCTTACCAGGCAGTGTAAAACCAAATTAATGTATATATTCACAAACGTCCGTTCCGTTCAGCCCATGTTGTGATTAGAT
The DNA here is from genome assembly GCA_963678685.1 of Patella ulyssiponensis. Lineage (NCBI taxonomy): Eukaryota > Metazoa > Mollusca > Gastropoda > Patellidae > Patella > Patella ulyssiponensis. The sequence continues at coordinate 62,211,527 of OY783231.1, read as the reverse complement.
GCCTATCGTAGGCCATGCTTCAAAAATCAAACGTAAGTGTTGCGTACACGTAAATCATTTATTTTACAATATATATCTTACGCCTGGCAAGGATAGTGTCTAGTCGTTCGGATGCGACAAAAACCGAGGTCACGTACATACTTAAGCATGTGAAAGTAAATAATCCTTTGCAGTTGGGATTCGGAAACAGTTGGGAGTGGATCATATCTACTCTTCTTACGCCTGACAACGATAGTGTCTAGTCGTTCCGATTGCATAAAAAACCGAGGTCCCGAGTACATTTTGACATGTGCACGTAAAGCAAGCCGTGGCAGTTCAGATTCAAAATCAGAGTAGGCCACTTTGCTCGGGCAAAGTTTCCCTCATAGCACACTGTATGGCGTAAGCCCGGCATTAGCCTATAGGAGCGGAACAGCAGGACGTTTACACCCCGTTTCATTCTATAGTGAAACCTGCTTCTCGCGTCGAGTCAATTTAATGAATATAATGTAATGAAGTCGACTAACCTCTACAGAAGATTAAATCTTCATGTTCACACAGTGTTGTAGAATCCAACTTCCTGTTACAAAATGCACATTTAAAACAACTCTTGTGAAATATCTGTAGTAAAAACAATATTTATTTCTAGCAAAGTGGTGTGAAAGGTTCTAGAAGTAGCAAGTATGCACGGTCTCATACACGATCTATACAATAACATAAATATTTAATATAGACACAGTTATAACACTCATTTGTGCACTTCAAGATTTTTTTTTTTTGGGGGGGGGGCGGCTGGGTAAGACGCTGGCTCTATAGCCTTGAGGTCGCGTGTTTGATCCCTGCATAGACCGAAAACGTTCATTGTGTTTTTCCGACGAGGTTTCGGCTTGTCAATATCAGTGGTGGAGGACGGAGGGCCTGAAAAGGTCAGCTGTCTAGTCGTTCGGTTGGGACGAAAATCCGAGGTCCTGTGTACACGGTTTTCTTCAGTGAGCTGATATTGAGGTATCTTGTAAATACACAACCCATCACGATTGACACATAGACTTAGGAGATAAAAATAATCCCCTTTTTCGTGGATTATCTCCCTTATGAATTTGTTTTCATTTTGACTTTTTGAGTGAAGCCTACAACATGGACACTTATGGGCGTCTGGATGGATCCCTTCACATGGTGTGGCTTGACCTCGGGTTTTTTGTTGGGTTTTTTTTTGGTGGGGGTGAGGGTAAAGTTAGCGGTTAAATCACAAGGTCTGTCACTAAGTCAAGAGGCGCCGACTCCGCGCTTATACGTGACGAGGAGTAGGGTTGTCTGTCTGTCTGTCTGTCTGTCTGTCTGTCCCCTCCCTTTCACTTGTTCTGGCTATTGTCTTACTGGTTTCTATTGATTGTGGTGCAGTTCTCATAAACATACAAAAAATACCCAGATCTAAAAGAACCATTCGTATTTCAGTCAACCCGATTACAAAATTATCAAGTGATATTTGTAGAAATTATTCCGTGGAATAAAAGAATCATTGACCAACCTTTCCTGATGCTAATTCTCTTTCTGCCATATACACATTGGTACCACATTGATAACACTTGTCCCCACCCGACTGATATGGTGCTGAATCAAATATTGGTGCCATCTGAGCTTGGGCAAGATGCGATACATTACTGAAAATAATTAATCACGTTATGTCCACATACTGTAAACCTATTGCTGGGAAAATCAAGGATGCTGAATCCCTTAAAACTACAATATAGTGAAAGATGAATCTTCATGGGGAATATTAGTTGCAAAATGCTTTAATTCTATTCCGTATAATGAATTTGGAAACTTAGCACGCTCTACATACGTTATAAACAAGCCAGTGCCACATATAAGCCGTGGTTAGAGCACTGTTCTGGGTCTCTTTTTATTCCAATTGAATCAAGTAAATAATAGAATCTATATTTTGTTTTGTTTTTTTTTAATACTTTCGAAGAGAAAACGAAATAGGATCTGTGTTTGTTTTAATTTACTTCCCAAGTTGGTATTACAATATCAGGCACTTACTCTCGTGTTATTTCAAAAGGTTTTCCTGTATCCATAGATAATCCTGCTGCTCCACCAGCAAAACCATAACCTTTAGGTCCAAAATTCTTCCCATAACATGCTGCAAATATAGAATCATGGTAGTCATAGTCACAATCCAACCAATCATTCAAAGACTGGTCGAATCGATGCCCAACCTGTTGATCCAAGCATTGAAAGATTGTGTTGAGAGGGAGGGTGTAAAGGGTTCCTTTCTTTAAAAAAATCATGCGGCAGTGCCTGGGTGTGTTTACCAAGTGTCATTGAGGCTCTAACTACACGTGGTTTAAAACTACATGTACACATAAAAAGCACAACCCTATAGACCACGCGTACATCCAATCTGCGCATGGGTTGTTGTAGATTCTGTTATGACGTCATACTTTTCTGCACCGACTGGGAGAATGAAGACACATATGCCCATGCAGTGCGCTGTGAGGGCATTATTGCTTGGATAGCAGACTTTTTTCACGTATCACGGAGTGTGTTCTGAGGGACAGCGGTGCTACGACCTACTCTTATGTCGATATACAACTATAGACTTTACAGTGTGCTCTGAGGGCCAGTGGCGCTATGACTGAGGGGCAATGCTGCTACAGTCTCCTCTTATGTCGATTTACAACTCTAGACCATACAGTGCGCTATGTGAGACAGTAGTGCTACGACGACGTACTCTTGTGTCGATTTCCATAACTATATAGGACAGTGGTGATACGACCTACTCTTGTGTCGGTTTACAACAGTAGACCATACCTTGTGCTCGGAGGGACAGTGGCTCTACGACCTCCTCTTATGTCGGCTTCCAGCTATAGACCTTAAGTATAATGCTCTTACCTCTGCAGTAGACTTCACCTTCATGGACAGCTAATGTTGTAGAATCTAAACCTTTCTTACAATTACCACACCGGAAACAGACCTTGTGATACGACTACAACAGACACATAGAGAAATAGGGTTCAAAGTCCATCCACAAATATCTAGATAAAGGTTGGGACTAACATGAATGAGAATTGTTCGTGTCAATTAATGGTGATGTTTCTTTGTAGGTTATGACAAGATTTACAAAACACATAAAACTTTTCAAAAGCACGAAATGAGATGGGGTTTAAAGTTTTACTGTTCTGCTTCTACTGGGCTAATGAAGACGGGCTATTGGGGTCTGTTTGTCCAAACAGCAGCGCCATGGCCTATACTGATATCAAATTTCAAATTTCAAAGGTTCTTTCATGTACACGGGACCTCGGCTTTTCGACTACATCCTATATCAGACCCTTCTTCATGCACCACTGACAAGGGGAGACCAAGCTGGGAACTTTTTCGTTAAACATTGTGATCGATCGAACCCCGGAACTCCTGATAACTGAGCCAGCGCCGTCATCACTGAGCCACCGCGGCTCCGTGATCTAAAGTGTCCTAGCGTTAACATAACCAAAACATGTTCGAGATATGAAAGCTTTTTCATTCTTGTGATTTTTAACAGTTCCTCCTTCCGATCGTGGTATGTTTTCAGGCAAAGGATACCACGTCCACAGCAGCACTTAAGGCTAATCATGAAACACCGTGCCACTTACTTGTCCAGCCCCTATCACTTTCTCCGCCATATAAACAGCACGTCCACATCTTGGACATAGATCAGCACCACCGAAACCATTACCATTACTGGTACTTCTTCCTATAGCTACACCAGACTGGGCTTGGTCATAAGACGATACATTACTGAAATAAATAATGTAATAATACATTGCTACCATTTTTGTACCAATGTGATATATCTTTATGTCAATAGACGCCTGTAGGGAGCACGGGGGCGGACCACCACAATGCTTCACTCGTTTGTTTGTCTAGGGTTATTTCGATGAATGCAGTAGAAAAAATACACCCCTCCACTCTGGAGAAACGCCTGGGCATAGACCTAATAAACCCATGCTTGGGCAGACATAATGGGGTTCGGGACTAACACATGGTTCAATTTTATTTCAATAATTCGCTTGCGCGTAGGGGCCTTTAGCAATGGGAGGTCCCGGGGAATTGAAACTCCGCCAGATGACTCAATGACACTCCATTAGGTTTGAACATTCTAGCACAATTACATACAGATTTATTGTCACAGACAAACGAGCGGATTTTAATAGACCCTTGGTTTCTACAGACACCAGATAGAACACAACAATATACTTCTGCAAATATCGACATGGTTCCAAGTCTGTTAATACGGCGGTATATCTTTATTTTAATGAACAACTTGATTATATTATTGATTTTGAAACTCTGTTACCAAGGAAATGCTTCAGGTAAAGTCTGACATTATCTGAAATATCAGCCACCATTTTAAATATTCAAATACCTTGCATTATTAAGGCTGTCTCGTAAACTAAATGACATAATTATATGTGGCACAATCTTGCAAAAGGAGCAGATAAAATATTATTTGGCCGCAAACCACAGTCCCACGTCGCAATCTTGATAACCCATCGCGCCACGTTGCATCTGTGCACCCATGATAACAATGCACATTTCCCTGATAAATATGATATTATAGACAAGTATTTCGTTGATTAATACATGTGACAGTTCTACACCCAAGTCAAATGCGTTGCCAGCGTAAAAATTATTCAACTGGAATAAGATTGATGTGTGTACACAATTTCTGAATTGTTGGTGAGATATTTTTCGGACCAACAATTGTGTACACAAATTCTGTTTCCATTAGACCCCTACTGGTCTGATCTAATTCCCAACTGGCCTGATCTAATCCCCCACCGGAAAGATCTAATTGTCCTAATCCCCAAGCGACCTGGTCTAATTCATCTAATCCCTAACCGACCCGATCTAATTCCCAACTGGACTGATCTAATACCTAATCGGCCTGATCTAATTGACCTAATCCCCAAGCGACCTGGTCAAATTCATCTAATTCCCAATCGGTCCGATCTAATCCCCAAGCGACTTGATCTAACCCCCCCCCCCACACCGGCCTGATCTAGAGATATAATCACCAAGCGACCAGAACCAATGCATCTAATCCCCAAACGGCCGATCTAATCCCAAACTGGCCTGATCTAATCCCTAACCGGCCTGATCTAATCTACCACCGGCTTGATCTAATCCCCAAGCGACTTGATCTAATTCATCTAATCCCCAAACGGTCCGATCTAATTCTGAACCGGTCCGATCTAATTCTGAACCGGCCCGATCTAATCCCCAACCGACCAAAAAAGTTTCAAAAACTTACTCTCTGGTTATTTGGTTTCTTTTACCAGTATCCATTGACAACCCTGATGAACCGCCAGCAAAACCGTAACCTTTAGGACCGAACTGTTTTCTATGACATGCTGTACAGAAGATATCATCATCATGATCATTACAGTTCGTACTGTCTAACATTTTATTACAGCTACCTACAAATACCACAACATTTTATAACAGTACAACAACATTATTACAGTTACCTACAAATATAACAACATTATCACAGTAAAAATAACAACATTATCACAGTAAATATAACAACATTATCACAGTTACATACAAATATAACAATATTATTACAGTTACCTACAAATACAACAACATTTTATTACAGTGCAACAACATTATTACAGTTACCTACAAATATAACATCATTATCACAGTTACCTACAAATACAACAACAGTTTATTACAGTTACCTAAAAATACAATAACAGTTTATTACAGTTACCTGCCAATATAACAATTACCTGAAAATACAACAACAATGACATCAAAATGGAATGGAGCAACTAATCCACGCGTCCCTGTGGTATGGAGCCACTAATCCACGTTGATCAGCGTCAAAGCAGTCGGTCAGTACGTGTTCTGATTTTGGGCAAATTTTCGGGCTGTGAAATTTGTTTTTTTCGGTGATAAGAAACACATTGCAATGAGCTTCTTGAGGACTAAAGATCGTACTTCGAACTTCGCATTTTGGCCTGTCAAAAACGAAGTACGAAGTACGAAGATGTGTTCGTAGTACGTACTTCGTACTGGTTGTGGAACCTCTACGACGGAATACGCCAACAGGGTGATATACGAGATATTTTGCCCGGACAGTCTACTCTTCTTATATCGAACTCCAACTGCCAAGAGATCTTTTATGTGCATGCCAATGTATACAAGGGACCTCGGTTTTGCGTCCCATCCGAAAAACTAGACGTGTTCTTGTCAGGCCCTCTGTCCCGCAACACTGAAAATGTGAAACCACGTCGGAAAATCTCGAAGAATTTTCTCGACCGATGCAGGGATCGAACACGCGACTTCCAGACTAGCGAGTCAATGTCTTACCCACTTAGCCACCGTAGCCCTGTCTTCATTAGCCCAATCGGTGTCACAAAGTTTGAAAGTAGGACGTTAATTCCCATTTCATTTCATTTTGTCCGTCTAAACAGATTGGTCAATAGTATCCAACAAATACTTACTACATTTCAGACACATCTTATGCCATTTCTTCCCCAGTGCTCGAACTTCTTCAGCAAAATAAACTGATTTACTGCAACGTGGACATTTTTCAGCTCCACCCCACGACATGTTGAGAACAAATGGACGTCCCTGTTTTCAAGCTGAAAATTAAAATAAAAAACAATTGTTTGACGTCATACGTGACTATATGATGCAGACCAGAAGCAGGTGAAGAGATGCTGCTGGTTAATTCACTTCCAAGGATCTTTCCATTCAACAACCACAAGATGAAAGTGTGCCTTAAACACAGCTAATTGTGCAAAACCGAGTATAATGGCGGATGTTTAAAAGTCTCTAGTGCGTGTAAGAAAGAACGGCCTATATGACCGTCAAAAATAATTCTGATACATGCTCGTTTTTTGTTCTGATACACTCGTTTGAAATGTTTGGATATATTGCGTGTTGTGTGTGGGTGTGTCGCGTGTACTTGTGTGGTGTGGTTCTCCGGCATGTACTAATAGACGTATTTCTACTTTATCTACATAAAAACATTACATATAACACTTTAAATTAAATCACATGACAAAATAGTAAATGTCAGTAGGTCTAAATTACTTATTTGTTGTTTCTCCAAACACCAACGAACGATCCACCAAGGAAATGTTACTTTATGGGTCGAAAAGGTCAAAGTTTGAATTAAATGACCAGTTGGGCTAGGGTGTCCTATAAAATACAGTAGGCTTGTGTTCCCGAATCCTATAGGCAACATATACATATATACATAATTCTGAACACATAGACAAGCGTCCTTAGCATTTAGTTTACGAGGAGGGGCGGGGATGGGTGGGGTGATGGTAGGTATCTGTTTAACTTGAACGTGGAGCGCGACAAGGAGTAGGGTCGCCTGTCAAAAAGTGGGGTTTTCTCCGGGTCACCCATTTAAATAAATTTAACCCTACGTTAGTCCCGAAATGCCCGTGTTTGTGTCGAGTGGACGTTAAACCCTATTTCTCTCTCGGAAATGAGAGAGAGATAGAGGGGGGAGGGGCGACCCTACTCCTGTCACGAGCAAACGGGGAATCACTACCCCACTACTTGACTCAAGGACAGATCTTGTGTTGCAACAAGTGCTAACCATTCAATCACCACCCACCTTTATTTCCAGTGATAGATATCCCTTAGTCGAATCGATGTAGTAGAATAGGACATTAAATCACCATTTCATTTCGTACGTATATATACATAATGTGGTCGACAGACGTCATATCACATTCTCCAAATAATTCTGATAATTGCTCTGCCTAGAAATAAAATCACGTACTTCTCTCTATAACTACAGATTAAACTATATTTAGAATGTTATTTCGGTATGTCCCCCTGATACACTTGGTGAATTACTACACTAACTTGTCTCGTTGTATAAAGGCTTGATTGTACTGTATATTTGTTTTTTAATCGAGTAATAGGGCCAACCTTTTTAAGTCAAGAAAGAGAGAGACAGAGACAGAGACACACAGAGAGAATTAACGTATACTCGACACAAATCAGGTCTTTTCATGACTAACGTATTGTTTAATTTAATTTCAATAATTCGCTTACTCGTAGGGGTCTTTAGGAGTGGGAGGAAACCGGAGGACCCTGAGAAAACCAAAGACGTTGGACAGGCGACCCCCCTCCTTGTCACGTATAACCGAAGAATCGAAATGATGCCAGCTGATTCGATGATTCATCAATCTAGAACATGGTTCTAGCGAGTCTACAATCTAGTCCGTCATGTGGACATCCACATAAATGTTCAAATGTAGACGTAGCTGTATCTTCTGATAATCCCTGTTATATTTATAGATACAGTCATGCCATTAAACCTGTTTAGTTATCATTTAAACGTCTACAAGACATAAAACACCCGTCAATTAAAACTCGTATTACGTTCAGAATTCATATAAAAATAGATGTCATGGTATTAATGACAGAGTGGTTGAAGAACACAGGCTGTAATTATAATACCCAACTCTGATCTATGAATATTACAATACAAGCTAACTCGACCGGCCTATAGTCATTACGATACCCAACTCGACTGATCTATAGTAATTACAATACCCAACTCGACTGATCTATAGTAATTATAATACCCAACTCGACTGATCTATAGTAATTACAATGTCCAACTCGACTGATCTACAGTAATTACAATTCCCAACTCGTCAGATATATAATCATTACAATATCCCAACTCGACAGATATATGATCATTACAATGTCCCAACTCGACAAATATATATAATCATTACAATATCCCAACTCGACAGATATATAATCATTACAATGTCCCAACTCGACAGATATATAATCATTACAATATCCCAACTCGACAGATATATAATCATTACAATGTCCCAACTCGACAGATATATAATCATTACAATATCCCAACTCGACAGATATATAATCATTACAATATCCAAACTCGACCGATCTATACTAATGACAATACTTAACTAAAATCCTTTCACGGGATGAGACGTAACGTTACGAATATATACTGTTGTTTATATTCGTGTTGAAGTGAAGCATACACTCAACAATAACCTGGGTAGAAAATCAATTTAAAATGTAACATGTGCAGACAACAATCTAATAACTCTATAGAAAAAACCACCCAAATTGATAACATTCATGATTAACAATGTGGTATTTAATGTAATTATAAAGATCGATAGAAAACAACACGTTCTATCTCTAGTTACTGTTAGTTGATGTTTGAAGCCATGAATAACATCTGGGATACAGACGAACAATTTATATATCTAGTTTATTACTATAACTGGTAGATGGTGTTTGACCTCCCCCCTCCCTTGTCAGTGATGCAGCACGGGGGGCCTGACAAGGACAGCTGTCTAGTCGTTAGGATGGAACAAAAACCGAGGTCCCGTTAACAGATTAGCGTGCACGTAAAATATACCTTGAGAGTTGGAATTCGATATAAGAGTATAGGCCGCAGTGCCGCTGTCCGGTGAAAATTTCCCTCATAGCAAACTGTATGGCGTTTGTCCGTCTTTCTTAGCCCAGTTTGCAGCAGAACAGTAGGAAGTTAAACCCCATTTCATTTCTGAATAACATCAGGGTACTTGAAGGAGCACGAACATAATCGCTGCGGACAGATAGCCTGTCTTGTTATACAAATGAAATTGGGTTTAACGTCTTACGATTCTGCACCACTGGGCCCAATACCATGCGGGTTTATTGCCGGGACAGTGGCATTTTTGTCTACATGTTGTCAATGGCTCTTTTAAGTGTATGCGAACGGGTACCGGATGGACCTCGGGTTTTCATTCCACCTGAAGAACTGGCGGCCTGTCCTTACCATGCCCTCCGTCTTAGATCAACGACAAGGAGTAACCAGGCCGGTAAGTCCAGTACCCGGCCCCCCTGACCACCGCGCAATACTCATCGAACAACGCGACTCGTCCGTCTCCTAGAAGTATTTAATTTCAATTTAGTTAAAAGAATATCATTATAACGCCCACACCCCCTATGTTAAATAAATGGAATTCATAACCCCAACATTGGGTGGCTTTATTTTGTTTTGCAATTAGGGCGAATCGTTGTTTAAAACAGAGATATATATCACGATCGCTAAATAGTTCTCAACTGTCATGCCGTGTGGCAACTGCTTTAGCTTTTATTTGCTTTGCTTTATGCCTTTAAAACCGGATCGTTTTAAGAAGTTTTCAATTTTTTACAGTATGTAATTTCAAAGGTTAAGACAATATTTACCCTTTATTTGTTTTTTTTACCCTTAAAACCATTCTGTGTTTCACCAATTATTAAATGAGATTTATTTGCATTGTGCCTGTAAAACCATGTCGGTATCGTATTTCACCTATTATTAAATGAGATCGACGATGATTATCTCAGTTGATAACGATATTATAATGTTGTTATTGACATTTACACAAACAACGCATTCTACATTCTATATTGATCGAACTTCATCGTTTATATATATTAGAGTGAGAGAGAGTGAGAGAGAGAGGGGGAGAGAGAGAGAGAGAGATGGGGTTTAACGTCCACTCGACACAAACTAGGTCATTTCGGGACTTACATATGGTTTAATTTTATTTCAATAATTCGCTTGCGCGTAGGGGTCTTTAGCAGTTGGATAAACCGGAGGACCCAGAGAAAACCCACGAGGTTGGAGTTTATATATATGAGAGAGAGAGAGAGGTTTAGAAAGTTGCCACCCAAACACGATAAAGAGAGGGGCTTGTAACTGTTAGGCACAATCTTCACCCCTCGCGCAGTATCGAGATGGCGACAACTGTCTAAATGCAGAATTTATTTGGGCGGCAACTTTCTAAACGCAGAGTTAATTTGGAACACACAAAGAATTCATTTTAAAAGGAACATGCCCCGGCATAGTGTATCTGCTAAGAAGAAAAACACCCTGCTGGCAGTTTGAATGCCTTACCTGTCTGAGAATGATTGCACCAATTGATATACAGTATACAGAGTCACTTCGCCCTGTTTATTCCATTTTCATATTGTTGTTGTTTATTACAGATTTACCGTCCAATATAATAAATATGATATTATGGACAGATTCATTTAATTATACAAAAATAAAAAAGTCCTTCTTTTCCTCTGGTTGCCCCCCCCACTCTCTCTCTCTCTCTCTCTCTCTCTCTCTCTCTCTCTCTCTCTCTCTCTCTCTCTCTCTCTCTCTCTCCCTCCCTCTCTTTCTCGGTACAGAGAAATAAGACGCCAAACCTTAAGAGCGAGTGCAGCTTGCAGTTTTAAAATCTAAATTATTAATTAGAGCGTGACAAATTGTCATTTTAAGACGTTTGAACAAATATATAGGCCCTACATATAAGTAAATGAACAGTTTCTTCATCAAATGTCGTCACTATAACACAGAATATATATTATACCTCGCAAAACGCACGAAGTAAAATATATAGGTCATCAATAGTCCAGTTAAAGATATAGTCCTTTAAACGTGGTACGCGCTAAATACAAAACCGTCGATTACAAATAAAGGAAATGGGATTTAATGTCCCTTTCTGGACCGACTGGGCTAATCAATGAAGACGGACATAGGGACAGCGGAGCAATAGCTTACTCCTTTTTTTGGAATTCCAACTGCACAGGGTTTTTTCCGCGTATTCGGTCTTGGACTGCTGTCAAGGGGAAATCCGAGGAAGAATCTCGGTCGACGCGATGAGTGAAGTCAGTGAACCTGAGACACCAGCGTCTTACTCACAGAGTCACAGCGGCTCTCACCCAATAACCCGAGCAAAACACGATGTAATATATGCAACTGCCTCAGGACATTTTGATATCTTTTAAAAATTTAAATAAACCAAAACGTTGAAACTAGTAGAAAACTAACAAACCTGATTTTCAAGGAAATAATATTAAAATATCTTATCTGAAATATTTCAACATTTTCTATACATAAATCACTCGACGATTTTACAAGTTACGTTTGACAGTTTATAACCCGTTATCTTAAAACGAAAACTTTAACATAAAATTAACGAGGCATGTCTTTAAATACCCTTGAGCTAGTTAGACAACTGCAGGGTGCATCTATACGTGTAATATTATTCTATATCAAAATAAATACTATGTTAATTTTCATCAAGTTGAATAAATTGTACTACTATGGTTCGTAAAGCGGTCTCCAAGCCCGAGGTTCGTTGTACAACGGTAATTATCAGAGGCCAGCTGGAGTATTGAAGACAGACCAGTGATACTGGGTCTAGGCAGATAAAGCATATATCAGTGACACTGGGTCTACGAAAATGAAGCATATATCAGTGATACTGGGTCTACGAAAATGAAGCATCCCACTGATACTGGGTCTAAGAAGATGAAGAATACCCCGTTACTTGCACGTCGCTGTAATTTAATGTTATTTTGCCGACACTTGATTAATTAAATCGAAATATAGAACTCACACCTGACTAGATTACAAAAGATATTCTATTTCATTACAGACTTATAAATAATAAATCACGTACATATATATACAGCTAGCTGACATTTAAACAACTGATACATTTATCATTGGAAACATCTCTAGTCAGCCATGTTGGGATAAAACATATCAGTACAACACGAACGACTATACAAGGTTTTATTTACCAGGCCATTTACCGTCGTAATGCTTACAAAGGGAAATAGACTTGAAAATCTCGAAGAACTTCCTTTGTCAACAACGGGATTGAATCTAAGACCCTGCTTGTGCAGTTTATTTGGAATATAATACGGTTTTAGTCATGCAGAGAGAGAGAGAGAGAGAGAGAGAGAGAGAGAGAGAGAGAGAGAGAGAGAGAGGTGGGGAGATATATATATAGAGTTGGGTTTAAAGTCATCTCAGGACCAACACATGGTTCAATTCCATAGGGGTCTTTAGCAGTGGGAGGACCCACAGAAAACCCACGAGGTTGGCAGACGATAATACTCATTGTCATGTACAACCGGGGAATCGAAACCACGCCAGTTGACTCAATGACAAACTGCGCACACGCTAACCATTCAGCCATTCAATTGGCGTGCGCTCAATTGATGTTTTTCAGGGATTCCAGTATTTTTTCTGGTAAGATTGGGTTTTTCTGCTTTCCGCATGTACAAAAATTGTCATACTTTTATCGGAAATAATTACCAAGTATATAGGTTCCTCGGAATGTATATTTAATCAAAACTGTGTTTAGCATATGCGCGCGGTGGAGCAGCGTTGTGTAAGTTAATTGTCGTCTTAATTTTAGTTAAGCTGGGAGGAGTTCCGTCCCTTCACTGTCCTTGCCTTTCATTTATAAAGAGACTTATTGATGTTTCTACTATGTATGAGTTATCTGCTCTTGGAGAGAAATGAACACGTGGATCTTTAAATTGTGTTTTCTTTATTGAATCCACATTACAGCAGGTTTATAAATTTACGTCTGACCAATTTCCGTACGACTTTTACGGTTTCCAAACACAGTCTCCTAACGTCCTTAACCCCGAGGTTATGGCCATTATGGGATGTATGTCGCTGTATGTATTACTATTACTATTAGTAGGCTTAATAGTTTTTTATCTTTGGAATTTTCAGAGCTATATTCCTTGAGGCCAACCTATTGAACATCTAATTAGTCAAGTAAAAAATAAGTTAAGCATGCAGTGTCAATATTGTTACCCAACTTGACAACTTCAACTGTTACCCAACGTCTATTGATATCATCGTTTGCCAGGATTCATACAGAACAAAGCCAACGACAATAATCTCACCCATAGGGCAATGCGGTTACATGTCTAAGAATGATGGTGATAATGCGACGAATAGAACAAGGTTAATGTGACTTATCGCACCTTTCAGACCATTATTGTATTTCACACGTCTTTAATTACGGTCCGGACCCATTAAATGGGAGATTGTTGATAAGAAGGCGTGTATATGTCATATGTATATTTACATGTGTTTGATACTAACATCGCCGAGATAGGGATTCAATGTGAACGATAATGAAATGAAACGAAAATCAGGTTTAACGGCCTATACTATGCAGTACCAGACGGACAGAAGTGCAACAGTGTGCTAGAATGAAAATTTGGTACGGACATCGGCGTTTTTGCCTACTCTGCACGAAATCTTCCCAAAGAATGGTTTGGAACACAGACAAAGGGGGAGGGGGTCTGTAAACTCGGCTATCGAAAACTGGAACTGATTGTTCAAAAAAGGGAATGTGCACCAACCCTCCGTCGCCGAGTATCATTTCGTAAGACGAACGAAATGCATTGTCTTGGAAATGTACATCAACATTGATGAACGTATACCAACCAACACAATTATATTATGGAATACAAGTTACCTGAAAGACTTATTTCTGGCGACGCTTCAACGAGGGTTCTCGGATCTTTATCTTTGCTTGACAAAGACGAGAGAACCCTTATCGAAACCTCGCTGAAAGAATAATCTTTCAAATAATATAACTGTGTCATGTTATTCCCATCCAGTTACTTAATGCCGCTTAAACAATTTATCCATGAACGTATTTTTGTAAACAAAACTGAATTCCTTAAGGTATGCTGTATATGAGTGTATACATAACTTCACGGGTTATCTTATGATCTTTATATGATTTTCGAGGAATGTTTCAAGCTCTTGGTATTTCCATATAAACTTTTAATTTTCCACATCGTGATCGTTTTGTCATCAACAGTTTGCAGTCTCCAAAATTACACTAGGATATTAATCATCTGAAATATTTCCTCATTCGTAATGTAATTATGAATTTTCAGAAAACGGAAACTTGATGAGTTTTAAGGGTTTTTACGTGGAAAAGCTGAGAGAGAGAGAGAGAGAGAGAGAGAGAGAGAGAATTGTGCATTCGGCGTTTTGAAAAGTAGTTTCTAGAACACCTCATGACACTTGTCATTTACTGAATTCCCACAAGGCTAGATATTTTGTGTTGTTCCTTTGTATTCTAATAATTGTATCTTATTCTATTTATAACACAGATTAATAGGGCCCTGTAGGGGTGAAATCGGACCCAGACAAAATAATAAAAAACTCGGTGACCTAGAATTGTCAAACTATGGTATAACGAATATCATATTGACTGTGTGTCATTAATGACGATTTTCGTGTGTCGTTATACCCCTTGCAAGTGTTGAAAAGTACAAGGGAGAGCGAAGTGAGGTTTAACGTCCATTCAACGCAAACTAAGTCATTTCGGGGCGAACTTATGGTTCTATTTTTTACTTCTCAATAATGTGCTTTCGTGTACAGGTCTCTTAGCAATGGGGGGAGGGGGCTAGAGGTCCAGAGAAAATCCCACAAGGTGTCTCTATTTCTTGTCACGTACAAACAGGAAATCGAAACCCCGCCGGATGACTCAGTGACAGAAATCATGATGCAACGCGTACGCCCTAACCATTCGCTTCCGTCCCCGACCTGATAGGAAACAGCGTTTAGTTGTTCAGATAGGAATAGAAAACCGACGTCATTCTATAAACATTAGTGTGCACATAAAACAACCCTTGTCCATTAGAATTCGAACCAAGAGTCGGCCGTTGCGCCGCTGTCCGGGCACAATATATGGTGCGTGCATGTATGGGCCAGTCAGAAACGTTAAACCCCATTTCATTAAGAACTTATAGGGGCACGGTTATGGTATACGGAATATTAATGCCGTTGCGCTATACCTTGGGAAATCACAGTGGCTAAGTGGGTAAGACGCTGTCTGGCTAGCCTGGAGGTCGGTTGTTCGATCCCTGCATTGGCCGAGAAAGTTCATCCAGATTTTCCGATGTGGTTTCTCCTTGTCAGTGATGCAGGATGGAGGGCCTGACAAGTACAGCTGTCTATTCGTTCGGATGGGACGAAAAACAGAGCCCCCCCCCTCCGGTGTACTCATTGGCGTTTACGTCAAAGATCCCTTGGCAGTCGGAACTTGATATAAGAGTATGCCGTAGCGTCGCTGCCCGGGCAAAATTTCCATCACAGAACACTGTATAGCGTATGCCAGTCTTCATTAGCCCAGTTTAAGAGCAGAAGAGTAGGACGTTAAACCCCATTTCATTTCATTTACTATATAATATTACAACATCAAGTAGGCTACTAAAAGTAGAACGAGAAAAATCCCCGGAAATAATGAATACCAACCGCCTGTGGTTTTGTATTGTTCACATTTCCGCTGAGTGGAGAAAATAAAAGCATGTTATATAATGTAGTGGACTTGAAAGTATAGACCTTAGCCCTTTCACATCACGACACACTTGACATAGGTCGACATTAACACTTAATGTTTATAAGTCACAGAATATTTAAATTTTAAATAAACACGACCCCAATTTATATTTTAATATAAATCCTTACATTATTTATACAGTCATATTCACTCATTTATTTATAGTAACAGTATGCGGTGTTATTCATATACACTCGCGGACGAACGGAATGAAAAGAATTCGTCATTCAATCGTTACGCTTCGACATTTTATGGCATTTACACGACAGCAGCAGACGATCGAACAGTCATAAATGGCGCCAAATTATCTGTCAGTGAGGAGTGAGTGATGACTTACCGAAATGTGTAAACAATCGGGTGCAGAAAATTCAAACAGTCGTCGAGTCTCTGTCGCTTCGCTTCGTCCAGGTGGTGGCGCCTTTAAATCATAAAGTCTCTAACCACTCTTATTTCTTTTGCACACGACACTTTCCAATAGTCCCGACCACTAAGTCATCCGATCGATGACACTCAGGTGTCCACGATGATGTCAACACATAGTTAAAGGGAGACAACTATATTTTGGATACAGACCACAATTGATATGCCCGCTCTTCAAACCTATTCCCAAGTTTCGTTGTCCTATCACTGAATAGTAATTGGTCATTTCTTTGTTGTATGAAGTTCATTATTTGGAGGAATTTAAAGGTAGTTTGCCTCCTATATTTTCTCGCAGATCATTCACTATGCTGAGTTCGGTTGTAATTAAAATTCAGGACGAAATTTTCTATGATTTTTTATGTGATAAAGCCAAAGTTCTTTATACACTCCTTCCTCTTCCCTGGGTTCAATTCTCATTGTCCACAGGATTGTCTCATTGCCTCATTGGCTTTGTTTGTAGGTAGGAGGGTGCCCCTGCACTAATATATTAATAAACGTAATTTCTTACATGCCAATGGCCACATGGAGAGCCAGGAGTTAATTTGTGTAATGCAAATGAGACTGGAGACATCAACACGCGGTCTGTTCTGGCACAGGTTAGTTCATATGGCGAGTCAGGTTTTACCTCGGTACACCTAGTCGAGCAGGTTCCACCTACTAAGGGAGAGAGAGAGAGAGAGAGAGAGAGAGAGAGAGAGAGAGAGAGAGAGAGAGAGAGAGAGAGAGAGATATTTGAAAAGTGGAAGCTAGGATTTGCGGATCATGTCATACTTTTAAATTATTGTGTTACCTGTGTGGTATTTGGATCATCGACTACAGACCATGTCCCATCTACTTGTTTAAATATTCCAGTCGGGTAATCTTCTATAAATTATATAAAATCAATTGCTGTGATAGTTGTATACATGTATATGTATATGAGGTTTTACGTCCAAACTAGTTCATTTCGGGACAAACCTACGGTGTGCAAACAAGAAAGTCGTTGGGTAAGGGATACGGTGGACGTTTGTCTGTTTATGAATCAATTTTCTATGTTTCGTTGGATTGCCAATGATGTGAATACGCTGCTACAAATGTAGATCTATGAACCCCATCCATCGTTTGGTTGAATGATAATTCTGTAAGTGTGTTTCCCACTTCCAGAAAGCCTACCCGTTTGCTTCGCTCATCAGATTATCTGAGTCCAATTGTTTAAAAAGCCACCGCCCCAGACAGATCTTATGGCCTAAAGCACACGAGTAGGACCACTCGACCTCCGACCACTCTTCCATAGGACTTTGTGTCTTGTGTTTTCACAGCTGCATAGCGGATTGTTTAAGTAAATATTAACGTAGATAACACATGTACGAGTTTGTATGAAACGTATATTTATTAACATACAATATTTCTTCAGTAATACATTTTTTAAACAAAACAAACATTTCACAAATCATATCGCATAACATATAACTTCTTCAAAACTCTGCCGCCCGTTTAGTCACTCACACTAGATTGCATGAACATGTCACTCCTATCTTACACGAACTCCACTGGCTTCCTGTCTGTCAACGCATAAAATTCAAAATTCTCACCTTAACTTTTAAATGTCTCCACGACCAAGCACCTCTTTATATTTCAGAACTACTAACAACATGGGTTCCACAGAGATCCACCCGTCAAGCTACATTTGAAGGAGGGGTTAGACTAAACCTACCAGAATATACCGGGTGTGACTTCTATGGATCCCGTGCTTTCTCTGTTTCAGCACCCACTCTTTGGAATGACTTGCCACCTAATATTCGCACGATAGACACTTTAACTTCTTTCAAAAGCGCCCTAAAGACCTTACTTTTTAAAGAATATTACTCAGTAAATTTTTAACTTTTAATTATTTAATTCAATGTTGTAAATCATTTTCTTAACTTTTATTATGTTATTTACATATATTTCTTATCTTGTATTTTTTGCATTTTATTTGTATTTTACTCTGTAAAGTCCATCGAGATGTATATGTGATTGTTTATAATCAATAAATTATTATTATTATATCATTTGTCTCACATAATATAAATATATAACCAATCCTATAAAATACTGCCAACAAATCAGAAGTAGTCCACATTAATATAGTCAAGTCATATACATGTAGTAGATTTCAGGGGATTGGTTGTCGTGCCCCTAATATCAAAAAATCTGTCATTGAAATAAGGGAAGTGGTTTCGACCAGGAGTAAGGTCGCCTGTCCAACCTTGTGTTTTTTTTCCGACTCGTCCGTTTTCCTCCCACTTCTAAAGACTCCCTCCCTACACACAAGCGAATTATTGAAATAAAATTTAGCCATGTTTGTCCCGAAATGTATATTTTGTGTCGAGTGGACTTTAAACCCATTTCTCTCTCTTTGTCTCTAAGATATATTTCACGGATATGAATTTGTGTCAAACATATCCTACATTTCTGCAACAACCACAGCTCAGTGAAGACGAAATAAATGAAGTTTAACTTTTGGTTGAAACAAATTCCGATTTCAATTTACGGAAAACGAAATATATGAAGAATTCGTAGATGTAAAAATAGAAAACACACAGAAACGCACCGATCCACCCACACACAAGCCACGACAGATTACTCTGACATTTTATATTTTAAAATTCACAACTTTATGTTGTTGTTTATTGTCTCCTTGATAACACAGTAACGCTCGAGCACAATCCATCATAACAACTAGAGATATCAAAAAACAATAACTATATTAAATATGCATTATAAAAGAGCTATATCTGCCTATTTCAGGTATTTTTTCTGGTTTCAAATAGTATAAAAATTATTATTTGGACATATTTATTTAAATGAAAAGTCCATAATCAAGTCACTAACCCATCGGATGGTTGTGATATTGCGTGGATTAGAACATGTCTTCGTTTATTATCGTTGGCAATGGTATTAGACAATCAAGACAAATTTCGCCATTTTGGGTTAAAACTTCAAACATGCAGAATAAAGTAATTTTACTGAGATTTTTATTATATTAATGTATTTTTGAACTATTATAGCGAAAACTGCCAGGTCGTTATCTAACTTTTAAATAATGTATCTTCAATGTACATGTATAGTAGCGGTGAGGATCTACAGGAACATGTTATGTCCGGGTATTTTGGGGGTTCTCAATGACAATCCAACAAACACAGAGTCCGCAATACACAATATAGCACTAAATATAGACAATCCAATCGGCCATTCCACGTGACCACCCCGTCCTTTAAAACGCGTTAACCCGGCAGACTTTTTAACGAAAACTGCCACTCCAATAATAATAGCCACACCTTCAAAAAGACAAAAATAAAAAACATATTTAACAAAACATTATATTAGGACTATCTTGAGAATATGATTATAGCAATGACAGCATGCTCTGTGGCTAATTTTACACGGACAGAGGCGCTACGTCCTACTCATATTTCGAATTCCAGCAGCCAAAAGTTCTTTTACGTGCACACCAACGAATGCCGACCATACCGATGAAAAACAAATTAAATATACATTTATGGACCTCTGGGCCGTCATGTACCGACTGCAGATCTAAATATTAAGGTCACCTGCAGATTCTGTCAAAACCACGTGATGTAAACAGGGCTAGCGCTAACCATAATCCCAACCTTAGACCTAGCCTAGCACTAACCCACAATCCACGGCAACAATCATGTGCCTTAATATTTAGGCCTAACCCTGCGTGCCCTATCCTTGACCTGTATATATGATACATGAGCGAGGTAACCGCGAACCGAATCACAACCTGTATTTAATCTTCCACGTGAAAACCGAGGCCACACTTGAAGTTTGTAAATGATAGAGTACTAACCGGCTCCTGCTATGATACACACAAACAACCGTTTCAAGATGTAACTCCATTTCTCACGTAATAATGTTGTGGAGATGTAGATTAGAAGCGCCACAAAACACAAGACTACACCAGCAGTCTCGAACACTTGGGTAACTTGTAACCATGCTGAATAATAAACAGTGAGAATCATCAAAATGCAACAAAAAATCTTATTTTTATTGTTTGTTTGATATAGATGTGCCGGTGCGCCCAATGGTTCAATATTGGTGCCGTTCTTTTAAATGTTTTCGCGGGAAACACCGTTGCTAGATGGTGGTTTGATTGCCCCTCAATGTATTGAGTTTCTTCGTCACCAAGGATATCAATTCCAACTTCCAACATGTACAAGGGATGCATGATTTTCGTGCTATCCGAACGACTAGATCGTGTTCCTTGTCTGACCGCCGTCCTATACCACTGACAGGGAGGGGGGGAGAGGTATGGGGTTTAACGAATCTTTGACACAAACAAGGTAATTTCGAGACTAACATAGGGTTCAATATAATTTCAATCATTCGCTTGTGCGGAGGGGTCGTTAGCAGTGGGAGGAAACCGGAGAACCCGGCGATAACCCACGAAGTTGCCATGTACAACTGGGGAATCGAAACAACGCCAGTTGACTCAACGATGGACCTTATGATACCATGGACACGCGTCATCCAACCCCGTACATGTAATATACTAAGCATGTGTTGATACATATAGAGGGGTCGATGTAACCTGCTGCCCAGCCCTTACGTCTTTATTACTCAGTCGGTGTTGGAGTTCTCGGACATTAAACCCCATTTCATCCCTTCCCCAATCCCTGCACACGAGTTACCTTTAAGGCTACTGATATTTAGAATTAAAAATTCTCTTGAGATTTTGTTGTCTTTTTTACGATGAAAACAAGCCATTTTAGCGTTGCATTGGTTTAACATTTTTCCGTAAAAACTATAAGACCTGATAATTATATTATCATACATAAACGTTTATCTAACTTGTCGCTCACAGCACATGTTTTCTAGGATGAATGTGGTTGGGCAACAAAACTGACATTTACTTAATAGCAATGATATTTAAAAACAAACAAACCAAAAAATCTGATAAGCTGTTGGAGACACTAACTGACACAGGTTAAGAGAACAGTTAAAAATAGTTATATGCATATAATAAAATCTACAGCAAAATATCTGATATCATGCCACTTTTATTCATTTATTTGCCTATTTATTTATTTACTTATATTTATGTGCAACATGTGTATTTATATTTACAAACATTTAAATTAAATTTTAATTTTGTAAATTAAATTTTAATTTTGTAAATTAAATTTTAATTTTGTAAATTAAATTTTAATTTTGTAAATTAAATTTTAATTTTGTAAATTAAATTTTAATTTTGTAAATTAAATTTTAATTTTGTAAATTAAATTTTAATTTTGTAAATTAAATTTTAATTTTGTAAATTAAATTTTAATTTTGTAAATTAAATTTCAATTTTGTAAATTAAATTTTAATTTTGTAAATTAAATTTTAATTTTGTAAATTAAATTTTAATTTTGTAAATTAAATTCTATTTTTGTAAATTAAATTCTAATTTTGTAAATTAAATTCTAATTTTGTAAATTAAATTCCAATTTTGTAAATTAAATTCTAATTTTGTAAATTAAATTCTAATTTGGTAAATTAAATTCTAATTTTGTAAATTAAATTCTAATTTTGTAAATAATTTTTTTCAAATTTTGTAAATAATTTTTTTCAAATTTTGTAAATAATTTATTTTAAATTTTGTAAATAATTGTTTTTAAATTTTGTAAATAATTGTTTTTAATTTTGTAAATAATTGTTTTTAATTTTGTAAATTAATTTTTAATTTTGTAAGTTAATTTTCCAAATTTGTAAATTAAATTTCCTATTTTGTAAATTAATTTTCTAATTTTGTTAATTAATTTTCTAATTTGCATTTCGAATTTCCAATATTATTATTTTAAAAAAAAATTCTAATTTTGCAAATCAATTCATAATTTAAACTTTCATTTATAATTTTATATTTTGTATTTTAATTCAATTTCTATTTTTCTTGGAGCGCCACGGTGGCGATGATCACTGATGGTGAAATAAATCAACTAATATGCTACTTAAAACATAATAGAGCTTGGATTCAAAATGTTTTAATTTATAACCCTGGAATCAACACCAGTGAGATTTATTATTATATAGAAACAGTTTGTAAAACGATATCAAACAAAACAAGTAGGTCTGCCAGGAGAATATTATATCATATCAACAGGTTAAACGTCACATCAAAGACAGTTTATAAGAGCTAGAATAAATACTCTGAGAGAGAGAGAGAGAGAGAGAGAGAGAGAGAATTGGGTTTAACGTCCACTCGACACAAACTAGATCATTTCGGGACTAACATATGGTTTAATTTTATTTCAATAATTCTCTTGCGCATAGGGGTCTTTAGCCGTGGGAGGAAACCGGAGGACCCGAAGAAAACCCACGAGGTTGGTCAGGCGCCCCTACTCCTTGTCACGTACAACCGGGGATTCGAAACCACGCTAGTCGACTCAATGACAGGTTATATGATACAGCACACACGTGCTAAACACTCGGCCTTCCAACCCCCCTGAGAGGGAGAGAGAGAGGGTTTTTAAAATAAACATGGGTTGATGTCGAGAACACTAGAACTGACGTCTATAGCAGGGGTCGACTATTTTGCACCGACTTTTATCGAAGCATTGCAATAATTTTATTCTATTAGTAAGTTCAGGAGGACCGCACTCCACGCAAAACAAAAATCTACGGAGAAGACAGAAAATAGACATTGCACAAAATAAACAATACACCAAACGAGGTTACAATATAACTTATAGCCAGGCGCGGATACAGAGGGGGGCGCACCCGGCGCACGCCCCCTCTATTTTTTTGCGGCGGCGAACAATTTTTAGCTCCATATAATCTCGCGGGAAAGGAGAACAAAAACAGTTTAGGTTGGAAATCGTAATTTACAGTACTAGTATGAAATTAGTCCTTGTGGGCATTTTTATCCACTCAAAAATCATGGGTTCGGGATTCGCACTCCCAACTTGGTGCAGCACGCCTCCCCTTTCTGAAAATCCTGGATCCGCCCCTGATAGCAGTGATATTTATCTTATATTCTTGATCATTTTTGTGTTTTAATAATTTATCTTACTTTTATTTTAATAATTTTATTTATTTTACACACTTGTGTATATGGTGATGTTTTAGGAGTTTGAAATGTACGTGCCTTTCCTATTGTATACACTGTACCTTACCTATATATATCGTTTTTGTATTTATATTTTTCTATTGTCACATTTGCTTCTATATCTATATAGTGGCGCTATATAAATGCATAATAATAATAAATATTATAAACTCATAACGGCAAATATCTTTGATCTTTGGGTATTATATTCTATGCCCAGAATAACTTGCGATCTGAAAGTCGGGGCGGCTTTGGATATATACAGGGAAATTTGGGGTTATTCTTTTGAATGTTTTTCTTTAAACTTGTAACGGGTTATTCTTCCAGGGTAGGTTTTGTCCATAAGAAAACATGAAATAAGGTTCTACCTATGGGAATTCTGGGATATTCGCATTTTGGGTACATCGAAACATAGACGGTTTATAAGCAAGATAAAGTCCTCGGCTTCCGTTATACTGAGGACGAAACGAAAAACTTCAGAAAAAACTCTCATATGTAGTCAGTCTTTCTTTCTCCAACATTTGTTCATAACAACCGGATCGAATCCCGAACGCCCTGGTTAGCGAGCCACAGAGATAGAGAGAAGGATGGGTTTTTACGTCCATTCAACACAAACTAGGTCATTTCGGGAAACCGGAAAACCCCGCAAAACCACGAGCTTGCACAGGCGATCTAATTCCTCGCCACATACAAGCTGACAATCGAAACACGACACAAACTAGGTCATTTCAGGAAACCGGAAGACTTGGAACAAACCATAAGTTTGAGTTTGAACAGGCGATCCTACTCTTGACACGTACAAATTGGGCAATACTTTGGTCATTTGGAGACTATAAGTGCCGGATTCAAACGACGAGCTTCCAGGCGCCGAGTTCACAAAGCATTCCTAGACTTAGGAATTTGCTCAACTTTCATCCAGAAACAGAAAACTTTGCACATAGTTTCTTATTGATGTATTTAATAATTAAAACAACAAAAGTTTTATAAAGGGCAATATTTTAGTTAAAATTTCGAGTAAATTCTTAACTTTAGCCTGAGAATAGTTTGTGAACTCGGGGTCAGTACCCTACCTCCGTGGTTACCATGGCAGCTAAGTCAACAAGTATTGGCCATGAAACTGCAATAGTGGGAATCAATGCTAACAAATTCAATCACTCAAGTGCAGATTGCTATAAGATTAGAACACTTAAAGGATCCGAAGATCATTTACATTAGAACAATAGGCAATTAAGCTAAGTACCCCCTGAAGGTGTCTGACAACAATCTAACAGAAATACCAATAATCTAAACGACATCGAGTATTTCGTGATCTCACTGTTAACAGTTTAATAAACTTGAAATCAAGTGGTCTACATATATATCTCAAACGAAATGAAATTGCTTACTTTTTTGCACTAACTTGGCTACTGAAGAATGCTTTATGCCACAGCGAAAGTTCGTTTACGTTTGAGACACTGTGTACACGGGGCGTCGGTTTTTCCTTCCACCCCACCGACAAGACACTATTTCTAACCAGACGATATGTTCTATACCAATGGCAAGGGGAATCATACTGGGTGATACCAAAGTATATGTTTAATCACCTAGTAAAATTAAATTCCCAGCTACCCTATTACAGATATATATTAGATGAAATAAAATGGGGTATAACGTCCTACTCTTCTGCACCTAATCTGGGCTAATGGAAGACGGGCATACGTCATACAGTGTGCTATGAGGGAATTTTTGCCCGGGCAGCGGCGCTACGGCCTACTCTTATATCGAATTCCAACTGCCAAGGAATCTTTTACGTGCACGCCAATGTGTACACGGGACCTCGGTTTTTCGTCCCATCCGAACGACTAGACAGCTCTCCATGTCAGACCCGCCTTCTGCATCACTGACGAGGGAAACCACGCCCGAAAATCGAGTTGAACTTTCTCGGCCGATGCAGGGATCGAACACCCGAACTCAGGCTAGCGAGCCAGCGCCTAATCCACTAAGCCACCGTGATTCCTAGATATATATTAAAATATTATACACGATCTTTCAGATAACATATATCACAGTTAACGTATTCTGCTAAAATATTATATTTAGATAAACATATCAAAGTCAACTTGTTATATTACAATATTATAGTCGATCGTTTATATAAAGATATAACAGCTACATGTACTTAGTTATATTCAACTATACTATCCGACAATGTTCTCCCGATAAAGATATCGCGGCTACCTTATTCTGTTAAAGATACATTGTGTACGATTAAGATCAGGAGCTGGTCACATTTATATAAATACGAATTCGACTTTCAAGACCATAAAAGAAAAACAGATTACAAGGTAGCAAAAAGTCTAAATTATACCTTCCGTTACATTGATGACATAACACCAATCAATGATAATGGTAATTTCAATAAATACAAAGATGAAATATATCCTCCTGAACTTATATTAAATAAAGAAAATTCGGGCACTATAAATGCATCTGTCCTGGACTTGGACATCAATATAATTAATAACAAATTTAATGTCGGTATATTCGATAAAACGGACAAATTTGGTTTTGAAGTAGTAAAATACCCGTCAGCTCATAGTAACATACCAGATACGACACTATACAATGTTTTCTATTCACAGGCATTACGATTTTTAAAAATATGCAACAATAAAGAACTATTTCTTTCCCGAATAAAAACTCTTAATTTTAAGTGCACGGCCAAAGGTGGTACACAATTACGCATTTTGAAAGAAATTTCAAAACTTCCATTTCTTCAACATAATAAGCTGGACATTTCTTATAACGATATTACTGACTACATATTGGATAATGATTCTATATAAATTGCTTCTAGATGTCTAGTCCTATCTGGATTATCGCCCTGATTTTTATGCCTTTATGAATACACTAATAACTTACGATTTCTTTAGCATTCCTGTTTTGCATTTCTTACGTGGGACATTATATAATAATTATACTGTGGTTTGTACAATTGCATGGTCTTAAAAACTAATAGTTTTTTATATTTCAACGTTATTTTATCTAGATTATCGCCCTTTTATCGGGAAATTGCACCTTCTAAAGCACGACGTCATAACAACTATTACGGCAGATTCACGTCACGCCACTCAGTCAGCAGACGGCTGTCTCCCTAGATAGTCTATATTTCTTTGCTTCTTTGTATTCAGTTTTGTTTTTGTTTCTGTGACGGTTGTAATGTGTGTCCTAAATGCATTTAATATACTTCAATCCTTTTATTGATTTAGTTTTGAACTAGGCCTACTTCTGATACATTTAACTATGTGGTTACTTGTGTGGCGGAATTTATACAACAATATGCTTGCATTCGTAATTTTTGCAACATATAATAGATCATGACTCATGCTGACACTATATAATTATTTCTTTGGGTTGCATTCCCAGTTGTTTTCAAATATGAGTGAAGTCTGTGTCACCACAGGCCCGGGACTGTACAGCGCAGTGGACGCTTACGGCTAGCCCCCGGATCCATTCACTCTCTTTGATTTGTTTATGTTTGTGGTCTTTGAGTATGATGTCTTGTCCATATATTTGTTTTTGTGTAGAATTGTGTGTGGTGCAGCCCTCCTGCACTAACTATTACTATAAAAGCTCGAAAATAGATAATGCAAAATGGATTTATTTAAAATTCCATTCACACTGCTCCATTGCGAGTGAAGATATTAGCACACTGGTTGTTCGAAGCTTATAAGTCTAGCTTCTAATTTTTTTTGATTAAATCAAAATATGGCTGAACCGTTCTAATCTACGTAATATCGGAGATATCCGATGGTATCGAGAGTTGATTACGCTCTGGATTAGTTAATAAATTTATCATTAATAGTTTATAAAAGAGTTCATGCGTAAAAAAAAGACATGGAATAGGCAGCTTTAGCTCTTGCATAATGTATATTTAAATGGTATAGTAAAGATGTAACAGCTACCTAATTATAGCCTTAAAATATTACATCCGATCGTTCAAATAAAATATTACAGCTACTTTATGATATTAAAAAAAATCATATCCAATCGTCCAGATAAATTTATGTCGGATTGCTGAAAAGAAATTGTTTTAAAAACGAACAAAAGTAAACTTCACTTTCATTGAGATTTATTTACAGTATGGTGAAATCCGCCATATTGTTTTTACAATTTGTGAATGAATCATAGTTCACCCACTAGAGAGAGAGAGGGAGAGAGAGACAGAGAGAGAGAGAGATGTTACAAGTAGAAGCTAGGATTTGCGGATCATGTCATACTTTAAATTATTGTATTTAAAGTGGTACCTGTCATCGACTACAGACCATGTACCATCTACTTGTTTAACGTCCACTCGACTCAAACTAGGTCATTTTGGGACTAACTTATGGTTTAATTGTATTTCAATAATTCGCTTACGCGTAAGGGTCTTTAGCAGTGGGAGGAAACCGGAGTACCCGGAGAAAACCCACGAGGTTGGACAGGCGACCCTATTCCTTGCCACGTACGACCGGGGATTCGAAACCACGCCAGCTGACTCAATAGCAGACCGTATGATACAGCGCGCGCACGCTAACCATTCGGCCATCCTCCCCCACCCCCTCCCCCACCCAGTTCACCCACAAGTCGAGAAGTTAAAAACAACGCCACAACTTGAAAAGGGTAAATATCTGGCTACCGAATAAAGCGATTTGAAAGTTTGCCTTAAAATCATGTCATAGTTTAGGTTATTACGCGGTTCCAAATAATCCATAGATTCATCTTTCAGGCCGTATTCAACACATCGGAAGTTTTTTGACACCAAAATTTCAGATATCAAAGAAGAAATATTTGTGAGGCAATCCAAACTTTATTTTAAAATCGTAAAATACGACAAACTTAAAAGGTAGAATTAGACTCCGTAAAAATTAGGCAAGACTGCGATTGGTGGCAACAGTAACGAAATATAACCTAGTCTACTAATATCTTTTTTTGCCGACGGATAGAAATCAAATGAAATGGGGTTTAACGTCCTACTTTTCTGCACAAACCGGGATTCATCAAATTCCAACAATGAGTATTGTCAATGGGCATACAGGATCCCGGTTTGTCGTCCCATCCGAATGACTAACCACTTTTTCTTGTCAGGCACTCCGTTCAGCACCATTGACAAGGTCAACCACGCTGGAAAATCCAGATAGAACTATCGCCACTTATTGGTTTATTCTATCATTTGAAACGACTTGACTGTTGGTGGGCATTTGGTGAGGGTCTTATTCATATGCAAAGGAATGATTATTTTGCCGAATAACTTTGACTTTTAGAACACCAGAACGAATGACTTAAACTTTATTTGATTAAAATTATCGCGACATTGATTGACGACCTAGCGAGAACCTAAATATTCTAGTTATTTAATTCATTTAATCAACAGACTGCGATGCTTGAACGAGCAAAAAATCAAATTGAAAAATAAATGTTTTACCATTTTTTCCAGATGTATCAGTTTCTATCTCCATGCATTCTCCTTCCATACAAGTCAACGTGCTCCAGACTCCATATTTGGTGGTGAGGTTGGCAGTAGGTGTTCCTGGAACGTTCCACCAGCCCGGAATAAGTATCCCTGCTAAATGGAAAGCTGCAGCAGACGACACAAGAAATATAGATATGGCGTCGGTACAGATGGACGAACTTGTCATGATTGTCATCGATATGTATCTGAGGTAGCGAAATGAGCTACCACTCATATTGACACTGGATTGTTAAAGTCGAGACCGCCTTCTAAATTACTCGCGCACACACGAGATCAAAAGAAAAGTTTCTTTCCTGGATACACACAGTAAATCATACTCATCGCGTGTAAACAATTGCTACGAAACTAAATCATATATATAAGAAAAACAAACATGGCCGCTGTTGTAAATACTTCTTCAAGCAGACGACCACTGACTGTGATCTGTAAAAGAGGCGGATCTAGACTTTTACTGCCGAGAGGCGATTCCGGATTAATCCTCTGTTGAGATATAAGGCCTAGTTAATCCACTAGAGAAAATTTCATTATAACAAAAACAAGAACTGTATTTAGTGAAAAACTGATCGTAAGTCCCAGGCTATTACTGTTTCAGTTTGAATGCATAATTAAAATACGTTTCTGTACTATATAAAGATGCATTCCTTTAAACGGGTTAGGCGCTAAATAAAACCGATCAAGAATTAAATGAAACAGCTCGTTTTACAAATCGATTGAAGAGGATTGAGATGAAATGGGGTGTAACATCTAACCGTTCGGTGCCGATTGGGTCAATGAAAACGGTTTTACGCAATACAATGTACTAGGGTGGAAATTTTGCCTGAAAAGCTCCGGCACGTTCTACTAGAATTTCGAATTCCAACTCTCAAAGGTTTCTTTACGTACACACCAATGTATGCACGTGATCACGTTTTCTTTGTCCCGTGCGAAGGACTAGAGTCTCAATTAGTAAGTAACAATCTATGGCAAAACAATCTATGGCAAAACTTCAAACAGTGATAAGGTCGCTGAGAATAAAGTAATTCGAATGCATTTTTCAATATATTAATTTTGGTTTATCTATTTTTGAACTATTATAGCAAAAACGGCCTAATACATGATGTATTTTTTAACAAAAACGGCCATCTTTAAAATATTAGTTAGATGACCCAATTAGTGTCGTAGGATCATATCTTTATGGAGCAGCTTTTAATTAATCTTATGTAAATGGATTACCTGTCTCACGACTCTCACCTTCAAAGTAACCGGATTGCATGGGATAGCTACATTACCTATGTTGGATGAACGTATATATTATGCAAGATGAATGAGTTGAATATATATAGTATTCCATTCATAATTAGTCTATCTAAGGACGGCTTACACATATCAAATCTCCTGATGTTCCCCACTTCCCAAAGTTACAGTGTGTCAAATTCTTATTCACTCACGACATGTAATATCCGGGATTAACATGACATGCACATGTAGCAAACGTTATGATGTTCAAACACGATGCCAACCTTCTCACGTACATTGATGACTTGGGCCCTGTTTCTCGAAATTTTAACTAAAGATAAAATCCAAATTTTAGTAGATACTTCAATTTTGATTGGCTAGGCACTAAAATCAGTTTAATATTATTCAATCAAATAACTAAAATTTGGATTTTACCTTAGTTAAAATTTCGTGAAACAGGCCCCTGGACACAAGTAGACATCCCACGAGAAACCCGATTTCTTATCACATAAAATCGTGGTTCTGAATCCAGCACATATTACGGACTTTATAATCTTCACCACTAGGCGACACCAAATCCCCACGCCTTTTCGAAACAGCGAGGTTTAAATTCCCCGGTTGTACGTGATATGGAGTAGGATCGCCTGTCCAACCTCGCTGGTTTCCTCCGGATCCTCCGACCCCTCTCCCCCACTGCTAAAAAAAACTCTACGCGCAAGCTAATTATTGAAATAAGTTTAATTGAACCATATGTTAGTCTCGAAATGACCTAGTTGGTGTTGAGTGCATCTCATGGTAAAATTCAATCTGTGGATTGAAACCCCACCATGGACAGATAACATACCTCGTGGTGTCTTTTATGAAATGGGTACGCAGGGAAAACCCACCAATCTAGATACAAGGCCTATTACGCTACGCTTTGTCATATATAAGCGTGGGTTCGAAGGTATAATTTGCATTGGTGATCTAGCTCAGATCCACACTTCTATTCGATACACCGTCTTCATGGGCTAATGAAGACGGGCATGCACCATGGGGTGTTCTATGAGGACATTTGTAGCCGTACAGAAGCATTATAGCCTATTCTTATTTCAAATTCCAACCGTCACTTGTTGTCCCAACCACCTACATCACTAACAAGGACGAACCAAGCCTAAAAATCATGATGAACTTTCGCGGCCAAACCAGGGATCGAATACGAGACCTCCAAGTTAATGAGCCACTGTGGCCCCGTCGAGATAAAACATTGAACTCGTTTTATATGGTAAATAGAAGCTTGCAATCGAAGTCATGTCTTGCATAGATAACATATCTTATGGTCGCAGGTCAAAAGTGTTTTATAGCTGAGGCGCTGGAGGCGCCAGTCTCCTCTCGAAACAAATCAAAGAAGTTGATAAAATAAAACGGGAGAAAAATGCTAAAACCGATGAGAAAATGAAAATGTATACTAGTTAGGGAGGGCCCTTAATGCAGACAAAAGGGCCCCACGTCTGACAAAAGGGTCCCTCTGTCCAAGGAAAAGGGGTCCTCTGTCCAAGGGAAAGGGCCACCGAGTCCGGGTCAATCGTTTTTTATACACTGTTACTGTCGAATCCACTGCTGAATTAGAATGCTGTCATTGCATTGGCATGAAAATCATCAATCAAGACCCCCCCCCCCCGCCCCCGCGCAAAAGAGGGCCCTCAAAATAGGATAGCCTCCGCCATGATAAACCTTAAAACGCCCCTTTTCAGAGACGAAATATTGAATCCGCACTATATGGTGAAAAGAAAGACGTGATATTTGACAAAGAAGCGAGACTTAGTTTAGCGGACGTGTCAAAACCAAATAACAATATCTTGTAGGGTTTTTTTTATTGTGTTAAATCAGAATTCTTAGATAGTTGTTAAAAAAATGTTACCAGTCATTGTAATTATTTCACAGGTTAGTTTTTATGTGACACTTATATTTGGGGTTTGTTTCCTTTGTTTTTGTCACTGTTCTCGTCCCGGCCCCTTTGTACTGCGGATTTTTGACCTTTTTTACACACATCTACTAATTGGGTTTGGAATTTGTACAATTTCAATAGTAAGTGCAGAAGGTCTGCATCACTCATATTGTAATTTTTTGGAGGAAATCAGAAGAGAATTTACACCTAGAAAATTGTCTGCTTTAGTTACAAATTGAAATGAACTGAAACTGTGGTGAATGGCCTACTGATTATTCTCTAATCGACAATGGCTAAGTGAGTAAGACGCTGGATCGCTAGCCTAGAGGTCGCGGGTCCGCTCCTGGTGTTGACCGAGAAAGTTCATCCAAATTTTTCTGGCGTGGTTTCCCCCTTGTCAGTGGTGCTGGACGGATGCCTGAGAAGGACAACTGTCTTATCATTCGTATGGGACGAGAAACCGAGGTGCCGTGTACACATTGACATACGCGTAAAAGATCCCTTAGCAGTTGCAATTACATGTAGATATAAAGCCATAATGCCGCTGTCCAGTCAAAATGTCCCTCATAGCATCACGTAAGGCGTAGATCCGTCTTCATTAGCCCAGTCGGAGCTGAACGGTAGACCGTTAAGCCCCAT
Source organism: Patella ulyssiponensis (assembly GCA_963678685.1). NCBI lineage: Eukaryota > Metazoa > Mollusca > Gastropoda > Patellidae > Patella > Patella ulyssiponensis. The sequence continues at coordinate 62,178,567 of OY783231.1, read as the reverse complement.
TTCAGTTCATTTCTAAGCGACAGTTTTGTATTTAGCGCGTAAGACGATTAAAGCGACTTCATCTTTAAAGTAGCTAAGTCTCTAACTCAATATCATCCAAAATCTTCGACAATGAAAACACAAATTATTTGTCAATTTAATTTAACTTTGATGTTGTGATCTTACCGGAAAAAGATGGGCCTTTGATATCCAATATTTAAGACAAAGTAAACGTTTTACCATTGGTACACGACTCGAGGAACGAGGCTAGAAACATTGCATCGAATCAAGCGGCGTATATATGTAAACTGAAATAACCAGGCGCTAGAAATTTGCATTCTATTTAAACTGCTGGCTTATTTCGCCGAACATAACCGATTTGAAATTAGAATAAAAACGGAAACCATTGAACGTAAGTCAGTTTATATACATTCATATGTTGCGACCCACTTGTGCCAATTTCTAGGTCCCAAATTTTAGCAATTTAGCTCCTTTAAGTGGACGATTGGCGACTTGGTGTGATAATTCGATGATGTTTGTTACTCGTGTTTTTATCATCCTTATAAGTCATGCGATAATCTGTTTTTATTCAACATTTTGTGTCCATTCGCAAATCCATATTACATGTATTGAGATATAACCGATTTCGTATTAATCAGCCGACAGTTTAAATATGCATTATTCAAGAGCTTAATCTACCTATTACAGTTTTTTTAAGATCAAATGTTAAATAAATTAATATTTAGACATTTATTCACACGACAAGCCTATTATCAACTCTCAAGATTGGGATTAAAACCGATTGAAATGTGATTACCATTTATTTTTTAATTTACAAAAGGAGATGCGATATTTGCCGCATCTTGTCAAAACTTCAAACAGTGATAACTTGGCTCAAAATAGAGTAATTTAAATGAAAATTTCAATATATTAACACGTTATCTAAATATTACATACTGCACCCTTTAAGAAGCTAAGTCTCTAATTAAATATCATCCAAAATCTTCAACATAGAAAACACAAATTATTTGTCAATTTAAATCAACATTGATGCTGTGATCTTACCGGGAAAAGGTGGGCTTCCGATATCCAATATTTAAGACAAATTAAACATTTTACCATTGGTACACGAATCGTGTACCATAATGCGTTTCAGTCCCAGTTTTAACAGGAGACTCGAGGGACGAGGCTAAACACATCGCACCAAATCAAACGGCGTATGCTAGTCCCAAAATGACCTAGTTTGTGTCGAGTGGACGTTAAAACCCATTTCTCTCTCTCTCTCAAACGGCGTATGTAGACTGGAATAACCAGACGCTAGAAATTCGCCGTCGATTTAGACTGCTGGCTTATTTCGCCGAACATAACTGAGAGAGAGAGAGAGAGGGGGGGGGGAGAGTGTTCTTTCTTTACCCAGCATTTGTCCTATAACATACAGTATCAAATCAATACTTTATTTTTATTTAAATTCAAGAAGTGTAACTCTTATTAGAGATTCTTCTTTTAAAAAATCATAATTTAAAGTAGCTAAGTCTCTAACTCAGTATCCTCCAAAGTCTTGGACATTGAAAACACGAATTATTTGTCAAGCTAAATCAACATTGCTGTTGTGATCTTATCGGAGAAAATGGGCTTCTGATCATGATATCCAACATTTAAGACAACATAAACATTTTATCAATAATGTGTTTAAGCGCCATTTGTAACGAGGGACTCGAAGAACGGGGTTACACTTCGCAATAAATACTATCAGTGTAGACTGGAATAACCAGACGCTAGAGTTTGCCATTCGATTGAGATTCCTGGCGAATTTCGCCAAATATAACTGATTTGAAATTAGACTAAAAAAGGTCCAAAATATTAGCTATTTAGATTCTTTAAGTTCCGTAATACATTTCCAACCTGTAGGCTATTTGTTGTCAAAAACCAGTTTTGAATATTTTTTATGTTAATATTTTTTTAACCCCTTGACCTATTTGTGTTTACAAGTAGAATGTATCACTGTAGGTATATATATATTACGTCATGCACCAGGATATATACAGTATTAATTTTAATTATTTTCGTGCATTTATAAACATCTGAAAACGCCTATAGAGGACAGACAGTTAGCTTATATGCTACAGGAGGACGTATTTTTTATTTATTTATGTATATATGTATTAAGCTTTCCTGATTGGTTTGCACTGGACAACAACTGAACAACCAATAAAAAGATGCGACGGGAAACTAATAACGGCCATGTATGTAAAAAAAACCCACAAATAATTGAAATTCAATATATTTATAAAGAAGTTAATCAGAAATTTGATGGTTGTGTTTTATAGTTAAGTAATAAGTTGTATATATGTATTTACAAGGTAAATATATGTGAAAGGTTTTAATAATTATAAATGTGAGAGGTCAGATATTGTGATTGAATTACATAGGCATATCATTATGTGATTAGCTAAATATATATAGAAAGTAATTGAAAAATACAAATTTTCACATATTGAGACAGAGGATTATAAATATGAGGGGTATAGTATGGAATATACAATGATTCGGAATTGGATCACGCCAGAAGTTATATATGGTTTTGTGTGGGGAATTACTTTAGAGGAACTGTATTTACAATTTAATGATGCGGTCATATGCTTTGGGGATAGAAAAGCCTGGATCTCGATTCAGTTTTCATCTAATGTTGATCACCTCGTGTATTCTTCTGTTTCTTTAGTTGTGGTGGTTCACACCCAACGTTTTTACTTTAGTCCAATCAACTCCACAACTGCAAATTGGTTGGTGGGGGCTTTTGACATATACTATTCAAAAAAAGTAGGGGATATTTGATTTTGGGGGCATAATACTAAAATATGCAAATGACTACGAAAAAAGTCACTATAGAACCTAACAGAAGAAACATTTCCAGTTACATGTGACGCCCAAACGCACCAATAGCTACCGCATGGAATGCAGGTGATGCTTGGGATCATCATGGGGGTCCAACCCAAGATTTGCACGAATCTGAATGTTACAGTCATTGTGGCATTGAATTCCCGGGTGGAAACATCAGTTTAATTGTTTTATTGACCAGAAAACAAATTTTGATATGCGTCGGCTTACCCAAAATGAAAGGTTACGTGCCCTTGGCATGCTACAGATCGGCACAACACAGGCGGTTGTGGCGCGGACGATGAATGTTTCTCAGTCTGTCATAAGCAGGCTATGGTCCAGATACCGTGATACACAATCTGTACAGGACAGACCACGCTCAGGTCGACCAAGGGCGACAACTCAAGCCCAGGATCGATTTATCCGTACCTTGGCCTTGAGAAATCGTGTCATCACAGCAAATCAGATCGGCGCTCGTCTTCAAACAGACACTGGTGTGAGAGTGAGTGGCCAGACGATTCGGAATCGACTGCATAGGGGTCACCTTCGCGCCCGACGTCCTCGCGTGATCCCTTGTTTGAGAGATCATCACATTCAGGCAAGACGTCGTTGGTGTAGGGATCGTCAACACTGGAATAATGGACGCTGGAGCAATGTGATGTTTTCAGATCAGTCAAGGTTCACTGTTGATTATTTGGACAGACGTAGGAGGGTGTGGCGTCCTCGAAACGAGCGCCTCCAAGACGTTAACGTCGTCAGACATGATCGATTTGGGGGTGGTTCTGTTATGGTGTGGGGAGGCATCACTGTTGCTGGAAGAACGGCTTTACATGTTGTTGCAGGGCGTGTTACAGGCCAGTACTACCGGGACAACATCATGGCAGTCCATGTTGTGCCGTTCGCACGACGTCATGGCCGCCGTTTCATCTTCCAGGATGACAACGCAAGATGTCACAGGGCCAGGATCGTTACAGGTTACCTCCAACAACAGAACATCACCACATTACCTTGGCCAGCACTGAGTCCCGACCTCTCCCCCATCGAGCATGTCTGGGACATGCTTGGACAGAGGTTACGTCAACGTCAACAACGTCCTGCCAATGTCCAAGAACTTGCTGCTGCGTTGCAACAGGAATGGGACAATCTGGACCAAAATGACCTTAGACGTCTCATTAGGAGTATGCCACGTCGGATCAATGCTTGTTTGGCAAACAGAGGGGGATTTACCCGTTACTGACTTTGTTGTGATGCTGTGGTAACTTTGCTGTTTGACCCCGGGTATCATTTTACCCTTATAATGGCCAGTGTGTGCCTTACTTAGTCTAACGATCATTTGGAATAAATCGATGAATGTGAACTTCATTTCATTTTGTCATTTGTTTCTTCGTCAGTTTCATTAGGTGACTTTAATAACACTTAAAAATCAAATATCCCCTACTTTTTTTGAATAGTATATTATGTTCCTTCAGTCGGATATCTACTGGTCTTTTTGATTCCCCGATGTAACAACTGCAGAGACACAGCCATTTGGTGAGAAGGGTTTGGTGGGGTTTAACTTTCCATTTGTCTTTACTAAGTCTTTGGTTGTTGCGCCCTTCAAGAAGGTGGTTTCAATATCTGCTTCAGTTTTCGGCAATCTTCTGATTTGGTGGGAAATGTTGCCGTGGTATGGTATTAAGATTCTAATTGGAGGTTTATCGTTTTGGGGTTTATCACGTTTTTGTAGGTCGGATAGTGTGGCTGCTATGATCAGACAATGGGTAATATATGACAATGTTTGATTAATGGTTGGCATAGTGAGAGAGAGAAATGGGGTTTAACGTCCACTCGACACAAACTAGGTCACTTCGGGACTAACATATGGTTTAATTTTATTACTATAATTCGCTTGCGCGTAGAGGTCTTTAGCAGTTGACTCAATTGCAGGCCGTATGATACAGCGCGCGCACGCTAACCATTCGGCCATCCAACCCCCCACAATAGTTGGGATATGTATATGTATGAAAATGTTTGATATAGGCAATGGGTAATACATGGCAACGGTTCCTTTAGGGAAATGGTTGATATAGGACATCGTTGTAACAGGAAAATGGACATCACTATATGTTGTTTGGGAGTTGTCATTTTATAAAAGTGGGTTACAATATTTATGTAAACACATTTATATTATTTTCTTACCCTCCTGTTTCATTGTTACATTTTCTCACGTTCATCGTGTAAGAAAACTGATCGAAGAACATGCTTATTAACGTATGTGCATCGTTCTCTTTTTATCAGAAGAAAACATTGAAAGTATCCCGTGGTTTTGCACCACATGTAAAATAATTTTCGTGAAGTCATTGTGTTATTTGATGATTGTGTTTTATTGTTTTGAACTTGGTCACTCCTTATTTTATTTGTACCTTTACCGGATTCGATGAATGAAATTATGCAGTTGTATAGGCTAAACGCAATCAGGTTAAAACACAGATCCTATTTCGTTTCGTTTTTATGGTTCACAATTTTGTTTTAGCTGTCTTTACTACATTAGGATCTGGACGAGTTGTTATATAACCCGCGCTCTAGATGAAGTGCTGGCTGGATTAACTTCGAGTTTTGGCGTGAGGTGTACGGAACTGTGGATACTCCACTAGAAACATCAAATGTTTGACGGCATAATAAGTTCAAAAGCCGCTCACATGAACTCTGAGGCAACCTTCCACTGCAACCACTCAGATCTTCATGCAGTGAAGGCCATCGAAATTATAATAAAACGAAACGAAATATAGATTTGTATTTTGAGCAGATTGCGCTAAACGGGACAGTTTACGCTTACATTTAAGAAATGGGAAGGTTTTAAAGTGTCTATACTGGATTGTCAATTGTCATTTATATGGTTATGGCTTATGTGTATGTGTATAGTTGTGGAGCTAGGAATTCCGGGGTGACTGGAGAGTGGAGCTCCTGGCGCTTTTATTTCAATTCTAAGTGCTCAGTGATATTTTTTGACTACGCCAATGTTTTTTGTCCCTTCCGCACGACTGGGTACACTTTTCTTGCCAGCAACTCTTTTAGAACCATAACACCGATGTCGTAAAATCGGGAACTGATATCCAAATCTAGACTATCTTCCTTGCGGTCAGAGGTGAGACCTCTAGTATGAGCGTCATGTGACTTGGTTTAAAGGGCACTTGATTCGTTATCTTAAAATTACATTATATTATATTTATACCATACACACCTACTGCTCTGTTCTTACTGGGCCTGTATATACATATTTATACTGACATCCAGCCTTCGGTCCAGCTGTCAGGTCATTGATCAAGGCCCACACAAGTACGCGCGAGTGTTCGAGGGGGGTGGGGGTATTGTGTTCTTCCCCCAAGAAAATTTTGAAAATTGACAACCGCAAACCCATTTTCTAAGCATTTCAGACAAAAGCTTCGTATCTTTTCTTTCTCCTGTCCTGTCCTCTACTGCCCTCTCCTCCCTTCTGTCTCTTCTTTCCTCCGCCTCTCCTTTCTTTCTCTTTTCTTTTTTCTTTTTTTTCATTTTTCTTTCTCTTTTTTCTTTTTTCTTTATAGACCTAGGCCCACTTTTTTCAATGAGCTTAGGCCCACCTGTCCAGCCTAGACACATTCAAAACTAACATAAAAACTCATCTATGTACGGCCTATTATAGCACCCAGCCTGTGTAGCGCCATGATCATGCATACTAGCATGGAACAGTGCGCGATATAAATATACACACTATTATCATTATTATACACATGTTTATATTAATTCGTTATAAGGAAATAATTAATATTACGAATTAATATTTCGATTAAACGAAATAATTATATAAGAGTGGAATCGTACACTATATTTTACCATCTCTCTCTCTCTCTCTCTCTCTCTCTCTCTCTCTCTCTCTGGGCGGCGTATACTTTCACCTTCTCTACACATAAATGTTACAGGGAAATAAATAGTTTTTTTTATAATCCTCTCTCCCTCTCATTCTCTCTCTCACGGATTGATTAAAGGGAGGTAATAGGCGTTTAAGTTTTGTTTTTTATCTTGTTGTTACTTGTTACAATGTTATTGACTTATCATTTCACATCTACCTCACCAGAAATCCTAGAAACCTATTTGAGTAGTTCATATGTTCGCAACTGGGTTTTCCCATGAATTTTCGCTAACCCATTCAGTAAGTGTGACTTAAATTTACGTCCAAGACCAAGTTCGTAGAGATGTCGTCGGCAATGTCATATTCGTTTAAAGGAGTTAATATTTCGTTTAAACGAGTTAATATTTCGCTTAAACGAATTTATATTTATACTAAAGAAAGACCATTAGAGGAATGTGAACGATCTAGCTTGCAATTATAAATCTGACCACGTGGCAATAATTATATCTAAATGCTTGGACAAATAACAATTTGGCAAAATTTTATTATTTCTTATCGATGATCGATGAATCATTTGTTATAAAAAAATAATTTTCATGACTAGGCTACATTGTTTTTGTTAGTTCCACGAAATGTCGTAGGAGACGATTGTTTGCTTGCTCTGTATTCAAATGAACGTATGTTATGCAAAAATGCTTATTCTAAAATGTGTTAAGAATAAAGCTTTCATTGGCTAAGACCAGCACTCAGTAAACCTACGAATTTCTATCTTATCCAATACAATTCCAGACTTTACTTTTGAGATAGTTTAGTGTAAGTTTTCGTAAATGAAGTTCAAGGTCAGTTACCGGAAGTTGATATTCAGCACGATGAGTTTTCAGGTTCACCACACCATTGTTCGATTCGGTTGTAAAGAGTTCCTTCCGGACAGTCCATAACATAGGCCACATTATTTACACAGGCTAAAAACCGCGAACAGTCACCACTCAACTGGAACAAGCCATCAGGTTTTGGACACACGATTCCATGAGTTGAAACGTGGGTTTCTGTCGGTATACAGTTTCCCACGTTGGAATCGAACAAGGTGCCGTTAGCACACTCGACCCAAGTGGCAATGCCCCGATCACATTGGTAGAAGGCAGCCATGTTTGATGGGTCGGGGAAGAAACCATACTCCTCTGGACAGTTTGGATCCTGGCTAATGGTCTGTGCTATAAGTGCTGTAATTGAATATATTTAATAATAATAATAACAATAATAATAATAATAATGATAATAATATTGTTTTATATAACATCTTCACCACGTTGACACATGCTCAAAACGCTTTTAGTAATGGCTCTGCTGGTCGAAACAGGAAAGTCTTTAGTGCGGATTAATAAATTGATTAAAGGACTGTTGATTCATAATTTGTTGTGGAGGTTCATCCCATAATCTGGGACCAGCTGAACTGGATCACATAAACCCATATCTTGGAACGTACAATAATACCAGGCGTTTAAAGCATTTGAAAAAAAATAACCAGATTTTGGATGTTACAAAATGATGCGACAAGATGATACACTGAATTCGTTTGCGATGTCGCATACGTTTAAGTGGACGATAGCCTCGAAAACGTACGAAATTTGACAAGTTGGATGTCATTTTTATTTACACCATATTCGCAGTGTCATGAAAGGGAGAGAGAGAGAGAGAGAGAGAGAGAAAGAGAGAGAGAGAGAGAGAGAGAGGGGGGTTTAACGTGCACTCGACACAAACATTTCAGGTTCAGGACTATTTCAGTAATTCGCTTACGCGTAGGGGTTAGAAGGATGAGAGGAAACCGTAGGACATGGAGGAACCCCAAGAGTTGGGCAAGCGACCCTACCCCTTCTCACGTACAACACAGGAATCGAAACCACGCTTGTTGTCTAAGTGACATATCTTATGATACAGCGCATGCGCTAACCATTCGAGCGTCCACCCTCCCTGTCATGAAAGGAAATGAGATAACACTAAAGAGCAAATAGTGCCCATTTTCACACGAGTCAGTATTTTTATTTGAGATTGCATACAATATAAAGTAATTCCATTGTAATATGTGGGACTGTCCCTTTACACGAGAGAAAATGGTATGTATAATTACCTATAACACACAATACTGCACACAATGATCCTCGTAGGTTGCCCATTATGACAAATATAAGCAATCCGCCTCTGCCAAGAAAAAAAGACAATTTGAATCATATAAAATTTGACTCTTTTGATAAGTATATTTACTGAATATAAACTCGTATTTAGCATTCTTGCATTCGATCACTATTTGCTGGCACAGGTTACCGATTAGTAGCTTCAGCTTCTGAATTCCAGATAAAGCGTTTTACTGAAAGCAGTTTGCATATAAATGAAAGGAATATAAGAAATGGAGAGAAATGGAGTTAAGCGTCATTTCGGGACTAACATAAGGTTTCATTGTATATCAGTCTGAGGAAACCGGAGTACCTGGAGAAAACCCACAAGGTTGGACAGGCGATCCTACTCCTTGACACGTACAACCAGTGAATCGAAACCACGTCATTTGACTCAATGATAGTCCTTATGATGCACCGCGCACGCTCTAACTATTCGGCCATCTATCCCCAAGGAATGGAAGAACTTTGTACAAGAAATTTCCTTGCTTTGTAACCAATACAAAACAGCAGTCGAACCTGTCAACGAAATAAATAAATCCGGTCCTTCTGAATGTTGAGATCGAGTTGTTTCAATTCGACTAAAACAATACGTGTAGAGTTGGTCCTGCCCTTTAAGATACGCATCTAAGCCTAGTAGAAATATACCAAAGATTAAATAAAAACATTTGAATCCATTTGTAATTTGTTAACACTCTGAAAAACAAGAAACGTATAATCAGTGGTCTGATCCCCGAAATAGTAAATATAGTCAGTGGTCTGATTCCAGAAATAAGTACACGTAGTATAACTAAAATTTTAGCACGTACCTGTTGTAACTCTTCAGTAAACGTCTTGTACATTACAACTGTCAAATATTATTTATACACTGTAATAAACACCGGCCCCATGCATACCCTTTCTTCTATGACCTTTCAATATCTTATCTTTTAAAGGGCAACTTGTTAAAATAACTCTACCTTTTGTCATCTAAGGCATGCCTTTCTACCAAAATTGTGCGCATTTGTGAAAAACTGTAAGTTAATTAAAGGAACGCATCTGTTGTTTTTTTATTATCAATTCGTTCCAAGCACCTCTCTTCGTTTACAATATAGTAATTCGTATCAGAAAGGCCAATCCAAGTAATAGAAACCGAATGTTACGACTTCAAATAAAAAAAAATAAGGTTTACTGTCCTACGTTTTTGCCCGGAAAAGCCAGTTTTCGTCGAATTTCCATGGGTTCTCTAAAGGAGTTCAAATGCGAACCTTGGGTTTTCGCTCAGATTGCAATGAAAACAACATGAAATGCAGTTTACTGTCTATAAGATCGGTAGGGTCGGAGTTTCAATTCCAATATTGGCCCAGAACATTCCTTGGGATTTTCCGGCGTGGTTTCACACCAGAGCCTTATAAGAGCGCATCTTTATATACGGCTCTGATTTGAAACCACGACCCTATCTTTATATAAAGCTCTGATTTCCCCTTGTCAGTGGAGCAGGGTTTCGATCCCGATGTTGGGACTTTTCGGCGTAGTTTATATCTTTGTGCAGGGCGGAGGGTCTGATAAGGTATTCGTTCGCATGGCACGATAACCCGATGCTAACTCGTCTGTTCGGTGGGCAAAACCTTCATGATGTATAACCTCGTTGGATTCTTCAGTGTTTTATGGAAATTAAATTGAACTGAAATGACCCCTTTGTGTTGAGTGCACGTTACCCCCCCCCCTCTCCACTTTCACAAAGGATAATATCACAGACAAGTGTTTCTTTAGAAACTTTCTTAGAGAGGTCAGCCATGACAGTTGAGGGCTTGGTAAGACACAGTTGTTCAAATGGAACGACCAAACTAGACCGGTGTACACGTTGACGTGCACAAAAGAAGCCCTACCAGTTGAAATGTAACGAAAAGTAGACGGAAACGCCGTTGTTCGGGCAAAATGATCCCGAGAGCACACTGCATAGGACGGAAATCCAGCTGTGCGGGTAAAATATTTCCCATAGCACACTGTCTGGGACGGAAACACCACTGTTCGGACAAAAGGTTCCTGAGAGCACACTGTGTAGGACAGAAACGCCACTGTCCTATCAAAATCTTTACCATAGCACAGTGTATGGGACGGAAACACCGCTGGTCTAGGCAAAATGTTCCCCATAGCACACTGTGGCAGAAACGCCGCGGTCCGTGCATAATTGATCTCATATTTCACACTGCATGGGACTGAAATGTCGCTGTCCGAACAAAATGATCCCCCATAGCACACTGCTGGAGCAGAAAAGTCACTGTCCGGGCAAAATGATCCCCCATAGCACAATACGTGGGGCCAAAACGCCACTCTCCGTGCAAAATGTTCACCACAGAACACCACATGGGACGGAAACGCCGCTATCCGGGCAAAATGATTCGTATCTGATTTGTATAGCAAAGATGGATGTTAAACCCCATTTCATTTCATTTCACTCGTTTCACGAGCATAGGACGTGATAGGAAATGATGGGTTGCAGCACAGTCATCGTGCCAACTTAGATATAATAAGAATAAAGCACGATAGATATTTATTTTACCATGAATATTTTTATTTGATAATATATCCCCCCTCCACAGTAAAAAACATTATGAGACATTGAATATGTATAGGTAGGTACAATTAGAAAGGGAAGAATGTAAACAATAAAATAGGCCCATGAATAATAAAATAGGCTCATTATATAAATAAAAAAGGCTCATAAATAAACTTATAAATCTTTTGAATAATGAGATTAAAAGTAAAACGACCAATCGCCATTGACATTCTTTCAAAGGTGTACGTTTAATAAAAGTTGAGTTTTAATAACATCAAAACAGAAAAGGTTAACGATGATGGCGTGTGGTATAAATGTTACATACGTTTGGAGGACAAAACCTTTCTCATTTAATGCATCAGAATGACTTGTTAAATACCAGTTACTCTCTTATTTTGAAAGCCAGAAAAAGCATGAAATATTATGTTCTTCTATATGTTAACCTAATTTTTCGAATGGTAACTGTTATATATATTATTACACACTAGTAACGTTTGTCATGAAGAACATAACCTAAGGACAAGAAACGTTTGCCATCGCGAACGTAACGTAAAGGTAAGTTATTTCGGAAAGAAACGTTTGTCATCACAAATTTAACTTAACGGCAAGAGACATTTGTCATCGCGAAAGTAACTCTGGGAATCTATTTGATATATTCCTAAACCAGACTTCCCAGTAGATGCATTTTCTTTATGGAAATGACCTCATCATTTTAGTCTGCCCCCCCCCCCCCAAAGTATAACAAAATAGACACTCAATATCTGCCTGCGAACATGAATGCTGCAAACTACAAACTGGAGATGATCGCGGGACCAGAGTCTTTCTGGTTTTCAAAATTAAAAAAATGGCATTAACTAGACTGGATTATTCCTTTCAAAGATTTTTATACTTTTAAACTATTTGTTTGTGAAAATGTTAAATAAAGTATTGATGTAAAATGGGATACCTAATGATATGCATGGTAGCCCCGAGGTGTTTGTTGGGGTTGAGAAACATATTCATCTAAAAATGGATTACAAATTTTATTTTGCTAAGCTATTAACTACCATCGTTTAACATCGAACTTCTCGGTCACAATAATTATGGGTTCTGTTGAAAAATAAACCGTCTGGACAACTCATGATAAAGGGGAGACCATTTGAACATACTAAATATTGACTGCAGTCTCCCGCTACTGAAAACATACCATCGCCTTGATCGCAACGTGCACCCGTCACTGAATTAACATACGTTAATAGATTACATCTCCTTATGATAGGATCGAATACACTGCCCTCGGCACATACTAAATTTGTAGGTTTGTAATCGACACAGGTGAAAAATCGGGACTGATTCCTTGGATCTTGGTAATGTCCTCTGGCCTGGGGACACTGGAAGTCCTGGCCTGACGTCCAGGGAACAATCGCTGAAATAAAAATGAGTTATTTGTTAGATAATCTCAAAATACACACAACTGAAGGTGTGTACTAAATACTAAAATAATAGACAGAACTGAATGTGTGCGCTAAATACTAGAATCATACACACAATTGAAGGTGTGTGCTGAATACGAGAATAATAGACAGAACTGAAGGTGGGCGCTTAAAACTAGAAAAATAGACGGAATCGAGGGCGCACGGTGAGCCATAAGTAATTACCGTATGATTTTTATAAGGCTAGCCCATGAAAAAAACATCCTGGATATTTTTGTCGCAATCGGAAGACATGAGATATTCCGAGCAAAACACGTTAAATTATCATTTCTTTTCAACTGTAGCTATATTAAATCATTTATATGATCATTTCTTTCAACAATTCCCGAACACGACCAAAATATACCCTGCCACCCCTTTTATATACCCTGCCAGCAACTCACAGGGAATGTGACTAGTCAGCTCAAACTAGGCAGATTTGATGAATGTAAATCTACAGAATGTCAGTTCTAAAAAAGAACTAAAAATATCATGTCTGGGTAGTGGAATCTTCAATCCATCAAATTCTAGTTTTTCGACATTCAATGCGACCACAATAAGAAACTATATTTCTTACCTATAGCTATAACAGCCAAAACAGCCAAATCTGTTTTCATTTTATTGATTTAGAATTATGGAAACTATTAAAAAAAAAGATATGAAAATTGTCTGACAAATGCAATTGATAAATCAGGAGAGAGAGAGAGAAAGAAAGAGAGAGAGAGAGAGAGAGTTCAGGTACAATTTTATTTCAACACTTCGCTTGCGTGCAGGGGTTATCAGACGACCCTACTTCTTGTCACGAAGTACTTTTGGACAATCGATTGTAACAACGCCACGTGTCTCAATGACAAACCGTATGATCCAGCGCGTACACGTTAACCATTCGACCACCCAACCTCCCTCACTAACTAGGCGGTCCCGGTTTCACCAATCGCGTATCACTGAGTTCTTGGCAAAAAAAAAAAAAAATAAAAAAATAAACCAACCACTTTGAGATCAACTTCGAAGAACAAACAACAAGATGAATTCGAAGAAGAGTGGACACAAACGCAACTTTTCAGGCAAAATTCTACCTGCCACAGCGTACACATACCCATAAAACATATATTTAGCATTTTAGTCTCAAACCATTCTAGTCCTAATACAATTGACTTACCGTTAAGTATAGAGTTCCGACTCCAGTCTTGTTACCGGTATAGATGTCGAACAGGAGGAATCCAGTGTAAACGATAGAAGAAATCTGATGATTTATAAAGGCGAGAAGACCTGCTAATATGCTATGGAAAGGTCAACATGTTTTTAATTTGAGAAATGTCGTACTGGAAGGATATATGTGTGTTATTGTTTGTTACCTATACGAGAGATATCATTAATCTCAGCACGTATTGACCACGACCATGGTTGGTTTTAGCTGCTCACTTACTTAACACTTTTTGTGGATACAAGGGGTATTTCGTAACCCAGCGACCATAGTATTTTTATTATTTTTAGGAAACTGGTTCATATTTGCTTCGCGATATTTTGACATGGGGTATAATGCTGCAAATAGAACGGAAGTGATGCAGTGACAACAATCACCATTTGATAAGAAACTAAGAGTATTGCATTATCGGAAACAAGAGGCTCGACCAATTTGACTGAAATTTTCAGCACAGCAAATTGCCTTTACATTATCTAGTTTTTAACTATTATATTGAGAACCGTCAGATCTTTATCAACCCCCCCCCCCCACAATGTATATTTACTGTCTGATCGATTATTCATAAAACATTTAAATAATGCATGTTTTAGGATTATTTTCACCGTGGATAATTCCATTGACCTGTGTGAGAGGTTGAAGGTATTAATGGACCGGTTTCTACCAGGCGATTCACACCTCCAGCTCTACAGGCAGGTGTCCGTTTAATGTTATAACCGTGAAATATTAACTCTATAATACCATGTATAAATATCAACTATAGGGTTATGTTAAAGGAGCTAAATCGCTAACATTTAGGACCTAGAAATTGACACAAGTGGGTCGCAACGCATATAATGCTATAATATAAATGTATATAAACTGATTTACATTCAACGGTTTCTGTTTTTACTCTAATTTCAAATTAGTTATGTTCGGCGAAATAAGCCAGCAGTCTAAATCGAACGCAAATTTCTAGCGTCTGGTTATTCAAGTCTAGATACGCCGTTTGATTTGGTGCAATGTTTCTAGCCTCGTTCCTCGAGTCTCTTGCTAGAGCTGGGGCTTAAACGCATTATGGTAAACGATTCGTGTACCAATAGTAAAATGTTTATTTTGTCTTAAATATTGGATATCGGAAGCCCACCTTTTTCCGATAAGATCACAGCATCAATGTTGATTTAAATTAACAAATAATTCGTGTTTTCAATGTTGAAGATTTTGGATAATATTGAGTTAGAGACTTAGCTACTTTAACTCTATAATACGATGTATAAATATCAACTATAGTGTTATGTTAAGTCAGTTTAGTGGCTGTATGGTAATGTCGTCAATCCTGTTTAAATATTAGGTGTTGAGAGAGAGAGAGAGAGAGAGAGAGAGATGGGGTTTAACCTCCACTCAAAATAAACTAGGTCATTTTGGGTCTAACATATGGTTTCAATTTTTATTTCAATAATTCGCTTGCGCGTAGGGGTCTTTAGCAGTGGGAGGAAACCGGAGTGCCCGGAGGAAATTAGGTGTTAAAGGAGCAGCTATTTAGCCCGAACAGCATATCATATTGTGGACTGTTGTCATCGGGATCACCCACAAGTTCCACCGTTCAGGCCATCAAAAAATGCATTTTAGTTTTATTCTAGTATAATTATGACATGAATTGGTGTTTACCGTCTTATTGTCGTCATTAGCCAGGCTAACCAGGACTTTGTATCATTGAATGAACTCGTGTGATTTCGATTCCCCGACTGTACCTGAAAAGGAAAATGGTCGCCTGTCTAACCTCGTGGGTTTTCTCCGGGGCCCCTGTTTCCTCCAACTGGTGAAGACCCCTACGCGCAGACGAATTATTGAAATCAAACTTTACCATATTATGTTAGTCCCGAAATGACCTGGTATGTGTCGAGCGGACGTTAAACCCATTTCACCGTCTCTCTCGGTAACATTTGAAATTCCATCCAAAACTGACCTCTTTTGCCATCGTCGTTGTTATTGAATTCAAACTGTCGCGGGTTCTTATACGCACACACCATCCGGTAGACGACACACCCGACCCATCGTATTTTCCATTTTACAGTACAGATTAAATGCAAACAATTTTTATCTGTTATGGAGTGATTGACAGATTTTGAAAACAAGGGCAATAACTCGTGACCTGTATAGCGATTGCGAATGACATGATGACGCAAGATTCTGAATTTCTACCAGGTTCGTTTCTGTGAGAAACCAAGACACGTTACTGGGCCACGTTAACAGATAAGGACTCAAGTTTGTCAAACCCCCATTCTCACCAACCACCCAAGCTTCAGTATTCACCCAATCCTGCACACAGAGAAGTATCTACTCTACGTCAAGAATAGATATCTGTCATATATGACCGCCATTAGTAGACTGTTTTGAAATGCGGCCATACCCCAGTTCACATCTATTATGCACAAAAAGACTGATTAATTTTCTTACATGAAAGTAGAATATATACTTCTCAAAATCATCGACTAAAATTAATTTAGTGTCTGTTCTCAAGCAGAGCTTATAACGTAAGTTTAGCATAGATTCAAAATTTCAGAGATTGGAACGTAGGATATAGAATATTCTAATCCTCGATTTCGATGAGAAAACAATTACTGCAAACAATTCAAATTTGGTAAAACATTTATTATTAAAATTTAGACGACACATCAGACATTCATTCTAATTCATTTTAAAACGCAGGATTTCTTATCTGCTTATTTTTAAATAAACAAATAGGAAGGAAAACGAATTGATATCGAATGAGAAGAATGAAAAATATAAAACAAATAGAGTTTGGAGAAAAACAACAATTCACAATTTCTCCTTGTCAGAGTTAAATTATTTGATGAAAATATTAATTATCCATGATTTACACAATATACGTATAACACATATTTCCTTGTGGGTCGTTTATTCCTGTACGCTGTGTACTAATCATAAAAACCACCCCTCGGCGATTATAAGGACACCATTCTTGGCATCAAAATATAAAACGGCATTGCACATGTTCATCATTATTCCAATTGCCTATCTATGTCATTTACAATATTCATAATTGTGGACAATTTTACCAATTGCCCATCTTTGTTATTTCTATATTTTAAGTTATTTCACAACATTGTTCACCTATCCATGTTGATCACAGTTATTTTATAACCGATGCTAATTTCTCTAGAAATTTATAATAATTATATTTAATGTCATATTCCATATCGTACCAATAATTTACTGAAACGAGAAGTAAATTACAATATATTATATCATAAATTCCTTTTCGTGTATTCTTTTGCAATATCATGTAATTTATTTGTAACCGAGAGAGGGGTTTATAAAGGTTTGCCTGTTCCCCAATCACCTCAGTTTCTGGATAAATATTGTTTGTAAAAAAAGAATTATATACTATCCATTTGAAATGGGGCTTAAGGTCCTACTTTGGTGCGCCAGCTGCTCAAGGGCTGACGAAGACAGATATGTGCATACATTGTACTCGTTCTAGAGTTCTAGGAGAAATGACGGTTTTAGATGTTCCTGACAAACTGTCAGGCACTAATGCAATAGTATCTGACATTTTGAACTTAATGTCGGAGATGTATTAATAATATCAATAACAAAGACAAGTCAGTGCCAGACAAAATGACGGGCACCGGAAGGTTTCTGTCTGACAAAGTCTGAATGTGTGCCTGACATTATCTGTGACAGGAGCCTTATTTCCAGGCTTGGCTATGAGGGAAAACGCCAATGTGTACACATGAGCAGGTATTTACGTCCAATCCCAACGACTATACGCTGCCCTTGCCAGACGCTCGGACCTGCACCACTGACAAGAGGAAACAACGCCGGTAAATCTACAGGTTAGCTAGCCAGGATCTAGGAAACACCAACTTTAAACCATCTTTTCTCGAGAATGAACAGGCTCATACTTACCAGCAATACACCCGTGTGATTGTTGCACGTGATGAAACCATAGCGACGGTAAATAAAGAGTTTCACCGGCTCTCACAGTTACCTCCCTTGGTGTGGCCTTCTTATACTTTGGATAAGATGATGTATCTGGATGCAGTGGATCAATTGCGATCCATGGAACCTTAATAAATATGAGATATTTGTTTGGGTTTTAATGGAGGAAGATATTTAGCCATGTGAATTTACCGAATAGTTGAAATGAAACTGCTGTTCTACTCTGACTGGGATACCAGGGAAATTTGCACAATATGTTAGTCACGAAATGACCTAGAGTTTTTGTCGAGTGAACGCTAAACCCCAAAAGAGAGAGAGAGAGAGAGAGAGAGAGAGAGAGAGAGGGAGAGAGAGAGAGAGAGAGAGAGAGAGAGATGTGATAAGTAGAAGCTAGGATTTTGGGGATCATGCCATACTTTTAAATTATTGTATTTACAGTGTTACCTGTGTGGTATTTGGATCATCGACTACAGACCATGTCCCATCTACTTGTTTAAATATTCCAGTCGGGTAATCTTCTAAAAATTATATAAAATCAATTACTGTGATAGTTGTATATATGTATATGATAATGGATCGTATAAACACTAACTGTAAGTAACGCCAAAGTTCGCCATAATATACCCGATATGGTAAATCAGAGGATGGTGTAAACCTATCACATGGTATATACAGTAAATCAGAGCGTGGTATAACCATACCATACAATTAATACGGTAAATCATAGGGTGGTATAAACCTACCATATGGTATACACGGTAAATCAGAGAATGGTATAACTACCATGGTAGTTAAGTTAAATCATAGGATGGTATACCTACCATACGGTAGATAAGGTAAATCAGAGGATGGTATACCTACCATATGGTAGATAAGGTAAATCGGAGGATGGTATACCTACCATACGGTAGATAAGGTAAATCATAGGATGGTATACCTACCATTTGTATATACGAGACGGTGGTTTATAAACCTAACACATACGGTATATACGGTAAACCAGAGTATGGTCAACCTACCATATGGTATATACGGTAAATCAGAAGGTGGTAAAAACCTACCATATTTTATATGCGGTAAATCGGAGATTGGTAAAAGCCTACTACATCGTATATACAGTAAATCAGAGGATGGTAAAAAAAAACCTACCATAGGTAAATCAGAGGATGGTATATAGGTAAATCAGAGGATGGTATATAGGTAAATCAGAGGGTGGTATATACATGTAGGTAAATCAGAGGATGGTTAATATATAGGTAAATGAGAGGGGGGTATATAAACCTACCATATGGTATATAAGGTAAATCAGTCGGTGGTATCAGGATAAATTTCTTCCAACCGGATATGACGCAATACAGATTTTCGTAATGATCCCGGTGCACTGAAATGCACAAAGAAATCAAAATAATAACACATATTTTAGTTTGATGGTTTTTCTCCAAATCACATCAGTTGTTGCGGATATCCGGTGACAATTACAATAGACAATTACAATAGACAATCGTCATATGCATTAATCTACACCAAAAATACGCAACTCAATCTGATTAAAATACACCTCTGGCTTGTAGCTGTGGTTTCGGGCGTATGTGGCATCGAGATAGGGGCGCCTTCTCAACCTCGTGGGTTTCCTCCGGGCACTCCGGTTTCCCCCCACTGCTAAAGACCCCTACGCGCAAGCGAATTGTTGAAATAAAATTGAAACCACATGTTAGTCCCAAAATGACCTAGTTTGTGTCGAGTGGACGTTAAACCCCATTTCTCTCTCTCTCTGATTAAAATACAGATCTATATTTCGTTTCGTTTTTTTTTTTTTAAAAATACTTTCGATGGCCTACACAACGTGAAGATCTGATCGGTTGCAGTGGACGGTTGTATCAGAGGTCATACTAGCGGCTTTTGACTCTATGACATCAGACATTTGATTACCCAATAAACGTTTATGATTCTAGTAGGTTACCTACAGTTCCGTGCATCTCACTGGCTTATCCCTCACATCATCCATATCTTCCAGATCCTAGCGACGTGAAGCTAGCTTGTTGTTCGTTGTTCGTTGTTCGGTATTCGCGAATACCGAACAACGAGCCAGTTTGTTGTTCGGTATTCGCGAATACCGAACAACGAGCTGGTTTGTTGTTCGGTATTCACCAGATATGGAATTAGTAATCTAATAAAGTAACTTTTGTTCGTTATTCGCCAATGTGAAACTGCTCTTTCTTCGGATAGAAAGAGAAATTGTTAGAATCTATTTCCCAGAAGTTTGAAGTTTTATTGTCTATTTAAGCTCCGCGTGTTCCCTACAAAAGTACCTTTATTATATTACTAATTCCATGTACGGTGAATACCGAACAACAAACCAGCTCGTTGTTCGGTATTCGCCAATACCGAACAACAAACCAGCTCGTTGTTCGTTATTCGCCAATACCGAACAACAAACTGGCTCGTTGTTCGTTATTCGCCAATATGTAACAGCTCTTTCTTCGGATAGAAAGAGAAGTTGTTAGAATCTATTTCCCAGAAGTTTGAAGTTTAATTGTCTATTTAAGCTCATAAAAACTCGCCTGTGGCCTGTCCCCTACAAAAGTACCTTTATTATATTACTAATTCCATATACGGTGAATACCGAACAACAAACCAGCTCGTTGTTCGTTATTCGCCAATACCGAACAACAAACTGGCTCGTTGTTCGTTATTCGCCAATATGTAACAGCTCTTTCTTCGGATAGAAAGAGAAGTTGTTAGAATGTATTTCCCAGAAGTTTTAAGTTTTATTGTTTATTTAAGCTCATAAAAACCCGCCTGTGGCGTGTTTCCTACAAAAGTACTTTTATTATATTACTAATTCCATATACGATGAATACCGAACAACAAACCAGCTCGTTGTTCGTTATTCGCCAATACAGAACAACAAACTGGCTCGTTGTTCGTTATTCGCCAATGTGTAACAGCTCTTTCTTCGGATAGAAAGAGAAGTTGTTAGAATCTATTTCCCAGAAGTTTGAAGTTTTATCGTCTATTTAAGCTCATGAAAACCCGCCTGTGGCGTGTTCCTTACAAAAGTACCTTTATTATATTAATAATTCCATATACGGTGAATACCGAACAACAAACCAGCTCGTTGTTCGGTATTCGTGAATACCGAACAACAAACCAGCTCGTTGCTCGTTATTCGCGAATACCGAACAACAAACTGGCTCGTTGTTCGTTATTCGCCAATATGTAACAGATCTTTCTTCGGATAGAAAGAGAAGTTGTTAAAATGTATTTCCCAGAAGTTTTAAGTTTTATTGTCTATTTAAGCTCATTAAAACCCGTTTGTGGCGTGTTCCCTACAAAAGTACCTTTATTATATTACTTATTCCATATACGGTGAATACCGAACAACAAACCAGCTCGTTGTTCGGTATTCGCGAATACCGAACAACAAACTGGCTCGTTGTTCGGTATTCGCCAATATGTAACAGCTCTTTCTTCGGATAGAAAGAGAAGTTGTTAGAATCTATTTCCCAGAAGCCTGAAGTTTTATTGTCTATTTAAGCTCATTAAAACCCGCCTGTGGCGTGTTCCCTACAAAAGTACCTTTATTATATTACTTATTCCATATACGTTGAATACCGAACAACAAACCAGCTCGTTGTTCGTTATTCGCCAATACCGAACAACAAACTGGCTCGTTGTTCGTTATTCGCCAATATGTAACAGGTCTTTCTTCGGATAGAAAGAGAAGTAGTTAAAATGTATTTCCCAGAAGTTTTAAGTTTTATTGTCTATTTAAGCTCATTAAAACCCGCCTGTGGCGTGTTCCCTACAAAAGTACCTTTATTATATTACTTATTCCATATGCGGTGAATACCGAACAACAAACCAGCTCGTTGTTCGGTATTCGCGAATACCGAACAACAAACTGGCTCGTTGTTCGGTATTCGCCAATATGTAACAACTCTTTCTTCGGATAGAAAGAGAAGTTGTTAAAATCTATTTCCCGGAAGCCCGAAGTTTTATTGTCTATTTAAGCTCATTAAAACCCGCCTGTGGCGTGTTCCCTACAAAAGTACCTTTATTATATTACTTATTCCATATACGGTGAATACCGAACAACAAACCAGCTCGTTGTTCGTTATTCGCGAATACCGAACAACAAACCAGCTCGTTGTTCGTTATTCGCCAATACCGAACAACAAACTGGCTCGTTGTTCGTTATTCGCCAATATGTAACAGCTCTTTCTTTGGATAGAAAGAGAAGTTGTTAGAATCTATTTCCCAGAAGTTTGAAGTTTTAGTGTTTAGTTAAGCTCATAAAACCCGCGAATACCGAACAACGAACAACGAACAACGGGCTAACTTCACGTCGCCCCAGATCCTAGTGTAGTAATGACAAATAAACGATATTTGGATCTAAAATAAATGAAACGAAATGGGATCTGTGTTTTAATTAGAATGTACGCAACGGGGGTTGGGTGGCCGAATGAGTCAAATGGCGTGGTTTCGAATCCCAGGTTGTACGTGGCAAGGCGTAGGGTCGCCTGTCCAGCCTTGTGGGTTTTCTCCGGGTACTCCGGTTTCCTCCCACTGCTATAGACCCCTACGCATAAGCGAATTATTGAAATAAAATTAAACCATATGTTAGTCCCGAAATGACCTAATTTGTGTCGAGTGGATGTTAAACCCCATTTCTCTCTCTCTCTCTGTGCAACTAGTCAATACGATGTTAAGATGTTCATTAAATTTATTAGATACTATATCATTATACAACTGGCACCGAAGATCTATTAAAATCTAAAATTTAAAATCCAAAACACTACTTTGTCAAGTAGAATCGAAACCACGCCATTTAACCATGACAACTTACTTGATGTTACAGCTCGACCATCTCCCATCCAGAAGTTAACAGCATCTGGTTGTTTACCTATAAATAGTAATATCATATACATATCACACTAGTTACATCAAACTATAACTATACTAATATCTGTCACTGTTACTTGTTTGTTTCTCTGTCGGTTGGGGATGGGTGGTGGATGGCCGAATTGTTAGCGTGGTTTCGAATCCACGGTTGTACGTGGCAAGGAGTAGGGTCGCCTGTCCATCCTCGTGGGTTTTCTCCGGGTACTCCGGTTTCCTTCCACTGCTAAAGACCCCTACGCGCAAGCGAATTATTGAAATAAAATCAAACCACGTTAGTCCCGAAATGACCTAGTTTGTGTCGAGTGGACGTTAAACCGCATTTCTCTCTCTCTCTCTGTCGGTTGGTCTGCTTGGGATTGTCAGCTACACCTGGGCTGTCCCAGTCTGTTACAGCGAGGTTTTGGGGTGACTTGCCGTTCGTATGACATCTGACGTGACATCCCACTACAACTTGTCAGATCTTCATGTAGTAGAGGCCATTGAAAGTATAAACAAATGAAATGAAGTTTAACGTCCTACTCTTCTGCACCTGACCTGGGCTATTGGAAGACGGACATACGCTACACAGTGTGCTATGAGGGAAATTTTGCCCGGGCAGCGGCGCTACGGCCTACTCTTATATCGAATTCCAACTGCCAAGGGATCTTTTACGTGCACGCCAATGTGTACACGGGGCCTCGGTTTTTCGGCCCATCCGAACGACTAGGCCGCTGTCCTTGTCAGGCCCTCCTTCTGCATCACTGACAAACAAACGAAACATAAATCTGTATTTTATTCATATTGGGGTATAATCATCCGATAACCACCTGTCTCTACTTGTATAAGCATTATTACCAAAAGCCTCCTCCCCTAGTTGTAAATTACAATCTACATCTTTCAGTATCTCTGTAAACTCATCAGTTAGATTAGAATTCTGTTTCTGGATATAAAAGACTTCTTTTCCCGGTGTGTCCAGGATGTCCAGGTAGCTTGACATTGACATCAAACGTTCTTCTGGCATGACAAATTTTCCATCATGAATAGCATCTGCATAACCATTTGGTGTTACTGTGGTCGTCACTTGTAGATTTCCTATGGTTTCTCTGTGTATATGAAATGAAATAAAATGGGGTTTAACGTCCTAATGGTCTGCTCATATACTGGGTTAATGAGGACGGGTATACACCATACAGTGTGCTATAAGGGACAATTTTCCCGGGCAGCGGCAATATAGTCTACTTTTATATCAAATTCAGGTTATTTTTTTACGTGCACGCCAAAGTATACACGGAACCTCGAGTTTTCGTTCCATCCGAACGGCTATTATTAGTTATGTTAAATATACATTATGCAAGAGTTAAATCTGCCTATTTCAGGTTTTTTGGGGGGTCTCAAATGTTTTTTAAATTATTAATTATACGTTTATTAACATGCTAAGACCATAATTGACTATCGATGCCATCGTTTTTCAACTGATTGGAAAATAATTGGCGGGTAATTTATTTAAAAATGGATAATCGAGACTGTATCTAATATTGTAACTGTGCTAGCAATGACAATCAAGATTCCGCTATAGCCTACTCTAAACAGCCCTAACGTCGCATACAGTGAAGTAGTTTGACTGAAAAGTTCAAGATACATGCGTTCCAAATCTGTTTCACAGAGAATTGCTTACTAATTATCTCTGTCACAGATGACTGTCTTGAACACATGCAATGACACCACGCGGCTTCAATCATTGGCTCAATGGCTCGTGCATTGTTAACATAAGACGTAACTGCTCCGGGCAGAATGATGCGTTTTACTCATTTTAATACCCATTTACACTAAATAGGAAATACTTTTTAACTACAAATACTTCAAACGTCTTTACTTATTTTTAGAATTTAATTTGTCAAAAAAAAAAGTTAATATGGGGGACTAATTAAGTCGCGTCGATGTCATCCTTATCAGTGATTGTAGCGGCCTAGCGAATATTCACTGCTGATCAGTGTGATGTGTTCCCTTTTCACTACCGGTATATTTTTAACTATTATAATGAGAACTGTCAGCTATTTATCTAAATCTTACATAATGCATCTTTTAATATTATGATCGTAATTTGAATGACAGTTAATCCTTTACAAAATACAATATTGTGAAAGTTGGTTCTCTAAAAGGTATATCAGTCTAAATATGCTTCAATTCCCTTCGGTATTTGCAAAACTTATGATGAATCGCAACTTTGGCAAAATTAGTCATTTTCTACATAATCCACTTAGAAATATTGAGTAAAATCCTTTGATGGGTCTATTTTGAATCCAAGTCGATGGATTATCTACCTCACACTATTTTATTTTCTGTACACCAAATATTTCTACGCCGTCACCCAATATTTCTACGCCGTCACCCGTCACCCAATATTTCTACGCCGTCACTCACGAAACAAGGCCCACGGCTGTTTTTAGTCTTTCTTTCCCTTTTGCCTTTTCCCCTTTATCCTGGCGATTTTTGTTGTCTTTTTGGTGTAGAATCGAAGAAAAGTGTTTGGAAATGCATTTTCTACCAGGTTTGGGTGAATATTCATAATTTTGACGCGGAAGGATACAAGAGTTGAGAGGTTAATTAGGCTGAAATGTAGGGCCTAACAGCTTGTGTATCTCAAGTTTTTCATGAAAAACCTCATACACGTGCTTTTGGGCAAGAGGTTGCCATATGCCCCATCTGTGGTAGAAAGTGGTCTTCCGGCTTCCCAACAAAAAATAAAATTGGGAACTGGTCTGGTCTGGTACGTTTACGTCCGCTTCCACTAAAGTGATATCGCAGACTAATTGGGAACAAGTTAGAGCCGATCTAATAGACGAGACTTAACATTAAAGTCAATGGAGAAATCTTTCGTGATCTGTGGCAATAAGTTCGGCCGAAGACGTTGCAATAAAAGGAGTTACCTCCCTTTAATCGTAGACCCCGTGAGGACTAACCTGAAATATGATGGTCCCCATTTTCGCAAGGCTGACCAGTGGTTAATAAGATTCCTGATGACAAGGGGTTTATTGGGAGAAATGAATTCTCTATAAAACTGGAGAGGTGTAGGCGGAGAATCTAACACAGGAACCGTCTGATCCAGGTATAACTCTACCAATAAAATACAAACAAAAAAGCAAAGATTAATCAATATATAGATTTAGAGATATTATGACACAGTCTATTTATCTAAATAAATACAAAAAATGTAAAATTATTATTTTTATGAAAACAAGGTAATCTAAAAATTGATACAAACTGTGTAGCATTAGCGTTAGAAAAGATATTTCGACTAATTTGTTTCAGAATACTTAATACCGAGAATACAGAATATGAATGAGAATTTAACAAAATTAATAACTGTTCATAACGGAATTTACCATTTGCCTCGGCTGTTAAAGAGTCTATGTGCGACAGTAATGTCGCCTTCAAATCTGTTTTGCTCGTAAGCTTGTCTCCGTCCATTCAATATTTCTGTCAAAACTCCCAAAGTATTACCATGTCGCGATTCTATTTATACCGGATGTGCAAACGAAAGTAGGCAAATGAAAATGCTGTGTAATGGTTTTTCTTCCGAAACGAAACATGACAAAAATGTACCAATACTTTAATTATATCAATTTTGCCAGTTATGTGTATGAACATATGGATGTTGATTTTCTACATACCCTCCTATAAAAATTTGATTGGCCTATTAAATGTACAGCACACTAAAATATTCAAATGACAGAGGTGAGTTATTATGTAGCCTATCTCGGGTATGAAAATACCGGAAAATCAGAATTGGTAGGTCTACTTTCCTAATGTACTCCCAAAAATGAAAAACGGAGAGCCACTGTGGCTCAGTGAGTAAAGTAGTGCCTCGCTATTCTAATGTTATTATATGATTACGTAATCTGAGCAAAGAAAAGAAGTCCCGACTCGATGTTCTAATGTCACTAGGTAATGCGAGCATCGAAATAAAACCCCGTTATAAAATGGACTGACTTGTTCGAAAAACATAAAATTACTATAATTGCTTTATTTTTCTAAGACACATAAAATCTTTAAACCCATTATTCTAAAGGTGTTATATAATTACGTAATCCGAATTTTAGATTTTTTGTTTATGAAGAATATATAAACCAAACATAAATTATTATTACTTTATTAGTCCAATATACAAGAGAGAAATGTCGTTTAACGTCCACTCGACACAAACTAGGTCATTTCAGGACTAACATATGCTTCAATTGTTTTCAATAATTCCCTTGCGCGTAGGGTCTTTGCAGTGGGAGGAAACCGGAAGACCCGGAAAATTCACCCGAGGTTGGAAGGCGACCTTACTCTTGTCACGTACAACCGGGGAAACGAAACCACGCAAAGGCAACTCAATTACAGATCTTATGATACAATGCACACGCGCTAAACATTCGTCCACCCAAAAGACGAAAACCCAAGGCCCGTGTACACATTGGCTTACACGTAAAAGATCCCTTGGCAGTTGGAATCTAATATAAGAGTAGGCCATTAGTGCCGCTATCCGGTCACCATTTCCCTCATAGCACATTGTGTGTTGTATGTCCGTCTTCATTAGCCCAGTTCGGAGTAGAACAGTAGAACGTTAAACCCCATTTCATTTAATTTCCTTTTAGTTGGTGAGTCAGTGGCTTATTCTCTGATCCACTGTGGGCCCTCTTGATCGACACAGCGTTAACTTTTCTCTTAAGAATAATTGTTATGAGTACAGTTAGGTTAAATAACAAAGATATTGCAACACACCTGATCTGTTAAAAAAAAACCCAACCAGATGTCGGTAAGCCGATGTTTTATGTCTTATTCAAATGTCAATCCACAGAGGGGTGAATATCACCGACTCGACATATTTTAAAGATAGATAGAAATTGAGTTTTACGTCCACCTGACATAGACCAGGTTATTTCAGGATTAAGATTTGGTTCAATTTTATTTCTATTTAGCAGTGGGATGAAACCGGAACAGAGGACCCTGAGAAAACCCACGAGGTTGAACCGACAACCTTAACTCCCTGTCACGTACCACCGGGGAATCGAAACCGCGCCAGTTGACTCAATGACAGACCTCATGATACAGCACGCACGTTCTAACCATTCGACCATCCAACCTCTCTTTGAAGATAAATATGCGAGTTTTATAGTCCATTATGAGAAAATACTATTCGATCTGCCATATATGTTGTGTGCAAAATTGAAGGCCAGTGTGTCAATCCATTTTCTGGTTGCCACAGCAGTCGAGCTGCAGGGGCACTGCTCTCTAAACCAAAATCCCACGGGTTCGAGATATTTCAAGCCCTGCTCTCGCATGTCAGGGGCGGAAAGGGAAGTGTGTATAGTTATTCGGATTGTATAAAAACTGTGTACACAGTGCGGCGAGTAATTAAGAAAAAACTTGATGGTCCGTTACCTGCACGTGACTAGGAGTAGTGTCGTCAGCTTAATCATGTGGGGTTTCTCCTTGTCCTCCGGTTTGCCCCTACAGCTAAACTATATCCATGAGCCACCCTCTATGCCCCCCCCCCACACTCATTCTCTCTGTTCCGAACTGGGTTAATGAAGACATGCATACGCTATACAGTACGCCATACAGTGTGCTATGGGGAAATTTTGCCCGGACAGCGGCACTACGGCCCACTCTTATATATCAAATTCCAACTACCAAGGGATCCTTTACGTGCACAACAATGTGTACACGGGACCTCTGTTTCGTCCTGCATCAATGTCAAGTGGGAACCACGCCAGAAAACCTGGATGAACTTTCACGGATCTCATTCCAAACTTCCTCTTTTATTCTCATATATTCCAATGTAGCCATGATAAATATTCATTCCATCGCCTAGATGATATGATGATATACCTGTTATATACTCTAATTAGTACCGTTACTTTTTATGTATGCAATGACCTCTGTTTTATCTTCAGTGACCCCTTGACTTCAGTACGACATCATTATTCCCTCTTCACTTGCTGAATATCTATTTTCTTCAATAAATATTAAGAATTCTCTAATGACTATTAAATGCGTCACTGCAACCTTTTATAAAATCATTACACGAAACGAAATATATTTTCATCGCATAATGTCAATAATAATGTTTTTCATTATATGGCTGACCCTACTTCTACCACATAAACCGAAACGAAATTTAAATGATAAAAAAATCAATTAATGAACGAAATTATGACTGGCCATCAATCACAAAATGACAATTTATTATCTTTTAATCGACGAATGTTGGTAAATATGGACCAGGCGGTTAATAGGTAGAGTGTAGCGTGGATTGTGTAAAAGACTGAATAAACAGCAATTAAGGACTCGCCTGTAAACAAACATTGGACGAACAACGGCATGTGACAATACTATTTAATGAGTGATCGGTCTCAATTAAGACAAGCTAGTTATTCAATATTTAGATTTCATATCTTTCAATAACTCAGTTGACAGAATGACATACAACCAATATCTCATAATTCATATTACTTCAACACGAAAATGAAATAAAATAGGGTTTAACGTCCTACTGTTCTGCCCCAACTGGGATAATATAGACGGGTATACGCCATACAGTGAGCTATGAGGGAAATTTTGCCCCGGCAGCACCACCACGACTTACTCTTATATCAAATTCCATCTGCCAAGGAATCTTTTACGTTTACGCCAATGTGTACACGAGACGTCGGGTTTTCGTCCCATCTGAATGACTAGACAGCTGTCCTTGTCAGCCCCTCCACCCTGCACCATTGACAAGGGGAGCCACATCGGAAAATCCTTATGAACTTTCTCGGCGAAAGCAGGGATCGAACACCCAGCGTCAGATATAGGCCTATGAGCCCTTCTCTGATCATTGTGAGGGTGGCCGCGTGGGTATAATAGATCAGAATTTGCCCTGCCTACCACAGTCCCGACAAGGGTGGCAACGCTGGTCAGTCAGCATCTGTCTACCACAGTCCAAACGAGATTGGCAACGCGAATCATTCAGCATCCAAGCGAGGGTGGCACCGCGAGTCAGTCAATAATGGCGTACCACCATCCCAGCGACTGTCAGTCAGCATCTGTCTGTTACCACCCCAGCGTGGGTGGCAATGGGGGTCACTCAGCATCTGTCTGTTACCACCCCAGCGTGGGTGGCAATGGGGGTCACTCAGCATCTGTCTGCTACCATTGTAACAAAGTACTCTATAACTTTCATCAAGTGCTTAGAACTTATTGATCCCATGATATCATTTACAAACTACATAATTATGATCTTCGTGCAAGCTCCACATGATTTCAAAGGAATACCCTCTGGTCAGTAAGCATACCATGCCGTGATAAATAGACAATTGCATGTATGCTCATGAGTCTTATTTATTTTCCATATTGTCGGAGGCTACGTAACCAGGAGTTTGCTGGCATTTAAAAAGACGAGCGGGGACAAGGCGCAGATGAGAGAGAAGAGGATGAGAGGAGCAGCGACCGGCGTATGGACTCACCCAAGTTCAGCCGCTGCCGTGACAGGATGACGGAATAGTTGTCTCCATGTACCATGTTAATGTTATCCTGTATATTCCCGATGTAGTTTATTTCCCACTGTATTTATGTAGCTGTTTTATATACATGACGTAAATAAATATTTTTATTGAACTGATCTGTGTTATCACTATAAGATAGTGCTACACCATCCCAACAGCCTTGATTAGGTTACTTTACTTCCCACTACAACCCGTCGAAGAGAGAATGGTTCCATTGGACACAAATCCAATGGCATGAATGAGCCTTTAACTATACGGAGACTTGCAAGTGTCTTAGCAAATATTTGTCTGCGATATAACACTCGCAGGAAGCGTAACTTACTCGGTGGGTTATTGTGACAGATATCGCCGTCATTCATATTCGTTAGTGGGTAGCAGCGGTGATAGTAGAGGTGGTTGCTGCGATGGTTGTAGAGATGGTATCAGCGTTGGTTGTAGTACGGTTGCAGTGGTAGTTGAGTGGGAAAAGACTTGACTGGAATATTACGTGTTGCACTACGGTAACGTGAATCGAATAGTATACCAATTTTCGACGTAATACGGAGGCTGACTTCCCTACTGCAATATCTCGGGTTTAAATCCCTGGGTGAGTCGAAACTAGTCTTTTCGGGATTTGAAGAGTTGGCGCCTGCGGAGACGACAAGGTAACAGGTACCTACTCCCGTTGATATGTCCAAAACAGAAATGAAATGGAATGGGGGTTAACGCCCTTATCTTCTTCTCCAGCTGGGCTAATTAAGACGGGCGTACTCTTATATCGAATTCCCACTGCCAAGGGATCTTTTACATGTACTTCGGATTTTTGTTCCATCCGAACGACTAGACAGCTGTCCTTGCTAGGCCCCGCGTCCTGCACCACCGAGAAGCGTAAACCACGCGGGAAAATTCCAACGAACTTTCTCGGCCTGTAGGGGAAGCGAACCGTGTCCCAAACAGGGGTTATCCCATGTACACTTTGGCTTGTTCGATAATAAAATATTTAACATAGTTGGCGATCAATCTCCAGGAGAGAGACGTTTTACCTTTTAAATCATGTAACATTCGATTTCAAGACATACCCAGTATAGTGCAATACTTTGTTAAGTCAAATATTATTTTCAATATGATATTTGTCCAAATAAATGATGTTTAAATTTCCCTGTAACTTTTACATGTAGAGAATGTGAACGTACACATCTTCAAGTAAATGCCGTTCATGATAATTTTGAGAGAGAGAGAGAGAGAGACAGTGAGAGACAGAGAGAGAGAGAGACATAGACGGGAGTTATATACTTCTATTTCAACATATGGAAGTGTAAGAAACTAGAGAAAGCCCACGAGATTCGACATGCGACCATTCCGTCGCTTACAAGCTAATTATTAGACACCAATCCATCATCAAAATCCGCTAATGGGAATTAAAATATTACGAAATCCCGTAGAACGGGTTGCAGTTTATTGCAACACTAACGACGAACTCTTGGGATGGTGGTTAACATGCTAGTTTTGATAAACCAGCGTTCGAGACAGTCTAAGGTTCGGAATGAACATATAAAATGGAGTATTATGGAACGCCAGCTCAAACCGGGATATACTTCTACACAACATAAATGGTGAAATACTGAAATATACCAGACAAGAACTGTAAATATCGAAAAACATCCTAAAATGAATCTGGGCATAGGGAACTAGTAACTTGATCTCTACCCTAAATGAAACGAAATGGCTTTAACGTTCTACCGTTCTGCTCCGACTGGGCTAATGCAGGCGGGCATACGCCATACAGTATGCTATGAGGGAGATTTTGCCGTTATATACACGGGTCCTCGGTTTATTCGTCCCCTTCGAACGACCAGACAGCTGTCCTCGCCAGACTCTCCGTCTTGCATCACTGACAAGCAGAAACACGCTGGACAATCCCGATCTACTTTCTCAGCCAATGCAGGGATCAAACACGGGCCCTTCAGACTCGCAAGTCAGCGTCTTACCCACTTAGCCACCGTGGCTCCCTGTAAGTTTATGTAACTTTTGTCGAATCCTTTTACGTTAAGATAATAAAATACGTTTAAATCAAAACAAAAACATTCTGGGCACAGTGAACTATTAACTAGATCTCATCCCACTGCTAGCGATTTATTGAAAAAAAAATTGAAACAATATGTTAGTCCCACAATGATCAAGTTTGTGTCGAGTGGGCGTTAAACCCCATCTCTCTCTCTCTCTCTCTCTCTCTCTCTCTCTCTCTCTCTCTCTCTCTCCCCCCCTCTCTCTGTTAACTAGATCTCCGCAGTAAATGTCCGACATGGTTTGTAATGCGGTCCTACAAAAAAGACTAATTAAACATTTTTAAATTTTATTAAATGGAAGCAGAATATCTACTTTTTAAAATGCTCGAAATTAAACGGGCAGTTTTGATATTTTAGATTTGAATTTAAGTGCCTCAGGGGGGGGGGGAGGGATCGAAGCTGCCTGAATTCCTCTTTGATGTCCGATTTTATACATGTAATCAGAAAGTAATTAGACATAAAAGATGGCGTGTGGTTTCTACAAGTCGCCACGAGGTATTCAATCGTATTATACGTGTTTAAAATCTCAAGACTTAGAGTTATTATGTGTCAGATCTGAAATGTCACGGATCGAATGACTGGCTAGAGACCGCTGTGTATTGACAATGTACTCGGAACAGTTTAATAATAAAGTTTGATTTTTCACGACAAGGTATTATATCGGGAAATGGCTTTAACGTGCTACTGTTCTGCTCCGACCGGGGAAAAGAAGACGGGCATGGGGGGAATTTTGCGTTGGACTGCGATAAATGCCCCTACTCCTTCTAACATTAAAGTAGGATTCAAAACCACGCCATTTGACAATGGTATTTCAATGAGTCGAATGGGTGTATGTGGATTTAGTAGTTGGGGTGGCGATGGGTATTGACGGGGGTGGGGCTGTAAACTGTTCTACTTGAGACTGGAAAACGTGCTTTTTCATACTCAGCGCCGTTTCTTTGGAATTGGCTCCCACTATCCATACGTCTAGAGAACAAACTGAAAACTTTCCTTTTTGAAATTCCTTTGTGATATTGACATCGAGAACAAATCTAGTGAACTCGAAGCGCATTAGAATCTGTGAAGTAGTGTTTATGCGTTATACAAATACTGATATTCTTCTCCTTATTATTCTTACGTAGTTTTTGTAGTGTCATGTCATATGAATACCACAGATCATTCCCCTTGTCAGTGGTAAGGGACAACGCATTGTCATTTGGATGGAACGTGCAAACGGAAAAGAATCCTTGGTAGTGCGAAAACGAAATAAGAGTAGGCCGTAGGGTGGCTGTCCCGCCAAAATTCCTGTCGCCATTGACCCAATCGGTGCAGAATCGTAGGGCGTTAATTATAATCCCCGTTTCATTTTATGGCCAGACCTACCGCCAGTGACGTTATGGCAGTTACGTTCTCGACCAGCCATTTCAATCTAATTAAAATATAGATCTATATTTCGTTTCGTTTTTTATACTTTCGATGGCCTACACTCATGTAGATCTAACAAGTTATAGTGGGAGCTCACGTTCTATGACGTCAGGTATCAAGCACGGGACTTGACCCGATAACGTCAGTCATCCGATTAACCAATTAGCGACCGCCATGCTTTTTAAAATTTACTTTTGTTTTGTTTTGATTTCTATCCGCTGGTGTTAGTATAAACGTCAATGGCTGGTAATATCTACCCACAGTTCCACGCATGAAAAGATCAAACGGTCGATTCGACAGACCATTTGATTGGCTGACCCCTCATTTCAGGCAGAACACGAGTCAAATAACAAGTCCTCCAGATCCAAGAGTAGTAAAGACAAGTAAAAACGAAATTTTGAACTATAAAAAACGAAACGAAATTGGATCTGTGTTTTAGTCAGATTGCCAGCCATTTTCGTTTCCTCTGACCGTAGATAGCATACGCTAGCAGCTTCTATCTGTCTCTCTGTTCGTAGGCGACACGCGCTAACAGTTGCTACTCGTCTTTGATCGTAGGCGACACGCGCTATAACAGCAGTTTCTACATGTCTGCCTGGTTGCAGGCGACACGCGATAGCAGTTTCTACCTGTCACTGATCGTAGACGACACTCGCTAGTAGTTTATATACGTCTTTCTGGTCGTAGGCGACACGCGTTAGCAATTTCTACCTGTCTCTTTGATCGTCGGCGACACACGCTAGCAATTTCTACCCGTCTCTCTGACCGTAGGCGACACGCGCTAACAATTTCTACCTGTCCCTCTCATGGTCGGCGACACGTGCTAGCAGATTCTTCTTGTTTCCATTACTCTTGCACTGTAGGGAAACATAAAGCCACCAGCTTCTATTTTTACCGATATAGTTATCTCGTGTCGCTTCGACATCAACACGACTTAAAACGGACCAGAAATATTGACTACACCCAAATGGCAACATACATTGTCATTTTATCAATCAACTATAGCTAGACTCGATCATAATGTCGTAAAATGAACAAGATGTATTGAACCTGCTAGTTAAGATTGCTAGTTAAGTGTTTAGTACGAATACAATAACCCGTTATATAAACCAAATATGGATTATATCGCCATTTAAGGATTACGGTAATAAACCATATATGGTAGGCGTAATAATAGACGAGGTGGTTATCCGGCTATTAAGAATGGTATTATGTAAAGACGTGGTCTGAATTTTCCCATAATGTCAAATTCTTTATATAAAACTTGGTTTTCATCTTCAAGTTATTACCGTTGTGTGTTTTCTTATATTTCTGCACGTAGTTGTGGTATGACTGTAATCGAACGGATGGAAACGAATTGAAATGAAATAGGGTTTAGCGTCCTACTTTTCTGCAACAACCGAGAAAATTAAGACCGACATACGTCACACAGTTCACAATGGGTGACAGCGGCGTTTCCGCTTACTTTTCATCGAACGGCAACTATCAAGGGTTCTTGTACACACATTTACGTTTTACGACCCATCTGAACGACTATGATATAAGTGCACGCCAATAGTAATAAATAAAAATCTCGCTCTCTTACCAACTCACTGAAGAAGAGAGAGAGAGAGAGAGAGAGAGAGAGAGAGAGAGAGAGAGAGAGAGAGAGAAATGGGGTTTAACGCCCACTCGATACAGACTAGGTCATTTTGGAACTAACATATGGTTTAATTTTATTTCAATGATTCGCTTGCGCGAAGGGGTCTTTAGCAGTGGGATGAAACCGGAGTACCCGGAGAAAACCCACGAGGTTGGAAGGCGATCCTACTCCCTGCCACGTACAACCGGGGATTCGAAACTTCGCCAGTTGACTCAATGGCAGGCCGTATGGCACAGCACGCGCACGCTAACCATTCGGCCATCCAACATCCCCCCACCCCCCTGAAGAAGAGAGAAGTGACAGCTATACAGTCGATCTCCATGATAAAGGGGGAGGGTGGATGGCCGAATGGTTAGCACGTGCGCGCTGTATCATAAGTTCTGGCGTTATTTTGATTCCCCTGTTGTGCGTGACGAGGAGTATGATCGCCTGTACAACGTCGTCGGTTTTCCCCGGTTTCCTCTAACTGCTAAAGACCTCTACGCGCAAGCGAATTATTGAAATAAAACTGAAAAATATGTTAGTCCCGAAATGACCTAGTTTGTATCGAGTGAACGTTAAACCCCATTTCTCTCTCTCTCTTTCTCCTTGATAATTCCCGTGAAGTCAATGAATTATTAGATGAGACTGTGAGGGGGTTATGAGGGGTTTTAACTTCGACTCCAGGCACAAGCATAAACTAATATGCGTTTTGCCCTTTTAACCGTATGATATTCACTGCTCAACACTTAAAGTCGCCCTGGCGCCCTTCCTCCACTTCACCTGTGGCAAACAAAACAAAACTGGTACTGGAACCGAAGCCATCAGAAAACGACAGTGACCAATTTAGACCTACTAACTTCTACCCCTTCCACCTTATTTGCATCGAAAAAATGTAGTTTGGGAAGTGTTTAACTAAAATTATTTCTGCTTCCCACCTTAGACTACCCTACAAGCTCCGCCACAATTAAAACTTAAGTCACATGAAAATTTTACGTCATATAAAAATTTGAGTCACCCCCCCCCATCTCCCCATATTCTTTTCGATATTTTGTATACGTCACTGCTATATCATTTTATTACCGATATATTTTGCTGGCTTTCATTTTCTACGGATGTGAAGTCTATTTGGTTAACTAATCTACTTTCAAATCTTATAAATAAATAAATAAAACATTACTGTTACACTTAATAAATCATAAAAAAACACGGCTAGAAACTTGATATTTCTTTTTCTAGTTGATAAATTTCTTACTCTAGTCCCATCAAATAATCAATACTCTTTTACCAATTAATTCGACAAATCTTTCTAAGAAGCAATTTATGTTGTTTGTCAGGCATGCTAAACCAATACACAGGGTAATAAATAAATCGTAAAAACAATTGGAATAGACACAGTCAATCTGTTCTATGATAAATTCTGATGGCTTAGTTTCAAGGCGGGGATTAGATCAAATACAGTCGTGGAGAAACCATTCTAAACGTGTAAAACGAACGTGTCGCGGTTTCACTCGGTATCAGTTTTGATGTGGGTCTTTAAAGATATGACTTGCGTTAAACAGCAACAGTAACATATCTATTTAATTCTGTGATACCTATTTCATAACAGCCGGGTAGTAGTAACAGAGCTATTTGATTATCAAGTTTCTCACGAAACCTATTTTATAGGAGCTCAATGGACGTAGTAATAGAGGTATTTGATTCTGCGGTATCAGAATGAGGTATCTATTTTATAACAGCCGGGTAGTATTAACAAATCTATTTGAACCCCTAATTTAATACGGAACCTATTTTATAACAGTCGAGTACATGTAGTAGTAACAATCTATTTGACTCCCTGATTTAATACGGAACCTATTTTATGACTAACCTTTAGTAGTAACAGATCTATTTTGATTGCCTGCATTATAACAGCTGCATAGTAGTAAAGGATCTATTGGATTTGTCGGTTTAATACGGAACCTATTTTACAACAACCCTGCAGTAGTAACAGACCTGGTTGATTTTCCGGTTTAATATGGAACCTATTTTACAGTAGTAACAGACCTGGTTGATTTGCCGGTTTAATATGGAGCCTATTTTACAACAACTCTGCAGTAGTAACAATCTATTGGATTTTGTGGTTTAATACGGAACCTATTTTTTTATTCCAGCGGAAAATTGAGTAACCATGTTGTTTCGCTTATTTCACTGTCTTTGTGAAACTATGTTAGAGAGTTTTTCCACAGCCCAAGTCTTTATTATTACTATAAATCTTATAGGGTTCGTGTTTCTGATTTATTCAACGTCTTCATTAGCCCAGTCGGAGTCGAAAAGTAGGACACAAATCCCCATTTCATTTCATTTCAGTAGGCCGTAAATCCCTATTGACATACATTTATTTTTTAATTATTAGTTCTCAACTCTGGTAGCCAAGCCAAACCGAGTACGGACGAATCAAACCGTGTCCCAAATCCAAGTATCGAATCAAATCATATAACCAAGCTAAACGGAGTACCGAATCACACCGAGAACCGAATCAAACCTACTCACACCGGGTACCGAATCAAATCGGGTAACCAAGTCAAACCAGGTACATAAGCACAACTCTTCCCGATCCTAGTGCAGTAAAGACAAGTAAAACGAAATTTTGAAACCTTAAAACGAAACGAAATAGGATCTGTGTTTTAATCAGATTGTAGCCTGGCCCAACACTAACGACAACTCACGGCGAGACTCACAGTAGAATATGGCCACAGATCACTAATTATTTCCCCATTGACTTCAATGTTAATTCTCGTCTCTTAGATTGGCTGTAACTTTTTCCCAAATATTCGTTGGGTAGAACGCTTTCAGCCACAGGTGGAGCAACATGTGTTAAACTCTTGCCCAAAAGCGTGTATGAGGTTCACCATGAAAACCTTGAGATACACAAGCTGGAAGTAGAGACAACTAAACAACCATTTTTTGGCCCTCTCTTTCAACGTCACCAACCTCACAACTCTTGTACCCTTCCGCCTCAAAATCATGAATATTCACCAAAACCTGGCAGACAATGTATTTTCAAACCCTTTTCTTCGATTCTACATCGAAAAGTCAACAAAAATCGCCATGCAAAAGCGGGAAAAGGGAAAGGGAGAGAAAGACTAAAAATAACTTGGACCTACAATTTGTGGGTACCGGCGTGGAAATATTTAGTGATCTGTGTCCATATAGAGCGTCTACATTTATAGAAGCTTAAAGGATTGATATAATTTCATAAAAAATGTTAAATTTTACATAGGAAACGTGTTTAATTACATAAGATGATGATATGTATACAGAACTATAATAATTACGCAATATATCAGTTTAAAAAAAACTTGACAGATTAGTGAAATGTCAAATACTAATTAAAATGGCTTTAAATTATAAGAGTAAGTGTCTGACATTTGATCGGTTCCCCGATCTCCCATTCAGTTAAAGTCAACAAAATATCTCTTAAACAGCAAGTACCATCGTATAATATATATACCACGGAATTAAAAAATCTAAAAATAAAACAAAAAAACGTGGGGGTGGGCAACAGTTGAATGGAAGAAGCTCTTGAACTTATGCGTAACCTCGGTTTTATTTGATTTCAAGGACAGAGCAGCACAGATATAAATTGAAAACTCATTTTATCTGTAACATAATTCAGTCCAATTTTTTTTTTAAAAAAAAAAAACATTTAAAACTAATCGTTTTCTCTAGAATTTTATAATCGTTGCTTATACAACACGGCGCACATTAACCAATCAAAGTTACTCTAAATTAATCACGGAATTCCACTTTTCAGTTGGATCATGTTGGAATTTCGCAAACACAGACGAAATTGATAAGAGTTTGGTAGAATTAAATTATATTTGTTGACCGAGGGTTGGCGAACTCTCGTTATTCAATCTCGTTTTTATAGTAGATCAATACATTCCCAGATATCTGACATTACGATAATATATTTCTACACGTTGTGATTGAATTCTTCTTTATCATTATTAGTTTCGTAGTGTACGAAGGTGCGGCGTGAAGTTCAAAAGTCTAAAATATCACCCTTCAGCTCCGTCCTCCCCCGTAATTCATGGCGGATGATCTATCACCTCTTCGACGACTGATTAACGTGATGGCTTCATGCTTTTTACTCTTGTTTTTTTTTTCAATTCTGGGAATTGAAATGACGTTTCTTTTTTTCATGTTTCCCTGTTGTCGATTTTTAGAAAGTCTCTCGACGCTTTATAATTGCACGCCTGTCTCTTCTTCACAGTAATCATGCGCTTTGATAGTCCTGGATGTGTTCCTATTCCGGCTCCTGATTTTTTTAAGCGCCAAAAAGGATTATCTTGAACGGACGTTTACTGGCGTCCTTCAATTAGATGTATTTCCCTTTTCTCGAACGTGTTTATACAAATTATGTGGTTATCATTTCGGAA
The DNA here is from genome assembly GCA_963678685.1 of Patella ulyssiponensis. NCBI lineage: Eukaryota > Metazoa > Mollusca > Gastropoda > Patellidae > Patella > Patella ulyssiponensis. The sequence continues at coordinate 62,138,635 of OY783231.1, read as the reverse complement.
CTTGCAATGCTTGGGGTGGGAATTTTTCGACACGCATTGATTTTAAGATCATTTTAGTTACGAAACTGTGGTTTAATTTGCGTGATTTGAAGATTGTAATATTGGCTGACTGGTAAATATTTACGGCAAGTTCAGAATGTCAATAAAACCAAAGAGGTCGGCCTTTATTTGTCAAACTCTGACTGCAATAAGTCAAAAGGGTTAAAGGTCATACCACTTCAATCAAAGTGTAGTGCCTCTTATCGCAGACGTGAAAACGTGCGTATGAATACAATTCTCCATATTGAGAAATTGTAATGGCTGTCCATGTTGTCACTGAAAGCTGTGGCTTAATGGCATCATCGCCAAGCTCTCTTTATGTGACCATTGAGATTTTTTTGTAGTCTTGAAGTATGGACATATTAGCATCATCGCAAGCATGTACCATTTCTTGATATGCGCAAGAGAGACATTTTTGGCTTAACGTCCACTCGATGTAAATTAGATTATTTTGGTACATTTCATCGAATCGCTTGTAGCATCTTTAGTAGTTTGTGTGTGGGTGGGTGGTGGGGAGGTTATGCAGAGGGCTCTACCCCTTTTCACGTACATCCATTTACCATGAAGTCATCGGCGCCATGTCAAAGGAACACCTATGCTACGTTTAATGTCAATAGTACTTTTCCGAAGTACCTCGCCCCACGAAGAAATGAAATAGGGTTTAGCTTCCTACTGTCCTGATCCGACTGGATTCGTGACAACGGGTATACGCCATACAAGGTACGATTAGCGAATTTTGTCCCGGTCTGCAGCGCTACTGCTCACTCTTATATCGAATGGATCTTGTACGTGCACAATACGCTATCCCTGGCCACCCTCCCCTCCCTGTCCTACATCACTCACAATGGGAATCCACGCCAGATAATTTTAAAGATGAACTATCTAGGTCAACGCAGGGATCAAACACCGTGGCTCAACCGGAAGAAGAACAGCAAAAGGAGTAGTAGTTTGCGCGGTCCAGAAAGAAGTAGGTTTGGGCGTGGGGGTGGGGGTGGAGCAGGGCTCATACTGGCTTTCATTTTTTTTCCGCTAAAATTGATCCTAATTTTTATGTAAAATAATGATGATAATTTTTTTCCGCCAACTGGAATATTTTATCTGCCAAAAATATTTGATAAAAAAAACACATATTGTAATAACATATTTTTTTTTATTTCTTTTACATTCTTTAACAACCGTATTTACAATTTACAAGTTTCTCCCTTGCTTTACATTAGCCCATTGAAATGAATGAATTTACATGATAGATCCAAAGTACTCTCTATAATCTGCATCAAATGAGGGGGTGAGTGGGCGAATTGTTAGCGATGTGTGCATTGGATCAGAAGGTCTGTGACTCAGGTGGCGTCGTTTCGTTAAGGAGCAGGGTCACCTCATGGCTTTCCCAGCCCCCCCCCCCCTGTTTCCTCCCATTCCTAAAGACCCCTATACGCACAATCGAATTATTGAAATAAAATTGAGCCATGCTAGTCCCGAAATGACAGTTTGTATCAAATGGACGTTACCCCCCCCACCCCTCGCGCTCGCTCTCTTTCTTTGCATCTAATGTGCTGATTTACGACGATGACTATATAATAAAAGTCTGTATTTCTCTGATCCCATTAACTCATGTTGTCGAATGATTCAGATTTTGGTTGTTATCAAGGAGACAATTACACACATTACCGTTTCTATATTTACCTCAGATTATCGAGTCTCTAGTTGGTTTACATTTAGAACGTTTTATCTCAAGTCGAAATTGTAGGTTTGCATTTTCAGACGGTGCATTTTTCTTGTCTAAAATGTTTTTGGTTTGGGAAAAATTATACGACCTCTGATTTTATATGAGGAACAACTTTCCATTGGGTCACAGAGACACAATATTTATATCGGTAGGGGTCTGGTTGGGGTTGTATTGTGGTCGGGTGGACACACTAGTTCGTTTCGGTACTAAGATATTTTGATTGGGATAGTTCCTTGGCTCGTAGTGGAAGGAGCCTAATTGTACTCGCGGGCCAATCATCAATAATTTGATGACCATGTCATGGAAACTTCGTAATTGTTGATATTTGGCAAACTTTATGAGCTTCAGAATTTATTGTCTTTTAATCTTCAACAATGGTGAGAAACTCTCTCTATATATATAGACAGAAATTAGGTTTAAGGTCCACTCGACACAAACTAGGTCATTTTGGGACTAACATATGTTTACAATTTTATTTCAATAATTCGCTTGCGCGTAGGGGTCTTTAGCAGTGGGAGAAAACCGGAGTGCCCGGAGGAAACCCACGAGGTTGAGATGCAACATACGCTCACACCAGGGCTCGAAACCACAGCCGCAAGCCAGAGGTGACCGGCCAGCTAAAGGTCGAAGCGCGGCACTCTAGACCACTAGGCCATCCTAACCCCCCAAAAACTCTCTATAAAGAGAAAGTTTAAGGCATCTGCTGGTTGGGATATATTTCATTGCATGGCAACTTAGATATGTTTATAACAAATCAAAGAATCCCCGCATCGACTTTTCTACAAAAAAAACCATTCGTCTACAACATTTCGAACTGGTGCTTATAGATAGTGAAGACCAGATCGTTCACACTCGTCAAGCAATGAAATGAACTGAATAAAATAAAACGGGGTTTAACGTCCCACTGTTCGTCTCCTTACTAGGCTAATGAATACGGGCATTTAGCATATATGCTATGAGGGAAATTTTGTTCGGACAGCGGCGCTACGAGCTACTGTTATATCGAATTCCAACTGGCAATGGATCTTTCACGTGCACGTCAATGTGTACACGTGACCTTGGTTTGTCGTCCCAGCCCCGGTCGTGCAAGAATCGAATAAGGGATCCCCAGATTAGCGTATCGTCGTTATATTCACTGATCCAACGTGACTCCCTTTAATGTGAAGGAAATGTGAGTCTAACAAAATCTTCTCCAAACGTGGGCTGATTGATTCTAAAAAGGACAGGAGAATTATTATTATCTTATTTTATATATCCTGAGCACGCAAAGATGATAGCGAGAGATCCTGTTAGAAATCATTAAAAAAACAATATAAACTTTAATTGGCATTCTAATGTTAAAACTTATAGGAGGTAAATCGCTAATATTTGGGACCTATAATACTGTTATCTGATTGCATATAAACAGATTTACATTCAATAGTTACCGTTTTGACTCTAATTTCAAATCGGTTATGTCCAGCGAAATACGGACATATCCGAATAGAAATTTCTAGTGTCTGATTATTCCAGTCTATTGTGCATGCTCTCCAGATAAGTTATGGCCTCGCCGTTTGACATGAGTTGTGGAATGAATGTGTCTAGCCTCGTTCTTTCTGGTCACTTGTAACAAATGACGCTGAAACGCACTATGGTACACGATTCGTGTACCAATGGTGAACAGTTTATTTTGTCTTAAATATTGGATATTGGAAGCTTACATTTTCAAGATAAGATAACAGCATCAATATTGATTTGAATCGACAAATAATTCGTATTTCCAACATGCAAGACTTAAGATGATATTGAGTTAGAGACTTATCTACTTTAAGTTAAAATTGGCTTATCTGGATACTTCTAGGACCAACACATTTATTTAAAATCAAAGTACTTCTGACTGTAAATGGCCATAACCTCTATATTCAGCCCTTAATATGAAATGATAGGTCTTTAATTTGAAAAACAAAATATTTAGAATGCTGTTTGTAACCCGTTTATTTAAAATAAAAGTACCTCTGATTGTATATTGTTCTATTTTCAGATCTTAATGTAAGATGGTGGGTGATTTAAAATATTGTTTGTAAGGCATTTAGAATATTGAAGTTCATACTTAGTAGTCATATTACAGAACACAATTACACTTTCATTTTAAATAATGTATCTCCGGCTATCAACATCGTATATCCATTTAACATCCCATCACGAAATACTCTAAATAGAATCTATGGACACAGAAGTATGTTTTATTAATTATCATAAATAGCTTTCTAAATATTTTGTAAACTCACAAGAAAAAGAGTAATGACCGATTTTTTTAAAAAATAAACTAGGAAGCCATCACAAGAAAATAAAGCAACCGATTTGTTTTCTAAAGTCCAAGACGTCCACACCGTGTCACTAGCCTTGGAGGTAACGACATCGATTCCGATCTTAACCGAGAAATTTAATCAAGATTTCGAAGTCTGGTGGTGCATGGAGGATGGCAGATGGTAGGAAAAACAGAGAGAGAGAGAGAAATGGGGTTTAACGTCCAATCGACACAAACTAGATAATTTCGGGACTAACATATAGTTTTCGTTTATTTCAATAATTCGCTTGCGCGTAGGGGTCTATAGCAATGGGAGGAAACTGGAGTTCCGGAGAAAACCCACGAGGTTTTGACAGGCGATCCTACTCCTTGCCACGTACATCCGGGGATTTGAAACCACGCCAGTTTACTCAATGGCAGGCTGTATGATACAGCGCGCGCACGCTAACCATACGGCCATCCACCCGCCGAGGAAAAACAGAGGTCATATGTACATATCGCTGGGCAAAACTTATCTCATAGCATAGCATAGTAATTCCAGGTAAAACAAAAGTGTGTGTGGGGGGGGGGCAAAGGGATTTACAGCAGTTTCCCACGTAGCCACCGCCTCCCCTCTCTGTACGATGGAATAAGAAAGATCATTGTAGTCGCAAAATGATGGGAATATTGTGTTGATGAGACTTCATCTCCCTCCGTTTACTGATATCTATGTGTGTTGATGAATCTGCTGTCAGATATTCGCTGTATGATTATTTACAGAGACAGGGGGAGACAACTTTGACAGATTATTTGTAAACAAAACATACTGTCATCAACACGACGATAGTGCCCCATTCCTTCATAGATGCCAGTCTCCGTGTTTCAACATCAACAGACTCTATAAATATCGTTTGATTGGAAAGATACAAACAATTTTCATTTCATATTTAATTATAAAATAGACCGGAAGCTCAGTGTGCGGGCGTGTTCATCAAATGGGCACAAAACCAGAATCAACTTTTCTATACTAAACTTTCGCTCAGAATATGATGCTGAGTGGTTGTAGTAGGCCTTCGTCTGTTATTGGAGTAGGGTTTCGTTTTTATACGCCCACATGGAAATGTGGTCGTATATTGCCGTCGTCCCCGTCCGTCCGTCTGTCGGTCCGTCCGTCCGTCGGTCCGTCCGTCCATCGTCCACAATTTCTTGTGAACGCTCTAGAGGCTAAAGTTAATATCCGATCGACTTTAAATCTATACATGGTGTTTAAGGTCTTGAGATGAAGAAGCCTACTGATTTTCAGCGATATCCGATAATTACTACCAGAGTTATGACCCTTGATCACTTTGAAAAATCTTGTGAACGCTTTAGAGGCTAAAGTTAATATCCGATTGACTTGAAATTTATACACGGTGTTTAAGGGCATGAGACGAAGAAGCCTATTGATTTTCGGTGATATCCGATAATTACTACCAGAGTTATAACCCTTGATCACTTTGAAAAATCTTGTGAACGCTCTAGAGGCTAAAGTTAATATTCGATTGACTTTAAATTTATACACAGTGTTTAAGATCATGATACGAAGAAGCCTGTTGATTTTGAACAATATCCGATAATACCTGCCGGAGTTACGACCCTTGATCACTTTGAAAAATCTTGTGAACGCTCTAGAGGCTAAAGTTAATATCCGATTGACTTTAAATTTATACACTGTTTTTAAGGTCATGATACGAAGAAGCCAATTGATTTTCAGCAATATCCGATAGTTACTGCCAGAGTTATGGCCCTTGATCACTTTGAAAAATCTAAAGTTAATATCCGATTAACTTTAAATTTATACACACTATTTACGGTCATGATACAAAATAGCCTATTTATTTTCAGCGATATCCGATAATTACTGCCAGAGTTATGACCCTTGATCACTTTGAAAAACGCTCTAAAGGCTAAAGTGAACGCTCTAAAGGCTAAAGTTGATATCCGATTGACTTTAAATTTGTACACAGTGTTTAGGGTCATGAGACGAAGAATCCTATTTGATTTTCAGTGATATCTGATAATTTCCGCCAGAGTTATGGCACTTGATCACTTTGAAATATCATGTGGACGAAGGCCTTGAGACAAACCATCAAAACTATTCTAATCATTTCTGATAATTACTTAATGGGCTATAATAAGATTATCATGTGTTGTAAATGTTCTCCTTACTGACAGAAGAGACAATATGCGACAATCCTTGTTGACTGCCCGGACGACTTAGCTGTTGTGGGCGTATGTTTCGTTGCCTGGCAACCTATCTTTAATTGGAGATGGGTTTCGTTTGTTATTGGAGTAGGGCTTCGTTTGTTATCGGAGTAGGGCGTCGTTTGATTGGGGAGCTTATTTTCGGCTGTTATGTTTTTTTTTATGCGGCGGGCGGATCGTTTGTAAATTGTTTGATGGTGCCTTATTCTTTAATGAAAAAAAATTAGGAGGCATGGTGGTAAGCTCACTCCCCAGAAAGTCCTGTATCCTATTGTTGACTGATCAAGATCCTATAGATTTCCCCATCCCACTGATGCAGAACTGAGGGCCTGAAACCTTACACGTAGGTAACAGCATTTTCAAGTGTAAATAATTTAATGAAATAAACATGTCAATAGTATTACATTTATTATATTGGAATTTAAACCTGTAATAAACAACAACAACATCTGTGCGACATTGAACGTTAAATCTGTAATAAACAACAACAACATTTCTTTCATAGCACACTGTATGGCCTGCTACGCTCGGTTTTTACAGAGAGGTCGACCCAATTTTATTTCGTTTTAAAAGTAAGTCTATGTGTTCTGAACTGATGATCTTCAATATTATTTTTGTACTGATATGATAACAAATCTTTGACACGAGATGTAAATCGCCCTGTTGTAGGGCTATCTGTGGGCCTGAAATATTATGTAAACTATTAATTAGACATTAGACAACATAAAGAGAGAGAAATTGGGTTTAATGTCCAATCGATATACACTAGCTCATTTCGGGTCAAAGTTTTATTTCACAATAATTCGCCTGTGGGAGGAAATCGGTGGACCCGGGGAATCGAAACCATACCAGCTGACTGAATGACAGATCTTATGATACAGCCAATGATACAAACATTCTGCCCCCTACCCTTTAAATAAGGATTGAAACACGATATACTGGTATAGATTGTTTAGAAATCGTTAAACGGTTGTCTATATGCCAATTGGGTACTTGAACGTAGTAAGAACTTCTCTAGATGATCCAATAAGCTACTTTATCGTTCATTGTTTTTATAAGTCTCCACTTGAATGTATTAATGAACAAAAGTTTAAACCACTTACAAATAGATCGATCGAATAACTTCGTGGGTTTTTTTTAATTCTGGGTACATAATGGTTGGCAAAAAATCGTCCCGAGAACTTGGAAAATGGGAATGAAATAAAATGGGGTTTAACGTCCTACTGTTCTGCTCCGACCGAGCTAATGAATCCGGGCATAGGCTATATATACAGTGTGCTATGGGGTAATTGTTGCCCGGATAGCGGCGGTACAACCATCTCTTATATCAAATTCAAACTGCCAAGGGATATTTTATGTGCGCGCCAATGCATACACGGTATCAGTAGAACGTTAAACCCCATTTCATTTCATGTATCCGGAATTGTCGAATTGACCTCGTAAGAGTAAAAACCTGGCTTGAGATATCTGGAAGTTTCTTCTGGGCCCACTGCAAGATTTGAACTCATGCCAGATTCTGGTGCCACTTTTACCGATCGACTTCCGCGGCAATCTCCATTTCATACACAAAGCTAGTTGACCGACAATTTAATCACTAAATCAACAATATTAGTAGAAGGCATTAAGTATACCCCCATCCCCCTCAGTCCCGACGAGTAACGACCGGGCTTGAAATACCTAGGCCCACGACCAGATTTAAACTCATGCCAGATCCCAGTCCCGTTGGATTAAATTAAAAATGTTTATTTAATCTTTGTGCTTATATCAGATGTGAAATGTAGTAGGTCTAATATTTGAATATGGCGGTCATTCATGGCAGAGATCTAGTCTTGAAGTAGAGTAGATAGCTTTCTGTGTGCAGAATGCACATGCTATTCAAGACGGGAGTCTGGGGCTAGTGTATTCTGACCGATCGGAAAAAGGCGTAGGATCGCCTGTCCAACCTCGCTTGGGTTTTCTTCCAATCCTCCGGTTTTCCCACTGCTAAAGGCCCCTACGCGCGAGCGATTATGAAATAAAAGTGAACCATATGTTAGTCCTAAATGACCTAGCTTGTGTCGAATGGACATTAAACCTCTTCTACTCGTTACACCTCTCCCTCTCCCTCTCTCTGTCTATCTTTCTCTGACCGATCGACTATCGCGGCAATCGTCTGTTTGAACATTGACAAAATTGATGTATGTTGTAATTTTGCATGATCTGGATGCTGGATAACGTGATTAACTGATTAGTCCAGTGATCTGTACGAGTTCTACTATTATATCATGTTCGCGTCGAGAAGAACATAACCTACTACTTCACTGGTAAGTTATTTTCTCTGTAAGAATAGAATTTGATTAGTACGCCCACCTTGAAGGGTTACATGGCCAGTACCATCATCAGTACCATCATGTAAGGTCAATGAATGTAAGTGATGGTCAATAGACCAGTATCGTTCTAATATTTGGTAATCGAACCCTAAATTACATATTCCACCCGCTTTCGCTATTTTCTTGAGCTCTTTACTCTGGAACTAACTACCCCAAACTGTGTGTACGACTTCATGTTTTAAATCTTCAAAAAGGAGTAAAACGTATCATATCTTTTTTCGCCATCTTCTTGAGCTCTTTACCCTGGAACTAACTACCCCAAACTGTGTAACATACGACTTCATGTTTTATCTTCAAAAAGGAGTAAGTAAAATATGTCATATCTTTTATTCCTTGTTAATTACTGTTGTCCCATGAATATATGTTTATTTGCCATTTGTTTTTCCCACCTGACCCCCACGCCCCTTTCAGTTTATTTCCATCAATCTAAAGATTTCACAATTTGGTGTCCCCAGGAAAGTACTGTGCACGGTAATAATGTCAATGAAACTAAGAGAAAATAAACACCTGCTGGTTTTAATACCCCCTTCATACATGCGGGCGGGGGGGGGCGAATGATTAACACGAAGCGTTGCACTATAAGGTCGGTTATCGAGTCAAGTGGCGTAGTTTCTCCCCCCCCCCCGGGTTGTACGTGCCTGCCAAACCTCGTGGGATTTCTCCGTAGTCTATGGTTTACCCCAACTGCTAAAGAGCCCACGGGCAAGCGATTTAACGAAATAAAAATCGAACCATATGTTAGTCCCAAAAATTACCTGGTTCGTGTTGAGTGGACGTTAAACCCAATTTCATTCTTTCGCTCTCTTCTTTCATACATGCATTGGGGGCTTTATGACGCTGCCCTGTATGACTTTAAACCCCATTTCATTTCATTTATGACACTGTAGTATTTTCTTTGTCCCAATCTGTGATCAGCACTGTCATCGGATTCCAGATGGAAAACAGCCCTGCTGCAAAAACTACTAGTGACGTCATGTCAAAACCTTTCATTTTTATTGTGGTAGGATGAAAAACAAACATTACAAATCTACAACTGAAACGAAAGTGAAGGGCGTCTTCTGTAAAAATTAGAATTGTTTATTTCTTATTTCAAATATTTTACAAAAAATGAATTATTATTGTTATTGTTTTAACAGCCACCGAAAAGGCAACATTTCAATGTAACATAAACATGTTGGCATACATTTTAATTATTAGCGTACACCGCTAAATAAATAAATAGATATATAATATATTACTTAATAATAGTGGAAACATCAGAAGGAGAAACAAGAGAGGGAGTGAAATTGGGGTGGGGTTTACCCACGCTAAACAAAAACAATAAATGGAATGTTTTAAGGTAGTCCGTTACAAAACGAAATAGAATCACAAAGGGGAGACTTTACAGCAGTTCGTGTCGTAATTTCTGAATATTATGTGGAGGACATTATCAGGATGTAGCCTGGGTTAGCTTATCCTTCTTCTACCACTCGATACGACTTCTTTCATCTTAAACGTGCACTCTGAATTGCCTTCTATTCACTCACTGGAATTTTCGTTTTAGTTCCTAATTCAAGCCATGATTGTGTATGGGGGTAGGTTTAGTGTTCACCGAATTGATTCAAGCATTAATCGTCACGGCAATAAAACATGGCTATTTCGTTTCGTTTCTTATGGCCCAGTTCACATCGATTGGCGTTATTCATGTTAAGGTACCGTCGGTGTAATAAGCGTTAAATAATTTCGTTCCGATAAGTTTTAAAGTTATCTTTGATCTTAGTCGTTGCTAACGATTAAAAATCGTTCGATAATGTCTTGCTGATGCCATATTGGTCACAAATTTTGTACTTTCACAGCAAAAAAGGGACTTCAAAAAGCACAAGATCAAACTGGTGATCGCGGCACTATTGATGAAAGTTTCTAATTTCGGTTTAAGTGACTCGGAGTAATTAAAAATATGGAAATGTGAGAAACAGTTTTCGGGCGCTGATTTTGAAAGGTCAGTGGTATTACTGGATTCTTCACGTTCTGTTTGTCCATCGGCCATGTAGAGAGGAGGAATCTAGTACCAATATGTCATCCGTAGAACACCATTGTACTAGAACGGATATCCTTACTATTTCTTGAACATTTTTTCCACTTTCATATAATTGACTATTTATAGCCATTGGTTACCTGGCACGAATTTAAAATCCTGTTAACTTGTTCACGTTTAAGAGAAAGTAACAAAATATAATAACTCACAAAACAGAGGGGAATAGGGGTTTTCGTATAACACAGCCAGGGGTCGAGGGAGGGGTTATTATTGCACAATTTGAAAGGTTGTTTTCTTGTTTATAAATGATAATTTCGCTTCTATTTTCAATGAGAAACAGCACCGGAAACCGGAAGTGTTTATGTACTTCTCCCTAGTCTGAGCATCGACAGCCCTCTTGTTTCCACGGAATGTTCATCATCGGATTTTTTTCCCATTCGTAACATACTCATTGGCCTTTTTCCCATTCTAAGCATGCTCATTGGTCGTTTTCCCATTCTTAGCATGCTCATTGGTCGTTTGCCCATTCGTAGCATACTCATTGGCCGTTTTCCCATTCTAAGCATGCTCATTGGTCGTTTTCCCATTCTTAACATACTCATTGGTCGCTTTCCCATTCTAAGCATGCTCATTGGTCGTTTTCCCATTCTAAGCATGCTCATTGGTCGTTTTCCCATTCTTAACATACTCATAGGACGCTTCTGTTCTTCCGTTATTTCATCATCGGTACCGGAGCGACCAAGGCGTAACATTCCCAGTGCTCGTTTTTCATAGTCAACTTCATTTTCCAACTCTGGATAACTTACTGGATAATATTCATCGACCTTATCGTCTTCATTTTTATCTTCAAAACCGCCTTCGTGTAATTTGCCTAAATCTGGGATTTCAACGTCTTTTGGGGTTTCGGGAAAATCGGGCAGAGATCTTTTAAAACGGGGGTATGAGGGTGGGTGCGGGTAGCTATAATCTTCAAGTGCGGCCTTTTCAGCCTGTTGTTGCATTAAAATCTCTAAAATAAGTTCTTTAATTTCTTCATCACTATCTTCAGACTCGGGCTGAGAACGACCCATTCTGAACATGGGGAAATTTGTCCGTTTTCCTAAGCGTAACATCTGTAGCCCACGACCTAATCTCAGCATGTTAAGACCACCTCGCTTCATCCTCGATAACGACTCATCCTCTGGTTTCTGTTCTGTTGTTTCTTCTTTAGAGTGAACTGAAAAATACAAAATATGAAAATACATTAGAGTCGTGCGAAACTAGTTAAAGCAAGTAAAATAGGGTTTAAATTTGTACATGTTCTTTTCGAACTTGGCCAATGAAAATGTGCACACACAACGCAGCGTTTATGTATACTCTTTATATTAAGGGTTCTTGTAAGTGTACGTCAATTTGTACACAGATGCGCCTCGATATGTCGTTATTTTCGAACCCAAGACCACCTGTAACAGAAATACCCACCGAGCCACGGCAGCTCCCTGTTTACAGAAACATAAAGCACACACGTTGTCCCGTAAAGTTTCGCTCTATCGAAACCGAATTAGAGATTAAAATTAGAGATTGAGTAATTTTGGAATTTTATAAAGAACATTTTATTTTGCTGGAAATAACATGAACCACAAACTGAAATATTCAAAAGCAACAGTCTCTATAATGCATGCAGGGCAGCACCCCTTCAGATCTCTCGGCAACGTTGGATGAATATTAATTGTTTTACTCATTTATTTGATATGAAGTATAAAACCTTCCAAACATCCATCTTGCCATTTATTTCCTTCCGTTTTATAATCTCAATTTCAGATTAACCACGAAAAGCTACGCTAGCTGGTATCACTTAACGAAACGAACAATTCCAATTATCTCGCATCACAAATGATATAAATCACGACAAGAGAGGGGTATGAGAAAAATTTGATTAATATCCCTGATAATAAGTATATTAGATGGAACACAACACCATCACGTAGTTTTAAGACTAGGGTAAAGGAGCGATACAAAATGGCCCCTTGATCGTATAAACAGACTTCAAAAGGAATTGACGCATTTTTAATTAAATGAGTGAATCCGTGAAGAGCGATGCAATGTCGATAGATTAGATAGGTCATTTAATCGATATTAATTACATTGTTATAGCTCTCGGATAATATTGGCTTATTGTCAAAAAATCGGAACATTTCGACTACTTTTATAGATGCCTATTTTCAAACACGGCCATATCAATGTGTAGGAGGACGCAATGTCCTTCAGCAAAAGAGTATAAAAATTACTGCGTCTTTAAAATATTAGACTAATTTTCGTATTGACAAATTATATGTTTGACAGCATAACATTTTTAACAGTTAAAGTCTGAGCTACCCACTTCGTTATAACAATTTATCTTTTATATCTGTCTTCACCAGCCCAGTCTGTACAGAACAGTTAAACCCCATTTCATTCAATTTACATCTATAATTAGTAAATATTCGATTGACAGTTAATGATTTAATTTAAAAATGGATAATCGAAACTTTATCTTAATCAATGTAGCAATGACAATCGAGACTAAATTTTTTTTCTAAATGAAATGGAATTTAATGGCTTACTGTTCCTCCCCGACTGAATTTTTCAATGAAATGACACCAGAAATCTAATATTTTTAATACACACTTTTGCATTAATGATGAATAATTATAAATAAAACAGCTATCAGTCAACGTCTGTTCAGACGATAAAAACAAACCAGCGGCACCTATAAATATTATGATGGAACCTTTGTTAATACGGAGGGGGTGGGGGTGAATGGCGTGGTTTCGATTCCCATGTTGTGCATGACAAGGAGTATGGTCGCCTGTCCATCCTCGTGGGTATTCTTCACCCCCAATACTAAAGACGCCTACGCGCAAGCGAATTATCAAAATAAAATTGAACAACATGTCAGTCCCAAAATAACCAGATTTGTGTCGAGTGGACGTTAAACCTTATGTCGCTCCCTCTTGTTAATCCGATTGCGCCCGAGGCGGAAGATCATCTGCCGTTTATATTTTATTTTAATAATTACTCTGGGTATATTTGCGCGTGGAATAAGTCGTGAAAAATGAGATATTTTTGGAACAATGTAAATACAGATCAACGGAATTAAAGATAAGGATACTGACAACAATATATGTATAATTATAATTGAGTTGTAATTAATATAGTAATATATTGTTTATACGTATTATGTGAATTAGTCAAGCCGTAGTTTACAGTGGTCGAGGCACAGTTTAGGACTAATCCGAACTCAGAATTCGTGTAAAACACATTACGGTATATTATACGGCTGATCTGTTAAAATCGTCTCATACCAGAAATAAATATAATACCCATTCTTTATAGAAAAGGTAAGTGATCGAGTCGTTGCTTATTATCCATACATTATTCCAAGAGAGATTACATTGGGAGACAAACACGTGACACATCAATGCCATAGTTCTGGAGGGGCTGTAAGTGCCATTTATGACCCAAATAGCTTTATTTTTGCATGGGATCACTAATCACATTTATGGGCTTCTCTATGCAAAATTTCAGAACTCTAAGGTCGTAACTTCTACAAAAAAAATCCATTAAAAATGTTGATATCCTAATTGTATTATTAAAATTGGAATAGGTTTTCCTCTCATATCTCAAAAGCTAAATCCGACAACTTTTGAGACTTAACACCTTCCAGAGCTATGACATCGATATGTCATATGGTCGGGATGTTACAGGAATCTTTGACGGATTTGAAATTTGAAAAGTACAAGGTGAATTCAACATTGCTTGTCAAAGGTTCTTATCGAACATTATCATCCGCACGTTAAGTACGTAATGTCACGATAATCGAGACTCCAACAGGCATTGCATACCTGTTTTTTTTTTTTTAAAATCATATATTGCCTAGTTCGGTATGGTGTATGCATATATATATATATATACGAATAGAAGGTCAGATTCCTGTGCTGCAATATATCGTTAATATTACTTAAAAATATCTTTAATATATATCTTCAATATAATATCAATAACACATCTTCAATATATCAATATCACATCTTAAATATATCGTGTGTGTATTCCATTTAAATAAAATTGCAATGTAAGGCTACACAAATTCGTTTCTTTTTTATATTTTGTGGAATTTGAGATTTTAAATCCGCAAAATCAAGAATCATTTACATGGTACGAGTTTTCAACAACCCACAATTCTTATCGTCTAAACTATTTGACATCTTGTAGGCAGGCTTTTGAAGGAAATGTAGAAAAACTAAAAGAGCTATTAATTCTTACTTTGAAAATGTCTTAATTTCCTGTGGCTATATTTGTGAATAGAATCGCTTCCATTTTGGACACGTTTTTAGTGACCTCCGATACAGTAATTTCCTTCATTCATATTAGTGTGTTTCCTCAAGCAGGCCACAAGGACAATTATTCCTGAAGCAGATTTTGAGTGATTACGATTAGATCGAAATTTCATTGTTATTCAATTTTTTTGTACGATTTGTCATTGGTAATTCAACATATTATTTTTATCTTTTTATGGAATTAAGTATAATTTAAGGGCTTTTAAATGTGATATTAATAGTGAATGTAAACAAACATTTTACCACTTCCATTTGTATTTAATGAAACTTGATTTATTTATTGTGAAATCTTCTAAAAACATTTTTCCCGTTACGTACGGTTTTATTGTACTAGAAAGTTTTAAAGCAACAATTTAAAGCGGGAATTTCATATTTTTTAAGAAGGTCAAAACATAATGATTTCTCTGTCTTTTCCTCAAAAGGTTGTCAACTCACTATTATACAATCATTGGGCATTATTTTCAATGTATTAAAATCAGTGACACAGGAAATAACACAATCACCTCCCTTGTTTTTCCATTCACCCCCATGGAATGGCTATCTTTAAACGTTTGAATTTGAAGTTGAAATGATATTTTTTGCAAATTTCTCAACTGGGAATAGATATAGGATTAATAGGATTATTTTTTTAACAAGGTAGGACTGTTATAGGTACAATCTATTTCAGAGCTTCATTTTAATACATTTTACAAATATAACTTAAAAATATCAAATTGCAACTTTAACATCCCTTAAAGCTAGCGAAATATCACAAAACACAATAGCTATGTTTTTCGGTAAGATCACGACACTTGTTGTGGACGTGGAATTCAGAAGCCGCATACTTTTTTAATTCTTTGATTTCCAAAATGAAATGAGATGAGACAAATGAAATGGGATATAACGTTCTACTGTCCTGTACCAACTGTGCTAATAAAGACTGGTCTGTCAACCTTCGTGGGTTTTCTCTGGGTTCTCAAGTTTCCTCCCACGCGCAAGCGAAATATTGAAATAAAACTGAACCATATGTTAGTCCCAAAATGACCTAGTTTGTGTTGACGTTGACGTTAAACCCCATCTCTCTCTGTGTCAACCAACCCTCCTTCTAGTATACGAGACGTTGACATAGCTATCAAATTGATTTTTTTTTAAGTATATGGGTCCCGATGTATATACTCCGTGAATATCTTGCTCATATAAGACGGGCTTTTGTAATGGAATATTGTATTTCACTCCATGTTGAACTCCGTCAACTTCTCACTGCAGAGAGCTATGACAAATAGTAATAATAAAAATAACCCAGGAACTTGCCTTTTTAAAAAAAGAAAAGAATAATGGATTATTGTTTGTATGTTTTTAATCCCCTTTATTACTGCGGTTAAATGAGAGGGCATTAATAAACGTTCTCGTTAAAAATATATTACGTAATATCATTAATCATCGTTCCTTTCGTCATTACTTCAAACTTCTTATTAAGAAGAGATGACATACATCATAGAAAATGCATTTCCATTACTTCATTGGTGCACCCTTAAACGTCAAGCGGTTTCCTCCAATTTCAGAAATCGATCAAATTATGATTATTTCTAGATTAAACGACACGAAGTAATGAAATACAATTATATCTGATGATTAAGCCACCATGGTCCGTGTATTTAATGGATATATTAATTACTTTATGGGCGTGTAATCACCGTTAATTTAATATTTTGTTTCAGCTACAGTGGTCATCATTATTCTCAAAGAAAACGAAAGGCGTCGTTGTCTAATTTTATGCTGGTTAGGGTGATCAGGCTGACTAGCGAGGGGTTGGGGTTCAGACCGGTTATTTGGGAATCTGGTCGGTTGTAGATGAGATTTGACCGGTTGATAGATAGACCAGGTTGGTTGTAGATGGAATTTGACGAGTTGTTTGGAAGATCAGGCCGGTTTTAGATGAGATTTGACCGATTGCTGGTAGGGGTGGGGGTGGGTGGGTTGTAGATGGAATTTGACGAGTTGTTTGGAAGATCAGGCCGGTTTTAGATGAGATTTGACCGATTGTTGGTAGGGGTGGGGATTGGTCGACTGTAGATAGGATTTGACCGACTGTTGTAGAGATCAGGCAGGTTGTAGATGAGATGTGACCGGCTGAAAGAGAGACCAGGTCGGTTGTCAAATAAATAAGCTCAAGTTCCCACCATTATTTGCCCGTGTGGAATATAGTGTTACAGGTTTTTTTTAGGTGTCCGCTGATTTTACTTCATCAACCTCGCCCCCCATCTGGTGGTAATAATGTTTAGAAATGCACAATCATTACCACTTTAGCAAGTGTGGCAGTTTTTCATTTGAGAGGCAGGTGCACAAACTCTAAACGCGCAAGTGTATCCCGCTTTGTTAGCTGCTGCAAGATGCCGAGTGAGACCATGTACAGGAGTTAACTCGCGTACAAGAGTTAACTCGCATACAAGAGTGAAACCACGCACAGGAGTCAAACCACGCCCAGGAGTCAAGCCACGTACAGGAATAAAACTACTTACACGCATCAAACCAGGTACACGATTGAGGCCGTGTACAAGCCAACCCCCGTACAAGAATGATACCACGCTCAAGAGTGAAACAACGTACAAGCATCCCATCAAACCATGTAAAAATCAAGACCCTGCACAGGCACAAACCGCATAAAAAGTGAAGATTTGAACAACAACTTACAAGAGTGAAACAACGCACAAACATCAAACTACGTAAAAGGTGAAACCACGTGCAAGCATTAAACCACGTACAGCAGCGAAAGCATTACACGGTTGAAAGGACGAGAGCGGTTAATGTTTCTACTCCAGAATAAATGCTATTACTATTGAGTAGTTTGTCAGTCAGTTATAACAGCCTGATAGAACGTTTACTCTTCGTTTGGTTTTAACATACAATTAACAAAACATCCGATATGTAGACTTCTTACTTGACGAATGACAACCATATGACAGTTTCTCAACCACTTAATATATCGCTAACAAATACTAGTACCATTTTCTACCTTGTGTAGTAATCAACTTCATTGTAACCGGTTATCCTAATATTGTTCTTATCGATTAATCGGTTATTTCAAACATGAGAATTTGATTTATAATTACCACACGTTAATTATTATTAGCTATAAAATATCTGACATAATTGTGTCTATTTATTCTGGATTAAATAGACTTCACTTGTAACCGGTTACAAGTAGCATAATATTGTCCGAATCGATTAATCGAATATAACTGACTAATTTCCGGTGTACTTTTATATTATACACGGGTGAGTGTGGCTTTATTAGTTAGTCTTTTGTTAATTTTGATTAATGTACTAAAAACCTAATTAGTGCTACTGGAGAGAGAGAGAGAGAGAGAGAGAGAGAGAGAGAGAGAGAGAGAGCACCGGAGATCTCGGGGTTGGACAGGCGACCCTACTCGGGCAATTGAAATCACGCCAGTTGAGTAAGTGATTCCGCATACCATCCCGATTAGTTTTTTTGAATTATTAACATGACACCCAAGCTCGTTCCGGTTCCAAACCATTCCCAAAGGTGGCGTAGATTATGTCGAATAAAGTGTATTGTCAGTCTTATGTGATAGGCCGACTTTTCACGAAATGGAGTGTAGCGTCAAATGAAGAGGGAAATTTTGCGGTACATTTGCCTACTCTTATATCGAATTCCAACTGCCCCCAAGGGGCGTCGGGTTTTCGTCCGAATGTCAGGCCCTCCGTCCTGCACCTCTGACAAGGTGAAACCACTCGGAACATCTCGTTGAACTTTCTCGGACAATGCAGGGATCGAACACAAGACGTCCAGGCTAGCGAGCCAGTATCTTTATTTCTTGTAAATTAAATCTTAGCCATTTAGCCACCGTGACCCCCTGATTTACTTGAATGAAAATACCTAATTAATAAAATACCATAGCAACCAAATAAAGAAACAATTCTAAAAAACAAACAAAAAGGAAAATTCTTTGTTTAATCAATACTCGTCGTGATAACATTTACTGTAAATGTTGAAATTCATTGTGGCAAAAAACCCGAAGAGTAATGAATGAACTGTTTTTGATACTGTCGCCGTGTTACAAGGTACACGTGTGTAATAATAAGTGGGAAAATGGGCTTCCGCCTTCTCTTAGTCGAATTAGGTGTAGAAGAGAGAGATAGAGGGGGTTTAACGTCCACTCGACACAGAAAGAAAGAGAGTGAAAGTTTAACGGGACTAACATGTGGTTCAATTCTATTTCAATAATTCGCTTGTGCGCAGAGGCCTTTAGCAGTAGGAAGAAACCGAAGGACTCGCGGGAAACGCAGATTGGACAGACAACCCTATTTCTTGTCACGTACAAAACGGAAATCGAAACCGCGTCACGTACGTAACTCAAGGCCAGACCTTGTGATCCAACGCGCACGCGTTACACCCCCTCCCCAAACTGAATACGGGCTCATCGAATACCCACTATCTCGGGATCTTTAGCATTGTGAGGAGATGACAGGACGCAGGGAAAATCCACGAGACTCAACACGTGTTCCTATTCCTTGCTCACTTACAAGCGGAGAATTAAAACCACCAGGGTCGTGACTAGCTCAGAGCAACCAGATATCGGAAAGTGTTCTCAGTGGTACTGTATTGTTTTTATGGTGTTATGTAATGTAATCGTGCATTTCCCTACGTCGGGGCCCGGTAGGGACAGCGTTTGGTGGTTCGGATGGACACCCCCCCCCCTCCTTAGTTACGGACCTGGAAATCACATGCCACTTGACTCAATGACGGACATTGACACACGATAGACCACTCGACGACCACCCATCCCCTGGGTATAACAATGAATTAAGCGAGTTATCCGTACTCATCAGCCGACTGTAGTGTCTGTATAATGGAACAAACCGTTTGGCGAATTACCGGCCACTAACAACGACAGACGCTGTTTGTTTATACGATAAGAGTCTACAACGTTAATTTCTTTATCAATATCGCCTTATAATCAACCGGATATGAGTGTTTTACGACAACCATTAGCCGTTACATAATCAGGTTAGAAGTGAATAGGAAATAGTACAGCTAATTATTATCATTATTCTGTCTCGTCGTTTGTAGTATCAGATTATGCGGCTGTAATTATAAATGGCGGATATTAACTTTATAGGGAAAGTTCTGAGTACTAGTATCGCCATCGTCACTCCGTTGTATGTAGGTCTGATAAAGGCAATCTTATGGCAAGTTGATATGCTGAGATAGCTTTCCGACCCCCACCCCTACTCAAGACGCCTGCACGTAAAAATAAGTATTGATCATTGGAATTCGATGCTGAGTTGGTCGAAACGGAGCTACCTGGGCTAAATACTACGTTTAATATCAGTACAACCCCTTTATTTAAACGTCATTTATAACGCAATAAAATTCCGTATGGCGTCGCTAAATATTACGCTTATTGTCGACACAGTTGCCATACTTCATCAACCTATTGACAACAATTAAAGTAATAAAATTGGTTAATTGAGTAGTCAAAGCTTAAAACATCTATTAGTGTTAATAGTTGATAATAAAGGTATTGTATATTGGTCACGGCATATATAGGAAGTGTCATTTAAGGGACTTTCTCTCGAGAAACGTTTTGCTCATATGTCACGCTAGATTTGTCAGTACACGTTCATATGTATCAAATCCCTAAAAAGCACCAACGAATCGTTGGCTATTTCAGATATTTATATCGAAAATCAATTTACATGAACTAAATGAAATTAACTACTTCTCGACACTTGATGGGCTAAATATATCGGACATAGACCATGCACTGTGTTATGGGGGATATGTTGCTGGATATATGTTCTCATTCTCAGAAGTTTGTGCACGAAAAATGGACGGCTGGTTGAATCTGGGGTGGAGGGGTGACAGCAGTCCACACGAATCACTACCAGGCCCCGACATCGGGAAATGCAAGATTACATTACATAACACAATAATCCGCCGTAGACATTGTAAAAACATAAATTCGGGTTCCATATTTTAAATGTGCCAAAGTTCTTAATTAGCTAGTAAAGCATACGGACGGATTGTCCTTTTAATAAAAATCTTAAAAGATTATAATCTGTTAATAATTGTATGTTATCGCGTATTTCTGATTTAATAATATGACTATCGTGATAATCCTTTCTGTGATGTCTTAATTTACCGAAACACCCTCTAATTACATGTTCGTGATGTTACAGTTTTAGGTCCAAATGTAATGAAATTCGTTTAACGGTCCACTTTTTTGTACCGACCGAGTTAAACATACATTATTCAAGAGCTAAATCTGCCTGTTACAAGTCTTTCTTTAGGCCTCAAATGTTATCCTAATTATTAATTAGACATTTTTTTACTTATCCAGACCATAATCAACTTTCGATATCATCGTTAGTTTGTTGTATTTACTGGATAAGGATCCGATTTGCTGCTCAACTTTCGTTCATGATTTAATCATGTAACAGATAATCGAGACTATGTTTTTATCGTACCAACTTTAGTAATGATGACGCTAAATTCAATCGCTAAATTCTCGGTTCAGAGGGGATCAATTTGACTAAAGTGTCTGCAAATTCCCTTTACAATACCTAGATTTTAACTATTATAGTTTGAAGAGTCAGCTCCTTGTCTAATCTCCCATAATGTATCTTTAATGAAGACGGACATACACTAAACAGTATAGTATGACGGAAACATTCACTGGATAGCGGAACTATGGCCTACTCTTACATTCAAACTGTACATGGGACCTACGGTTTTCGTCCCATCCGAACGACTATACGTTATCCCTTGCCAGGCCCTCGGTCTGGCACCATTGTCAAAGAGGAATCACGCCGGAAATAATGAGGTTTAAAATCCTACTTTTTTGTGACTCACTCTAAAAGACGTTGGCTCGTTAACGTGTTGCGACCCCGTATTCGAACCCCGCGTTGGTCGAGGAGATTACTCGGGAAAATAGGAAGGGAGCTATGGATTCTTATTCGTCAAATTCGGAGAAAACCTAAGTATAGTCGGGAATCGAAACCACGCCAGTTGACTCAATATATGACAGACCTCATGATGCAACGCGGCGCAAGCGCTAACCATTCGGCCATACAAACCCCCACCTGGGTAATGAGCAAACCCCTTAGTTACTGAGCCCCCGTCACGACCGTTAAAATGCCCAAAATAGCCAGATGTCAGTAGCACAACTTTAAACAGAATGGGCGTATGTGTAACATCGTATGACGTCCGCTTCCAGATTGATGAAATATCGCAGACATTTAAAGGTGACCAATATCGGTCCTATCTATCTATCATTTACGAAGATTTACACCAATTGTCCGAGACAATCAGAAAACGCGCCACCACTTTGGAAGCAGACGTGTAAACGCAGAAGATCAAACATGATATAAATCTGATATCGTGCCATTCAAAGGAAGGGAAATATGTTATATGGCGACCTTTGACCTCTATTATTACATCTTACAAGCATGTCATTAGTCCCCGTCATTTCAATCTCCACTAAAATAGCTCCTAACCAAATAAATATCCTCTAACCAAATTATAGCACTGATGTGTATATTACGGCGGGAAATCCCTCGTGATATTTCCCGCGAGAAATCTGTACTCGTGTATTGATTGGTTTACATCACAGTAGTTAATTGTCGTCTTAGGAGTGACAATGAGGGGAGACTGATGACAGGAATGGGTATTTTACTCCACATAAAATATCCATACATCAACTCAATACCCTATTAAACTGTCATTTGAGCATGTAATCAGAACTCAATGACGATGAGGAAGTAGATTACGATATTTTGTGTTACAACCGACAGTAGCGTGGTCTTGTGGATTCTTTAACGGCAAACATTTCACTCCGATTAAAAGTGGATAAGCCTAGGTATTATTAAATCAGTCTGAGGTTTATGGCCTGGAAGTGGCTAAAACTGAAGTTTGGAACTGGTTTATGTTGAACTAAAATGTTTTATTTCGAATTCTGTTAAAGTAATTAGAGTATTTACATCAATATCCAAACATGACAAAATTCGCATGTGCAGCAATTGGGCACAATCTGCTGTGATTACAACCATGGGGAGTACAATTAAACATTCGGCTTTTCAAGAACTTGTAAGATGGTCTTATATCTGAAAGCCAACGGGTACTTATTTTGTCGTCCAATCCGAAGGACAAGGCGAGATCAGGCCTTAAAATCCAACATTGATATCGAATGATTGGATGAATGAATTATTGTTTAATGGCTACCAAACATATGAAACAAATAATCACAATAAACATCTATCTACACATAGATCAAAATAAATATCAAATAAAACTAAATATCACAACCTTTATATATACATATACTTAAATATGAAACAGACATTCAGATATATACAATTACAATTTTTCTATAAAAAATTATACACCTGAATCGAACCCGATACTCAATGAGCCGATGTGATCACAGCTTAACTGGCGTAGTTTCGAATTCCGGGTTGTACGTGACAAGGAGTAGGGTCGCCTGTCCAGCCTCGTAAGTTTCCTCCGGGTACTCCGGTTTCCTCCCACTGCTAAAGACCCCTACGCGCAAGCGAATTATTGAAATAAAATTAAACCATATGTTAGTCCCGAAATGACCTAATTTGTGTCGAGTGGACGTTAAACCCCTTTTCTCTATATCTCTCTGGTAACAGCTGATTTAGAAGGTGTACTAGAGAAGATCACATGGCTGGCAACATTTTGCTGTGCTTTTATCCAATAAAGAGACTTTACTCAAAGGTTCCGGAAGTCTTGAATTTATGGCTTACACAAATTGTATGTCTGTCTTTATTGTTCGTTTATTGCCTGTGGCTTAACTCGAATCGATCTCTTTGAGGGTTTTATTTATATCACTGGAGACTGATGTCGATTGAAAAGTTTATGTGATACGGAAACTGCATAACTCCAAACAGACACCACAAACAGATTAACAAGTAAATCAAAGGTGAAGCACGATTGGAAATGAAATGGGGTTTAACGTCCTACTGTTCTGCTCAGACAGCTAGGGCTAATGAAGACGGGCTTACGCCATGCGGTGTGCTATAAGGAAAATTGTTCCCGGAAGCGGCACTACGGCTACTCTAATATCGAATTCCAAATTCTACGGGATCTGTTACATGCATGTGTACAAAGGACTTTGGGTTTTCGTCCCATCCGAGCAACTAGACACCTGTCTTTGTCAAGCCCACCGTCCTGCGCCACGGACTAGGGAAAGCATGTCATAATACCTTGATGAAGTTTCTGAACCAACACCTGAAGCTAACACACGACCTCCAGACTAGTGAACCAACGTGTTACTCACTGAACCACCGTGGCTCCAAGCCCGAATTGTTTAATGTGCGGTGTAATGTCTGGATAACCTAATTGACGGGCATACGTCATGCAGTGTGTTGTATGAGGCAACTTTGAACGAACATCAGGTTTACTACCTACTGTTTCTCGATTTCCAACTGAACCTAGCATTTTTTCGCATTATCCAAACAACTAGACAGGAAACTTTCACCGCCAACACGAGGGTCAACCTGGATCTCCTGGTTAGCTTGTCAGTGTGTGTCTTGGTCACTTCCCCATTACATTGTCTACCGCATTTTCTAACTGTAAGTAGAAAAGGTTGTTGTGCGCATGGCGGACGCTGGGCTTTTCTAGGAGAAAACTTCTATAAAAATACAGGAGGGCTTACTCACCCATGGGGTCCACATGTATATAAAATCGATTTGTATCAATAATTTACTTTTTAGCAGTTGGAAGAACCCGACAGTTAACGTTACTCCTTGTCACGTACAAGTTGTTAATCGAAACCACGTCAATTGACTTGGCAAAAGTGCATGCTTTAACCCTTTCGGCTACTATAGTCATCCACCCGCATTTCGCCTGTGGCCGGATGTAGTAAGCATAAGTATGTCTGCCTCAAAGACTCCATCAATACAAGTTTCATGGTAAAGTAATAACCGTCGAGTAAATATTGATACCATCCACATGCCCTTTCTGTAAATAAACTGGACGAAATGATTGTCTTTAATTTGATCTACATAAATAGCATATAGGTTTAGGCGAGTTTCTTTACGTCATACATCTACCATCTATTAACGGAGATGCCCGATTTGTTCTGATGACAATTGCTGTCTATAATTCCACCCGACGCGATGGCTTCCGTACCAGTTATGTCTAAAGCTTAGATGTTCCCACGTATTTTAAACACGAAGGACGTTTCTTACCAAAGGGACAAGCTGCTGCCTTCTCGGAAAGGTCGCGGTAAAAGTCAAATGTCTTTAGACCGCAGCTGAAATTAGATCAAACCTCTCATTATTAAAACAATATAAGGCCCCCACAAATCTCATGACAGCATTGGTTTTCTGAGATGGACGCCTTTGTTTTGTTATGCCAATGTTGACATACACATCCCGTTTGTTTTAAGAGGTGGATGTCTTCGTTTTATTTATTCAACATATTCATAGTACAGGTGTCCCCCCGATCTACTTCCGCCCACGCTTCCCGAATGGCATTTTAATTGTACAAAGCTGGCCGCCCCATCGTGTATCTAATGAACTCATCAGGACAACCTTTTATTGTGCACTAAATGAAAGAGTATCATCAAATAGAAAGTTACTAAATTTAAACATTTGATATTACTTGACCCATTATCTTTCATGCCGCGAGTTCACAAAGCATTCTCAGACTTGAGTTAAGAATTGACTCATCTTTCAATCACTGTTTATGAGAAATAGCTTTGATCAGAAACACAAAATTTTGCACATAGCTTCTTATTGTATTTGATACATTAAAAGAACAATAGTTTTATAAAGGGCACTGTTTTAGTTAAAATAAGGCGAGCAATTTTGACTAAATTCTTAACTTAAGACTCCGGGAATGCTTTGTGAACTCGGGCCTGCAATGATATATTGTATCTGTACCGTAGATTATTTTTTTGTATATTTGTTAAATTGTGAAATAAGTGATATCTCTGCTGTAAATTGCAGGATATCAGAGAAGGGTGTGTGGGTGGTGGGGAATAAACTATTGCCCATGCGCTATTTAAGTGTGCAATTTCGGGGATGTGGGGTTGGCTGTACGTGACATTGAGTAGGGTCGCCTTTCCAACCTCTTGGGTTCAGTTTTCGCCTGGGTTCTCCGGTTTTCTTCCACTGCTAAAGACCCCCTACGCGCAAGCAATTTTTGGAAATAAAATTGAACCATGTGTTAGTCCCGAAATGACCTAGTTTGTGTCGAGTAGACGTTCAACCCAATTTCTTGGTTTTCTTCCCACTCGAACGACTAAAGACGTTCCTTGTGAGGCTCTCCGTCCCGCACCGCTGTCGAGTGAATGAAGATACAAAAGATACAACATGTTCCCTGGACCCTTTGAAACACAGGTTTCTCGAAGCCGTAGTGACTATTTGGATTTAAGTAAAGTTCTATGTTCCCTGGACCTTTTGGTTTCTCCAAACCGTAGTAAGCTATTTGGGTTATGTACATCGACACTTCAATGTTTAAGTAAAGCTCTATACCCTATAGATCTATGGATTGTCGAGTTAAAATAGCCCATCAGAAGGTGAAATATATCTTTACAAGGTTACTGGGTAACCTGAGACAGTATTTACCAGGATATTATTTAAAACTAATAGAAGATTTGTCAGCAATCAATAAATCTTTAATTTTCATCGATACCCTACATTCTAAGTTTGTATCTATCGACTTGGAACTCTATCCATATTACTTATTCCACGAATAGAATAAACCTCTTGCCCGAAACAGAATACTTCATACTATTCTAGTTTAAAATTGTAACTTATAACTATCGACTGGGAAATCTATCGATATTACTACGTATTCCAGGAATTAATATCTTACCAGAAACTGTCATGGAATAAAATTATGCTAGCGTCCTATTTTCTGCACCATCCTAATTATTGAAAAACCCTTCATTGAATTCCAACCATTACTGATTCTTTTACGTGTAAACCAATGAATACATGGGTTTGTCTAAGTTTTCCGTCCCGTCTCAACTACTAGTTGGCTTAAGTCATTCGTCCCGCCTGAACCCGCAATTGGATTTCTTTGTCTGTCCCATCGCCCTGTACCACTGAGAAAGGGATAAAGGGCGGACAGGAGAATCCCAAGATATGTTCTCATATAGCAATGGTATCTAACCCTTTAACTCCCGATTTGTGAACCAGTTCCATACGCATTAAAAAACATGTCAGTTGATGAATAACCATTGTCTGTGATATCACTTCCGTGGAAACATACGTTAAAGCACCAATGTAGTATTAGTAGTAGGTGAACCAGTGCCACACTAAAGCGCCAATTTAAAGTGCATGTGCAGTTGGCGAATAGTGAGACATATATAGTAGATCGCTGTGAAAATAACATACGGTCATTCAATTTCTATCCGTACGAGTGAAGGGGGTAAATCGTCCAGGACAAATGCCAGGTAAATATTTGCTGGTGGGCGAATTGTTTGACACATAAAGCAGTTCATTTTAAGAATAACATAACACTTCCATGCATACCTTTGTACGTGGCAAGGAGTAGGGTCGCCTGTCCAGCCTCGTGGGTTTTCTCCGGGTACACCGGTTTCCTCCCACTGCTAAAGACCCTACGCGCATGCGAATTATCGTGATGAAATTAAACCATGTTAGTCCCGAAATGACCTAGTTTGTGTCGAGTGGACGTTAAACCCCATTTCCCTCTCTCCCCATCCATACCTGTGAAAGGGGGTTGGGTAGGGTGGGTATGAATATTCAAATAAATACTACAAACTTCAATAAGAAAAAGGAAACACAGCCTAGGGGTTGGATAACATTCTGCATTGACTGGGTGTAAAAGTCTACAATATAATTACAGCCCCCCCCCCTCTTGTCACGCGATATCGTTCGAATTCCGAAATCTACAGAGCAGCAGCAATAGGCATAGCTCTATAGTTTGTGATGAATTTATTTACCGGCATTTTCGTGGCGTCAGACAGGAATGGGCTAATGGCCGGCCGGATTCTGCTTTACTGTATTATTACATTAAAAAAGAGTTGCCTGGCGTTATTACCCAATTCACGGGAGATTTGTGAGTATAAGATTTGAAAGATTAACGTCGTCATACAAGAAGATATTATGTTCCGACAATACCCATGAGTTTTAGGGATGCCCTAATCGTCGGAAGGAATAACAATTCCAAGTATATACACGATTCCAATCAGTTGTGTTTACCAATGTCTCATAAAATTAGCAGACTGGAAAAAACAGATCATACTTTAACTTTTTCAAATTGTTGCAATATTATTATCCGTAACAATTGTGATTTGCTGGCAGAAAGAATGGAAAGTCAATGTTTTTGAGAAATATTCAAGCTGTTTTATTGTAAACAGAAAACCAATAAACCAAACCCGGTTCATAGCTTGAAGAAGTTTAGATAAAAAAATATATTGGCCAGGCAGAGAACAAATAAACTGTTATTAATAGTTTGGGGTGTCTGAAGAGGGTATGGGATCCATTCACATGCAGCGGCGTGTTGACAGGGGGTTGGACAGTAAAGCTGCGAAAGCGCCACTTGATTATTTACGCCACTAATTACTATTTTTTTTATATTTTCACACACTTAATTAACGTTTGCCTCAAACGCTACAACCTAATATTTCAACGTTTCCCCCCCCCACACACACGGCGCATGGCATCTAACATAATCCTCTGATGTATAATAACAAAAGAAATCCTAGGGTCATTCACCTACTTTCATTTTATCGGTCTATTGACATGACTAGCAATATATCTCAACTACTGTCTTTACAGTTGTAATTCTTCCTTTATATTGACGGGTACACAAACAAACGGCTTCGGTACTCTAAAATAACACTTAATTACTGCTTACTAAACCTGACTTCAATCTGCCAGATTGAAGCGTCACTTGAATCGTCCTCGGTAGCTTTAACGGTGGGTTGTTATGTATTCTCACGAGAGTTGACGTTATTTTATTGTTTCTCTCCAGCAGTAAAGCCTAGCCGAGGGCGATGATTCGACGTCTTCGCTTTCTGTGCTGTATATTTATCTAACATTATATTCGCGTCTTGGAGACAAGCTTTGCTCGCGGTCCAATAATGCCAACTTTTAATTACCTGATCTGGACAAAGAGATCTACAAGCGAGTGATACCTCCAGCAGTTTTTCTTCTGATCGGCTCCGTGTAATTAAACGAGATGGATCAGTCTCCGCTGAATTGTGGGTAAGATGGTGACGAGAGAAGAAAATACCACAGTCAGTTAATCAACGGATCGTGCAATTCTTCGTCTCAGATCTCCTCTCAGACCCATTTAATGCCGAATTACAATCTTTTGACGGTGGTAGGGATTGTCGGGCCCCCCGGTTACAAGGTTCCGGTGCCAATCATTCTGATACTTGAACGAATTGAAAAGAATCTATAGCTAATCTGCTTTGATTGTTAAAATATACCCTGCCAAGATTTCAATTTCACTGGTAAATTGACAGTTATCGGGTTTATTAGATTCCTCTATCGGTAGAATACAAACAAAGAGAGAGAGAGAGGGAGAGAGAGAGAGAGGTTAAAGTCGACGCGATTAAACTATGTCATTTTGGGACGTTCAAGTTTATTTCAATAATTAGTTTTTGAGTAGGGTTCTTTTGCTGTGGCAGGAAACCGGTTGACCCGGAGAAAACCTACGGGGTTGAACAAGCTACCCCACTCCTTGTCACGTACAAGCTAGGAATTGAGATCACGCCATTTGACTCAATGACAGACCTCATGATCCAACGCACACGCTTTAACCATTCGACTACCCATCCCATAGTAGTCCAAAGAAGACCACACCACTGTTTTTTAATGGCTTTCGTCTGTTAATATATTAATTAGTTTATTTTTACCCATTTACACAGTTTGATTGTGGGTGTACCTTCATTGAAACGTTGCAGTTTACACATCTAGTTAAGGTTATCCATAATTAATAAGCTATCTCAATGAGACTCATTATTAATTTAGATTTGATCCATAATAGATTTAACATCAGTAAATTTAGATTCAAGCGGGAAGTGGTATTGAGTGAGGAAGAGTAAGCGTATCATGCGAACACTCCAAATCTACCTGGCCTTGGGGAAACATTTATTTTGCGGCGGAAGGGTAGTAGAGGTAAACGGTTGATTGAAACTTACGGCGGATAGTTAAGTATTTCCCAGTACGGTTTTGAGTTTCTCCATCTCTAGAGAGAAGCGTTCAAGCAGTGGCGCATTGTTCTGCTCCTACTGGGCTAATAAGGGGGATTTTCCCCGGATAGCGGCGCTACGGTTTACTTTTACATCGAATTCCAGTTGCCAAGGGATATTTCACGTTCACAACACTGATTACATGGGACCTCGATTTTGCGTTCCATCCGAATGACTATACCTTGGTATGCCATATGTCCCTCACCCCTGACCGGGAGGGGTCACGTTGAAAAGTCCCGATGAACTTTCTCGGCCAGGATCTTAAAGAAGTAAAACCTCCTACTCAATATAATCCATAAATTTCGAAATTACATACACAAAAATTAAAATTGGTCCATTTCAATTTTGATGTAGTTATCGCGTCGTGAAAATGTGGTATGCAAACATACAATATTAAACACACGATGGACATTTTTAAAGCACTACACGCTTGTTGTATTCTTTGGACTGAATGGTTTCGTGTGCTATTTGTAATGACCAAAGAAATGCTTATACGAGAAGACGATGTGGAAGAAATTCAATATGGCCAATTCACAAACGACAGTAAAAACACCTCGAGTTGATATCATCAATGATAACGCGAAAATGACAAACTATTATTGGGTTAATAGGGTTTGAACTTCTCCAATTGAATCTTTCACACTTTCGGACCTTATAAATGGTTATTAGATCATTCGGACTCCGCCTCGTATATAAATCTCGAAAGTTCAATCGGTTTATATAGGGAGACAAACAGATGGTTTGACACCCGAGGTATCCATAGCGAGGGTATTCACCTGGTAAACCGGAAATTGTAAGTAGGTAAATATATAAAATTTCCCTCCATCACAGCTGTGACCTTTTGTATTTTATATATTATTCAAGGACAGCAGGCCCTATTTCAAATAGGTTACAGCTTTCAGCCAACATTGAAACCTATAATTAGTCATTTTTCTCCTCGTTTCAATGACTGGTACTACTTCTGGTAGCGTAGACAGAAGTTTTAATGTCGGTTATTAAATCAAAGTTTGACATATTCTGTCCCAACATTGTTGACATCATGACAATATTCACGTTTATGCCGGGCAACCGTGACGTAGCAGCACGAAATCGGGCTGACAGTTGCCTTGAACTGAAACAAAAAGTAAGCCACGCTCGCCCAAAGGTGACTATTGGTTCGAATAAAAGACGAATTGATTAGCGGATTTGTGGATTGATTTGTTAAAGGTTTTTATGAGTTCAGCTTAGATCTACACGCGATGTTTTATTGAACGTTACTGTTGATGTCACTAGTTTTAATGTTAATTCGCATCTGTAAATTTTTCAAAACTTTTAGTTGGGTGGAAGGGGTTCGCTCCCGGTGCTGGTCGAGAAAGTTCATCGAAATTGTACGGCGTCGTTTCTCCTTGTCAGTGGCGAAGGGCAGAAGGTCTGACAAGTACAGCTGTCGAATCATTCGGTAGGACGAAAAGCCGAGGTCCCGTGTACACATTGGAGTGCACGTAAAAGATCCTTTGGCAGATGGAATTCGATATAGGTGTAGACCGTAGTCCTGCTGCCTGGGCAAAATACCCCTCATAGCACACTGTATGGCGTATACCCATCTCTATTAGCCAAGTCGGAGCAAAACAGTGGGATGTTAAACTCCATTCTATTTGATTTTCATTTTAGTTGGTTTGAACGCTTTCTGTCACATATCAAGCAATATAATATATCTGTTCATAACCAGAAAAGTAAGAATTGGTTTAATAGAATTGATAAGTAGCCTGACAAAACAGCTTAATTAAATCAAAACAAAACAGAACCACCCCGCAAAAACCACCTATCAAAACAAGGAAGTCTCGATATTAATTATTTTAACCTTTTAAACTGTTGTGTAGCGTATTGAAAGACATTTTGTTTAATTGAAGTATTCTGTCAGATTTTCACAATAATGAGTTAGTATTGAATTAATATTTGGCGGTATTAGTTATTTTGAAGGAGCACTCAAGCAGGAAGCCTAAACAAGGCGTCGAAATAAAAGTTGGAAGTAATGTTTAGCAGCTTGAAATGCACAGGTAAGCCATTTGGCACACAATTTTATATGAGAGAGAGAGAGAGAGAGAGAGATTTAACGTTCATTAGCCACAAACCAGGTCATGGTCATTTCGGGATTAACATGGTTCAATTTTATTTCAATAATTCGCTTGCGCGTAGGCGTCTTTAGCGGTGGAAGGAAACCGGAAGAAGCTGAGAAAATCCACAAGGTTGGACAGGCGACCCTACTCCTTGGCACGTACAACCGGCGTCTCAATAACAGACATTATCATTCGGCCAACCAACCCCTCAATTCAATTAGAACTTGCCAAATTTACATTTATAGTAAATCAGATTTAATCGATTTCTAACTCTCTTTACCCATCGACCAAGGCGGACGAAACGATTTTTAACGACTGCTTGTATTACAGGTGATATCGCAGGCCGTGTAGCCTGCAGCCATGCCATATTATATGGGCCTCCCTCCGTGGTATTTAGGTTTTAATGGTATCAGATCACTATCTCTGTTATTGACGTCTGATTAGATTTACGACGAGTTAATTACCACAGTATTCGCCATTGTATTTCTCCCTTATTTATACCTAGCCTAATTATAAATGCGCCTGAACATTTTTCTCGTTGTCATGACAATATATCAGGAAAACTCTTCTCATGTGTACCGAGAGTGAAAATAAACCTCTACAAACAATAAAACGAGATGTTGTGAAATACCGGAAGTTGGATTACTGTCTAATAAATCATTATGTCACTTCCGGTGTACATTTCTGATATCTGTTAATACATATTTTCGAAAACAACAGCAATTGTTAAGAACATCTTTATTTAAATTTCGGCGTAATGATGAATAATAAAAAGGTTACTTAACGCACTACGCAATCAACCTTTCCTCAATCAACCTTTCTTCGAGTCGACCCCTGCATTGGCTGAAAATTCATCGGGATTTTTCCGACGTGGCTTCCTCTTGTCCATGGTGCAGGGAGGGAGGACCTGGCAAAGGCAGCTGTGTAGTCGTCCGGAATGGTCGAGAATCCGGGTATACATTGGCGTGTACGTAAAAGATACCCTGGCAGTTGGAATTCGGTATAAGAGT
Organism: Patella ulyssiponensis; assembly: GCA_963678685.1. Lineage (NCBI taxonomy): Eukaryota > Metazoa > Mollusca > Gastropoda > Patellidae > Patella > Patella ulyssiponensis. The sequence continues at coordinate 62,105,316 of OY783231.1, read as the reverse complement.
AGCACATAGTGCCACTACCCGGGGAAAATTCTTCTCATAGCACACTATGGCATATGCCCGTCTTCATTAGCCCAATCGGAGCAGAACACTAGGACTCTAAACCCAATTTCCTTGACTCGGTTGTATATGACACACAACGTTATAGTAGTCTGTGGGCTTTTGTCCGATTCAACACAGACAGAATTCGTCTGTAGTTCAATTCTGACCAATTATTTACCAATTCCAAACTCTTTTTTTATTAAACGAATTACACACTAAAGTAAACAAAATCTACCTCTTCGTGAATTACTTATATAAACATTAAACGAGATGTCAAAAATTAGAGATTCAATTCGGGGTTCTAGTCTCATCCGGTTTGAAGTAGTACGTCTAGGTATCTATCATGTCGGAGCATATCTTTGTATTTTCTAGATAACGAGTAATGTTTAAACAGTACAGGCCCCAGGTTACCATTGATTTCCGCCATTGAATTTAATGTTATTTCTTGTCTTTTAACATTCTTCCCAATTTGTTGTGAGACTGGACGCTTTCTATCACAGATGGGGCAAATTGTGGCCACTTCTTGCCCAAAAGCACGTATGTGGTCCACCGTGGAAAGTTTGCTAAACACAAACTGAAAATAGAATACTAGTAAAGATGCAACTATTCACTCTAATTTTCAACGTAACCAACCTCTTTTAGGACTCCTTCCGTCTCAAAAATCATAAAGATCGCCCAAAACATATCGAAAATATGAAAGTAAGCCATTTTCGTCGGTTCGTGCAAAAACATGGAAAGGAGAGAAACAAACAATAAATAGAAGGGAGGACATTCATGGCTAACCAGATTAAGGGGAATTAGTCATCGATTGGGAATTATAGATGACCGTGCCAAACGGAAATGAAAAGTCATGTTCAAAATTAGTTTTGTTTTCGTTGATTTCCTGACTAGAAATCATGTAATTGCCCAGGGTTGAAAACGATACCAAAGACACAATCCAAATAAATAACTTACAAACATCTCCTGTACGAAATGTGATATGCTTACTTTTTCTAGAACCCCATATAACACTTTTTGCGTGTTGTGTAATTAAAGTGACTATGTTGTGTACAAGGTATGGCCTGTTTATTCCTTTAAGAACACCTTATAACTCTTCACCTCGTGTACGAGATACGGTGTGTTTACTCCTTCTAGAACATCACAATATAGCGCTTTTTATTCGTCTTGTAACGCTGCAGTCTATATTTCTATGAGATGCTGGCTCGCTAGCTTGATGGTCGGGTGTTCTATCCCTGCATTGGGTTTGTCTGACGTGGTTTCCCCTTGTCACTGGTGGATGGTGGGACGAAAACATGTATACATTGGCATGTACATAAAAGAAACCCTGGCGATTGGAATTACGAGTTTTAGCAGATTACTACACTGGAAACAAAATAGAGGTTTAACGTCCTACTTTTCTGCACCAACTGGGAAAATGTATACGTTGCCAACCAAGGTCGTGACATGTAAGTCCACTCTTGATATTACTCGAACTGCTAAGGGTTCTTTGACGTGCACGCCAACAAGTAGACAGGACCTTCCGCAGAAAAACCCTAACCAAATACGTACTATGTCCGCCAAATGGCATAGATGAACAACCGATACACGAGTAGACCAGTGCCGCAGTCTGGGTAGAACGTCTCGCATAGCACACTGCATGATGGTTGTCCCTGATTATTTGCCCAATCGAAGCAGAGACGTAACGACATTAAACCCCATTTTATTTCAGTTCACCATGGCCACCAAATTGGTTTTCAGAGAAATCTCTCGTTGAGTACCATGTGACAAGTTAGAGATAAACAATGATTCTTTACAAAGATATTAACTCATTAAGAGTGGAGATTTATCCGATAAGACAAGCCAGGTTGACAGACACCTGCCATACTTAATTGAAAAATCCTCCACCGTAGACAGGTGTAATGGAACTTGTATTAATTAATGAAGATTTTAGTAAACAACTCACTTAGCCCTAATTACAACCAGTGCGGTTGAAATCAATACGCCATAACAATACGGTGATGATCTCCCACTTTAACGACGGAACCCGAATGACAAACATGCGAAAAGTCTTAACGATACGTTCCCAGGAATGTATTTATCAGGTGGTTATTTCCAATAAAAGTGGCAATTTTGGTTATATATATATGGACAGTATAGACACACAATCTTACTAGAAAAATACATGTACTGGATTACCCGAAATACGCCCATGGGACATGCGCTGGGCAAGTTGTTAGGATATCACTAACTGACAACCCGACTGTTAGCTGTCACTTTATTGTGTGCCAGCTTAAGTGAGGGAGCGGTTGTTATTTCTTGATCAAATGGTAAGGCAGTTTTGGGAACATTGAGGGGTGTCAATGTACAAATGAATCTGCACTTCAACGGCGGAAAAACAAGTTGACAGAAATAATTAACAATTTAATTGGGCCTCAATAATGATAAATACATTCTGAAAAATGGACCTAGTTACCACAAGTGGACAGACATTGTGTCTCAAACAGCTTACTTATAGCTATAAGTATCCCCGGCGAATACAAAGTTTTAAGAGGGAATTGAAGCAAATTTTTGATAGATTGGATAGTTTGAATATGTTTTCAGTCCAAGTAAATCATCAAATCACAAAGTTTGTACCCGGGAATATATCTTTCAGGTTGATATTTTTGTTTTCAATGTTAGCCTGTTAGGCGTTCCTACTTTTCTGCAGCGTCTGGGCTAATTATAAGCACTAATGGTGAAATCAATACGCCATAAACGATACGATGATGACCTCCATCTTAACGAGGGAACCCGAATGACAGGTATGCGTATAGACAAGAGATACTTCATACGAAATGTACCAAGGTTATTTTTGTTTTACTGAAACACATCGCTTATTAAAATTTATGCATCGCGGAGTTTCATATGTACTATTTACGGAAATAGAACGAAAAGTGGTTAGGCTCATACCGTTTAGCACAGCTGACGTGGTCTAATGCAGACGGGAAAACGTCATACAGTATACTACCGCAGAGGAGGGGGTGTATTTCCCGGACCACGCTACACAGTTCTTCCAAAAACATAAAGCACATGTTCTGTTTTCGTCCAATCCAAACGACTAGACACTGCTTATAACTAATGGGGCTTCATTACGACTACAAACGTGAAACATATGTTATTGACTTCGTTTATCCTCAAGTATTTAATTCGGCTTGTTACAACTCATATACGTGCTAGTGTTTGCTATCATATCCCCGTCCAATTTACCACTTGTACTATCATAGCAGAGTCAATCTTAACACGAACACACATCGATCGCAAGTTAATAAAACACAACAGATCTCAGCTATATCTATTTAAATTACTACAAGCGTTGTCCAGGGACTCCATAACGCGAAATGGTTATTTGCAAGTTGAACTGATACATTTGTCTAGGAACCTGGTGCTGCACATAAAGAATCGACTGTTAAAACCTCTTGTGTCTGATGGGGATTTAAATGATCTGAGGTCTTTACTAGGGCGGAGGGCAATTGTCGGTAACAGAGGTTAAATAGGTTTTACTGTAACATAGGTTAAATAGGTGTTTCGGTTACAGAGGTTAAATAGGTTTTACTGTAACAGAGGTTAAATATGTGTTTCGGTAACAGGTGCGTGGGTAACAAAGGTGAAATGAATGTTTCAGCAAAAAAGGAGTTTGGGTAACAGAGGAAAAAGGTTTTTCGGCAATGGAAGTTAAATAGGTCTTTCGGCAACAATATGTATTTAACAGAGGTTAAACATGTGTTTCAGTAATAAGGGTTAAATGGGTGTTTCGGCAACAGTGGTTTCAGGACTGTTCTTAAAACAAATAATAACCCAGTAGTTGTCTCTTCGTGGTTTTACTCTCCTTGCACATATGCTAGACATAACGCTGCATGAATAATCAAAACTATAGAAAACCTATCAGTTGTTTGACTTTCAAAAATCTCTTTATCGAAGTGTTCTGTTTATACAATGAAATGAAACGGGGTTTGATGCCCCACTGTTCTGCTCCGACTGGGCAGGTGAAGACTAGCTTACGCCATAAGTGTGCTATGGTGGAAATTTTGCCCGGCAAGCGGCACTATGGCCTACTCTTATATCGAATTCCAACTGCCAACATATCTTTTACGTGCACGGTGTTTCGCTCCATCCGAACGACAAGACAGCTGTTCTTGCAAGGCCCTCCGCCCTGAACTACTAACACCCGAAGAACTTTTCTTTGCCAAACCAGACATCTAACACGCGACCTTTAGGCTAGCGCGCCAGCGTCTTACCCACTTAACCACCGTGGCCACAACGTGTTTATGAGACGTCCAACTTCATGTATTTACTTTCCCATGTGCACACCATGGTGATATTAAAGAGTTGTAATAATCCGCACATATGTTGAATGTTACAGGTTATAATGGCCTTCAGTCATATTGTTTATTTGCCATCTGCTCTGTTTACAGTACGTCATATCAGCAGTACCTTTAGTGGAATCAGAAGTCAACAACCCGAGGTTCTAATTCATCAGTATCAAGCGAAAATAAAATAAAATTGAGTGCACCAATATTTACTACCTGGTGTGTTATGAAGTAACTTCTGTCAAGGGGGTCGTTTACGTGTACATCAACGCTAACACGAGACCGAGGCCTTTTGTCCTCTCCGAACGACTATACATTGTTCCTTGGAAACTGTCAATCCTGCGCAAGTGACAATGAACAACCAGGCTAAAATAAAACGAAGGTACCTTTAAGGCCAAAATCGGGATCGAAACACGGATAGCTTTTCACACCGAGCCACCACCAAATTTATTGTAATTAAAGAATCGAGAACGAAGACAATCAAAACCCACACGACGTGGATTATATAGTAAAATGCCATTTGGTGATGCAATAGATCTCTAAATACCAAACAGTTGATATAAAAAATTCATTGCATCACCAGTAATGGGTGATAAAATCGTGTATCTGTTCGTTAACAATGGAGACAAGCTACTGAGTTAATCACGTGAAGCTGTTAAATCACCCACATTATATTGAAGATGTGAGTCCGCAGGGATAAAATAGATCTTGATTCTTTTTCGTTCCGTTTGATATTACAGTAAGAAGAAACCAACTGCGAACTTTAATTACTCGCAGAAATTAAACGCAAAGATTAATATTACAGATTCCCCACGGCTAACTGAAACGCTAAACCCGTCCATAGTTTTTAAAATATATTTACACTGGGTGATACAGATAATGTTCGTTTATTTGACCCTGTCATAAGACTACAACTAATTCTTCTACTTTTAAACTACTCAAGCATTTTAAGAAAAATTACAATCTACTCCCTCAAATGAACTTCTAATGTTTATAGTATTTTATAAAATCTATTAGAGGGGCTGTCTGTGTGACAATGTCTCTTTAATATGGCACAACTCCTTCATTACCAAATATGGCACAAGTCATTTATTACGTAATATGGTGAAACCCCTTCATTGCCCCATATAATACAACACCCTATATTACCCAATATGGCACAACTCCTTCGTTACCTAATATGGCATAACTCCTTGGTTAACTAATATGATACAACTTATTATTCATCACGCAATATGGTACAACTAATTATTCATCAGCCAAAATGGTACAACTAATCATTCATTACCTAATATGGCACAATACCTTTGTTACCTAATATGATACAACTAATTATTCATCACCCAATATGGTACAACTAATTATTCATTACCCAATATGGCACAACTCCTTTACCTAATATGCTACACCCCCGCCATTATCTAATACCTTGCAAATCCTTCATTTTCTAATATGTTACAACTCACTCATTATCCAATACGGCACAACTCCTTTACCCGATAACTTATAACTAGTAATACTCAAATAGCAAAAGAAGACTGAAATTAAATACACTATAAGAAATCAACAAATTGCAAATATTTTCATTCTAGATTCTTTATATTCACAAAATTACAATCACTACCATAAAGTAGGAAATCGCCTAGATCAGTTCTTGCTCCTCCCGGTTTCCAATTTAAAATAACCGGAGGAAAACACCACGAGGTTACATCATATAATTATTTTATCAAACTATTGGTATAAAGCTTGGTAGTAGTTTTTGTTTAATATCGCTGCGTGTATTAATATTGCCCCACTGGATGTTTTAATATAGCCCCAACTTTACATCATAAATAAATATTATTATTACATTTTTCAAGCAATTTCGTCCAGCGTGCCGTTTACATATTGTCTGTTTAATGTAAGCATGAGAATTGTCCAATTTTATTCTGCTTCCTTAAATATACATTATGGGATATTAGATAACGAGTTGGCAGTTCTCACTACAGTAGTTAAAAACTAGCTAATGTAAAGGGAATTTGCTGAAAATTTCAGTCAAATTGATCCACTATTAGCTTTGAACTAAGCGATTGAAATTTCCGTAAGGCATTAAACCATATTTCAATTGAAAAACCAACAAGAGTTAAAAAGCCGTAGCAAATTAACGGTATGTCTACCGTTGAATGATTTATAATAAAATCCTCTATTTATCTCATATATCCCCACTCGTCGCCTATCTATTTGTTTAATTTTAATATATTGACGTAACATAAAAAATATAAAATAAACAACTTCGTTTAAACTATAGTTTCTGGCATTAAACAAGATCGTCGCTACCGCTGAAAAATACCTCTACATTCCTGTTTTGATTGATATTGTACTTCTTGAAATGAAGAGAATGGAATTGCTGCTAGACTGCAGGAGGCAAAGAAAACAAGGCGTATAGTTTGTTTTGCCAAATTTACAGACTAAATGTTTTCTAAAAAAAAAAAAGTGGGTGTGCCACCACCCCTGTGGGTCGAGGCATGCACAAAAATAAATAGGTCCTTACGATATTAGGTAAAAATCAATAGTTGCCGTCCTTAGGCTATGAGGACTGCACATGTCAATTTCCAAGATGATCCATTCAGAATTAAGGCATGTATACGATAAACAGAAAATTGGGCGTGCCTCTGGGGTCGGGACATGCACCAGAATCAATAGGCTAACAAGCAATACATATGGCCATTTCGAAGACGATCTATTAAGAAATTTTGACCTGTAGGAAAAACATCGACAGAAAGGTGTGGCTCTGCCCCTAGGGGTTATGCATACACAATAAACAATAGAGATCACCATTAGGGTATGGGGAATAAGTATGCATAGTTTCAAGATGATCCGTTAAGAATTGTGGCCTGTAGGCGATACACAGACACCCACTCTCACAGGGGCGACGGCATAATAGTCCAAATTATGAACGCAATATTGTGACATGATGTCCATGAAGTATATTACATTTGTCATGTGAGAGCAGCAAATCCGATTTATCTGAATTTTTTGAGACTTGATATAAATATTATTACTGAAAGGTAAGTAAAGACGATTTTAAATTAACTTTGTTATTGGGACAAACTGCGTACAATTATATGTTCATGTCATTAGTTATACTAGCAGGGATCAATATTTCGAATCCAATTTTATTACGACAATAAAGTACACATTATTTATTTAAATCAATATTTAAAGCGGGTATTTCATATTTTCTAAGAATGTCAAACCATATTTATTTCTATGTCTTTTACTCAATAGGTTGTCAACTTACTGTTAAACAATCATAGGCATTATTTTCCACACTGAAACATCTTTCACATCGGAAATAATAACACAATTACCTTCCTTATTTTCCCATTCCCCCCATGCAATAGCTATCTTCGAACGTTTGAATTTAATGTTGAAAGTGATATTTTTGCCAATTTCTCAACTGGCAATAGTGAATTATAGGATTATTTTTTAACAAGGTTGGAGTGTTTATAGACACCATCTATTTTAATGCTTTATTTTAATATATTTTAAAAATATAACTTAAAAATATGAAATTGCCGGTTTAAGGAGCAAAACACTGAAAGGGAGCGAGGGGATTGAATGGCCGAATGGTTAGCGTGCGCTCGCTGTATCATACCGCCTGCCATTGAGTCAACTGGCGTGGTTTCGAATCCCCGGTTGTACGTGGCAAGGAGTAGGATCGCCTGTCCAACTTCGTTGTTTTTCGCCGGTTTCCTCCCACTGCTATAAAGACCCCTACGCGCAAGCAAATTATTGAAATATAATTAAACCATATATATTTTAGTCCCAAAATGACCTAGTTTGTGTCGAGTGGACGTTAAACCCCACTTCCCTCTCTGAAAGGGAGCAAATTCCATCACTAATGGGCGAACGGTTTCCGGTATTCAATACGAAAGACAAAGCACTTTATTATGCTGTTTAACAATACAATGCAATTTGGGAACAAAATCCTGACCCTGAGTTTACAAAGCACTCTCAGACTCAAGTTAAGAATTTATTCAAAATTTTTCGCCTTATTTTAACTAAGATATAGCCCTTTATACAACTGTTGTTGTTTTAATGCCATGGGGACAACTCTCCCCAGACCACGGTGTTTCCACCCAATCCTCATCAAATTCCAAATTTCGCTTCAGTTAGTTCGTTTGACGCACATCAACAGATGGACTCCGCTTTTTAACTGACCCATTAATATTGACAGTGGAGCCTTCTCTAGGCCATTAACAGTGCCTTGTCGGTATTGCACATGGCTTGGTTCTCTACCCTTTACTTTTCTTTAACTACATAAATGAAATTTTAAATGATGTAAATTGAAACAATAGACTAGTTTATACATGAAAATAACTGACCCAGTTCTGTGCGGTGCAGTGTTAAATGCAATAAAATAAAACCAAGTACGAACAATCCAAACCATTAGACAAAATTCGAAGTCCTAAAAAACGGTCGAGGCAAAATAGTGTAACCAGAATTCTGATTTAAATACAGATCTATATTTCATTTCGTATTGTTATACTTTCGATTGTCTTCAATACATAAGATCTGACAGGTTGTAGTGGGAGGTCGTGTCAGGGGTCGTACGTGCCGTTTTTGACCCAATAACGTCAGACATTTGATTCACCAATCAACGTTGATTTTTCTACTGGGATACCCACAATTTAAAATGTCTTATTTCATTTCATCAGGAAATGGAAGTGGGTTTCTCGGCTAGCAGCGAGAGCTCCTGGTTAGCGAACCAACATCCATCTCTACAAACAAAGAGAGAAATGGGGTTTTACGTCCACTCGACACAAAATAGTTCACTTTGGGATCAACACATGGTTTAATCTCATTTCAATAATTGGCTTGCGCGTAGGTGTTTTTAGCAGTGGGAGGAAATCGGAGGACCAGAAGAAAACCCACGAGGTTGGACAGGCAACTCTACTCCTTGTCGCGTACACCGGGAAATCGACACCATGTCAGTTATAGTTATGGTCAAAGTAGGTAAACCACTTATATTCTTCCCCATAAATAATTGTACACTGAAATGTCACTAAGTCCTTTACATCAAGAAGGAAATAAATATTAAATTAATGACTAATGTGTTCTGCACATACTTCCCGGATTCCAAGGTAAATATGAGTTATGGCTTAATGTAAATGCTATCTGATATATGACTTAGATGACATTATAGGTTTGAAATTTAGTATAATACATAATGGAAAAAAACCCCACCCGACCAAGATCTTAATAACCCGTCGCGCACATTATTGTTAAAGATACATTGTCCCGAAAGTTTTAATCGGGTGGTAATTTCCAATAAAAGTATGGCGAATCTGGTATATATGGAAAGTATAGAACCCATTCTTACTGGCTAAATATTAGATTATCCCCAAAGCACCCATAGATAGAGCAAGCACTAGGCAAAAATATCAGGGTACCACGAACTGGCAACCTGACCGTTTTGTGCCAGCTTATTGTGTGCTAGCTTCATTGACGGAGCCGTTGTTTTTGGGGGTTCAAATGGTTAGGCGGTTTTGGGAACATTGGGGTGTGTCAATGTACAGAAGACTCTGCATTTAAACGACGGAAAAAGAAGTTGACGGAAAATATTTAAGAAGTTTACTTATGCCTCAATGTGTATGGTAAATGGACAGTAATTGATAAAATATAATTCTGAAAAATGGACCCTCCTACAATGTATTAAGATGACAGCATTGGCGTCTAACTACAGTTTTGACGCAATGACAGACCTTATAATACAACGCTAACCATCCGGCCACCCAAACACCCGTTTTGGGAGGGATTGGAAGCAAATTGTTAATGGATTATTTAGATTGAATATATATACGTTTTAATCGGAATCTATCAAGTCACACAGTTTGTACGCGGAAAGGTATCTTTAAGTGTGTTTGTGTTATGATTGAATCTTCAATTGGATCTGTTTAGTGAGGTATTCGCGTTCGCATTGTTGCATGACTAAGCAATCAGTCCATTTAACAGTTGAAAGCCTCTGACATTTAAGTATTTGTTCTAGTCACTCAGCGGAGGTGTATTTTAACATTATTACTCTTAAGGACACGACAATGCAACAGAGGAGCGATTTAAAATGGATGGAAGCCATCGATAAAAAGATGTAGTCGGCACAATGTGTGCAGATTAGAGTGCAAAGAGATATCACAATCTGTTAAGATTACACTCTATGCGGAATTGATCTGCTCTCCTGGAGACCTTATCTTTTGTTCTTTTTTTTTCAAAATCGATCTTTGTTCAGGTTCGAATTGATCCTAGTTTAATCCAATCGTAATAATCAATAAGCAAAAGTCGCGTTATAAACGCCACAATCTCTTAAATTGTCTAATTTGTATCTTATTGTTTTTTTTTAAATTCTAATCATCTTGATAAAACTCTTGCCAACCATAATCACCGGAGTCGTGGAAGAGCTACATTCAAATAAAACTAATTAGTACGGTGTCGTTCAAACAACTTAAGTAAACACTTAATATCGCTTTTCAATAGAATCTTGAATCGACTCCAGAAGCAATGGTAAAATATCTGGTGTTTACATCGAGGCGTGGGCCGTAGAAAACCTACACGATTTACAGCATGGCAGTTATGAGTACAAGATAATTGTCTTAGAGAACTATACCAAACATTTCCGGGCCAAATCAAACCGTGTGTGGCATAATGTGATAAAGTGACACTCTGTTGTCCATTTAGTGTGATAAAATCGATCTTATGGCTACTTGTAGTCGTTAAGGTCTGTTGAAGTGTTGCGACATCCTCTATTTATCACTAAAGCCATCTTGTTACAATTGTACCAACTCAAAACCTCACACAATTTATAATGTTTACAGATATTTCAAGATTTGACCTTTTGTCAATTACATGGCGGGTGGCGTTAACGGTGCAAAATCAGCGATGACATCTGGGCCCCTGGGCATTGAAACAAAGTCATCAAATCAAACTGAAAGATAACTAAGGCGATTTCCCGCGACTCCCCAGCACCAGAAAACGAGTCCACCCTGATACCCGGTCAAACCACAACACACAGCTCAAATACAAAAGTGCAGGTTAAGATATTGGTCAATCGCTCCCAATACAAATATTAAACACCGACTGATTATAGATAACATTTCCGTCGATGATGACGTCAATATAATGGAAATTCATGTAGTGTCTTCCTCGCAATGCTAAGTTCGAATTTCCCAAAAGGGAATTCATGTCTGGGTAAGCCATTTAAAGTTATATAATACTTATAGATATAAAATGTAATTCGTTTTAATTTCCTACTGGCCATGTTAACTGTGACAAATCGACATTCATTTTAAATTCAATGCTCATTCCTGATTTGTAACGCATGTTGCCCGATTTTAGAAATTTTTCCTTTAATTCGAAATCTGTTCGTGAATTGAAAAAAATAATTTTGAATGAAATAAGCATCTTTAATGTGGCACATTCCTGATTTGTCAAGCATGTTGACCGATTTTAGATATGCTTTTAATTCGAAATCTGTTCGCGATCGCGAATTGATAAAAAAATTGAATGAAATAAGCATCTTTAATATGGCAGAAGCTTGGCAGGTTATTTATCTTGCTTTATAGTGTGACTTGAAGACAACAAAGGTTCTTCATTCGTTTATTATATCTTTTCTGATATTTTTCTAATAACATTGACTCTTTGTTTCTACCAACGCCCCTTTCAAATCACTTTCAAAGGACCTCTTATGACGCGTCTAGCTGTTACAAAGCTTTAAACAAATCGAAGAAAGTGAATAATTACAAGGACAATGTATTCAATACGCCTATTGGACATTAACAATGTACGTTTGAAATTTAATTAGAATCCCGAAACCTATTATTTACCAATAAGCATTTCACAAAATAGAAAACAATGATGTTTTATGTGTGTGGTAGCTTTAACTCATTAATGAAGTACACTTTTTAAAAACTAATTAGAATATTTTTTTCTTCTTCCTATTTTTTAAAAATGCCACCTACGAATTGATTTTAAATTCTACTTCTTAATTTGCTTTGTGGAAGGCGAATTTGTCCTTGTTTAAATTCTAAAGCCAATTGTCTTGCTATTTCGACACATTAAACTAAACAAGTACATTAAAGTACAATGATACTATTAACATGTCATTATCTTCGAATTGTGTCGGCAATAGCTATGCGTACAACTTGAAAGAAGTATAGGCCACTGGCCGGGTGCCATAGCACACTGCTTACAGTATGCCCGTCTTTCATTAGCCGAAAAGTCGGACTTCAACCCAAAATTGATATCCGGGTGAAATGTCTAGGATTTTGGGACTCCGACCATTCCTCGTTGTGCAACACACCAGCAATTCTTCTTTGAGCTAATCAGTTCTATTCATGACAGGAAAGATGACCACCGTTGATGTGACAGTAAACATTGTACCAGTAGACTACACCCTATACCCAATATTACTCCCAGATCAAATTAACCTATTCACCACAGAATTACATAAAATGAAATCCGTGAAGTTGCTGATCAAATTTTACGCAAGTACTTGTAAAGTTCTTTAGAAGCCATGCCCCATTACCCCCGTCTAGAGCATCATTTAGCGAGCTCGCGTTACAATAGATTTAATATTTTTGATTCGATGAGCAGAGTCAACCATTGAAACATTTTATTATCCATAAACCGTCAACGCTACACGCTAAACACTGTTACAAGTAAATCGATGAAAGAGCTTTTGGTCTGGAACGACGTAAAGTGTGTGTTTTCTACCTAAAGATGTGATAGATAATTTGTTCTAATGTAAATTGAAATGTCTTTAATGCCTTTCTTATCCAGGCTGAGAGACAGAAAGATGGGGGTTTAACGTCCACTCGAAACAAACTAGGTCATTTCTGGACTAACATGGTTCAATTTTATTTTAATGATTCGCTTGCGCATAGGTGGCTTTAGCAGTGAGGGGAAACCGGATGACCCAGAGAAAACCCAGGCGGCCCTAGCCCTTGTCACGTCCAACTGGGAAATTGAAACCACACCAGTTGACTCAATGACATACCTTAGGATGTAGCGCGCACGCACTAACATGGCCTCCCAACCACTGTCTTTATTGCTTTTCTTATCGTGGCCGTTCGAGCGACACATCCTGTACAGTACTACACCCTCTACCCGTGAGCTATGATTGTCGTACAAATGAAATGAAATTGGGTTTAACGTCCCACTGCTCTGCTTCGAACTGGACTTATGACGAAAGGGATAGGTGTGCTATGGGGGGAATTTTGCCCGGAAACCGGCACTAACTTTTACATCGAAATTCAACTGTTAAGAGAAGGTTTACGTGTACGCCAATGTGTACACGGGACCTCGGTTTTCTGTCCCATCCGAAAGACTAATCATGCTGTCTTTGTTATGAACACCCGTCCGGCATCACCAACAAGGGGAGACCACGCTGAAAAATCAGGATGAACGTTCTCGGCCAATGCAGGAATCAAACACCCAAGCGTTGTATCCACTTAGCAACCGTAGCCCCCGATTGTCGTACAACTGCTGTTGGTTAACATGCAACATGTAATTTTCGTACAACGGCCGTCAAGGGTTATTACACGTGCACGTTAACGAGCACACAGACTTAACGTGTTGGTTTTATGACGCTGTTCCAGCTTGCATGACTGACAAGGGTAAACTACACTACCACCATCTTCCTCCATAATCTGCTGTGGCGTCCAGGTTTTCTCCGGGTTCTCCCAATCAGCGTTGATGTTTCTAATGGGTTGCCCAATTCCGTGCACTTTATACCAAAAACTCGCCGTTTCATCGGCTAATCCTTAACTTCAACCAGAATGTGGGTAATACAACAAATCTTCCAGATCCTAGTGTAGTAAAGACAAGTAGAACGAAATTTTGAACCATAAAAAACAATGCTAACAACATAAACTATATTTGTGGACACTAATTGGCCACAGTAGAGTCACCGGAGACTTACAACTACCACTGACATGTCAACTTAAGTTTCTTTTTGTGGTTTCACATCATTAACAACACGGATAATTATTTAATTATAAAATACGATTGTTACATAATTACAACTCCCTTTCTCTCTCTCTAGAGATCTAGGTAGGAAGATAAAAACATTCATCTCATTATTGTGCAATACATAATGATACTTGTACTATTGTGAGTCACAATTGTACAAGTTACGCTGCTACTCGAACTTGACCTTCGCGAACATAAGATTTAAGACAAGCTACTTCAAGATGCATTATGTAAGAGCTAACTCGGCCGTTTTCATTAGCCCCCTTTAGCAGAACGGGCAATATGTCAAACGTACATTATTTATACTAGTTGAAATTGTGGACCCGTAGGACGTATTTCATTGCAAAACACGTGTGTGTCGGTATTTGAAGTAAGTAAATTGTCTGTGTAATATAAAATATTTCCGAAGCTGCCCGACAAAATGGTCGCTCATTGTACGCATATAGGGTAAAAGTATGCCATACAAAGTGTGTGGACCCCATAGAATGTATGTTTATGACCCCTATGCACCAGCGAATTATGGAAAAAAAATTAAACCATGTGTTAGAACCGAAATGACCTAGTTTGTGTCGAGTGAACGTTAAACTCCATTTCTCCCTCTCTCACGCTAATGAAAACACGAGCGAATAGCCTATGAATGGGATGAAATACGTCAATGGAGTTTTGTTAAACTGATGATGGTTTCCCGGGAATACGTCAATGTTGTTTGCTGTAATATCATCGGTGACAAGAACCGGTCATTAAAAATCTCCATATACAATGGACTATCGGTTGCAGTAAAGTCCTTAAAGTTATGTTGTTAGGAAAAAACAGCCTCGTTAGCTTCTCTTTACCCAATAGACGATTTCAGGGTCAGTAAACACAAATTAACAGATCGAACGACTCATTATATGAAACGATAACGTCATGGAAGGTTTATTAGGCTTCTCCCTGTGCTTAACGCCATGATTCCCACATCTGCCATTCACCGTTCTGCCACCAGCGGAAATTGATGTTACATCAGCATGCCAAACTAAGTCATCTTTGTAAGAATTCCAAGAACGTGAGAGACTAGGTTAATTGTGTAATCGGAATGATGTGCATTCATTGTGTTGTCCGCGCGGTTTGTAACCAAAACATATATTAAAACCGCCCAACCATTTGATCGCCAAGTAACAACGGCTCCTTCTGTCAAGCTAGCACACAATAAGCTGGCGGACAACAGTCGGTTTGCCAGTAAGTGATGTCCCGACACCAGTGCTTGCTCTATGGGTGTTTTGGGGATAATCTAATTATATTTAGCCAGTAAAATTGTGTCTATACTTTCCATTTATACCAGATTTGCCATACTTTTATTGGAAATTACCACCCGATTAAAACTTTCGGGACAATGTATCTTTAATAATAATGCTTAGATCTTTGGTCGGGTGGTTGTATTTCCATTATGTATTACACTGAATTTCAAAACTATAATGTTTTTTCATGATGTATTATACTGAATTTCAAACCTATAATGTCATCTAAGTCATATATCAGATAGCCTTTACGTTAAGCCATAACTCATATTTACCTTGGAATATGGGAAGTATGTGCAGAACACATTAGCCATTAATTTAATATTTATTTTCTTGTTCTTGTAAAGGACTTAGTGACATTTCAGTGTACAATTATTTACGGGGCAGAATATAAGAGGTTTGCCTACTTTGACAAGAACTATAACTTACACTGTATTTATTTTTGGAGAAGCCTCGGTGTTTGAGGTGCTGAATCGCTAACCAAGAGCTGTCGCTGCTGGCCGAGAAACCCACTTTAATTTCCTTATCTCGTATTGTAATGAAACATCTTACTTAAAGTACAGCATTTAGTCGAAATTGGATACCGGAAGTCGTCAGTGCAATCGTAAGTGCTTCAGGTGGGTTAACTATATAGTACGATCTCCATAGATTAGCATTTAACACAATCTGATTAAATCACAGATACTATTTCGTTTCGTTTTTTTTTATAGTTCAAATTTCTTTTAGGAATTAACCATTGAAACCTTTTGTCACGGCGAATTTTTTACTGTGAGTTGCACGGAACTTGGTAACCCACTCGAAACATCAACGCTGACTGGTGAAATCAAATGTCTAATCGACGCCATAGGGTCAAAAACCACTTGTATGACCTCTGACATGAACTTCCACTACAACCGGTCAGTGTAGTAGAGACCATCGAAAGTATAAAAAACGAAACGAAACATAGATCTCCTTATTAATCCGCTCGGATACTGAAGAAGACAGCGGTCCTTAGCCACCCCCATCCATTCTCCTGTTCACAGTACACAACAAACACACCTTCCGACCAGTAGACAGTGTTTCTGGAAAAATTAAAGGCTGAAATTTTCAATGAGTCTTTGTTGCTCCGTAGTTTCAAAACAACATAAATATTACCGTATTAAAGGGACGCTAAACTATTCCATTTCTGTGGTCGTTTCTAATGATAAAGGCGATATTCACGAGACAAGGGCAGCTAAACATACACAGTTATTAATAGCTCTATGGCTCGGCTCTTAACGCAATAATATATTGTCTAACTTAATTATTGGTTCAGCTGAAACAATGTCAAGATCACTGGAGAAGAGAAACCATAATCTTTCATGTAAAAAAAAACACCCTTCAAATTCAAGCCGGAATCCATATACACGTGTCAAGGAGTCCGGTGCTGTTGTTATCTTGTTCAGTGATGTAAAAATATGATCGAGGAAGCCCGGAAATCTCAATACTCGTGTGAATCTGTACCTCCTCTCGAGCATATGTTTATTTTAGCAATCAGGAAAACATGGCATCGTCTGCAATCAGATTTAACAGGACAGCTGTTCTATATTTGACTGAAATAACGGATGGCCGGACAAAGACAGCTGTTTAGTCGTTCGGATGTGTATACATCGGCATGCACGTAAACGATCCCTTGGTTATTGGTCCGTCTTCATTAGCTCAATCGGAGCAGAACAGTCGGACGTTAAACAATATTTCATTTCATGTTCTGTATTTGACTGACAGGTGACGACTCTGGGTTGAATAATACTATGCAGATAACTTGCACATTGATATTACCAAATATGGGTACCTCTCACTTGAAATTCGTCAGATGCGATCCCTTAGCGTTTTGGTAGAATTGGACGACGGGATACCCCATCACGACAGAAAATGCCACAGCACTCTATAGAATACTTATTCAACAGCTTTTCCAAAACCTAAATAAAATAGGTTTCGTTTCCGTGCAAGTAGAGTACAAGGACACAGCGTGTGAAGTCTTAATAGACCATCTGATATCTCAATAATTTGTTAGTCGCATGACCGAACGCAAGAAGCAGGTGACCCAATTCCTTGTCACGTGCAATGATATTGCTGTATGCATTCGCCATCCTAATCGCAACGCCTTCAGTCCACCTCTGTCCCCAATAAACCACTTTCAGTAATAACCAATTGGGAAAATTTTATTCATATCTAGAATACCTGCCAGGAAGTTTGGGTCCATCTCTGTCACCAATTTTATTAATCATTTGGGGACATTTTCAGCAATTATCATTGAGCAACTGTTTTCTTATATACCTAAATTACTTGTTAGCAAGCAGGTAATGTCAACAATTGTGGACGTTCTGCTCGCGACGCGTATGTCCTGGTTCTGGGAACTAGTTCAGTTATCAATCTTATTTCCATATCTTGCTCAATATTCGACGTCCTCCAGTACGCCTTAAATAAATAGAGGGTCAGGTAGCTTATGATACTGGCAACCTTTCGCGTGTTATCATACACTGGCAATTCCGATCACTTTAGGATATAAAAAGTAAATCGAATCAATACGTCAGGAATATTATGATTCTCGGATATTGTCTTCATGAGATTAAAGTCTGGAGAAACGGCGCCATGTCATAACCCTGTGTTTAACGAAAACAACACGCTCCGTCACGTTTTCTTTATGTTTTCACGTAAATATATTGAGAAAGTCACATGATATTTCTTGAAAGTTCTAAGACACTTAGGGTAATATACATATTCATGGACAATTATCATTTAAGAGGCGGCCGACGGGAAACACGTGTAATACTTTGGTCCTTAAAGATCATATTGTACCTTTGACAAATTGTTGTGTCACACTTACTGGAAAGTCAAATCCCACGTACTAATAAAAGTAAATGACAGGTGTATATGCAAAAAAAAAACAAAACAAAAAAAAACCCAAACAAAAAAACCCCTAAAACCCCCAGTGATATTTGAGTAAAATCCTTACAATTGTCAAAATATCCATCAAATCCTATCTGTTTATGACATGTGGTTGAAATACCAAATAAAGCATATGTTTCCGGCCTCCCCTGGTCTTGGGAGAATGGGGATGTTTATTCCAATTAACGCCAAGGCTAGTCTATAACGTTCAGAAATAAGGGGGTTTATAAAGGGGGGAGTTGAACGGAATTGATCAGCACTCACCCAGATATTCCGTGCAACTATCATTTATGCTTTAATGAGAATGTGGAACATTGAAGCCCTGCAAGCAGTTTAACAATAAAGTTAAAGGAGCAACTAACCTGTAATTTTATTTACTATCACAAGGAACACAACACGGAAGTCCAATATTATTACACAAGTATTTATTTTTTTCACTTAAGGAAGAGCTTAAAATCGCTGATCAACGAGAACCTTGCATTAAACTACATCAATTGAGACATTTCTCTCTCCCTGTTAAACCGTTGTTGATTCGTTTTATAAAAAAGGGGTGGGGGGAGGTTAATGAAGATGTAAAAAAACGTCACGCAGTTTGCCGGGAGTAACATTGTTCAGTCCACCTACTTCTTATTATCAAATTCCAATTTCAAGGACTTTGTCCACGGGTGGACCTCGGTTTCCCTTCATCATCCAAGTGACCATACTAAACTAATGCTGTCTGCACCACACATAATTCACATAAAAACAAATACATGGACAAGACATCACACTCAGAAACCACAATTTATCAAAAGAACAATTCAAATAAAGTGAATGGATCCAGGGGCTAGCCGTAAGAATCCACTGCGCTGTACACTCCCGGGCCTGTAATGACACTGACTTCAATCAAATTTGAAGACAATCAGAAATACCACCTAAAGAAATCATTGTGTAATGCCAGCATGAGTCATGATCTGCTTTATACTAAAGGAATACGAATGTAAGTACTAAATCGACGATTTTAGTCGAAAACAATATGCCACTTATTAATGAAATAATTGAAAACGTTTTATTAAGTCTTTGTGTGTAAAACGGATGTGGAACTGAGTAGAGCCGCATTACAAAACAGTGTACTAATTAAGTAGATTGGTCTCTCTGTGCAGAATCTCGAAGGACTAGACTACGTCCGGCACCACCGACAAAACGATATCAAGAACGTTCCTGTCTCCCTCGTGTCATGTTTTTTTTTTATTAAATTATTTCAATTAATCGCATAATAATTATCAACTTGATGAAAATAAATGCTTTTATACGGGGAAGGAGATCATTAATTTCTACTTTGTATAATACCACGTATATAATACTGGATAATTAATGACATAGCGCAGACCTCGAGGCTCATAAAAGTGATATATAAATTCATTTCTCATTAAAACATTCTTTATACTGTCCATTTCAAGCTTAAGTTATAGCCCGTTCAGACGCTTTAGTTGAGCTGGTTAAAAAAACCCGGGAGTCGTTAAACCAGTTTAACATTATCGTATCGTATGAACGCATATGTGGGGCAAATAAACCAGTTTAAAAAAAAAACACCTCGAGACCTGTCTTCGAGAAGCTTTTTGATTTTAAACTGGTTCATCTTGGCCGTCTGAACGGTTGGCTTGAAAGGAGTGCCAGAGTTATCGAAAGCGTGCGAGAACTGAATAAATCTACCCATGCGTAGTTAAGTTTACCTCCGACTGATTTGGGTATAGTACGTGTGAACGCAAACACCACGCTGTCTTAAAAACCGCGGCGATTTTGAACTAGTTTAAAAATAAGCGTCTGAACGGTATCTTAGTTTACAACGTCATTTAAAACGAGATGATATACATGATACTAGAAAGGAGAAATAGCATCGGGTAATACCCTTTAATGTCATTTCTCTATATTGTATATCAATAATATATAATCATGGATCTTTAACCAATCCTGTTTAATAAATAGATATACAACTGGCAGTTCTTGCTATAATCGTTCCAAAATAGATAATTCGGAATTAATATATTGACAATTTCATTCAAATTACTCCATTCTGCACGGGCGACGTTAACATTGTTTTGAGTTTTGTAATAGATTGTTTATTATCGCAGCAACGCTACTTGTCAATAGAGACTCGGCCCCGCATCTCCATTTGAAAATTAAATCATTAAATAGCGATCGTATTTTAATCCGTTTTACATCTGCTTCATTCGATATCCTAGAAAGTTAGTGAAATGAAATAGGGTTTAGCGTCCTACTGTTCTCTTCCTAAACTCTGCTAATGAAGACGGGCATAGGATTACAGTGTGCTATGAGGGAAATTTTGCCAAGGGATGTTTGACGTACACGCCAATATGTACTCGTTTTTTCGTCTCATCCGAACGACTAGACAACTGTCCTTGTCAGGTCCCCCGTCCTGCAAAGAGAGTTAGTAATAGAATTGGGATGTGAATAAATTTCTACATAATAATTTCTATGGCTCTAAACATATTCGAACGTTTGTTGCTTTAAGCTGTTATAACATAAATATTATATTCAAACGTTTATAGCTTTACGTTGTTTAACTTAAACATATTTAAATGTTTGTAGCTGTACACTATTTTAACCTAAATATATTCAAACGTTTGTAGCTGTACACTATTTTAACATAAATGTATTCTAATGTATATAGCTTTACGCTATTTCAACATAAATTTCTACATAATTTCTATGGCTCTAAACATATTCGAACGTTTGTTGCTTTAAGCTGTTTTAACATAAATATATTCAAACGTTTATAGCTTTACGTTGTTTAACTTAAACATATTTAAATGTTTGTAGCTTTACGTTTGTAGCTGTACACTATTTTAACATAAATATATTCAAACGTTTGTAGCTGTACACTATTTTAACATAAATATATTCTAATGTATATAGCTTTACGCTATTTCAGCATAAATATATTCAAACGTTTGCGGCTTTAAGCTTTAATAATATCATCAATTTTTAATATGAATTTACTCTGAATAGCACCAACCAAGAGAACCATTACTCCCGAGGACAGTGATATTTTGCCACAATAAAGAAAAAAGAAGAAAAACAGCCAGAAGTTTAAAAATTATGACCGCCTTCACATCTTCATTTATCGTTGAAAAGATGGCATTCCACAGAATGTCGAAAACAAATGTAAGACACGACCGTTTGTTAAATATATTACAATGTCATGTCACTTAAAACAGTGTGGGAATATAAACAGGTTGTTAAAGTAGCAAGCTGTTTGTTTTGGGATTTTATTTCAAACAATATTTTTAAGCAGGATATTTGCATGGGATTGGGGAACACGCTTAGCCTATATAAAAAAACCTCCATCCCCTATTGTTCAGGGTTGGCGGTAATCCAGGACTGTCCCGAAGCTGGAATTTGGAGTAGCTTACCACTTCCGGTTATGCTACATCCGGTTCATTGAGAGAGAGAAATGGAGTTTAACGTCCACTCGAAACAAACTGGGTCATTTCGGGATTAACATATGGTTTAATTTTATTTCAATAATGAGCTTGCGCGTAGGGGTCTTTAGCAATGGGAGGATCCGGAGGAAACCCACGAGGTTGGACAGGCGGTCATACTCCTTGTCACGTACAACCGAGGATTCGAAATCACGCCAGTTGACTCAATGGCAGGCTTTATGATACAGCACGCACGTGCTAACCATTCGGCCAGCCCCCCCCCCCCCGGTTCATTGATATACCCGTGCTACGCTAGACCGCTTTTAAAGCTCACCGAGTCTTCCAATGGAGTCAGTTCACACATAATTTATTATGACCATCTACATCCTTATTGAATCTTGCAAACCGCCACAATTCTCCAATAAGACTGGCTTAAACTGTAAATTAGTATGCGTAACAGCTTAATAGGGGGCTATGAAACCCACCTGCAACTATCAATGACATCCTGGCCCTTCAGAAAATCTCGGAAAGTATAGTTAGACTTAGAAAACAGCTTTAATAGTTTGTTCGTTGAATATTTGATGCCGCACCCCTTAAAAAAGTGCTGGAGCAACAGTGTAAGCGCTATTATTGTTAGCATGCTAGAACACCTCGTAAACAGAAGCAGTGTTACGGATCCACCCTTTAATAGTAAGTGCAGGGAGACTGCACTACACATAATTCTACACAAATAGTTCGCAACTGTATTACTTGGTGCAACGTCCCTTAAAATAGTGAAGGGACAAGAATTTAAGACAAGATATAACTTTATGCCGGCTATTAATGACCCGCTGACATTTTGGAAAATGTAGAAACCATTTTGGAGTTTAAGGGAAACATCCCTTTACGATTGTTATTTTATAAATTGATGATGTGTCCTTTAAAATTAGAGAAACTATAGCTCCCAGTCGGCTAATAATGATCTATTTGCATCTTGAAAAGTATAGAAGCAGTGTTATGGAAACGTATTGTTCTTTTTTTATAACTTGACGCCGTGTAGGCATAACCAGAGTAGGAGAAAATATACAACCTTCAACCGACTATCAATGACCTGACGGCAACCTGGAACATCTCGAAACCAGAAGTTAGACTCTTCTCGTCTGTTATTTCATCATTTACATGTCTAAGTATGGATTGATTACGGCATGACGATCATATCTATGGACATGATAAACCCATTGTCTACATTAAGACTTGTAATTCGACTAATCCTTTCTCCTTCTATTTTCCAGCACGGCGTCAATTCACGAACTGGCACTGACAGGCCAGAAGAAAGTCTAAGACAATATCTTGCTTATCTTAATATTCATCTGTGATAGGAACAAATTATACCTTATAATGTCTCTATATCCCAAAAGCACACGAACACGTTAAAGGGAGAATTTCATATTTTTAAGTTATATTTTTGAAATGTATTAAAATAAGGCCTACCTCGTTAAAGAATAGTCCTATTAATTCTATAATTCACTATTGCCAGTTTAGAAATTGGCAAAAGTGTCATTTCCAACTTCAAATTCAAACGTTTGAAGATAGCTATTTCATGAAGGGAAAAGACAAACAAGGGAATTAATTGTGTGATTGAGCAGTTTATGAGGTATGCCCCGGAAACGAAATTGGTACGGACGAAGGGAACCTATTTCAATATACCTCAGATGCCTGCGATATAGAGTGGATTTCAATACGTTTTGTGATGGAGGTTGGGCAGCCGACCCAACTCCTTGTCACGTACAAGTTGGAAGTGAAAACCACGCCACTTAACTTAACGACAGTCCATGAAAATTAACTAGCACGCTTTAAGTCATTCGACCACCCACCCAAATAATATCTTACCACACCCCACGTGTATTATTTCCCTGGCAATATGGAGGTTTAGTGACACGTATTGAACCTGTATTGTAATATAATAACCTAAGTAGGTCATCGGATCGCCTTTTCATCGGACCACCTTAGGCGCCTCTTCGAAACGTCGCTGAAATAAATTCTTTAAGTAACTTGTGTTCGCCTCTTCAATACATGTTGGAATTAGAAAACCCGACATTCTCACGTAGTTGTGTGGGTTAGGAATCGTATTTCCAGGCTAGTATGCTCTGGAATGCACGGGGAGGTAATCTCAAGTTATTCAGAGCCTTGTTGTCACTCGCCTGGGAGCAATGTCGGCTAATACAACACGGAAAACATGTCTTGTCCTTCCAATCGCAGCAGCATCTCTGTTGCTCTTAACACATCTCTGTTTCTGTAATAAAATACTTCTGAGATGTGTGTCCAATTGATGTTCCTTTTCTAACAATTTTCGCCTTCACAACAGCCGCCTTACTTTGTCGTTTCGTCTTTCGGATGGAACGCAATTGGGGATCCGGTAGGGAGAGAAATGGGGTTTAACGTCCACTCGACACAAACCATATCATTTCGGGACTAACATATGCATAGTACAAGTTTTTTGGAAAGTGCCGATTTTTTGGTAACGCATAGTCGGTCATTACGACTCAAGCTAGTACGATACAACGTTTGTAAAATATTTCCTTTGCGTCGATCGTTCCCCTATTATTAGTTTGTTTTCCCTTAGAGTGACGCCCGTATCACTACGGGACAGTTGTAGGGTCCATTCACTGGGAAATGATCACTTATCCGCGTGTGCACAATCCACAAGTCAACGGGTTCATTTGTCCACCGATATCTATTATTTGAGTTGGGTTAGGTTCATTCGCACGTTTGTGGAGTTTAACGCCCACTTCCACCAGGGGTGATATCGTAGACAAGGTGGTGGGGAGGTTATTTGATATTCATATTCATAGTATTTCTTAATGCGGCGCACTAGTGAGCCCCTCACCATTCACTGGATCTGATTTAGAGGTTTGTCATTTTATTGTTCGTCTGTGTATAATATGTGTCTTGTTCGTAATTGGTTTTGTTTAGGCGAGGCCAGACTTCATTTGCTAACGAAGAACACTTCATTTGCTTATGAATAACATTTCAAACTTACGATTGTTATAGATACGTTATAGGAGATTAGATAAAGAGCTGGCAGTACTCACTATAATCGTTCAATTTCAGTGAAATTGATTCACCTTGAACCGCGATTTTAGCGATTGAATTTTGAGCCTAGCCTCGATCATTATTATTAAAGTCGGTACGATAAAAACATAGTCTCGATTATCCAATTTCTGATTGAATTATTAATGGACTTTACGCAGCAGATACGATTGCAATCCAGTAAATACCGCAGGCTAGCGAAGCCATTGAGCGTTGGTTATGGTCTGGATAAGTTAATTAATGTCAGAATAATAATTTAGATAACATCCCAGGCCTAAAGAAAGACGTGCAATTGGCAGATTTAGCTCTTGCATAATGTATGTTTAAGAATTAACGTTTAAGTAAATGCAGGATAGATATCATATGACTCTGACTGAAGATGTGACGATAGTGTGTGCCCTGTCGTTATTTTCACGAACACAGATTCGACGATTCTGATGCCATGAAAAAGAAAATAATTAATTAAATCAAATGATTGAATCCGTCAGACTGACATTCCACGTAGAATCGTCAATGTTTACAAGGTCATCTGGTGAGCAATACTTATCCGTTTGTCAATCAACGTCCCTGTCCAATCCAAGGACTGACTGTTCACCAAGATTTCATGTGTTTGGGTGTATCGCTCATCATCGTATCTGTTCAATAAAGACATGATGTGTATCGAGGACGTCAGAAGCAAGACCGACAACTTAATAACGGTTTCACGGATTGCTAACATGGCATTATACTGTCAACTTAAATCAACTAATAGAACGAAATCACTTTCAAAAAATGACAAACAAGTCATCGGAGTTGACATAACAGAACATGAATCATTTTTTCTTTTGATATGACATTTTCCCTGGTCATATCAGCGGATAATTCATCTGTTCAAATTGTATAATTGTAATTTCACGAAAAATTCAAGATCCGGAAATCGATTTTATTCAGAGAAATTACATTTAGCAAAACTGTTTTATCTTCTAGTTTGATTCACCTATTACGTAGGTAGAAATGCCATAACGAAAACAATGTACTTTTGGGGCGTGGGGGCGTCTAGAATATAATTGTTAACATGCTCTTGGGTATTAAAGGAATAAGTGTTGTGTGTGCTGCTCTAGAGCATACTTGTGTATAGTGTGGGATACTCTTTAGTATTAGTGCAGCGCGGGGTGTTCTGGAATATTAGCGTGGCGTCGGCTGCCTTAGGATATTAGGTCGAATACAAGAACGGAGTGTTGGGCTGCACCAGAGTATTAAGTGTAGCGTTAAGGAGGTAGGGTACGCCAGTGACATTTGTCAGGATGCGTGTTTTTGTCATTGTTAGGATGCGTGTTTTTGTCAGTGAAGTGAAGTGAAGTAGAACAAGTGAATAGTTGGCATCCACAGGTCCACCAGCAGTAGGTATTCCGGGTTCCCAGACAAGGCAACATTTCCGAGGAGGTTCCCTGGCCAACAGCGGAGATCATGGTGATTGAGCTTGAATATTAGTTATTGGGCCACCATTGCCCACAACTGTAGTATATTATACCGTTCAGACGCTTATTTTTGAACCAGTTCAAAATCGCCGGGGTCAGCATCTTGTTGCGTTCACGTGTACTATAAGCCAAACCAGTTTAACTATTCTGCCCTGTTCGGTCGGCGGTTAGATTTATATTCTTTAATCGGTTCTCGCTCGCTTTTGATAACGCCGACACTGCCTAACCTCGATATTTTCTAACTAGTTAAAAGTAAAAAGCCTTCTCGAAGACAGGTCGCTAGCTGTTTTTTTTTTAAACAGGTTTATTTTCCCCACATTTACATTCAAATGACCAAGTCATCTGATAATGTATTAATTTGTTAACATACATTAAAAAATGTAACTCTATTCAAAGACCACAGAAGAAGCACTGTCAAGGCATCGAACTTCTGAACTGAAATAGCCGGAATAAACGACCAGCATGTGCTTAATAGAAACGTCTTTCAAGTTTGATCTTTGACAAAACACAATATATTTTGTCTGGAATGAGACATGTCCGTATCCAACAGATGTAGTCTTTACGATCTCAGTATGATTATATGTTTTTATATTTGATTTGCCTAGTCAGGTATTTTTCGTTTAGAATTTTTTACCGTTCTTATATTTTATTTGCCCAGTCAGGTTTCTTTGGTTCAGATTCTGTACCGTCAAGTTAGAGGGAGAATGGTACTGATCAGGTTTCTGTCGTTTAGATTTTTTTTTTACCGCAAAGTTAAAGTGATAACGATTCCAGGGTAGAAGCAAGTTGAATTGGAGGAAGCGAATTTCCATATCGTCTCGTATTGTTACCCCCACCCTCTCTCATCTGAAATGTTTACTTGTATAGATAAAGTCAGTGTTGAGATAAAACTGATTTTCGACACAGGGGACAAAAGATTAGTAAAGAAGGCGACTTTGTCTTAATCTTTCACGACAACTATTTAAAGATATATTATGTAAGATTCAAATAACGAGCTGATCATTCTTGCAATTATAGTTCAAAACTAGATAATTAATGTAAAATGAAAACATTGAAATTTATTTCAGATTACAGGTATGTCATTCTGGGCCCACTTATCAGTTGGTGGTATTGACAAGATGTGTGCATTGTGGTAACCAGGGGACTGTTCTTCTGTGTGACTTATTTTCGAACCATTCTAATCTATTTAAAACTCGAGTATCCGATGTCATCGAAAGTTGATTATGGTCTTGTTTTGTTAATAAATATCTTATTAATAGTTTATTTAACATTTCAGGCCCAGATGTTTAATCGTATATTGTACCTTCATGAATCAACATAACACATACGATAAACTCAATTGAATGCTTTATTTGTGACCTAAATCAAAGAGATTTAGCGCCCCGTTTGTACATGGCAAGGAGTGTGATCTCACGTCCAACGTCTCTCTCTCCCTTGATTCCCTTATCCCTTTCAATAAACCCAACCCAATTCCACACTCTATTGTGACCCTTGGCTCTTATTAATAGCATTTGGTGGGCGAACGTTGAAGTGTCCATAAAAATATTCTATCACTTGATGGCGAAAACGGTAGCTTCAACGATTATGCTACTGTCAAAAGTTTTCTTGTGGGTTCAAAGGTGTTTTTGAGTTTTGCGTGGGTGCGAGGTATACAGACTATCTTTATGAATACAGGATTCATGAGTGAGTTTTGTGTGTGTGGAAGGGGGGGGGGGCATATAAATATAATGTTTTACAGAGGATCGTCCATTAAGCAGCGTGATTGGGTTTCAAGAAGATACATCCGTTTTAAGTAAAATAATTTGATATCATTGCACGACAGTTTGAATATTAATTTAATAACGTAGTGATATGCTCCAAGTACTTTTAATAATCGCATTAAAAGCATTTCTAATTCTAGAGGATGATAAACAAGAATGGACAATACATGAAATAGAAACATATCGTAAAAGCTTTTAGATTTCTAAACGATAGTACTCTGGATAAATCCTAGACCTATTTTACATGGTATAAAAAAGATTTATGTTCGACTGCATACATACACAAACATTATATTGTCGAGTGGCACAACTGCTCTTAATTCGCTGCTGCACTGAAAATGGATTCACATCAACCAATTATATTGATTGTTACAAATAATTGATTTCATTTTGTAGAGGGGTTTAATTAGACAGGAAGTAACAATGTCAATAATTGGTTGATCGTGTCAATATGGCGACAGAATTGTTTAATAGACCGTAAGGGAAACACGTAAATGCTACCAGACTTGTTTAATCGCTTGTTGGACTGACAAATCGAGCAATTTATTAAGTTAAACCAATCGAAGATAATGGTCGGTGCAGGCAGCGATGCCATACAAAGACCTGATTGTCTAATGGGTAAGAACTAGAAGTCAAGTTTACTAGAATAATCCTTACTTTTATTATAAAATATCCATACGACTTTGCCAGTGAACACGATTTTGGATATAAGTAAAGATAGGTCCCAACAGTCAGTTCTTATATTGCTCACAGTCCCATCAAAGTTAAATGGCTAATTCCGATAATTTGTTTTGCGAATAAAACTGCTTTATTTAGTGTTAAAATCCCTTAAAAGTTTTGACGTTCACGTTCAAACGACTCAATATTTTGAGCTTAAATTTTGAGACAGGGTAAATAAACCATTCCTCTATATTTTGGCACTGAAATTTTATACGTATTCGGACTGCGCAAGGTACATTTAGCTTTCCACATGACCATAGACAAAAATAAATTAATGTTGCCAATGCTAGGTTACTACTGTCGTGCAATGCGTTACGATAACATTGTCCCTATTTAGTCCACGATCTGGTACGTGGTGATACGTTCGGATACGATCAACACGATTGTAACTACTGACCTCAATATTACATGATAACCCTGATACGATCACCACGATTACTCTACGATTTCAATCCCAGCGCCAATCGTGATAGTGGGGCCCTAGCAAAAGCAGTCGAAAAATGAAAAGCCCTCTTGTAATACGGAAAGAAAATCATACAGAAAAGTGGGGTGGGTTTTCCGTGCAATAACAATGAGCAGTGGTCAGTGGTTCAAGTCATTTATAGCACGCTTCACTCGTTACCAGGTTTAACATCCCGGCCTACGTAGTTAAAACTGTTAACTCATGAAAGCCCTGTTATAAATATAACTTAATGCAACGTTCCCTCTTTCGCGATTGCTAGGGAAAAAAATCCACCCACTTGACTAATACTCACGCCAGACCGGGGGTGGCGTCCTAACTGCGCTGCTACGGCGACGAAAAATGGT
The DNA here is from genome assembly GCA_963678685.1 of Patella ulyssiponensis. NCBI lineage: Eukaryota > Metazoa > Mollusca > Gastropoda > Patellidae > Patella > Patella ulyssiponensis. Next base: position 62,075,531 of record OY783231.1, on the reverse strand, counting down.
CTCAGGGCGCGTCAAGATCACCACAAGTGTGGCAAAAGCGTGGTGGAAACGCCAGATATCTTGCTATGGTCGCCAATGATGGTCGAGTCACGGCGTTTACTTTGAGCATGTTCAAAACAAACGCCAAGGTTCTGCCATATGACCTGGAAAGCTGCGAAAACGAGATGGGGTCGCGAAGGTCCTTACTGCGCTGCTATGGCGATGTTATGGGGTTCCCACTGCGTTTATGGATTTCTTAATACGACCATGGTGCGGTTACCAAGCTTGCATTACTCGCCTATGGCAACCATGCTTTTCATATACGGCTTGCTTTGAAAACAGGCGATTCAAAAGTCATCTTGAAATTTCGAAAAAAAATCTAATCAGCTTATATAGTTGCCGTGATCACGTGGTGGAAACGCACGTGCAGTCAAGAGACGTGTGGTAAGAACTCCTGGTTTGAGCGCCGGGTTCAACGATAACCGCCGTTGCCATAAGCGCGGAGAGATCGTGACGAGCCCGCCATGAGAACGTAGCATAATCGCATAGGCCGCAGTGAGAACGCGCAATTTTTAAGTTTGTAATTTTGGGACATTTTTTGCGTTGTAATCACGCTTGCCGGCGATCTTGTGCATTTACTGGTCGCAAAACGGTCTCAGCAACGCTGTAAGGACACCACTCCGGTCTGACGGGGGCATAAATGACACGCTTTAACCACCAACCACCCTGTAGTGTGAATACGACTTGCATTCATTCTGTGGACCGAAGTTTATCTAGCGTATACATAATGTGAAATAAATATATAACGTTATTACTTTTCTTTGTGATTTTGTTTTGCGTGTCAATTATAACGTACCGTTAGCCTTGTTTCCCCTCCTGATATTGTAAACGTCTTCGGGGCCGGTTTGGTGTCATTTGCAAATTACCACGTTTTTTAATAACAAATTAATATTCTTAGGACAATTGTGTGTATTTGAGAGACCGTTTTTATATTTCTTTGACAGTCATTTATGCATACAAATGCACTTATTAGATTAGAAGTCTAGAAAAGACTTTCTAATTCAATTTGAAACGTAACAAAATCACTGTATTCCTTTAGTCTGCCAAAATAGGGTTAGGGTTGAAATAAAAAGAATCTGATTGATTCGATCAATTTAAGTTTTCAAAAGACACTAATGGTGTTGGTAATCGCGGTATTCAGAGCTATTTCTATAGTGTTTATTGAATTTACATATGGCGTCTGTTCGCTAGAAGACGAGTATTCCTATTATCAGGAATAATTTTATAGCTATGTACTTATTATGGCCTACCGTCCATATACAATCAGATTTTATGATTTCCGTGGGTTTAAACTGTTACAAAGGCTAGATGACATCCTGTGGCACGAGGTTAAGTTCGACTTGAAATAAATGTATGCAGTTTAACGTTCTACTGTTCTGAGTGTGTGGGTGGGTGGGCGAATGGTTGAACGCGTGCGCGTTGGATTATAAGGTCCATCATTGAGTCAAGTGGTGTGATTTCGATCCCCGTTGTTAACGTAACAAGGCGTAGAGTTGCCGGTCCATCCTCATGGGTTTTCCCCCGGTCCTATGGTTTCCTGTCACTGCTAAAGTACACTGGGCGCGAGAGAATTATTGAAATAAAATTCAACAATATGTTAGTCAGTCCCAAAATGACAGTTTGTAACCCACTTCTCTCTCTCTCTCTCTCTCTCCTGTTCTGCACCAATCTGACACCAACTACAACATGAGGGAAATGATGCCTGGACAGCTGCGTTCCGGCCTACTCCTCTATGAATTCCAGCTAAACGCTGTTTCTTATTCCGTCTGCCACCATACAAAGGAAACAAAAATGGAAACCAAATATCATCTCCTTTTTTACTAAACAATACGAAAATAATATTATCTCCATATGAAGTCGCAATGAGATTAAGTACGAAAATATTATATCTATAAGAAGTTAGAAAGCAGTAGGGGGCGCGCTGTAAACAGAAACCAGTTTTTAGTAATAATGGCCACATACTTCCGTCCTTGTTATGCTGAACGGTAATTTGGCCTGTTAGCAAACTCATTAGTTTATTTTATCACGATTGTCAACAGGAGAATCGCGGGGAATCTTCATAATTTTCTACAACTTAATGTGTCATTAAAAAAAACAAAATAAAAAGTTTCTTTGACGATTGACGTAAATCAATATTTAGCCATACAGAAGAAAGAAGTGCGGAATTCCTTAAAATCAACTGTACGAGGATTTTGCCAATAAATAATGTCCGTCTTCATAAGCCCAGTTGGAGCAGAACAGTAGGACGTTCCCCTTTCATTTCATTTCGTAAATAAAAGTCAAACAAAAACATAGAATGCCTTCTCGCAAATAAGGAAAGACACTAAAATCTTGAAATACGCACACACACACACACCACAGACATTGATATATCCAAAAGGAAATCTGAACGAAAGCTGACCAAGTAATACATATAATGTCTCTACACAAAGGAAGATGTCCGAATGGTTTAAATCAAATGGTGTGGTTTCGATTCACCACCAATATGGAGCCGTCTTAGAGGTCGCAGATGCTTACCCGGTGTTGGTCGAGAAAGTTCGTCGGGATTTTCCGACGTTGTTTCCCCTTGCGAGTGGCCCCATGTACACATTGGCGTGCTGAATAGCGTATGATTGTCTTCATTAGCCCATTTCCACCTCTGGGTAGAATTTCCACCGTAACACATTGCATGGGCTACACTCATTCTACCCATCCTGGTCGAAGCAGAAAGGTGGGACGTTAAATCAGATTTCATTCGTTCATTTTTTCATCCATACATTATCTGCTATAATATACTGGGAGTCACTGTGGCTGAGTGGATACGAAGCAGGCCCACTAAACTTTAAGTCCCGTGGTCGATCCCTGTGTTGGCCAAGAGAGTCCAGGAGCGGGTCCCTCTTAACCAGATCGAAGCAGAAAGATAGGAAATTAAGCCCCCATTTCATTCATTTATTTTTCGTATATACTCATATTATTGTATTGTTATAAAATACGGTGTATATAATAAAAACAAATCATAAAGATCTTACAATGCATCAAGAAACCTTTTATAGCGGAAATCGTTGTGGTTAATCTTAGATTCCCAGTGTCACGATTCGTTACGATAGGGAGCTCACGATCTGGTGAGAGAGAGGGAGAGAGAGAGAAATGGGGTTTAACGTCCACTCGACACAAACTAGGTCATTTTGGGACTAACATATGGTTTCAATTTTATTTCAATAATTCGCTTGCGCGTAGCGGTCTTTAGCAATGGGAGGAAACCCACGAGGTTGAGAAGGCGCCCCTATCTCCATGCCACATACGCTCACACCAGGGATCGAAACCACAGCCGCAAGCCAGAGGTGACCGGCCAGCTAGAGGTCGAAGCGCGGCACTCTAGACCACTAGGCCCTCCCAACCCCCCTCACGATCTGGTAAGTGCAGTTACGTTAGGATACGTTTCGATACGATCAACACGGTTGCTTCGACGAATCTCATTAAATGATACGACCTGCTGGCATCACCTCGGTTACTCCACGATGAAAACCACGATTTCAATCATAGCGCGAATCGTGATAGCGGGATCCTAGCAAAAGCGTTCATCGTTACGATTAAGGCACAGTCTATATTTGCTGCCCTATCACGTTTGTCTATAACGGTAGTGTACGTGGGGTCCAGATCAAAAGCTTCGTCTATTAATTATTGCCAATTGATAGAATAAACCACTACGGAGGAAACAAATAAAATTGTCCAATTATGACCACTGCGGTGATGCCAAAGTCGTTAATTCATAAACCGGAAACAAAGATAATTATGGCGATGGTCTAAAACTAAGACAAAGTCGATGATCAAGATTCTTGATAGATATAAAAACATATCACTCGATAATATGTCAGCCCATGTTGTTTATTCAAATCCAAACATAGAACAAAACATTATTTCTGAATAAAAGGTTATCTCCTAATATCGTTACTCTCCTAAACAAGTTATCTCAATATCTAGTTATCTAAAACAAATATATCCCGAAGCAAATTATCTCTCCATATCGATATCCGTCTAAATAAACCATCTCTTCACATTGCTACCCCCCTAAACAAGTTATCCCCATATCGCTACCCTCCTAAACAACCCCCAATGGCGTTACACTCCTAAAGAAGTTTTCTCTATATCGCTACCCTCCGAAACAAGCTACCTCCATTTCGTTACCCTCCTACACAAGTTATCTCCATTTTGTTACCTTCCCATGCTATTCCCAATATCGTTACGTTCCTAAGCAAGTCAACCAAACAAGTTATCTCCCAATATCGTTACGCTTCTAACCAAATGACCAATATGTACTTTCACTGATTTATATGGCCTATAAAAGTCAAATATATTATGTAAAGTAGAAGTCAAGCCCCAATTATCAAGACGTCCGGAAATAAATTTATCAAATAGAATAACTTAATAACCATTACGATCGACCGGAAGTCGAATATAGTCGACATTTGTGTCCATCATAATACGTAATGGGGCTAGCTAATGGATTGAATAAAAAATTTTAAGATCAATCTTTAGCTACCCACGCCGCCTTTACAAGTAGGACAGTTTTAATTAATCGTTTTCTTTTTCGTTTGTGGTCTTTAAAAGTAGTGGACGGTGTCTGGAACGGAAAAGTCACGCTTGTATTATCTCAAACAGTTATATAACTTCTCAGAAATCTTAGGAAGCTTACTAATTACCGCTTAGGAAATTAAGGAAAGTGATCTACCGGAACAATGGACGCCATTTTGCTTGATATACTATTTACACCCTCTCGTTATTTGAAGTTGATCCAGTGCTTTACATGGGTTTTCCTCCCCCCCCCCCATACTAAAGACTCCGACGAGCAAGCGTATTATTGAAACAAAAATTGAACCATGTGCTAGTCCCAAAATGACCTAGTGCGGGGGTCTTGGGTTCGCCCCCGGTGTTGGCGGTTTAACCTTTTTTGGGGGGAATAGGACAGATGATCGAACAAAGACACTGTATATCGGAGGGGACGAAAAAGCGAGGATCCCTGTACGCATTGGCATACACCATTTAGAATCACTTTCACAGTTTGGAATTCGATGTAAGAGTAGGCCGTAGTGCCGCTGTCCGGACAACTTGTCTCCCAAAGCACACTGTATGGTGGTCACCCGTCTTCATTATTCCATTTAGGGACGAAATGTACGACGTTAACCCCATTTATGTGATTGCCATTGTTCTATTCTCATCTGAAGATCCCCTGGGACGACCGGGGACAGATAACGAGGCATACGAGGACATGTAAATTAGCAGGCGGACAGTCGAACGATTCTCCGTGGTATTTATAATCAGTATGTTGTGGCGGCATTCTTTTAATCTACCCGTAGAATAGTTCGTCAAAGTGCGAAGATATTACGTAGACAAAGTAAACAAATGTAAAAACATCTTTTCTATGGAACGGAAGGTATACGGAAAGGAGGAGTTGGGTGGGAGGTATACGAACTGGAGACAATCTGATTAAAATACAGATCTATATTTCGTTTTGTTTTTATGATTTCGATGGCCTACATTAAATGAAGATCTGACCGGTTGTTGCGATAGATCACGTGAGAAATCATACGAGTGGCGTTTGACCAATTGTCGTCAGCCATTGGTCAGCGTTGACGTTTCTTGTGGTTTACCCACAGTTCTGTGCCATCGCACGCCAAGAACTCGCCATAACAGACCGTTTCATTGGCTAATCCCTCACTTCAACCAGAACGCCGTTAATGTAACAACTTTTCCATGAACTGTAAAAACGAAACAAAATGACATCTATGTGTTATAATCAGATTTGAGTGGAGCGGTTGACGAACGTTAAAAGGACTGGACGGAAGGTGTAAAGGTAGGTGTAAATAATGAAAGGTAGAATTGGTGGAGCAATTGCCGGAAGGTAGGGTGTAAGGGTAAGGGCAGTTGACGGGAGGTATAAGGACTGGTATAGGCGTATGGGCCCCGTGACAGAAGACAGAAACCGAAATGTCCGAAAAATGTTCTAGTTACAGCCGGTGGGGTGAGTCTCCTACGAGGGCGGGGGAGTGGAACTTACATCGTCCCCCCTCCCAATCCAAGAAAATTTGATGGTCGCAAACGTGTTTTCTTGCTATTCTAGCCCGTGAATACAGAAACTTCAAAGCGGTCTAAAATAGCCCACATTGTAGTTAAGAGGAAGAGTTGACGAGAGGAATAATATAAGGAATGGAGCTGTTGACGGAAGGTATGAGGAATGGCGCAGTTGAAGAAATGTAGACTGGAATAACCAAACACGAAATACTGCCATTCAATTTGTACTCTTCGCGTATTTCACCGAACATAACTGATTAGAAATTACAATAACAACAGGAACAAATGAATGCGAGTCAGTTTATATACATTCATAATATATTATTATATGCGATGTGACCCATCTGTGTTCATTTCTGGGTGCCAAAGAATAAAGATTTAACTCCTTTCAGCCTTTATTAGCCTAGTCGGAGCAGAACAGCAGGACGTTAAACCACATTTCATTTCATTTCATGTTAAGCTTCACTTCCTACTAGAACAATGACCAGGAAAGTACACAAATTGACATTACGTACTCGAACAACATAAAATACGTCATATCAAATATTTTAAAATAAAGATTCTCTATGATGCCTTTGATCTACGATGGGGTCAACAATGTCATCCACTTTTCTTCAAATAATTTCTTTCTTTATACACAAAAATACAACAACAAAGAATAAAAATATCTCGGTTAAAGTCTTTTGATGGGTCTCCTTTTATTACGATTGAATGTAAGCAGGGAGATTGTCTATCAATTAAATGTTAAATAATCAGTCGGGTACGTTTAGCGCGTGCTATGCTGTAGGCAATCAGAGAGAGAGAGGGGGGGGGTAGAGAAATAGGGTTTAACTAGATCATTTCGGAACTAATGTTTTAACTTTATTTCAATAATTCGCTTGCGCGTATGTAGGCAATCAGATATTTTTTTGAAAATGCGAATTGAATGCCGACCAACAGACATTGTGTTAGCTTCTAATTCAGCATTTCTTTTTTCAATTAGGGGAGATGAATGGCTAAATGGTTACCACCTGTGTCCTGTATCATAAGGTCTGTCATTAAGTCAACTGGTGTGGTTTCGATTCCCTGGTTGTACGTGACAAGGAGTAAGGTCGCCTGCCCAACCTCGTGGGTTTTCTCCGGGTCCACCGGTTTCCTCCGACTGCCAAAGACCCCAACGCGCAAGCGAATTATTGAAATAAAATTAAACTATATGTTAGTCCCGAAATGACCTAGTTTGTATCGAATGGACGTTAAACCCCAGTCTCCCCCCTCTTTAAATTATGAAAGATCGGAAAATGGATAAGCGAATTGAATTCAAATCATTCCATGAGGTTGATTGAGTTCGTGGGTACGGCAGGCAAATTAGCTTTTAAAGACATCTTTATTTAATAAAAGACGTTTTTATGTTACATCAGACGGAGTATTAAGAAATTTTTATTTAGAAAGAAAATATTTGTATGAAGCATACCGTGTATGTATTAATTTACAACCCACACAAACCACTGTCTGTCTTGATAAAGGAATAACGGCTGATAAATCTGGCAGACGAAATTGTTTTAATTCCATAAATGACTTTTTCTACTTTATACGGCGGTAAGACAGACAAGCTTTCAGTAGAATGTATCATCTGTTAGTCTGTTTACTTTATTGACATATTGGAAGTTTCAAGACATCCACCACCTTCCTATTTTAAAGTTTACAAAGGACGAAATATTCCAGTCTTTAATCAACACAATTGGAAGAAAATGCTGACGAGAATTAAATGTGGTCTAATACCTTACTTTTCTGAAATAAAGACCGATAAGGTAACTACATCCGGGTAGTGGTCTTTCCCTCTGGTCTTCATAGAATTCAAAATGTGATAGGTCTTTACGTGTACTCCCACGCTCATACTGTTGGACAGCTTTTGCCTGTTTCACCAGACGTTTTTGTTGCACATCTGGGTGGGAGTGGGGGGGGGGCGAGGGATTGTCATTGAGTCAAATGGCGTGGCTATGATTCCGCACTTGAACATGACAACGGTCGGTTGTGAATTCTCGTGGGTGTACTTTTGGTCCTCCAGTTACCTCCCAAGCTATAGATCCCTTCTCGTGCAAGACTTAAAAAACGACTTGATGTAGGTAGCCGTACACGGCTTCATCATGAACCCTTATATATTACACTCAAGTTTACTATATGTCATCGTGCTTGACAACGATAAGAGGATACTTGTCGAAACCTCGTGCCGTTAGAATAAACCAGTGATTGTTTCCCATAGAAATTGTGTCCCGTTAACGTATAAAGAGTGTGAATCCCCGGTTGTACGTGGCAGGGAGTAGAGTCGCCTGTCCAACCTCGTGGGTTTTCTCTCGGTACTCCGGTTTCCTCACACTGCTAAAGACATCTACGCACAAGCTAATTATTAAAATAAAATTAAACCATGTTAGCCCCGAAATGACCTAGTTTGTGTCGAATGGACGTTAAACCCTATTTCTCTCTCTCTCTCTCTCTCTAAAGAGTGTTGGTGTAAATAACCCATTATTTTACCGTAAATTAAGGAAGGAGCAAATTATAACACCAATTTGATCATATAATATAAAATTTGTTGATCAGGTTTCCATCGCAGTTGGCAGCTGGACTTCCTACATCCTTACCCAAGAATTAATTCTTGGCGCCATCGTGGAATGCTTTGTAGCATTATATTCCTGACAAAGGGACGTAATTACAATAGCTGAAACATTGTGGAATGACCTCGTTTACGGAAGGCTCTTAAAGACAGACGTGCTGCCATTTTGATTATTTGTCCCTACTGAGGTTTTTGCGCAGTTTTAAAAGATAACAATATATGAATCGTATAACTTGGAAGGCACCTGAAAACTACAATTATCCTTCCCAATACCGGAAGTGCGTCTGATAGACGCGACGTGTTGTGATTGTTTCGTTTTCAATAATGTAATAAGATTGTGTATAAACATGATATAAAAACGTAACATTAATGTAAAGGTTAGAGTGTCGCTGTTGATGCCTCAAATGTCAGTTTATTAGACATTAGACTGATGTCTCTTTATGTAAATACGGGGGTTGGATGGCTGAATGATTAGCACGTGCACGCCGTATCGTTTGGTCTGTCATTGAGTCAACTGGGGTGGTTTCGATTCCTAGTAGGTTGTACGTGGCAAGAAGTAGGGTCAACTGTCCAACCTCTTGGGTTTTCACCGGATCCCCCGGTTTCCTCCCACTGCTAAAGACCCATACGCGCAAGCGAATTATTGTAATAAAATTGAACCATGTGTGACCTAGCCTGTGTCGAGTGGAAGTTAAACCCCACTTCTCTCATCCTCTCCCTCCCTCTCTTTATATATGCATACATGTATATATAAATAAGGAGATAGACACCTGTATCAAGAGACTATGATCCAGACAGACAGAAAGTGAAATTACAAGTCCGTTTTGATAGTTTACATAATATAATAATAGAAGATTGCGATAATTTCCTCAAAGGTGCAAAATCTCTATTCCTTGGCATTTATAAATGGACGGGGGGCTGGGATGACCTAGTGGTCTAGAGTGCGGCGCTTCGACCTCTAGTTGGCCGGTCACCTCTGGCTTGCGGCTCTGGTTTCGAGCCCAGGTATGAGCGTATGTGGCATGGAGATAGGGGCGCCTTCTCAACCTCGTGGGTTTCCTCTGGGCACTCCGGTTTCCTCCTACTGCTAAAGACCCCTACGCGCAAGCGAATTATTGAAATAAAATTGAAACCATATGTTAGTCCCGAAATGACCTAGTTTGTGTCGAGTGGACGCTAAACCCCATTTATCTCTCTCTCTCTCTCTCTCTCTCTCTCTCTAAATGGACACCAATGGGTCGCAACTCATATAATAGTGTAATATGACTGTATATAAACTGATTCACATTCATTCGTTTCTGTTTTTACTGTGATTTCTAATCCAAATTGAATAGCAGCCTTATGGTGTCTGGTAATTCAATTCTACCCCAGTGATATTCTAAGTCGGGATATGTTTAGCTTCGTTCATCGAGTTGATTCATTACAAACGGCGCTCGAAAGCATTCTGACACGCGATTCGTGAGAGCCAATTTTAAAATTTTCGTTTTGTCTTCAATATTGGATATTAGAAATCCATCTTTTCCCGGTAAGATCACAACATCAATGTTGATTTAAATGGACCACTAAGTCGTGTTTGCAATGTCCAAGACTGTGGATGATATTCAGAGAAATACTTTCCTCTTTGAAGTCATATATCTCCAACATATTGTTCTTTTTATAATGGGTGATATCAATGAAAATCAGCGAACTATAATACTATGACAAACACATCGACAGACACCCAAACCTTACACGGTTAGGTGTCTAGTCGTTCGGATCAGAAGCGTTGACGCATGCGTATAAAAGATTTGGCTATGTCCGTACAAAATTGCCCTCATAGCCCACTTCTTGATGTAAGCGACTTTTCCTTAGCCATATTGGTATGGGACTGACGTTTACTGCAAAAATAGTATGAGGTGTTCTTTCTCTATCCCCTCGATGTAAGCGGACGAAAGATACCAGACGATGAATTTCCCTAGCCCCTCAATGTATCACTACTAAATAAATGACCATGTTGTGTTTTGATATCCAATTAAAGTTGATTTAAAATAGACTGAAATCGTGACTTGCCATTAGCTCCCATCCGGGGCCTTACCCAGGGTCATATCGGTTACTTACACTCGGTTTCACATTAGTCCCTGATTGATTAATCGGTCTGGATTATCGAGACTATGCTATACGAAACATCATAGACGGCTAGAAAGAATCGCGTGCGTACGGCACGTAAACTTATACTATTTTACCCTTATAAAGCTAAGATAAAACCATTAATAATATAGGTGTCACGTCGACATGTAAACTAATAATTTTAATAATCATATAAAAATAGGTAAAAGGTAAAACATATTAATAATATTAATGTCATGCCGACAGGGCGAACGTCAGATATATTGTCAATGAAATGAAATGGGATTTAACGCCCTACTGTGCTATTGAAGACGAGCATTACGCCATACAGTGTGCTATGATTGAAATTTGGCCGGGACAGCGGCCTGTGCTTAAATCAAATACCAATTGTCAAGAGAACAATTACGTGCACGCCCATGTATACACAGGACCACGGGTTTTCCTCCCATCCAAACAACTAGACAGCTGTCCTTGTCGAGAATTCTGCTAGATCAAAAAGGGTGGCACCCCTAACGGCGCAGTGAAATGAAATTTAGTAAAACGCCCAACTAACGACATAGTTAATAAGCAAATTAGAAAATAAAACCAACGTATTTTGTTATTCCTCGAGTCAAATTACCTTGATAGTTAGAATTAAAGGAAAGGAGAGTTAGGGGAATGCATGGTCGTCTTCAGTGACCCGTTTGGTGCAGAAAAACAGGACGTCAAACCCCATTTATATCAGTTCATTATGAAACAGTTTCGTGACTGGTTGGTATGGAAGGTTTATTAAGATGATAGATAACTCTAAGGGATTAAAACAACAGGACACACCACTAATCTCTTAACACCAGTCACGAACAGTCTGACCAACTTTACAGAAGCCTTCTGACCATCTTTAAAGCAACAATCTGACCAAGTTTAAAGCGACAGTCGCTCATTCATAAACACATGAAAGGTTTCCAGGGAGATCGAGAAAGAGAGTCCTACGTACAAGCAAATAATTGAAATAAAATAAAATAAACCTTGTTAATCTCGAAATGACCTCGTTTGTGTCGAGTGGACGCTAAACCCCATTTCTTCCTCTCTTCAAAAACCATGACCTAAAACATTCAGTGGGTGATATGCTGCTCAATTTGTAATTTGAAATCAAACACATATGGGGGGGGATCATAAAAGGTGGTAAGCCAGCGCCTAGACGAAAGGCGACGTACATTCGAGACACAAACTCGGTCATTTCGGGACAAAGATATGGATAAGTTTATTTCAGTAATTCGCTTGCTTGTATGGGTCTATAGCAGTGGAATGAAACCGGAGGACCCGGAAAACAACACATAAGGTTGGACAGGTTACCCTACCCCCTGTCACGAAAGTGGGAAATCGAAATTACGCAAGCTGATTCAATGACAGACCAAAATGTCTCCAATTTACACTTTGGGTTTTAACATCCTCATTTTTTCAATTCCCAAAATTTGTGATTTTAACTTCCTATATTTCTTCGGGTACCATTTTGGGGTTTAACGTCCTCGTGGCCAATTATCACGCTTGTTCACTAAGCTGGAAAGTCAGGATCCGAACCACGTGTCGTCCGAGGAAGTTTCATTAGATTTTACACCCTGCTTTCCTGATATTATTGGAGGAGGATGTAGGAAAGACAATTCGTGGTTACGGCTACACACAGACATAAAAAATGAAAACTACTTTTTTGTACCGAGCCGTAAAGCACTGGTCTTTGTTTAGCGTGACAGTGACCTAAAGAGCATGATTCATGACATCATAAACTGGGAATTTTTTCTCTATATTAATAACATTGGGTAGGTGATATTAACACTGCCCTGAGCTATAATCTAATTCACCATGATGTTAACACTCTAACTTCTTTACATGTTTATCGGCTTTACGAAGACATGACGGATGGCGGTAATAGGTGATAATAGACCGGAGTCATGTTATAGCCCCTTTCGCATCTTGATTTTATTATTACAAACTTTCCTGATAGGTTTGAGAATCTCTGGCGAAACACGCCGCGCCACCTACACGATATCACAGTACAGCAGAACTTCCTGCGAGACCTAGAATTGATGGCAAGTACAGGAGAACCACACTACATGTGTAAACAGAACCGATAAGACAAACCCACGGACAAGACAAAATACACAGACATGGTAATGAATCAACGACAAATATCAATTCAAGTGAATGGACCCAGGGGGCAGCCGTACGCTTCCGCTGGGCTGTACAGTTCCAGGTCTGTAGTACTTCAAGCTTCATTCAAAATGAAAAAGAAAATTTAAAAAAAACAGACGTAAATGCGAGCGGTCTTGACAGTGGTCCTGTAGAAAGAGTCAGAACTCCCGACATTCCAAACCGAAACAATTACATAGGATGCTTGGCCATTTTATTTATTTGAAGGAAAACTGCCTTGCCATAAGCTAACCACGATTTCAAGAGATACGGGTTATAGTTATGGGACTCTGAATTCTTGGCCAGCAGATTGTCCCGAGTTCAAATCCAACGTGGACCGAGAAGAAGCCTGACAGTTTTCAATCCCGGTTTCTACTAGTCAAGGGGTTGCGCCTGTGGGGCTGACAAATGAACTGCGCCTAGTAGTCTCTGCTGTCCGCCCGGATTCTACTTGCGCATGTGCGGCTGACAAAGATGCCGTGTCTGGTAGTTTCTGCCTTCCTGGGAAAATTCGCATCTTTAGCACTGTACACATAACCATATAAATGAAAAAAAAAACAATATTAGGTTTCGAAAAGGCCTAATTTATTAAACTGATGGGACGCTAATCCCCATTGCTATCCAAATAAATAGCCGGATATTCTTCTATTGCGACAGAATCCAAGCTGCTCGCAAAAACGCTCGCTTTAAACAGCTGTTGTTGTTTTGAAGGAATATTCATTACGAAATACATCATAAACTTGGGAACAACTAACGACATTTGTAATGCCGTGTTGACTTAATTTTATATAAAAAGAGAGAAAACCTCATCATCTTTCGTCAATACAAAACATCAAAACAATTTACGTTGATAACCTTGTTTGTTATGATTCAAGAGGTTTGTTCGTAATCTGTCATGAAAATCAAGAGTAGCCGGACTAGAACTATAGTCAAGGAGAAATAATTGTGTAGGTTTTTGTTAATTGAATTCGATATGTGGGCCATTCTGGTTTCCGATAAATATTTTATTTCATGCCTTGAAGAGGTTCTATCCTGTCGGCGGCCAACTTTTTCGATTTAATGAAATTTGACTCGACGGCTGGAGCAAATTAACGGGTGTGTTAGAATTAGCAAAATGCGGAGATGTCCATTAGCGACATGCAGATATGAGATTGGTAAGAAACGAGATGTATCTATTGTCTCAAAGAGAAAGGCACTACGAGATTTTAAATGCTGCTTTTTACTTATACGTGGGGGTGGGGTGGGGACAATGTAAAGCGTCTCGGCGGGGGCTGGACTTTACTGGGATCAGAGGTTAATGCACGTGCTCGTTGGCGCGCTCTTAAAGTTACTGCCGTTACTGTGCTTTTCCCGCGTGGTTTCCACTTGTCAGGTGTGCAGGACGGGGGGGGGGGGGGGCGTGACAAGAGAGAGAGAGAGAGAAATGGGGTTTAACGTCCACTCGACACAAACTAGGTCATTTTGGGACTAACATATGGTTTCAATTTTATTTCAATAATTCGCTTGCACGTAGGGGTCTTTAGCAGTGGGAGGAAACCGGGGTGCCCGGAGGAAACCCACGAGGTTGAGAAGGCGCCCCTATCTCCATGCCACATACGCTCACACCAGGGCTCGAAACCACAGCCGCAAGCCAGAGGTGACCGGCCAGCTAGAGGCCGAAGCGCAGCACTCTAGACCACTAGGCCATCCCAACCCCCCTCGAATGTGAAAAAAGGCTTCATGTACACATAGACATGCACATAAAGGGTCTCTTGGCAGTTGGAATTCGATATATAGGTAGGCCGTAGCGCAAGTGTCAGGGCAAAATTTCACCCATAGCACAATGTACGGCGTATGCCCGTCTTCATTAGCCCAGTGTAGGGACAGAACAGTAGGACGTTAAAACTCATTTCATTTCATTGGCCGATAATTTCGCTTTAACAAACTATAACAGTGACTGAAGTCAATTACAACTCTGTCCGGTCAGTAATCAAAGAAAAGACTACTCGTGTCACTCAGGGCAGCGGGATGTTGATTCATAATAAGATTGGTGACCGTATAGATTTTGTTTTGTAAGACCAAGGACGTTTGAAACGTTCATGGATAAGACATTATCTCAGATAAACATTAATTACTGGCAAACAGAACTTGAATATGGCTGCCATCGGAAGGAAAGTACACACATTAAAGATATATAGGATTAGATAAGGAGCTGACAGTTACATAAGATATGATAAAGAGCTGAGAGTTCTCGCTATTACAGTTGAAAATAGATATTGGAAAGGTAATGTGTTGAAAATTTCAGTCAAATTACTTCAATCGTCATCGTCGTTAGATGAACAGCGTAACCGTGATCGTCATTGCTACCGTTGTTACGATAATAAACAAAGTTGGCATTGAGAGTTGATTATGGTCTTAGTTAGTTAATTAAAGTCTAATTAGTAATTTGTATAACATCTAGTCAATTTAGCTCTTGTATAATAATGCCTGTTTTAGTGTTGAGTCCATATGATAGTCTTGTGTCGTTCTAAGCTTACTAATCGGTTTTCTCGGTAATAAAGAATGGCATACCTTCACTTAAAAATGACATAATTAAACCCGAGGGAATATAGCTTTAAAAAACACTGACATTATTATGTATATTAGTAAGCCGAACAACAGTGAACCAGAATAAAGAGAGAGAAACAGAGTGAGAGAGAGAGAGAGAGAGAGAGCTCGGGCTATCGCTTTAATTATTGTGGTAAATTATTCATGTACATATCTATTTGAACAGCTACAAAATGAGTATTTAAAATTGAATTGATATGATATTTGTGTATGAAAAATTACATAATTTGGTGTATATGTTGGTTTATTTGTCGTGGACAAATAAATAATAATGATGATGGTTTTGAGAAAAAAAAAACTGTAAAATTCATATGGTGCCTTTGAATGATTTGATGGTTTATTTTATAGTCGAAGTGCGGTTTTGCTTAAATGGGCATAATAGGAGATTAGATAAAGTACTGGCTACTCGCGCTATAATTTACAAACGACATAATGTAAAGAAAATATGCTAAAAATTTCAGTCAAATTGCTCTACTCTAAAGCGATATATTAGCGTTTGTATTTTAGGCCTAGCCCCAATCATCATTACAAAAAACGGTACGATAATAACATAATCTCGATTATCCATTTTTGGGCTAAATCATCAATGAGCGTTGGGCAGGAAATCGGATTCAAATCCCGTGTCAACCCGACACGTAAGATGGCATCGAGAGTTGATTAAGATCTTTTCATGTTCATATATGTCTAATTAATAGTTTATATAACATTTCAGGTCTAAATAAAACCCTGCAATAGGCCGATTTAGCTCTTGCATAATGTATGTTTAAGTAGTAATGCAATACTGACACTGACACGAAGGTTATCGATCATGCAAAAGTATACAACAACAATGGGGGGGGGGGCGATTTATCATAAGGTTAACACGTGCGTGATTTATCATAAGGTCCTTCATTAAGTCACCTGGCGTGGTTTCCAATCCCTGGTTGTACGTGACAAGGACTATGATAGCCTGCCCAACCTCGTGGGTTTTCTCTGGGTCTTTCGGTTTCCTCCCTCTGCTAAAGACCGATACGCGCAAGCGAATTATTGAAATAAAATTGAACCATGTGTTAGTCCCGAAATGACCTAGTTTAAATCGAATGGACGTTAAACCCCATTTCTCCCTCGTATGTCATTGAAGTTCATGTTAATTCGCTACACGTGTATGCCATCTGGGGAATGGTCTAACCTGTAATCATTAGGAAGTTATGTGTTATTAGCGGTCTCGAATTGACGATCCCCTGGCAGTCAAAATTGAATTAAAACTCGATTATGATATCTTACTATTAAGAGTAATGCTACTTATTTTTTTTCTTTTCCTTAGAAATTAAATGTCTGATGTTGGAAAGCATCTTACTTGGTACAAAAATGCCAAAGGATCCAATATCATTACCGAAATGAAATGAAATGTAATGGGGTTTAACGTCCCACTGTTCTGCTCCTAAACTGGACTAATGAAGGGCTATGATGGAAATTTTACCCCGGCAGCGGCGTAAGGGTCTACTCTTACATCGAATTCCAACTGCCAAGGGATCTTTTACGTACACGGGACCTCAGTTTTTCTTCCCATCCAAACGACGAGACAACTGTCCTTGTCAGGCCCTCCGTCCTACATCGCAGACAAGAGGAAAACCACACCGGAAAATCTGGATGAACTTTCTCGGCCAATGCAGGGATTAAACATCGCGGACCTCCAGGTTAGCGAGCCAGGGTCTGACCCAGTGTGATCCCGAATTGAAGGGGAAAATAATAACAAAATAAATCGGCGTATAAGTCGGCCTTCTATCCGTACGATGGAGGCCATACATTTACATAACAAGGTGTGGTTTCCCCTTTGTTAGTGATGCAGGACGGAGGGCCTGATAAGGACAGCTGTCTAGTCGTTCAGATGGGAGGAGAAACCTACGTCCCGTGTACACACTGGTGTGCACGTAAAAAACCCCCGACTTCATTAGGCCAGTTTAGTAACAGAGCGGTAGGACGTTAAACCCCATTTCATTTCATCGCCATGAATTAACATAACGATAAAAACGGGTTGTCGTTTACCGTTATATTCCCCTTCTAGACGATTATAATATTGGAACGGGTGAAAAGGTCTTGCCCTGTTTATACGCTTGAATGCACATCAGAAAGGCAACTGTCCTGAGGAATATGTCCCTCATAGCGCACAACATGACATAGTTCCGTCTCTTCATCATCCACGTAGGTGCGGAGAACCAGAACGTTAAACCCCATGTCCCTTCCAAATACGAGCAAGCAGTAGGGCCACTGTCCTGAGCGAAAATGTCACTCATAGCACAAGGCATGACGCATTTGCGTCTCCTAATCATCAAGTTAGGCACAGAGAACCGGGAATTTAAACCCTATTTCATTTTGATATGATCAACGCGATATTATCATAGTATAAGTTTCATTCACAAATTGTCATTGTAAATGTTAAGTAAAATTGATGGGCGTATATTCATTACCGGACAAGTGCACCATTCATTGAAAAATCTATATTAAAAGAGAACTAAGTATTCTACTTGTCATCCGATAAATAACACGTTCCATGTTTACATCACGTTTTGTACCGAAGAGCACCGAATTACCAACTTACACTGGAAAACTGTGCGCCGACCCTAATCATCTGGGTCATCGCGAACCACAGATGCGTTCGTTTGATGTTTTTATCTGATTGTGTCACGATCTTGCAGATGTGTATGTCTATTACAAGAGGTTGGGATCCGCGGTTTCCTGCAGCATGAAAATCATTGACATGAATGCATGTATACAATATTTTCGTCCCGTAATGATCATGTTGTTCTTTGTACACCGGAGGCTAATTCTGCCGCTGAAATAAATGAACTGGATCTATTTTTTCTGCTCCATTTGGGCTGATGAATACGGATGTGTCTTAGCCAAGTTGCATACATATCTCATTATATATAATCACCATGGTGCCCTTGTTTTGTTAAATAAAGCGAAAAACGAACCAACATAACATTTCGTTTTATAAAATTTCTTCCAATTCGATAACTAATAAGTAACATCAGAAACAACTAGACACCCAATTGGAGTAAAGTATACGATTATAAATAATAGGTTTTAAATCAAATCTACAGACTTTGATGTGTTCCGCAGTTTGAAACTTTTATTCACCCATCCAAGATTTTATTCTGTTTTTAAAATCCGGAATACTTTTCTACGGACCTTGATGTGATCCGCAGTTTGAAACATTTATTCACTCAACAAAGATTTGATTCAGTTTTTTTAAATCCTCCATGCTTATCTGTGTTGTGTCAGTACTATTGCACAATTACGAGTCCGCTATATATCCTGGTTAAGAATAATTAGAGAGTTTACATATTGACCTTGGCTCGAGATCCCGTCATTAACGCTGTGTGTCGCGTTGTTTGATGTTTAAAAGGAACAGCGTCTGTATCTGACAGTCACGACATTAACGAACCGGGGGGGGGGGGGTAAACAGATAAACGTTGGGGGTACAGTTGACTTGATCATCCAGTTTAAGCTTATTCTCGATGAATATTGGTGCTGATTACGTTTTCGGGTCATTTGATCGCTATTACAATAACCCCTCTGATATTTTATACGTTTTCTCTGGGTGTTCCAGTTTCCTCCCGCTGCTAAAGACCCCAACGCGCAAAAGGAGGATTATTGAAATAAAATTGAACCATATGTTAGCACTGAAATAACTTAGTTTGTGTCGAGCGGACGTCAAACTCCATTCCCCTCCCCGTTTGCACCAACTGGTTTTTGGAATGGAACGAAAACACGAAGTTCTGTATACATATTTACGTCCACACAAGATAAACCCTTAATTCTCTTTTAGCAGATATAATACCAAGGTGATAGACGAACTGGAATTAAATATTTGAGTGGGGTTTAACGTCCAGTCGACACAACGAAGTCATTTCGGGACTAACACATGGTTTGATTTTATTTCAGCAATTCGCCTGCACGTAGGTGTTTGAAGCAACCAGAGGACCCGGAGAAAATCTACGAGGTTGGACAGGCGACCCTAGTTTGTCACGTACAACCAGGGAACCGAAACTACGTCAGTTGACTCAATGAAAGACCTTATGATACAGCACGCACGGGTTACCCCCCCCCCCCGGTTAAGAATAGAAGGCAGGGGTTGAAAAAGACATTTTCAAAATATAAATGGTTTGGCTGGGGGAAAGATATAGAGTTTCAGGCTTGGCCACGGTTTATACTATGCCACTTTAAGATTCTGTGTATCAACAAATTCACAAATCAACCTAATTTTCCAGGAAATATTTCTCAATGACCCAACCTCGTTGGAAACGGACGCATAAGCCCCAAGGACAATTGTTTTATAGACAAAGAGAAAAATAACATCAGCGAGTAAGATAAAAGAAAAAATCTATCAAAGCGAAAAATAAAAATATTCCTTTTTATATAATTGGCAAGGAAGTCAAATAAATAAAATTTCGTCCAGTCATTGGGGAAAATGTGTCGAAGAGGATATTCATTGATAAAACTAAAAAAGCATTTAAACCGATATAATGCACCAACCACTCAATATTGACATTTTTTTATCTTTTTTTTTCTTATTCGATTCCTTGTTTTTCATATAAATTACAAAAAAGAAAAATAATCACATCTCCTATTGTCATTAAAATGAGTAGATTGTCGCCAAGGAGAGTCAATGCCATTTTCACCCCATCAAATGTGTCTATTATTAAAAATTAAAAAAACCCCAAACAATCTGATTTGAAATTTACAATACCCAGTGGCTTTCATAACGAGACTTCTTTTCGGTTGAAATCAAAAGTTGAAATTGTTTTTGACTCAACCTTGTTAAGACAGAATTAGGTCTAATCTGAAGCAGCAAGTTGCTTCTCCCACGAGAATTCGGTTTATATCAAAGTTGAGAATCTGTACAGCATGGAAAACATGGCTTAAGAGACCGATAAATTGCAAATCTTCGATTTTTTTTTTTAAAAAAAACACAAATCTATTTCAACATGATGAACGTTTGTTCGATTTTAATTCGCTTAATCAGAAACACATACATCATCACAAAGTAACTATCTTAATGCGTCGTCTGTTGGCTCGATTCATTGGCTTCATGTACAAGGCACTGATTAGCCGCTTTTCACGAAGGACCAATAATTTAATATAACATTATTAAAGTCTATTGGAAATATGAGCTGCATTTAGTCTGATATATTCGCCCACGCTTTCAAGTCAGATCTCGGGTTGTACAGGGAGCCTAATAAAGTTTTTACGTCGCCCCATGGAGCATTACAGATTTGTTGGAATTTGCGCAATTCCCATGGCGATTCGTTACAAGATTTCTATCACTGTTGCATTTGTTGATGACTTGTGAAAGTAATCGATTGAAGACCGTTGTTCATCTTTTGCAGTTTTCGAACATTTAAAGATACGGAATTGGGCTTTCTTGCTATGGCAGTTCAGACATAGATAATGCAAAATAAATATACTGAAAATTTTATTCAAGTTACTTTATTCTGAGCGAAGTTATCAATGTTTGTAGTTTTGAGAAGATGTGAGCATTGATTGTTTATTATCGTAACCATGGCGTTGGTTACTTCATTGTTAAGTAAAATCATTAAATGGCCGAACCGTTTTAATCTACTTAAATTGGAGCTATCCGATGTCATCGAGAGTTAAGTTTGGGATTGTCATAGTAATTTCATCCTATTTTAATTGTCCAGAGGGTTCGAAAATATTTAAAAATTCAAGTCACATTTGAAAAGGTTTACGAAAATCTTTTCAAATTATTTAGCTGAATTTTTCCAATTTTTAAAATTAGCTGTGTTAAGATTAAATTTGTATCATCAAT
The DNA here is from genome assembly GCA_963678685.1 of Patella ulyssiponensis. Lineage (NCBI taxonomy): Eukaryota > Metazoa > Mollusca > Gastropoda > Patellidae > Patella > Patella ulyssiponensis. Next base: position 62,054,190 of record OY783231.1, on the reverse strand, counting down.
TGGAAAATTGTAAAATAATACAATTTGTTGACCAGAATAAAGATTGGGACATATTATTCAGTTACAACAAGAGTGGTATTGAGCCTTTAATACATGTCTAATTAATAATTTACAGGCAGATTTCGCTATTGAATAATGTCTCGTTAATATTTCGGATATGTAACTTTTCACTTAAAAAAAAAAAAAAAAATCCAAACTGTAGATCTCCAGGCTATAATATTTAAAACGAGGTTCGTCAAAAATTTTTACCAAACACTTTCAGGTAGCGGTGGCTGCTTGATAGAATTTTCAATCCTTCACATCTTCGTAAATACTGAACAGAAGTGAACTCTGCACTCTTTGTTGACCGACATATTAAAGGGACTTGGTAGCATCTTCCATCCTTCATATTTTTGTAAAGGAAGTGAACTCTAAACTCTCTTTGGACCGACATTCCTAAAGAGATTCAAAATTAACGGCCGATTTGTTTTCTCTTTTTAATTAAATTTTATTTTAAAAAATATGTAATTTGTTTTGTTGAATTGGTGATTAATTCCAGTCTCGACATGCATTCTGAATTTTTAAAGTATTTTTTTTTTTTTTGCAGAAAGAAACCACCCCAAATTGGAATTAAATATTGACATATCTCAAACTGTTAGGTTTCAAGGCTTTAACAGGCTTCCGAAGTTATAACATCTAGAAAATCTATATTTGTTGGAGATTTCCAAATATGGGATACAATAATAAACATCTATACAACTTCTACTATAGTTCAAGATCAGTGATGTGTACAGTAGAATCTGCATTAAACAGCCATCCTAGGGGATTTTTACGATTGACCGCTTAACGGGAGTGGCTTCTTAATAAAATCTCGTGTTTTTTGTGCTGACATAAATTAATATTACGTCTGACTGCATTGGCAGCAAACACCAATACTTGCATCGGTTAATTTCGCCGTCGTTGAATCTCGGACATAAACAAATACACAATTTCTAGTATATTTCAAGAATCAGTGATATATACATGACATGGCCTTGATGGTAATAGTAACAGATATTTTTATCTTGGATCTATATATGGCAGTCGTCGAGTAGTTAAGGAACGAGCATCTCGACTAGAAATACTTCGGGTTTGAGCATTTTCAAACAAGTGTTATGATTTGTGAGGGAGTAATGGCGAAGGTGCTGTCAAGTAAAGTGTCCACTCTTGTGTAGATTGGCTGACCGCAAACATGAGAGAGGGAGAGAGAGAACCCGGGTTTAACGTGCACTCGACACAAACTAGGCCATTTCGGGACTAACGTATGGTTCAATATTATTTCAATAATTCGCTTGTGCAAAGGGGTTTTTAGCAGTGTGTGTGTGGGGGGGACCCAATCTTGTGAGTATTTTCCCGGTCCTCCGGTTTCCCCCAGCTGCTAAAATACCATCATGCCCAAGCCAATTATTCAAAAAATAAAACTGAACCATATGTTAGTCCCGAACTGACCTGATTTGTGTTGAGTGGACATTAACATGCCCCTCTCTCTTTCTCTCTCTGCAGTGAAAGTCAGAGCATTACGAAAGGCCATCTGTCAAACCTAGAATCACTTTAAAGACACAGATCGCCGATTTCGAAATGTCAACACGAGACAGACAAGTAGAAGATCCACACCATTAGTGGTTTCTAGATATACAATACACACGATAACATGGCTTGTAGGAAGACGATTACCAGCCTTAAAACTACTGATTTAGATCAACCACGGATTGAAAATTAGCGAATACTATTGATTTGGTATTTTAAGACGTAATTTGTTTAATTAGACAAAAAGATTAATACGAATGCATTATGTGCAACTGACATTTATCATGTCGACAGATGATGGAAAAAAAAACAACATCAGTTACCGCAAAAAATATATTTAAAATAAAAATAAATAGGGAAACTATGGAAACGTATTGGGGTCATTAGCGCGAAAGATATCATGATATTAATATGGTGTGATTGTTGCGATGATTCTATCTCTGAAAGGACTATTTTTGCCGAGTTAATTGAGTCAACGCCCGTGTTATATATCCCCACTTCGTCATAAATGTGCCATTTGCGTTAAGACGTCGTAGTATATGTCGAAATGTTTGCCATGTGCTATGTCGACGTGTGCATTTAAAACATAGCGAACTTTTCAATTAACTCGGCAAAAATTGCCTTTTCGGAGATAAAATCATTTCAATATCTTGACATAATACTATATTAATATCACAGTATTTATCGCTCTATTAACTCCTATACGCTTCCATAGAAAATAGAAGAAAAGGATACAATGAACATGCGAGAGTTGTCATAAGTAAAATCTACTCCGTCAAACCAAATGTGAAATGTCTCAAATGTTTTGAAGAAATGAAGAGAGCTGTTGGCATGGAAATTAGGATTTATTCCAGAAATCAAAGCAAAGTAAATATATGACATTGTAAATGTACTTTAGATTGGTTCCATTAAGTTTGGGTCTTAAAGTGGTATTAGCGAAGCTGTGGAGATCGTCGCAATGCAGTAAAAAAAAATGATATCAATTCCATGTACTGTTACATGTGGATCGCTTGAATTGTCTTTTAGAGACAATTCTGTTGAAATGTAAGCGTCGTTCACGAAATAATGGTTTTCAAAGGATTACGTAGTGATTGTGGAAAGTAGGATGGGATACACAGACTGGTTACAATCAGTTGAGGAGTGGTTTACGAAACAACAAGTAGCGGTTTTCAACGTGTGCAATAGACTTTCATGCATGTTGAATAACAATTGGTTGACGTAAGTTAGCCTGAACAGTTTATTTTATTTGGTTTCGTGTTTCTTTTTAAAACTTAATGAAAGGTTTTCTTCGGCATTTTACGAAATTCCACATACATATTTGTTGTGTTTGAGAAATTCACAAATTGACGATAAAATTTATGATTTTCAAAGCGATAATAATAATACATTAGAAATCAACAGGTTAAGTTAAAATCAAATCGCAATTATTCATCGCTCGCCCTTTAAATCACTTTTATTTTCGCCGTGAGTCTTTCGTACTGGATATGAAAGAGATCCTGATATAAATAAAATAAAACCAAGTACGAACAATCCAAACCATTAGACAAAATTGAAGTCCGAAAAAAAAAATGGTTAAGCAAAATAGTGTAATCAGGAAATGAACTGTTCATCGTATTCAAAATACACGACAAACAGTGGTAACAGGTGTCCGAAGAGTAAGCTTACCCTGTCTGGCGCCACACCCGCCATAGCTGCATTAGACGAAATAACAGTAAATTAGCGTAATTAGCCAATGGACCTTTTGTATGCAAAATACACCTGATGAGCAGTGTTAACGGTGTAGTAGTCATAATCAGGGAGGTAGTATACACGTCAATTAAATATATCTAGAATAATAGCCGAGAGAGACATGTTTATATTTACTAATCAAGTCAATATGACGGTCATAAAACTCTTGAAAGGTTTTTGTATGTTTATTGGACAAGTATCCTTGTAGTTAAAGCTTAGATGACAAACGTACATGTCGCAAGCAATTGTACTTCTGCCGTGGAGGATGTTCATAAGTTCTATAAATTGTCCCAATCCCTTTGTACATTATTTGGATGTTTGTTTTTAAAAAGTTGAACCTTAATAAACGGAGATAGTAATTCAAATTACTTTGTTATTGTCTTTTCAGAGATAAAATCATCAGAACAATCCCAATATGGTGACAGAAAATTACAATATTTAATATTGCAGTATCTATCGCGCTATTGACCCCTATACGCTTCCATAATTAGCCTCTTCTGCAATCGATTTCATTTAATTTCCCAATTTAATTCGATCGTCCAGTCTTTCAACTTACTCAGATTTCATTTAATCCTTCTATGGGGTGCTAGAACGAGAGAAACTGTCTTTGAATGTAGATAATGTTATTAAAATGTTTCCGATTTGCCTTTCAAATGTGCACGTTGCCCGCATTCTGGTTCTGTACTTTGACTTGGAGCGCCATCTGTAGGCTATGAAGCAGCGAGAAAATTGAGCTTAGTTTGTATACAGTTTTAAAGTAATTTAACTTAAAATTGCATTCAACGTATATTATTAAGAACACAAAAAGGGCACTGCCATGATGATTGCATCTCCGGCAGTGGTTGCATAATTATCTTTGTACAATATTATCAGGAAAAGGTTTCTTTAAATGTATACTATGGTCTTTTTATCCGCATGCACAAAAACAATATGTAAATTTATACCCAGTGTTATTGTATTATACGTAGATTGTAATGACGTAGTAAACCTCGGGCTCCATAATATTTCAGGAACTACAGGAAACTTTCTTAACGATAAATCGTATGACAAGCTAACCTCTTGGGGACAACCTCTAGATGAACTGAAATCTGTTTTATACGTAAAATATGTGCATTGATTCCTGAAGTCTAGGGAACTTCCGTGAGATGACGATTGCTCTGATCCGTTCTTAAAATCCGGGCCGAATTTGATTGATAACTGAAGATAAAAGGAAGTTCTCACAAATGGCAATTCATATGATTCACTACTAAAAATTATGGAAATTGTTCCAAATTTCTGATAAGTTAGTGACGAATATCATTCCGGTTCCTAAATTAACGAATACAATTCAATTAAATTTAAAAAAAGAAAACCAATGTTTACTTACCTATTTGGGTGATACAAAGAAGTGCTAAAGCCAAAAGATGTAAATTCACTGAAATCATAATTAAAGTTCTTTAAACTCCAATTTCCGCTTGTCGTAAAAAGTTTGTCGGATCTTGGTAACGTGTAGGGTTTTGGTAGAAGCGCGCTTTTAGGGATAAAGTTAATATCTGGAATCAATCGAAAAGGCGCGTTCAGTTTTTCCTTATGTCTTGGTCTTGATTACAAAATATTCAATATTTTATGTGTACGTTTATTCTCAGCCACTCTCCCCAAATCCTTTTATTTAATATTGTGGAATTTATACACGGTCTTCTTGTTCAATATCACCACGCACGAGCTGTCGGTTAAGACACATTGACCAATGAGCTTGTCGGTTAGATGAAGTTACAAAATATAATATATTAATCCCTCCCATTGGTCAGATCAATAATGTCTGTCAATGCTTGTGTGTGTCTATTCTTGAACAGATTGCGTAGGTAGGATTTGGTTCTCTACCACAGTAATTTCTTATGAATGTTTTAATTGCCCGTATTTCCCCAGGGCGTATACCTGATGACGAAAAGTCTGTAATTTAGAAGAGGGCAAGTAACATGACAAAATTACTTAAATTTGTTTTAAGACAGACAACCAATCTGTGTATTTACATTTAATATTAAATACTTCACAATCCGCGTGTTTCCCGTCAATCTCTTGATCAATGGTGCAGCCTATAAAGAAAATTAAATCGAGTCCCGATCGTCATTCGACATTTAATTAAACGCAGTTTAAACAAAGGAAAGTTCAGAATTCGCCTTCACAGAAAATGCACAGGCAAGTATGTTCGTTTCGTTTGAGAAAAGTTTTTGATCATTTTTAAATCATAACTATGCATAATAATATGCCGTCATATAAAATATGCAAAAATGCATAAGGACGTACATTTATTTAGTTTTTAAAAGTTTTAACTTGCAATATGCCTCACAAAAATATTTTCAGAACTCCTACGCAAGCATATTCGATTCGTTTCGTTTGAGAACATTGTGTGGTCCGTTTTAATATTAACTACGCACATGGCTCGTGAAAAGTCTACGAAACTGCATACGCAAATAGATATATACACTCAGGGATTAAAATTTTAACTATATATAAGACTAAAGCAAACTCTTTGAAATGCACTGGCTATTTAATTCGTTTCATTTCAGAACTTGTTTAGATCCGTTATAAATGTTAACTATAGCTACACATATCCAAAGAGTTTGCGACTGAGCTTTGGCACGTATATTCGTTTCGTTTGTGAAACGATTTAATCCGTTTTAAGTTTTTATAATCCATTATTTTACCTTGACAGTGAAACCACCTAACCACGCATTTCTGCTTTGATTTAGAACAGGTTGGGATAGTTTATAGATATGCCTGAACAAAACGTCTGCTACATTATGTAAAAGGCGAGTACAATCGCTTTATTTCAGAACCCTGATTTGAGTTTAACAGGCATGTGTTCATAAAATTTAATGTCGGCGAAATTGCGAAGCCAAAAGCACTCGCTCTATATGAGAAAACTCATTGACGAATTATGATCTTTGACGACGTATTTATTTCATCGTCTGGCCCGAATGGATAATGAAAGCGCGCTTTTTCCCCCACGTGTAGAAATTCGATGTGGTCATTTTATAATTGCCCTTTACAGATTTATGGTGTTAAATGTCTACTTCTTGTAGCACGTGCGAATTATGGCTGCGAAACTGTGATGTAATGTAGTTTTATCTCGTCGCACAGGGCCAAGGGAATTAACTCCTACTCGGTTTAGAAATCTAGGAATAGCACGTCTTTAACAATATAACGTGAAATGAGCTATGCTGGAACTAACACCATGGATTTGAAAACACCTTTTCTGATAAATTAAATCGTATTATCATAAAACAAACTACATGACTTGTTAAAGATGAGAGATTGTAGGCAGGTTGGGGTAGACCTGGAGTGTTCGGAGTTCAGAATGGCCGCCTTATATAAATGGGTAATTTGGGGAATAATAACCCTAGCCCTATTAAGAGTGTTAAATGGTATATTGGGTCCAAGTTTAGTCTTTTAAAAAGGGTTTGGGTTAGTATTCCCCCCAAAAAGTGGCTGTTGTGGACTCACCAAGGGGCCTACAATTGGCATCTCCCGAAGAAGTTCCTCGATCGGGATTTTCCGGTGTGGTTCCCCCTTGTCAGTGGTGCGGGACGAAATGAATTACTATGACCAGCGTCTTGTTGTTCAGATGGGATGCCCAATCACAATTTCGTACACGTAAAATTAACCTTGACAGTTGGAATCCGAAATAAGAGTAGACCGTAGCGCATCTCCCCGGACAAGATTTCCTCATTGCACCCTGCCTGGCGTATGCCTTTATTCCTTAATGATTTGTATCTTTCCATTAGCAAGTACAGCACGGTAATGATATAGGGAAGTTGTACCATTTCATCGGCAAGTAAACGGGTACGAGTGTAGTATATGAACAAAGAACGGAATATACAGTCATGGAAGCCTTGTTGAAATTATGCCGTCAATTCAAAAAATCAAAGACCGTCAATTCATCCGCCATTATACAAGGATCAAAAGTCCATTTTCATCGTCCTTGGTGGAGCATGGTAATACAATTTGATCGTACTTGAATTGATGGAATCTTAAGGCCCTTTCACACGGTCATGCAATTTGAACGGACTTGAATTGGTGAAGTCTTAAGACCGTTTTACACGGTAATATAATGTGATCGTACTTGAATTGGTGGGGTCTAAAGGTCATTTTACACGGTCATACAATTTTATCGAACTATAATTGGTGGAGTCTTAAGACCATTTTACACGGTCATGCATTTGTTCAAAAAATTCATCAAACATTTAAATGATGATGTTCACACATGTTCCAGGTAACTAGATAAGCCATAAAATCCCAGTTTATACCTACAGCATTATTTTTGGACGTTTTATGGATTTTGGAGGGAAATGCCATCTCTCCTTAATGGATTCCCAGAGATGCTTCTTACTGTTGGAGCTGGGGCATGCATACTCCAGCTTATAATTCGGCGTAGGAATGGAAATCGATTACGAGCACCACATGTATAAGCAAACCAGTGGGTGGGTGCAGGCGGGGCGTACCAACCCCACCTCGAGGAATTTAGAGACGTGGACACTGACAAGTTGGACGTTGTCACCTTTGGTGGACTTGATTTACAAGCAAGAGACAGTGATGAAAACTGTAGAGGCTATAATATATGCCTCAATATTAAACCTGTATTCAGCTTAAGTCTGTCTTGGCTAAATAGGATTGCAATTTAGAATCAGCCAGTTACTTCCCGGGAGATTGCAGGATTAGATGAAATGGATAGCTCCCGGACACCAGAGCATGGAAAAATCACATACGTTGTTGATTAACACGAGATACATTCGATAGATTGTATCTAGGACTACTTAACGTAATAACGACTCGAAGCAAATAAGCTAACGGTTTCACTTTCTCTGTGAGATTTTTCTCCAAACAATAATTATAAATCGCGCCAGTACGTGCTTTCTTAACACAAGTTCCAGCCACAGAATGGCGCCACCGCTTTCAAACCAGGAAACTACTTTTGATCTTTGAATATAATTGGATATTTTTTTATTAAAACTGTTTTGATGATCTAAAAATAATCATCTTCAACAAGTCCTGAACAGCTCATTTACTGTATCTGAATCACTGATGAATGTTGACAATGTCTGTCTTGAGGGAGAGATAGTGTGAGTTAACGTCCACTCAAAACAAACGAGATTATTACGGGACTAACACATGGTGCGATGATAAACTTTGCTCGTTGGAGCGGCGAGAGAAAACCTTGTCAATAATAAACTTGTCAATAGGGGGAAGAGAAAAATGGGGTTTAACGTCCAATCGACACAAACTAGGTCATTTCGGGACTAACATGTTTTTTAAAAATTTTATTTCAATAATTCGCATGCGCGTAGGGGTCTTTAGCAGTGGGAGGAAACCAGAGTACCCGTAGAAAACCCACGAGGTTGGACAGGCGACCCCACTCCTTGCCACGTACAACCAGGGGCTCGAAACCACGCCAGTTGACTCAATGGCAGGTCTATGATATAGCGTGCGCACGCTTACCACACGGCCATCCACCTTCGCCCCCCCCCCCTTGTCAAAAGGAGTCTTGAACAGTGGGCGAAAACCTTGTCACGTAAACGTTTAAACTTGCAAAACAGCATGTAACCCAATTACAGACCGTATTATCTAAAGTGCACTGTTTATACCACTTGGCCACCTATTCCACCTTGAAATTGAAGATGGGTGTACTTTTCATTTGTCTATATTTTGTTTATTCCGATGTATATTCTCTTATATTTAATTTCCAATAACATTTGAAATAAAACGAATCATGTTTGTTATTTGGCCAAAAAGAAAAATAGTTTGCAATTAAAAGACGGATGACCAAGGTCATTTATGTAAGTTATGGCCCCCATCTAAATTCCCATTACTGTCTGCCGATTTACGCTGCTATGTTTAAATGATAAGTCACTTCCAGCCGCGAACATCAAGACGGCATCTAACTCAGATCTTTCGTTTCCACTATTTAAAAAATAAATGAACGCAGTGGGGTATAATGTCCTACAATGTTCCGTGCGCGAAATGGTGTCAGGACTGTAGTTTAATTCCATCTGTCAATCGTTGGTTTACGTGCACGCCAAAACATGCGAAGTACAGGAATAGACGCATTCACGAGGCTACAGATTTTTTTAAGATGGTATCATACACAAGACTACAGATTAAGATGGTAGCATAATACACGGGACTACAGATTTTATTTAGATGGTATCATACATAGGACTACAGATTTTATTTAGATGGTATCATACACTGGACTACAGATTTTATTTAGATGGTATCATACACTGGACTACAGATTCTATTTAGATGGTGGTATTCACGCTACTACAGATTCTATGTACATGGCAGTATTCACCGGACTACATTTTTTTTAGATGGTCGTATTCACAGGACAACAGATTCTATTCAGATGGTTGTATTCACCGTACTACAGATTTTATTTAGATGATATCATACATAGGACTACAGATTCTATTCAGATGGTTGTATTCACCGTACTACAGATATTATTTAGATGATATCATACACAGAAGTACAGATTCTATTCAGATGGTTGTATTCACCGTACTACAGATTTTATTTAGATGATATCATACACAGGACTACAGATTCTATTCAGATGGTTGTTTCCACAGGACAACAGATTGTATTCAAATGTTTGTATTCTACGGATTACAGATTCAATTTAGATGGTCGTATTCAGCGGACTGGAGGCTTAGGTGCGGGGAAGTATCCATCAAATGGGCACAAAACCAGACCCAACTTTTCTAGAGTGACATTTTGCGTAGAATACGATGCCGAGTGGTAATCAATCCACCGTATTCGAGATATTCGGGGTCGAAGGTCAAATGAGTTCAGATGCACTGAAAGTGAATGCGCAGCCATTCTTGTATCATGAAAATAAGCTGAAAATGATCGAAAGTAATCACCCTTTGTGACCCCGGAGGTGAATTTATCAAGTTTACAATTTTATTGAAAGAGTGATTGCTTTCGATCATTTTCAGCTTATTTTCATGATACAAAAGTGGCTGCGCATTCATTTTCGGTGCAAATGAACTCAGATAAAACTGATACATTGATTAACGTGTCCTATGGGCAATGTTGGGGTGGTTATGGGTGTAGAGTCGCGTTCTCATATACGTCATCGGAGCCAAAGTCCGTAAGTTGCTGGCTCGCTAGTCTGGAGGTCGCGTGTTCGATCCCTGCTGCATTGACCGAGAAAGTTAATCAGGAGTTTTCGACGTGATTTCTACTTGCCAATGGTCCAGGACGGAGACCTTGGCAAGGACAGCTGTCTAGTCATTCTGATGGGACGATAAACCGAGGTCCCATGTACACATTGGCGTGCACGTTAATGATCCCTTGACAGTTGGAATTCGATATAAGATTAAGTCACAGTGCCGCTGCCCGGGAAAAATTTACCTCAAAGCACACTGTATGGCGTATGCCCGTCTTGATTAGCCCAGTTTAGGAGCAGAACAGTAGGACGTTAAACCCCATTTGATTCCATGTCATATACGTCGACTACCCAACTATTTGTGCTAGACGTTGGTATTCCACCTACAGCGCTCCCTTGCTATTATATTTGAATTTATGCTAGACGTTGGTACGCGACCTCCCACAATCTGAACCATTTTATTGACCCATGTTTCCAGACACCGCCCACAACACCGATTCCCGGTCCTTGCTCGGTTCACAAATGGCAGTCGCTACTAATTGTAGCTTACGATATCCGCCATGTGAAATTCTCAGATGGGTTGTGTTTTAATTGTCTCGGTCATTGTTAGTCAGCAAACATTAGCCATTATTCATCCAGTGCTGGCTTTTAGTTACAGCATAGCTTTTAATGAAGGTACTTAATGTTCGCCATTATTCAAACACCATGTGATCATGGTTTCAGACATTCCGACATGACAGTGACCGGAAGTACATAATTAAAGGCAGTAGTGATATGTTGCCGTGACAAAAAAGCACGTCGATTTTATATTGTCAGTTGTAAAGGTCAAGTCATCAAATACACCATTGACAAATATGTGTCAACATTGTACACGAATTTCTTGAAGACATGTATTATTAAAATGGCGGTTGGTATTATATGGGAGGTATTCAGCAATTTGTGTATGAAACGATACCATATACATACAAATAGAACAATACAATAGCATTCTGGCGAGCTCCAAGATGGGCGAAAAGTACTTTAAAATGTTATTGTTAAACCCCCATATAGCTGGAAGGGGGGGGGGGTGGCCTGGGCCTAGTGGTCTAGAATGCCGCGCTGCGGCCTCTAGCTGGCCGGTCACCTCTGGCTTGCTGTTGTGGTTTCGATCCCTGGTGTGAGCGTATGTGGCATGGAGATAGGGGCGCCTTCTCAACCTCGTGGGTTTCCTCCGGGCACTCCGGTTTCCTCCCACTGCTAAAGACCCCTACGCGCAAGCGAATTATTGAAATAAAATTGAAACCATATGTTTGTCTAAAAATGACCTGGTTTGTGTCGAGTGGAGGTTAAACTCCATTTCATTTCTCTCTCTCTCTCTCTCTCTTTTAGCGGATCTAGAGGCTGTGAATGTGTGTGTGGGTGGGGGGGGTCAAGGGTGTCATGCACAATTTCGTCCCAAAATAAATGCCAACAAAATACATGCTAAACCATTGAGTTTGGGAGGTGGGGGCGTCAATGGTCAAGTCGGAGCAGAACAGTAGTACGTTAAATTCCATTTCATAGGGCGAATCGAAAAAAAAGCATCATCATTCCATTTCAATTATCTGTTCTAAAGTCCGATGTGGGGTGGTTTCGATCTCGAGCGTGTAAGTGAAACGGGCTAGGGTCGCATCCCTACTCTCGTGGGTCCCCCTCTCTCCCTGTCGTGGGGACACTTACATCGAGGCTGGAACATTCAACGGTCAAGGTATACAGCTACCACAGACAATTAAAGAAAAACAAAAAAAGATTTAGAGTCGGCGAACGTCATTTGGGAGAGAGAGGGGGGAGAGAGAGAGAGAGATTTCACTTGTGCGTAGGGGTCTTTAGCAGTGGCAGAAAACCGGAGGATCGGGAGAAAACCCACGAGGTTGGCCAGGCGACTCTACTCCTTGAAATCAACTCAATGACTGGCCTTATGATACAACGCGCACCTCCTTACCCTTCAGTCATCCATTCCCCGACGTAGGGACAGGTACCAAATACGAGCACCAAATATAACATATAAAACCATCACTATTCTTGTTATATCCTTGGCATTGTCTGTTTGTAATACCAGGATGTTTGTCCTATCTTACTCTTTTTATGTATATATTGTTTAACCATTAACCTAATATTTGTACGTATCATAAAGAACTGATGTTAAAGGGGAACCACGACGTCCAAATATTTTAAAGGACAATATTGGTGCCAGTCATTATCACATATGTGATAGAGCTGGTTAAACTCATTCCAAATATACTTTTAATAGAGAGATCAATGCTACGATAGCTGAGTAATACATGTTTCCCGAATCGGAAGTGACGAACGCCAAAGGAAAACACGAGTCACCGCTTTATATAACTGACTAAAGCGACGAGTGCTAACAGATACACGGCCGAATATCTGCTCACTAATAATTCCTCCGAAGACCAAAAGTTGTTATATGGGACTGTAAGAGGATATCTGACAATTCAATAAAGTAATTGGATGTCATTAGATAAAAGAAAACGAGAAAAATAGAAATAGTCCGTACATTCCCTTGTTTATATTCATTCTATACCTTATAAAAACATGGTAATGCACGGACTTTTTCTGTTTTTCTTTCGTGTTTTCTTATCTAGTGACAGTCAATTCTTTTTATGAATTGTCAGATATCCTCTCACAGTCTCACACAACAACCTTTGGTCTTCAAAGGAATTATTAGTGAGTAGAAATTCGACCGTGTATCTGTTATCACTCGTCGCTTCAGTCAGTTAAATAGACTGTTTTCCTTTGGCGTTCGTCACTTCCGATTAGGGAAACCTGTATTACTCAGCTATCGTAGTATTGATCTCTCTGTTAAAAGTATATTTGGAATGTGTTTAACCAGCTCTATCATATATGTGATAATGACTGGCACCAATATTGTCCTTTGATTATGTGAATGTAATGAAATTGTTCTTCTCCGAACTGAGCTAATGAAGACAAATACGCATACGCCATACAGTGGGCTATGGGGATAATTTTGTCCTGACAGCGGCACTATGGTCTACTCTACTTTTATCGAATTTCAACTGTCGAAGAATCTTTTACGTGCACATCGATGTATACACAGGGCCTCGGTTATTTGTCCCATCCAAACAACTAGACAGCTATCCTTATTATCAGGCCTTCCGTTCTGGACCACTGACAGGGAGGAACCACGTCGGAAAACCTCGTTTGACTTTCTCGGCCAATGCAGGGATTGAACAGGTTAATCTTAAAATCGTTCATTTAGCTGTTACCGCTCTTTACGACCTTGCGTTACATCCACAATATTATGCGAGTCGAGCTCAGTGAGGAGGACGTTGGCTAGCTGATAAAAATTCGAAATGGTCATCAGTATCTTTCAATATGTCTATCAGATCATTATGATAAGTAGGAATCTTTGTGGGTGGAAAGATTAGGATCGTCGGAGTGTTATAAAAATGTTAAAGGCGTGATTTAACGCTTGAAGTCAAGAGAGAGAGAGAGAGAGAGAGAGAGAGAGAGGGGGGGGGGTATTTAAAGCCTACTCTACAGGGGTCATTAGCAGTGGGAGGAAACCAGTGGACCCGGAGTAAACCCACAAGGTTTGACATGCGACTCTAGTCCCAGTCACGTACGAACGGGTAATAAGAAACATGCCACATGACTCAATGATAGACCTTATGATCCAACATCGTCTTGTTTCCTGCTATTTATCCCCAGTTTGGGGGGGGGGGGCAACGTCAGTTCGACCATACGATCGTTCTCGTCGAATTTCACAGACCAAACTGATAATAGTAAAGGGGTCAAACCAAAACTATAAGGAGTGACAGTGATAAATGGTACAAGAATGGTACACATATAACGGATTGGCATTGGAATACGAGAGGGTTCTGGTCAACCTTTATGTACATGTCTGTCGGAGATTTATAGTCTGGGATAAGAATTAATATTGAAAGATTTATGGCGCTGTTTGTATTTGTGGATTAAGTAAAGTCAGGGTTATCTCGCTACATTCAGTGCTATATTAATAACATGTTCTGAAAGCAGATGTATGATGGGTTAAAGTCTCTAGGAATATTTTATAGTTTTTACTATAGTTTATAGTACATCTCCTCTTATATTGGTTGTATTACTAACGGTCCCTGGCTCAACAGTTCATTGAAACGGAAAGGCTTATTGACTGATTTATAATTCGTGATGTCAAAATATCTCATCTACTACTACTACTACTACTACTACTACTACTACTACTATACTGCTCCCGTTCTACCAATGAGGAGCCCTTAACGAACAGACTCTGGAGAGAGCCTAAGGAAAATCCCTGTTCAGGAGGGATCACTTATGGCTGAGAAATAGCCCACGTTGCACGGAAATATACTTCAAACGATCAAGGTTCGTTCATTAACGACGGGACAGACCTTCACCATTCCTCATCCCCTGATCGTTTTTCGCCACCTTCCTCTGGTTTCGACTGCTATCTTAACAATAGGATATATCCAGATGACCATCAAAAGTGCATGTAACGTTATCTTGCTCACAGTACCGGGGCTGTTCAACAATTCACGGTCGTTGAGTTCCCGGCAATACCCCAAATCGCATATATCACCGCGAATATTCGTTGGTGAGCACCTTCGAACGTTACCGCACTGCCACTGGATTAATTTTGTGTTTGGCATAGAGTGTTAGTTTTATTCTTTTGTGTTTCCTTTGGCATGCATGGTAGGTAGGGGGGTACTCACGCGGATATTTGGCCTGTTACTGATGCGCAGTAGTATTATAAGAAATGGTCAACATGACACAGACATTGATAACGACGCTGTAAAATTACTGAAACCGTGCACGAATTAAATTTTTTCTTGTTTTAGCGTAAGAAAATTTCATAAGAAATTGATTACGCAACAGAATCTTATAAAGAAAAAGAGAGGAAAATCAAGTATATATTATGATATCTATATCTGGAACAGAATAGGTAACTAAAGCTGCTCTTTGGTAACATATAATTGAAATTAAAGATACATTATGTAAGATTTAGATAAAGAGCTAGCCATTCTTGCTATAATGGTTCGAAAATATATAATGTAAAATGAATAAAATTCCGAGCCAAGATATTAGCCATTGAAGGTTTGGCAAGACGTGTGCAATAATTCCAACCACGGTCCTGGTTGTTCGACGCTAAGTCTCGCCCTTCCATTTTTAGCTTAAATCAAAATACGGCTGAACTGCTCCAATCTATTTAATATTGGAGAAATCCGATACCATGGAGAGATGATTATGGCCTGGATAAGTTAATTAATGTCTAATTAATAATTTAGAAAACATTTCAGGCCTAAAGAAAGACTTGCAATAGGCAGATGTAGCTCTTACATAATGTATGTTTATCGATGACAAAATACAACTACATTTTTATGCTACCGTTTTCACCGCGAAAGCGGCTCTTCAGGCATTTATTAAACAATGTTTAATAAATGCCTGAGTTTTATTTTACCATCTTTAATTTCAATTATATATCTATATATATATCTATATTTAAATGATATGATGCCAAGTACCTGAGGTTGATTAACACCGGATGAAAGGCCGCAAAATAATAACCCATGGCGATATATCATGTTTACTTGTTCCCTAGTTTCAGGATCCAGTGTGTGAAGAATAATTATGTAAAGCTTCATTAAATAAAGTAAACGATAGAACGATGGTAAATTGCCACAGCAATATCTAGAAGAAAATGATTAATGTATAATTATAGCAGCTAGAAATAATAAGCGAGGAAAAGCACAAAAGAAAATCACCGCTGTAATTGTATTGCGATATTAATGTGGGCGTGGCGATGGTCGCCTGTTAACATTAAAATAAGAAAATCAATCTAATAATTCGATGGTTAGTTTTCAAAAGAACCAAAAGTATTTGACTGAAACTTCAACTACCAGGAAGGTTATTTATAGATGCGAACATTCATTTTGTGATAGGATGACGAGGTGCACACGGTTGTTTTAAAATAATGTTGACATTACTTACCGTTTGTTCGGCTCATTTTGTGTGTTCTAGTGTTTAAGAACACTCTGCACACAGAAATCCATCTACATACATACTTGTACGTGGCAAGGAGTAGGGTCGCCTGTCCAGCCTCGTGGGTTTTCCCCGGGTACTCCGGTTTCCTCCCACTGCTAAAGACCCCTACGCGCAAGCGAATTATTGAAATAAAATTAAAACCATGTGTTAGTCCCGATTCCGTGTCGACGTTACACCTCCCCCCCCTCTCTCTCTATATATATATATTATATATATATCATCCAATCTTCGATTTTGTTAGGGAATCACGGTGGCTAAGTGGATAAAGGCTTAGGCCTTCTTAATATAGCTTTGAAATCAGATGCTTTTTGTATCAAGTGGTTAATAAAATACTTTGACTCTACACATAACGCCGTTTGGAAACGTACAATGACATATTTTTTAAGAAAATATTCAAATCTAGGTTTAAGTCACGATATTTTTAAAATTCACTTTGATGATATGTTTTTAAAAGATTTACCTGTTTTCTATAGAACATTACTTTTAGCCTGGAATAAACTCAATGGTAATTCTAGACCAAACCCTTGTAATATTTATGAAGTTTCATGCCAGCCTTTATTCTATAATCCACTTATAGTTAATAATGGTAGAAAATTGCACTTTGATATTTTTAAACTGTCTAATATAATGTAAAATATATGATATTATATATTATGTGAAGCCTGGTTTTGTGCCTGTACACTCTACTATTGATATTATACACTC
This sequence comes from Patella ulyssiponensis, assembly GCA_963678685.1. Lineage (NCBI taxonomy): Eukaryota > Metazoa > Mollusca > Gastropoda > Patellidae > Patella > Patella ulyssiponensis. The sequence continues at coordinate 62,037,002 of OY783231.1, read as the reverse complement.
AGAATATCCCGATTATGATACAGATAAGATAACTAAATTGTATAATATTATTTTATTATCTATACCACAAGACATTATTTTATTATCTATACCACTAGACATTATTAATAGTGTGAGTGTTATACTGTAAAGAACCAAGAGTATACATTCAATATTATGGGTAAAGTTGTACTACCCAAGCAACTTACTACAAAAGCATGTTATAACTTACTGCTAGACAACTGTTTTATAGAGCCCAAGTGTATATTATTATATGAAAATCTTAATTTCAATGTCCATTGGAAAAGTGTTTGGAGAAATGTCTTTCTGCGTTTTAAAGATCCTAAAATGGTTGAACTTGATTATAAAATAGCCCACAATATAATATGGACAATGTCCAAACTGCATAAAATTGGTAAAACTGATAATGATATGTGTCCTGTATGTAAAGAAGAGACTGAGGACTTACAACATTTATTTATTGAATGTTTAGATTTACGTTATTTTAAATTAAGAATTAAAGAATTTATCAATGATATATTACCATACAAGTTATGTGATCCCGATTTTAATACCTGCTTATTACTGGGACTCCAGTCTAACAATAAGTCCCATCCTATTGAGTTGTGTAACCTGATATTTAGTTGTGCCCGATTTTCAATCTATAAACGAAGAATGAGATCCATAGATAATTATATAGAGGTTGATATTGTAAAATTATTCAAAAATGTTCTTAAACATACTTTATATATAGTAAGTAAATACTATAACAACCGTAAGCTAAATTTTACTCAAACATTCATTACACCATCTCTGTCCATATGCTATGAACTAGATGGTACAATAACTATCGACTTGTAAAGGTATCTTAACCGACATCTTCTAACTAATACTACACATGTATAATTGTGACAGTTATAAATGGAGACGATGAGTTTTAAATATTCGGAATACCTAATTATCTCGAAACTTTCAAGACTTTCGCCCTTCGAGAGCCGGGTTCTCCGAATTTTCATATCCGAGATATTTATTTTTAGTTACTTACCACCTTTTGATTGATTCACTGATTTACAATGCAATGGTACTCTTGTTTTTTAATTTTTTTATTATTTTTTTTTATTTTTTTATTTTTTTTTTAATTATATATATATAACTGAAAAATATGTACATAAACAAAAAAAATTGCTTTCACTTTATCTCATCTATTGTACCATTCATGACGTGTATAAATGTAATATGTACTGTATTATATATTACTATCCTGAATAAATATTTTACAAGAAAAAAAAAAAAAAAGGCGCTGGTTCGATAGCCTGGAGGTCGGGTGTTCGATCCCTGCATTGGCCGAGAAAGTTCATCTCGATTTTCCGGCGTGATTTCCCCTTGTCAGTGATACAGAAGGAGGGCCTGACAAGGACAGCTGCCTAGTCGTTCCGATGGGACGAAAAACCAAGGTCCCGTGTATACATTGGAGTGCACGTAAAAGATCCCTTGGCAGTTGGAATTCGATATAAGAGGAGGCCGTAGCGCCGCTGCCCGGGCAAAATTACCCTCATAGCACACTGTATGGCGCATGCCCGTCTTCCATTAGCCCAGGTTAGGTGCATAAGAGTATTTCGACATTGTTATATTACCGAGAAAAGATGGGCTTATGATATCCAATAATTAAGACACAATGAAAATTATAAAATTGTCACACGCATCAATTGGAAGAATGCCTCCCACCGCCATTTGTAATGAAGCGACTCTAGACGAATCCCACAGGGGAATACTATCGGTGTTGACTAAAATAACCAAATCCCAAAGACTGTCATTCAATTTGCACTCTCCGCGTATTTCACCGATTATAACTGATTAAAATTACAGTAAAAACAGAAACGATTGAATATAAGTCAATTTATATACATTCATATCACATTATTTTATGCGTTACGGCCCATTTCTGTCCGTTTCTAGGTGCCAAAGAGTAGCGATTGGAGCGGTGTGCAATGCGTAACCGTCATTACCCACACGGGGTAAGTCCATTGCACAATAACACCCTTCTAACCTCGGAAGTGTTTATCGTCTAAATCAAGTTCTAGTTTTAGACTCAACAATGAAGGTAGTAATTAATATCATAAGAATGTTACTGGGCAAGGGCGATGATATATATCTAATCACATATAGTACCTAATTTGATTAGACACACTGCTGTAGGGCGCTGGACGAGGTGAAATGAAATAGAGTTTATCGTCCTACTGTTCTACTTCGAACGGGGTCAATGAAGACGGGCATACGCCATACAGTGTGCTATGAGGAAAATTTCGCCCGTACAGTGGCACTACGGCTTAGTCTTATATCGAATTCCATCTGTCAAGGGATCTTTTACGTGTTCCATCCGAACCTCTAGACAGCTGTTGTCGGACGAGGCATTCATTTCAAGAAGGTGATGATATAACATGTGTACATGTATTTGCAAGCAGATTAAAAGTTGCGATTTGATGTAGTGTAAAATCTTAAAAGTGCACAAAACGATCACTCAACACGTTTGGGTACTAACATATGACCAAACCTTATGATCTAAAGGGCATGTTACTATAGAAAACGCATTGCATTATGTGTAAGGCAAATTAACAAGTGTTGTGAGACCATTGTATTTAAGTCGTGGTCTCATTCCTGTTTTGGCGGCAATAAAGGTGTATTTTTCAAGAAACTAATTGCCGTTTATGTAGGATAAACAAGGGCACTTGTGTTCCAAATTGTAAAGGCAGTTAAAGATGAATATTTAGACTTTGGCTTTGGTATGGTAAATCAGTAAAGACAGGCTATTAATCGAACGTGTTGAATCAAGTGTTACGTCCCCCAGTAGTAAGCATATCACATATCCAGTCGGTATTGTATAATTGTTTAACGGTTCTAAGGTTTATGGTACGGACATCCTATAAGGTTGTAAGAAAGGAACAATCAACGATCGGAGATATATTGTTTTGATTGCAGCTGTGAGAGCGCACATAATTAGACCATTCGGCTACCCCAATAGAAAGGTAGTTACCAGGGCCCTGTTTCACGAAATTTTAACTTAAGATAAAATCCAATTTTAGTAGATACTTCAATTTTGATTGGCTAAGCACTAAAATCAATCTAATATTATCCAATCAAATTACTAAAATTGGGATCTTATCTTAGTTAAAATTTCGTGAAATAGGCCCCAGGATTATTTCAAAAACTAGTAGGCCTACCAAACATCGAAAGATAAAAAAACTGTTAATAATTTTATTTCTTTCAATGGGCGATTGAAATCAAAAACGTTGCCTGAACCGTTTTATTCAAGACACTACGCTTTAATAGGTGTTTTACACTGACTCGGAAGAACCACGCCGGAAAATCCGAATGAACTTTCTCGGCGTACGCCGGGATCGAACATGGGGCCTCAAGATTGGCAAGTCAACGTCTTACGCACAGAGCCGCTGCGACTCCCGTAAAGAAAAGTTAAACGCCAAACCTTATTTCTTTTTACGAAACTCACACTATTTTTCACCAACCATAGTGTCAATCTTGATAAATATCCTCGCGATAATCAATCCCGAATTGAACTAAAAATGGAGTTAGTGGATTTAATTGTACAATTTAGCCACAGGGAATGGTAATTTAAGTAGATTCTTGATTAAAAAATAAACTTAAAGATTTATGACTTTAGAAATAAACCGAATACATTTTCCGCCTTTAAAATGAGATATAATTACTTTTTAAGTATGTAGTTAATTCCAAAGACGTCATCCTTTGTTATAAGTAACCGTTATATATTGATATAAAAGTGTCGCTAATTCCGCACCACTCACCAACAAACCATTATCAACCACAAATATACCAGTATTATATAGCTTTCATTAAATAACAAAAGAACTTTATTGTACTGAACATGAAGGAAGTATTTACTATATATCTGGCGATCCCCAGCATTTATATACGGTTAGTCGGTGGCTTTTGAAACTCACATGGGGATGTAGGCTATTGACAGAAATTGACGGAAGTCCACAATAACCCCCTTTTGCCGCCGAGCGCAATTCAAAGATATAGAGCCGAGTAAAGATCTAGGCACAACTCCAAGAAAATTCTCATTTGGCTAGCTAAGTGGATATTAGGTGGCAGAACCCTAATACATTCCTTATCGTTTCGGGTGTGTGAAATAATTTAAATACTGTTCAGGTCACTGACTGGTCGAGGTGAAGGCCATGACTCTGAATCATGCCTTTTGGACTCTGTAACGCGTCTTCCCAGGCGGTATGTACACTTGGTCAAATACCTACTTACATGCCGTGGTTGATTCTTCGAGATCATCAAGCAGCTTCTTTAGACGCTGTAGATATTATACGCATATGCCAAGATAATGGAAAGGCAACGCGATGGATAGATTCGATAAATTATAAAGAATATATAACGTCAAGTAAGCGCACAGAGCCGGCCCGCTACAACAAAAAACAAAACTGACACCCTTTCCAAAGTGTCAGTGCGCTAGAAAGACTACACAAAAAGTGGCATGGATGAGGATTGGTGATCTATATGTATAGAGATATTCATACAAAAGCTTAAAAAGCTTAGAGCGTCGCCTGCTAAACCAATTGTAAGGGGAGGGGGCTGAGTAGGTACCCGACGGGAAGATAATAAGATTAGTCTGGGTGGAAAATGAATGGATCAAACAAAAGCACTATTCGCAGGATTTAATGAAAAACAATAGAATATTGTGATGTACATATTATGGTTATGATTAAGAGCCAAGAACCATTGTATATTTCATCATAGATCACAATATGTACAGGGGTTGGGGTTAGGATAAGAATTAGGCTAGGACTAACCCTTATCAACAATCTTGTCAACAATCACGCGCTTTAAACCCTATTTACATTTCGTGACCGCGCTGACATAAACCCAGGATCTTTCCCTTGCAACACCAGGATCAAACTAAGGCCTTACTACAGCCTATAATGTTATAACTACTGAAAATAAAGCGACCGAAATAGAGTCTTTGTGTGAGCGTGTTCATGATGACGGTCACTCCTTTGTTATTTTCTATTTACGAGTTTTATGATATTGTTGATGTTATATCGCTGTCAATAATGAATTGATCAACACCACGAAACAAAACTTTTTCTTCGGGACTAAGCTGACTGTCTAGAGTATAGATCTATTTGTCTGTTCACTTTCCTTTTCTATCTACATCTGAGCTTGTTGATCTTTGTGGTGGAGAGATTTCCCTCTATAATTCAAAAACACGTTCCATTGGTCGTTTGTAAAATAAATCCAAACCCAGAAACCCATAACTCAACGATACAGTAAGTAATGCTCATAACACAAGAAGAAGGGCAGAAAAGAGATGGAGGTCGACACAACTTAATAGGCCACAAATACCAGTGCAAAATGGATTGCAGTTCACTAAAACAGGATATTACAACAAAAACAGATCAGGAACGTATCCTCAATGTAATATGGTCTTCTAAATCGAGGATGATACAGCAATATCCTACCTGATCACACCTCTACAACAGCTGATACTGATGTCAATTACTTTAATGATTAAATCCGAGAGATCAGAAATGAAATTACCTCACAGATTACAAGATGTTCTGACAGCATTCCACCCTACAGAGATATATCAGACGCTACAGTTTCAGAATTCCAGCCTGTCTCCGATGACCCACTCAAAAATACTTTCCTGAAACCTAAATCATGATCCCCTACCATCTTAGATGCTAAAAGGCAACGGTTTTAAAGAATTACGAATCGTTAACCAATATTGATGACCATTTCAAACGCGAGTTAAAAACACATCTATTTAACAATCAGTTCTCTCATAGTGTTAGTTAATTAATTGTTCTTATTATTTCTCTGACCTAGCATATGATTACGTTTTATTTTTTATTGTCTGATTGAAGTATTATGTTCTATTTTTCTAACACAAAACACGTCGTCCATAATTCAAGAGATGACTTCCTTCATATTGGATCCCCTCACTTCAGCCATAATGTCTATAATTTCTGTCTTTACGGTTCTCTTGAACAATAGAAATATCAGGTCTAGCTGAGTTAATATACATTGTCAGTTCACTTATGACTTTACCCTAGACAATTTTGTTGGGTTTTGCCCGTGGATATACTTTCTATTGTAACCTATCCCGTGGTGGCGATTTACCCTTGTCTGTTTGGTAGACGTATTTATTTATTTTTTATGAGTTTGTCCTGACATTGAAGAGTAGAATGGATGACATGTGGTGGATTGTGAGCGTCATTTTAATTAATTTTATAGGGATACGGTCTCTGTATACATCTAATCCTTCATTCATGATAATGTGAATGTTGTGAAATGAAATGGGGTTTAACGTCCTACTGTTCTGCTCCTAAAATGGGCTAATGAAGACATATAGACCATAAAGTGTACCATGATGAAATTTTGGTCCGACAACAGCACTGGTTAAGACCTACTCTTATATCGAATTCGAACTGCCAAGGGATATTTCACGTGCACGTCGATGTGTACACGGGACCTCGGTTTTTCATCCCATCCGAACAACTAGACAGCTATCCTGTGAATGTTGTGAGTTGTGTGAATGTACCGGGGAGGGTGTCTATTTGGTCTTCCCTGTGTTTAGGGTTCAGATATACATTTCACATGCCACCTCCCTTCCCCATGTTATGAAGATACATTTCTCCACACAGCTAATTCTACGACGCTGCTTCCCTTCGTCAGTGGTGCAGGACGGAGGGCCGGACAAGGAATTCTGACTAGTCGTTCAGTGTATGTTTCGTGTATACATTGGCATGCAGGTAAAAGATCCCGATCAAAATTTCCCTTATAGCACAATGTATGGCGTATGCCCACCTTCACTAGCCAGTCGGAGCCGAGCAGTAACTCGTTTCGCTAATTCTTCATCCATGTTAATGTTGCAGGACTGTTGTGAGCTGTGTGAATGTTCGTATATCTGTAGAGCCTATATTATTGTAGGAAATATTGTCTGGCGTGGTACCGCGTTCGTTTTGGTTTGCACATACAAACGATGTCAATGCAAATGTACCTCATGGCATATTACACGACGTACCCCCGACTCCGTTATCCTACCTGGGTATTAAGCTCTGTAAACACTGTCACCATATTAGGTAGCATGTTGACCAGGTACGATGCTGGTGAAAAGGTTGATAGTGTAAACAGAAATAAACCATAAATCACATGATCTACCTCGAGTCAAGTGATGTAGACAAAATAGCAGCTACCAGAGCGTAGTGGTTGTTAACAACATGTTGTCGAAATGCTGCCTGCCCAGATGTGTCGCCGAGATGTTTTCGAAAATGTTAGCCGTGTGTACAAGGCTTCAAACCCCATTCATTTCATTTCTGTTCATTATAAAACGAGAGAGAGATAGAGAGAGAGAGAGATGGTGTTTGATGTCCACTCGACACAAACTAGGTCATTTCAGGACTAACATGGTTTAATTTTCAATAATTCGCTTGCGCGTAGGGGTTTTTATTTTAGCAGAGGGAGGAAACCGGAGTACGCGGAGAAAACCCACGAGGTTGGAGAGGCGAAAACCGGGGATTCGAAACCACGCCAGTTGACTCAATGGCAGGCCGTATAATACAGCGCGCACACGCTGACCATTCGGCCATCCAATCCCCCGTGTTATGTGGAATATCAGCCCGTAGCGCACATAATATATCCGACGATTCATATCGGCGACATTTTGCCGGGTTCTATATCTTTTATCACAAAGTAATGATTATTGTATTACGATACAGAAATCAAAATAAAACAAGATATCAACTTCCTCGGATTCTGCATTTGTGATTGATGATAAATTATTTTTTAAAATGTTGACAAGAAACCGTGTTATAGATGTTTTCAAAAAAAGCTTTTAATGCTGTGCAAAACTTTTGAAGTATTCACAAATGTTACATTTGTCTTTTTAAATTGACAAGTTAGATGATTTTTTCATCGAGTTAAGATAATATAGGTTTGTTATGTCAACCATTGTATGTGACAAGGAATGAGGTCGCCTGTCCAACCTCGTGGGTTTTCTCTGAGTTCTCTCGTTTCTCCCAACTGCTAAAAAAAAAAAAAAAAACCAACGCGCAAGCGAATTATTGAAATAAAATAGCACCAACTTTAATGTTAGACCCAAAATGACATAGTTTTTTGTCGAGTGGAAGTTAAACCCCATTTCTCTTGTAATCTTAATGTTCGGGTGTCGTAAATTAACCCCTGACAGTTGCAATTTGATGAACAGAATTCGTACACGCTCCAGTCTGGTAAATTTTGTCCCCATGGTGTATGTCCGTCTTCATGGCCTTTGAAGAGTAAGCCGACTTTGTATACGAACCGTCGTCAGCTTGAATTTAATTTTCAAACTAAACATTGTTAGTTTGGCTTCTCATCTTTTTATAAACTCCTGGAAAGTGCTGCTTTTAACCTCGCTAAACTATCAAATATTGTGACACGTTTAATCTTGCTAAACTATCAAATATTGTGACACGATTAATCTTGCTAAACTATCAAATATTGTGACACGTTTAATCTTGCTAAACTATTGAATATTGTGATACTTTTAACCTCGCTAAACCCGAAAAAGTCTGCTGCGTTTAGCCTCGCTAAACTATTAAAAATTCTGTCGCGTTTAGACTCGCTAAACTATTAAAACGTGTGAGATGTTTGTTCTCTCTAAACTATTGAATATTGTGACGCGCTCAGCCTCGCTAAACTATGGAATATTTCTTGGCGCGCTTAACCTCGCTAAACTATGGAATATTTTTTTGACGTGCTTAATCTCGCTAAACTATGGAATATTGTGGCGCGCTGAACCTCGCTTAACTATGGAATGTTGTGACGCGCTTAACCTCCCTAAACTATAGAATATTGTAACGCGTTTAAGCTCACTAAACTATCTGAAAGTGTGATGGTTAACCTCGCTTCACTATTACAAAGTGAAAAACTCACTAAACTATTAGAAAGCCAAAACCGGTTAACCTCGCTAAACTATTAGAAAGTAAAAACCGTTTAACCTCACTAAACTATGAGAAAGCAAAAACCGCTGAACCTCACTAAACTATTAGAAAGCGAAAACCGTTTAACCCCACCAATCTATTTGTAAGTGAAAACCTTTTAACCTCACAGACATGTTTAAACTATTGGAAAGCGAAAACTATTTTAACTACCACCAAACTATTAGAAAGAGAAAACCGTTTAACCCCACCAAACTATTAGTAAGTGAAAACCTTTTAACCTCACAGACATGTTTAAACTATTGGAAAGCGAAAACTGTTTTAACCCCACCAAACTATTAGAAAGTGAAAACCATTTAACCTCGCTGAACTGTTATAACTATTGGAAATAGTTACAGACGAGATACGGGAATTTATAATTATGACTCGAATCTCTTGAACACATGTTAATTAATCCTTTACTGATACTAAGGTTACATATAGTGAGTGATGTGTTAAATATAGAAGGGGGTTTCAATAAATCACATGCGTGTCGATGCCATTTCCTGTGGGGGGGGGGGGGTGTAACCTGATGACGAGGCGACGGTTCCTGGGGTTAAAGGCAAGCGACCAAAATGGAAGACATTTAACATCAGAAGTGACGAAAAAGTTTAGGTTATTTGATCAGTTACTATTTACTAGGGAGGGTGTGAAGTATTCGTAACGTGTATGCAGAGGCCGGAATTGGGGGGGGGGGGCATTTCCACCCATTACATGTTACATGTATGGCACGCAGAGTGTTAAAAAGATCTAGACTTCGTGTACCGTACAGATCAATTCCGTCGGTGTCACTCACCTTCCAGTAAATGTCTGTCGTCTATCGTGGAAATTAATAACGTATCAAATCTCCCTCGTAAATTAATTGTTATTTAACACCTTTTAGCATATACTCACCAATTAGATGAAAGAAATTGATTCTATACTATTCAAAAAAAGCAGGGGATATTTGATTTTGGGGGCATAATACTAAAATATGCAAATGACTACGAAAAAAGTCACTATGGAACCTAACAGAAGAAACATTTCCAGTTACATGTGACGCCCAAACGCACCAATAGCTACCGCATGGAATGCAGGTGATGTTTGGGATCATCATGGAGGTCCAACCCAAGATTTGCACGACCCTGACTTTGAATGTTACAGTCATTGTGGCATTGAATTCCAGGGTGGAAACATCAGTTTATAATAAATTATGAATTTGTAGAGCGCAATTCTTTCCAGTAAACTGCTCAAGAGCGCTAGTCATATATTTGCTTGAAGATTGATGTCTTTAGCTGTGATTTAAAAGTGTTCAGTGTTTCGGATCGTTTGATGTCTATGGGAAGTCTGTTCCACAAAACTACACCACATCGCAGAAAAGCACGATCTCCATATTTGGTTCTTGATTTTGATGGCATTGCTAACTGTAGTTGTTCGGCTGATCTTAAAGCACGCGATGGTTGATAAAAGGAGAACAGATCTTGAAAATAAACTGGTCCGAGATTGTGGATTGCTTTGAACACAAAAGTTAATAACTTGAATTTTATTCGAGCACGAATTGGAAGCCAATGTAAGTTCTTAAGAATGGGAGTAATATGTTCACGGATATTTGTGTGAGTGATAAGTCTGGCAGCAGTGTTCTGTACACGCTGTAGGCGATCAAGCTGTTGGAGATTTACACCGTAAAGGAGACTATTACAGTAGTCCAATCTGGAGATGACAAATGCCTGAATCAGCCGTTTCGTTGAGTCTGTATCGATATATTTCCTAATTTTTCGGATATTTCGTATCTGAAAGTAAGCAACTCTACAAACATTATTCACATGTGTTTCTAAATTAAATTGTGAGTCAAATACAACACCAAGGTTTCGTGCACTTGTGTTTGGATTGATTGTTGATTCACATACAGTCAGTTGAAACTGTTCTAATTTTGCATATGATGATTTTGGACATATTATTAGAAATTCAGTCTTGTCTTCATTGAGTTTCAAGAGATGACTGGTTATCCAGCACTTAATATCTTCAATGCATCTTGAAAGTAAATTGAAAACATTTTGTTTGCTTGCGTCCAGTGGGCGGAAACCCAAATACAGTTGGGTATCATCTGCGTAGAGATGGAAAGATACGCCATGTGATCTAGCTATATCTCCTACGGGTAAAGTGTATACAGTAAACAGTATGGGACCTAGAACGGATCCTTGTGGAACCCCAAAGCTCAATTCAGACTTTGATGACCTAACGCCATTGATCACCACCGATTGGAAGCGGCCAGAAAGATACGATTTCATCCATAAGAGGGCATCATCTGTTATTCCTATCCGCATTTCTAAAGTATGCAACAGGAAGTCATGGTCGATCGTATCGAAGGCAGCTGATAAGTCTAATAAAACCAATATGGCTGCCCCGTCAGAATCAAGATTCTGGAGAATGTCATTCTGGACACATAGTAATGCAGACTCAGTACTATGTCCTTGTTTGTAGGCAGATTGCATCACCTCTCCAAGTCCATTCTGTTGCATATGATCTCGTAGTCGTGAAGCAACAACTCTTTCAATGGCCTTGGAAACATAGGGTAGATTTGATACTGGGCGATAGTTCTTGTAAACGTCTGGATCTAGCGATGCCTTTTAATTGTTTTAGTGACCAGAAAACAAATTTTGATATGCGTCGGCTTACCCAAAATGAACGGTTACGTGCCCTTGGCATGCTACAGATCGGCACAACACAGGCGGTTGTGGCGCGGACGATGAATGTTTCTCAGTCTGTCATAAGCAGGCTATGGTCCAGATACCGTGATACACAATCTGTACAGGACAGACCACGCTCAGGTCGACAAAGGGCGACAACTCAAGCCCAGGATCGATTTATCCGTACCTTGGCCTTGAGAAATCGTGTCATCACAGCAAATCAGATTAGCGCTCGTCTTCAAACAGACACTTGTGAGAGTGAGTGGCCAGACGATTCGGAATCGACTGCATAGGGGTCACCTTCGCGCCCGACGTCCTCGCGTGATCCCTTGTTTGTGAGATCATCACATTCAGGCAAGACGTCGTTGGTGTAGGGATCGTCAACACTGAGATAATCGACGCTGGAGCAATGTGATGTTTCAGACGAGTCAAGGTTCACTGTTGATTTTTTGGACATACGTAGGAGGGTGTGGCGTCGTCGAAACGAGCGCTTCCAAGACGTTAACGTCATCAGACATGATCGATTTGGGGGTGGTTCTGTTATGGTGTGGGGAGGCATCACTGTTGCTGGAAGAACGGCTTTACATGTTGTTGCAGGGCGTGTTACAGGCCAATACTTCCGGGACAAAATCTTGGCAGTCCATGTTGTGCCGTTCGCACGACGTCATGGCCGCCGTTTCATCTTCCAGGATGACAACGCAAGATGTCACAGGGCCAGGATCGTTACAGGTTACCTCCAACAACAGAACATCACCACATTACCTTGGCCAGCACTG